>BOPP01000009.1:18423954-18463738 GCA_017312745.1 Gryllus bimaculatus | reverse complement strand
GGGGGGGCGCTTCTCGGAGCAAATCGGACCGACCCGAAGCCGGACTGTGGGTCAATGCGACCTCCTCAGCGCACCCAGCACGCTTTCTGGCATTTCGAAGGTAGGACTTCAAGCTCCAACTTCAACCATTCGAAAATTACCTTCGAAAACATTCAAATGAGGTTTTTCTGTTTTGCGTAAAAAAGTAATTTACACCCTTTTTCACTTTACTAACGTTTTAAACTCTCTTTAGACACACTTTTCACACCAAAAACGATATGCAGTTAGCAAAAAATTTCAAGCCATCATCCAGATACTCTTTTTAGGTAGTTGTACAAAACATACTTTTTCTTTTGTGCATTTATTATTGCTTTATATCATCCGATGATTATCTAATATCAGTAACATTAATTACACAATGCAAATGATTAAACATGAGTATCTTTGTCTCGTCCGTCCTTCGAATTTCGAACTTTTTTAATTACTTATTCTTTTGATTCTTTTTTAACTGTCCTCAGACTCTTTCTAGTGACATACATAAAACAAAATGTTACAGCAAAACTTTTCTTGTTTGTTCATGTGTTATATGAAGATTAGAATATTTGGTTTAACTAACCTACAAATCATGAAATTATTCTTTATCTTTTGCCTTTTCACTTTTACTTTGTATGCTGATGTGTAAATTCATTATTACAATTATTATTATTATTATCGTCAATATTCTTTTTATTATATCTTTAAAAGAATAACTTGAAGATTCGAAATTCGCAAAAGCGCACTTTGACAATCTTGTTGTTTGCCTTGAGGAGCATTTACGATTCGCTTTGTGCGCCCGCCTTGGTGGGTCGCCGGCGTAGGCGGGTTGCGGCAGGCGTGGCCGGGCGGCACTTGCCCACTGCAGCGCCTTTCACCGGCGCGCGAGGCGGCGGCGGCCACGCGCTGACCACGCGCCCGCCCACGGAGAGCGGAAAGCGCTCCAGGGACTCAAGTGCTTCGATGGCGACTCGGCGGAATGGCCTGCGTCGTTTGGAAAGAACTTACATTAATTTCAAGAAACTACTTTATTATCTTCTCTATTGCAAGTCGTAAATATGTTGCTGGAATCGATGGATTTGCTTTTCATCTGAATCATATTTACTATTGCTATTTCGTTGTAGCAGCATCGAATTGGTGGTAATATTACAACCGTTTAGAACTAACCTACGATTAGGTACTACGTAGTCTACGGAGTAACTTCACGTTTTTGTGTATGTAACATGAATGTCTGTATGTATAGTTTTGCAATTAGAATAAGAAACACATCTTAACAACCTTTGCAGATGTTAACGAAGATCAATTGCAGATGTTAACGAAGATTTATCGCATTGCCTTTGGAATCATCACAATTGCCATTAGGGCGAACCACTAATTGCCTTTCAAGATGATTTATCAGAGCAGCTTCAACAAAAAATCACAAGAAAACAAAACGATTAATTGAATAAAAATTGCCAAACCTGTATCAAAATCTATAAATATATTAAGTGGACCAGGCAACGAAAAGAAACCCTCCAGAACGTGCAGTAAATTGAAGATTAAACATTAGAGTCTTACTCAAAAACAAATTGATTACAAACATCAAAGAATTCACAAAAATATATTTATAATTAACATTTCGATATTACATAGTGAGAATTTGTTAAAAAGAGGAAATTTCAACTCTAAAGACATACTGTTTATGTTTTGGTCGCGGGATAATAAAAAATATTTGATAATCCATTTCGTTTTTTTACTTGGGTGCGCTTGTCTGGAAATGACTGGAACAAGTAAAAGGTTACGGGACTCTAGATCACACTCAGCATTACATACTAATATACAATGCGTCATTCAATGAAAGAGCAAAAGAAATTACAAAAACTGAGAAAGGGTGTCACTTAACTTCTTCTACTAATATATTTCGCTGTACCTATTGTACCAATAACCCTTTGAAACAATTTTAGCATTAAATTTACTAACATCAAATTATTCTTACTAAATCCAAATTCTCAGTTTCTGCCTGTATTCTAACGCACTCTGTCAGTACAAAATAAAATAAAATACCAAGAAACAACCCTTGCTTGGATATGCGCAATGCATATCCAAGTAATCGTATACTGTTTCACGCATTGTAAAAATATACTGTATCACGCATCGGGCGTGAATACAGTATATTTTCAAACCTGTCTAGTAACTGCAACAATTCTGGAAATATCTCACAGAAAGGGATCATTCTCTAGGAGCTCTGCAGGTGCAGGTGTAGTCTGACCCTGTGAGAGTCGCTTAATTGTTTCTTTCCAATTCAGGGAAGATCTCATAGCCCCAAAAGAAATGAAAACGTTATTTATAGTGCAACTAGTGCTCCGAAAGGATTTCGCCCACATATCCACGTGACTAACGGAGTTTCGAGGTCACTTTACATTCTCAACTTCGCTGAAACATTACGTTAAAATACTTGTATTAAATTACGTTCTTGTAAGAGAATAGGAACGAGTTGTTTTTGTTCAAAACGAATCATGAAAAATATAGAAAAGGGGTAACATTTTTATTTTATCACTGAGTTTTTTAGAAAAACGTGTTCTCTGTTTCCTTTTCACTGCGAGATGTGGCTCAAAGGCATCAACTGATTTCACTGCAGTGTCTAAGAGTTTCTAGGCTCGTGTTCCGACGGTGGCAGGATTTTCTTCAGAGCTAGGTTGAATTCAACCGCTGTCTGATGTAGACTTCTAAGGCCCAACTACTCTGATCGGTAGATTTCCGTGGAAAACAACATATACTACACTTACGGAACTAATCACATTAGCTGTTGACGCTCTCGGAATCGTCAATCAATGAATCCTGTAGGTTTTGTTTTCTTAGTACAGTTTATATACTTAAATAATTACATAATCGAAACGTATGCATGATAATATGAAAATAATGCATTTGAAAGTTAAAAGGAAGTACACATTACTTAAGTTCAATGTGTATGTAAGAATATGATAAGGTGACTAAAATGGTCTGTGACTAATACCGTCCCAGTGCTTCGGTCCCAAGGGTCGCCGGTTCGAGTCCCGCCTTGCGTATGGTACTTTGGTACTTTGTTCCTTATCTCTCATATATATCTTTTGTTCTCAATTATATTTTGCGCGTTCTGCTGACCACAGATGAGCCCGCAAGTGTGCTGGAGTCTAGTGTATGGTCGAATATGCGTTCCATTGAGACGTATGGAGGTAATCGGCTTTTGCGTGGATAAAATCCTGGGAGGGGGGGGGGAATGGTATTATCATTTGCAATACTAACTTCTTTTTCAATTATTAGCTTGAATATCCAGTAAATAAGAGAATGTCTTGAAATAATAATGAAAACAAGCAATTTAACATTATTACACTATAGTTTTTAGAGGAAATAGTTTTAGCTTATTTTCCCAAAGAAATCCATGTTTTCAGTATGAACGTACAGAATGGAATACGAAAATTGCTTTAGGAAGCTCTAATTAAAGTGTGCAATTAATGATTGTTGATGTTCTTACTTCTTCTTAGAAGCTCTCGATCTAAGCCTCCACGTGCGACTGAAACCGAGAATCATAAGGCATTAATTGTATATATGCGCCCCAACTCATGTATAAATGTAGACAATTAATGCAAGCTATAACGCAGCGCGAATACACATTTAAGGAGCTGAAATGAATCGCCACTTGACAGAGAAAGATATGAATCGTTTAATTAGAGGCGGTAAGCACTGTAATGCTATTCTCTAAGAAAATTATTCTATAAAGAATGCCATACGATTTCGTGTAAGTACTCACGATATTCAACAGTCGAAAGAATTGCCATTTGTTGAGAAACGAAAAATAGTTATTAAATTTCGAGAAACTCATTATTACGAAGTATTATTAGCTCCTATGTGGTGTAAGAGGTCTTGTGCCCTTCATGTTAGCATTTCAATTATTATCTATAATTTACTTCAATTCACAAGTTCATCTTGACACGTGCGATAGGTAAACCATCTCATTCAGTATCTCTTGGAGAAATGTTCTCTCGAAATGCCTTTGGGACCGACCGTCTCAGCTTTCTTTTGTCCCCTCCACAGTATCCCTGTGGAGAAGGGGAATTTATTTTCAATTAATTTTTTAATACGCTGCTGCCTTGCGGCTTAAGCAGCTACAGGCGGGGCTTTTTCTTACAACTAACTTACAATCTAGACCTAAAGTTATCTTAATTGCACTTTGGCATTACTAACTTACACTAAAATCATTTTTCTAGTTCTATTTTATATATTCTACGTAATTATTATTTTATATATAGTTGGTAAATTGTTTTTTTTTCTACATTCACACATCATTCATACTAGTTTCATTATATACATAACCATTCATTCTTCCCATTCATTCGCGCTTCACTATTCACTACACTGTTCGCCACGGCACTGACTTGACTCAAAGTGTCCGTGGCGCTCGGGCCCATTGGGAGGCGTGGCAGGTGGGGCGCGGCGTCGCGTTCCCCGCGCGGCCCTCGGCCGAAGGCGAGTCTTCCCCCTCGCGCTCAGCTACCTCCGCTCGTTCGCACAAGGCAGCAAGCGTGTCGTGAGGCAGCGCGCGGAAAGAGAAGGCGACGCGCTTCGGACCTTTCCGGAGGTGGGACCGATGCGCGGCACTGTTCGCCTCACGGCCGGTGTCACGCAGGATGCGCGGCGCCTTCGGACCCAGAGCCCTTTTGAGCGCCGTCACTGACCGCCTTGACCGTCTCAGCCAAACTCGCAATTTACGCCACCGCGCTTGCCCGACTTCTGCGAAAGCGAACTGGCTCCCCCCTCCGCCCACTCCTGCAGCCACCACGCCAAACACCTGATAGAATAGTCATCGTGTGCGATTGACAGGTATTCCGTTAAGAGGGTTTTAAATCTTTAAGTATCGATGTGTTAATAAGCAAAGTTGTAAGGGGACATACTTGTACATATGGAATATCATTTCATGATTACATTCTCGTGACCAAATATGTGAAACGTACTTGTATATAGCCATTATCTATAATCTTGTTAAACGTACTTTCTCTTTCGTTGGATGAATCAGATAACTGGATTCCAGCCTACTGATGAGACTTCAGCATTCTGGTCATTTATTTATAATTCAGGTTCGTTCTATAACACAAGGGATCTCAAATATAATTAATCAAAGTTTAATAGATTTTTTCGATTAATCAAAATTTAATAGATCTCTTACATCAATTTCTTTCAAATAATTTCACTATTTTATGATGGTGTAGATCTATAATGTTGGTTTCCTGTCAGCGAATGTTTCAATTAAATTTTTTTGGTATTGAAATGAAAAGAGATTTTACTATTGAAATACTTTATTTTAATATTATCATTTTAATTTTTAGGCAACTTTGTATTGCTCTCCCGCAGTATTGCCTACTGTATTGCTCTGACGCAGAAAATACGTCATTTAGTTACTCCATTATCAATATTCTTTGATGGCTTAAAACATTCTCAGGTTTCAAATTAACTTGCAAAGTCCAGAATAAAAAACAAATTCTCGCATTCGTTCTGTTCAGCTAAAATAAATTTTCTTGCCTTTTTCTGTAATTATCAAAGTCTAATGCTTGCGCACTGGAAACTTGTACATCGACGCTCCCTAAATGTATTGTTGGGAATTTTCCAATTTAGCTTCAACATTAGCAATTTTTTAACTTTTATTTCCATTTTTTTACTCTCAGTGACCGACACGACACCAGTATCAGTGATATTTATCCATTACTTGGGACGTTGTGTCGTTAGGAGAGTTATGGTAAAGAACAGCACAGTTGAGAACAGTAATTGTCGGTTTTGCCTTTACTAGGCATTTAGCCAGTGTATTTTTTCCCAACACGAGCAAGAATATGGCAGACCGAAAATTTCTCCTTCTTGAAACTCCATCTCCTCTGCAAGATTTGAAACTCCAAATTTGAGTTTTGGAATCTACTGTATTGGAAGACAGTGAACAAAAATCTAGTGTAGTAACTTCCATACCACACATTTTTGTGCAACAAGGTCTGTTGCGAAACACGATTTTTAAACTTTTATTCATACCGTAAATAAGTACATATATTAATCGTGTGAGGCCGAGAATCTGGAGCTCAAGGAAACGTACTCAGGTTGTACTTCTCCCCCATGTACCACTAACAGAGTCAACTATTTCTTACTTTAGCCAATTGTTACTTAGTGAATTACCTTTATCACCACCCTTAGGCTCGTGGGCGTTGAGTACATAGTTGAGAAATAGAGTTGTAGCTTTTATTTAAAAGCGCCTCAGTTCGTATGTGACGAAGAAAGGCGTTTGCTAGTTTCGGTGAGCAGAATACGTCATGTTCGCCACATGTCGCTCTTGCCCCGAGGCGTGGGAACGAAACTAGTCCTAGGCATGGGGATCACCGTTAGCTAGCCGTGAAGTTCGGATAGTCGACTCGAAAATGCCAAACATGTACTACACCGGAGCGATTGGTTTGGTTCGTGCAGAGCCAGCGCGTGAGTGGTGTGGCCAAGGGCGAGTTCGAGTGACCTGAATCCCGAGGTGCGGTTTGTCGAGCGCGCGGCCTGGCCTGGCCTGGCAGAGGGGGCGGAGTGCGTGGGAAAGCGGGCGCTGCCGGAACCTGTTCGCGCGTCCGCTACGCCACTCCACCACAGGCCGAGTCGTCTCGTGGGGTTGCTGGCGACATCTGGACAGTTCAGCTCGTAATTTGGCTGTAACAGGGAAAGTAGTTTTGAAACGAGATGGGGGAAAGAATTATATTATTTTTGTAATTCTAATCTTAGTAGATGCTTCTATCTGTGGTCACCTCGTGGGGTCGCGCGAAAGCGAGGCGCCTGGCAAATGGCTGCATTCACTTCCATCTTTTCCCACGCACTCTGCTGCATTATGTATTGTTGAAGTGTTTTCTGAACTCTTTACCAAACAATAGGTCTAAAGTGTTGGTTCTTTCAGTTTGATTATTGTAACGCTGTTTGTTTGCACATGAAGTTGAACCGCGCAGTGTGAAATATGACTGAATAGGCAAACCACTCTATAAACTACCCGCTAGCGTTTCACTGACACAGATTGTACCATTTACACGACACGGTTTTACTACAAATCAGTTCAGCAGATTTAGTGTAAAAAAGGGAATCTCGAGTGAGAATGACTGAGTGAATGAACGTAGTGAATATTATATCCCTCTCCTGCTCCCGACTGATGTGCGGTAGCGTATAAATGTGTACGTGTGAAGGTATGTGTGTGGGCGTGTGTGTAAAGAATGAGGAGATGACAAGGAAAGAAAAGATAGCGCGCAGTTTTGGCTCGCTTGTTTGGAAACTGCTTTAGCATTCGCCTAGTATTGCTTGAAAACCCAACGACAAGAGTCGATCAGAGCCGCCAGCCACGAGAGAGAGTGTGTGAAACCATTGCGTCATCATGAGCATCTAGGGCCTCGGCCGGGGCCTCGACGGAGGCAGCAGGAGGGGCGTGGCGGGGAGGGCCTTGGCGGCCAGCGCGCTTTTCCGCATGACCGCCCCGCAACAATTGCCACGCGCAAATGTGAGCCTGCCGAAGGCCTTCTGCTTGTCGACGCCACACCGCCACGCAATATCGCTCAAACTTCTTGGGCGACTTGGAAAGTCAGGGCGGAGGGGTCATGCGGAAAACTGTTCTAAAAGATTTTTTTTCTGACATCCACAGAAAATAAAACCTAATGGATACGATTGTAATACGATCTCCACATTTTAAATACGAATGTCTAAGGAGAAGATAGTTTTACGTCACTGCAGACACAAATTGATTTATAAAGCCAAATTTGTCACATTCTCAGACTCGAACTACAAAAATATCTGTAATAATTTGAATGTATTACTCTGTCACATGTCATACCGTACCATTACTCTATCACTGTTTCATTTATTTACAGTGCGCTAAATATGTTCATTAAATGTCATACCAGAATTAAATGTCACAGTCTGATCTCTCAAGGATGTGACTCTCCTCTCTCTAACTCAATGGAGTTAAGTTTATAATAAAAAGCCTTTACCGATCTAGCTCTAGTAAAAGTTATCGACTCACATTTCTGGGCGCTGAGAAGAAGATAATGTTTAACGCACCAATCAGAAAGAGCATTAAATGCTCGCTGCAAGAGACTTTCAAAGGTTTATTACCACTCTTCTTGAGACATGTAGTTCTACAGTACCGTCTGTAGCTTGGCTTTACTATTCCTTTTCCTATTCAATTTCAGTTCAATTATCCTTCTTATTATGTGATATTTTCATATACATTGTTTTCATGTTTTTGAAAATTTGTTTCCATCTTTCATTCAAATACAAGTAACAAGTGTATTTTTAATAACAAGTCATGTATTTATTATTGGGTAAATTGTCTTAAAACGTGCATTTTCCTTATTTCATAACTAAAAAAACTTATGTCCAAGGTCAGAGAGACTGCGATGAACAGAAACAACACTGCAGAATTTTCTTTTGCAAGTGAATTGATGCGCTCAAGATAATAACGGCAGAACCTAACTGACATCGCATTTTCATTTAGAAGTATGACGGTAAAATCGTGCCATACACCAATGATATACTGAAATATCAAATGATATGGCTAAACCCTCAAATTCCACCTTCGCAAATTTGTGCGGAGTGTAAGTGAATGTTAACAAAAACTGAAAAAAGTATTTGTTTTCAAAACAAACTGCGGTTGGGGTCTGTGGTTATTATTCTGAGCGTCTCAGTTAAGGAAAAAGTTTTTGAACGCTAGGAGAAGGAACAATTATTTTCTAATATTTGTCGATTGAAACAAAAAATGATGCTAATTAATTATCACACCACTCGTGGGACGGGTGCGAAGTTTAAGTTAGACTCTCATGTAACAAATTCTTGTATTTCTGGAAATAGGAAGAAACTTGCATACAAAGAACGTGTCAAAAATGATATCACATATCTTTCACTATGTATTTCTTAAAATTATAACGGAATTGTATTTTTTCAGCAAAGACACAAATTATTTGAAGAAGGGAATCTGTTGGACCGATAAGTATTACTGGAATTTTTAATATTGTGTGACTCAGTCGTATGACGCAGGATTCTTGTTTTGCTTCCGAGACATAATACGAAATTAGAAGGAAATGGAAATTCCCTTCAGGTTGATTCATGAGATGTGCATCTGCTTGTTGTTAATAGTAAATAGGAGCTCTTACCTTTTCATAAATTAATTAGAAAACTGTACTAAGGTCTTTAAAAATCAAAGAAAATGGTGAAAACGGAAGTTCATTACATACAACTCATGTGAGCAGAAGTAAGTAAATCACATCTGCAATATTTTTTTACATTCTAGTATAATGTACAATGCTTGAGTTTAATCAAAATATATTTTAATTTAATTTTTTGTTTGAAATAACACACGTAAAATGTTTTGCATTTCTTTTTTAAATATTATGTGTAAAATAGCGTTATGCTGTATAATTACTATGTGTTGGTCTCGAGTTCCAATCCAGGTGAAAGGATATTCCTCTCTCTTTACCTTGGATTCAGGGAAGGTTGTAATCGTCGCCATTGAGGCGGAAAGAAAAAATATTTTTTTAAGAGCGAGGGCAAAAAACAGAGTAGTAATTTTCGGAATTTCAATTTATCACGGTCAGCACCTTTACTTGACGATCCCGGAACTGCAGCGATCCTCAGTCGAAAATTGATTTCATATCGAACAAGAGTCAATTACTCTTCCCATCGACAGTCAACAATATATATTCCCCTCCTTTAATACTCGCACTGCTTCACTCTAATGTTTCAAGGGAGGTCGTCGTAGCCCCTTCGAATATTTTTCGTCTGGAAATGCTCCCTCCAACTGAAAAGCCATATGGCTGTAGATTCAGTCACGTTCTGTGTTTATTTTTCTATTTAGAAACTAGGGGAGTAAATGGAAAACCTATGGCCTGACATATTGAGAGCTGAGGAAAACTTTCAGTTAACTTCCGTGTTATGTGGACACCAACTGCAGTGAATCATCCGCGCAAGGGCGCTCGGCGTTGGGAGGCCGAGTACCCGGCGCTGCGAGCCTAGGCCGGTCACCGGCGAAAGAGGAGGCCGGACGCCGACCAGCCCGGGCCGGCCGAGCTGCGGCGGCGAGGCGGTGGCGACGGCGAGGGAGAGAGCGAGAGCGAGGGCGAGGGCGAGGGCGAGGCTGGCCCAAGGATAGCCACTCCCTCCCCCCCCCCCTCGGCCGGCCGCACCTGACGCCAACGCACTGGGCCCCGCTGCACACTGCGTAGCAACAATAGCTGCGCGGACAAAAGGACTTTGCATGCGGTGCAATTCGGATTTGAACGGGGTTGGGTCATGCATGAAAAGTCCTTGTTTAAAGAACTGAAGGGCTTGCGGTAGGAACAAGCTAGATCACTAAACACTCACTATTCTCAAATGTTAATATCTCGATTTTTGTTTATAGCTTACTACATATGTCTTTTTCATATTTGTGATGGGCTTGGGCAGTGACAAGATGAGACACCTTTTGACCCAAATCAATTATTTGAGAACATCGATACACTTGACGTGTCTTGTTACTGCCACAAGCCTTTCAATTAAAAAATGATTGAGCGTGAAGTAAATAAGAGGGGTTCTAAAATAAGAAGTCATCTTTTTACCAAGTGTTTAGAAAGCAGCATTTTTAATCATATATCCAATTCTTTAATTAGTAGCTACAAAAATGCAGATGCAGTAACAGGCATTCATTAGGAATCTTTGCACATTGAAAAATCTGGAAATATGCCAAATGGGCCCCGAAAGGCGCACCGTATTCAATGCTACTACTATATTAAAAGAAATTTCAGATGTATAAATTAACCTTCGAAAACATATTCGACTCAAGAAAATGACCGTGCATTTAATACGTTTTTTAGCTGTGCTCATTGTACATTGCGTTAGATTCACAAAAGTTCACCATAATTTTTCTTCGAATTTTAATATTTTTATTGATAAATCAATCAACCTTAAAGAATACTTTATCGAATTTTAACTAATAACTAGCAAAACCCAAGCGATTACATCGCACAAAAGAATGAATAGAAAGGTTATATAAAAATGTTCTAATTATGCACAATTTGGAAAATCGAAAGTCCCAAACATATTGTTTCAAGTCATTATTTACTTAATATCCAAGAGTAATGAGCTAAAAGAGCTTTAATAATTCTGGAATTATGGAATTACTAAACACACGTTTCACTGTGAAAACTGAATTAATGTGTTTCTATAAATGTAATTCAAAAATATTTTATATTTACTAAGCTATGTATTGGACTATTGTAGAATAACCTGCTATTCATCTTAACTCAAAACCATACTAAAGCATACTCTAAACCGTACTACATCACAAATAATTATAAAAAACTGGACAGTTTTGGTAAAAACACATAATGCAGGTAACAGACGATTGCTAGACATTGCTAATGTATTCACTAATATTTCAAATTAGAAACTCAGTTCTTGAACTAAAAAACTCACGCACGTTTGCGTGCACGACTGCTTTTGGTAGATTGATTGCAACTCGCATAGAAACACGACTAAGAGCAACTACATGTAATTGGTCTTGAAAATGGCGTAATGAAGGAGTGGCGTTAGAATGCATCCATTCTATTAATTTAAATTTAAAAATTTAGTGTTTATACTATGAAATTAGTTAGCAATCGCAACCGATAAGACATCGAGGGCCCACTCCCTTTGATTTAAAGCAAAAAACACGAACTTTGGGAGACTAGAAAGTTAAGATTTCTTTCTAAAGGTACGCTCTGAGCGTTTCCCAGTGTGCGGAAGGAGGCTGTCGTTCGTGTTCGGCCCCTGCGCACTGCTCCGGCGTGTCGCCTTCCCTCGCGCGAGGCCGCTCGCGTTCCGACGCCCCGTTTCCGCCTCCGTCGGCGGCTCCCGCGCGGCCTTGGGCCTAGCGAAGCGAGGTCGCGGGACCGTTACTCTCGGAGGTGCTCGTGGGGTGTCCGCGCCCTCAGGACATGCCGGACGGGTCACTTGTATCAATTGCCACTCTGTTGGGCCGACGTATCGACATAGAAAAAAATAGGAATGAGAGGATCAAGTTAAGGAATTGCAAACAAGAAAGCGGTGGCCCTCGCGACCTGCAAAGGCTTTTAAATTTATGGTGAATGGAATGCAATATTGCGACTTCAAAACGACATTATGTCACAGTATTTTGACGTAGATGTTAACATTGAAATATTCAAAGCAAGTTCAACAAGGAACACAATTAAGTATTGTATGTTCTTATTAACTTATTTTTAATTAAATGTCATTGAACTCTAAGAAGGAAAAAAAGTCTTACGATGTAATCCTCACATTGTTTCTAGATATTATGTTTTTTTTAAATATGCACAATTCCAAGAGCTCTGACCCCTGAGTCTCTAGTAAGAATATTTACGTCTTCAGTGAACTCTTGCAGAATTGTCTCTGGTAACACAGGCGCGAAGGAAGAGCAAATGCGGTCTGTCGGATGAGCGACATCCCTGGACGGCACTTCGTCTCTTTGAAATGTCAAGGCTCGTTCACTTCCGCTCCTCATTTCGAGGCCGGGCCAAGCAAACCGAGAAAATGCTCTTTGCGAGTTATCGTACGTAGTATATGTTATTATGTATTACATTGCCTAACAAGGCTTCTCTGCAACGTAGACCTTTCTGGTCGTCTACTTTCAAAACACGTACTTACTCTTTGACATTTAAAATAATAAAAACACTTTTTTCATACTTTTTGTGCAGGTGTGCTTCGTAAACAACGTTCTACTAGGCATGAACATACGTGAGATTACTTGATATTACTTAGATGTTGGCATTTCAGCTTTTATTACGTGGCATCCCGTATCTATTACTATATCATTAAAAGGTCTTCCTTATAATTCATTCGATTTTTTCGATATATAATCACATAAGAAAAACGAGTTACTATCACACATCAGACGTCATATTTTCTAGGGAAGCACTGTCCCAGGACAAAGCGGAGACGAATAGAATGCAGGATGAATGTTGTTCGCGGTGGGTATCCCTACACACATTTCTGCAGGGCGGGAAGCGGCACAGGAAAGGGCGTCGCAGGGAGAGCATTTGCGAACCGCTTTCACTGCTGAACGAAAGTGAAAAATCAGGTCAGCGGACTACTTAAGCGGCCGTGACGATGCCCGTCATTGTAGGTCCTAGAATCATGGTGGCCAAACACACAAAAATAAATTTGCAGATAACTTTATTAACGATTATCAAACACATCACTCTTTCGAAAGAATTCTCGCATGAATACTAAACAAATTTCACTCAAAATATTAAAATTTTATCCTTTTCTCATATATTAGATAAGCATTTTTAGTAATTTTGATTTTTTGCGCCTACTGTTTAACGGATATTTTCAACGTAACAGTCCCCACATACGTCCACGCAGTGCCCCCCTGCTAGCGCGCGCTCGGGGAAGGAAAGGGATATTGATATTTGAAGATTCGAAACATATTTCCAAAACTGTTTTGATGTGTGGTTTACAATCATAATCATATAAAAAACAAGATCCCATAATATGCTGACAATAAACAAATAATAAATATACAATCTAAGAATAGCAATTTAAATGAAGGTTCTAGAAGACAATGCTCCATTTTCGGAGACGGCCGTCTTTGCAACAGGTGGCTGCTGTATGTGTGTGTGTGTGTGTGTGAGTGTGTGTGGGGCTTATCTTGGGGGCGTCGCGCAAACAGGAACGACGCCGTCAGTCGGCCGTCAGCGGCGGTCACCCGGAGCGTTGCAATGCGAGTTGGCTGTCGCAGCGGGATTCGTGGGCGCGCGCGGGTCGCAAAGGTCAAGGACACATGTTGTCTCGAGTGACACCCGTGGGTGCCGCCCCCTCTTCTGCAGAGGAGCGGGTGAGGGGCTAGTTCCGTCTACAGACGCAAGGGTCGAACGTGCCCGCTGGCTACGTGTGGGGAAAAGAGCTTCAGCATTTAATTTTCGTGAGAGATTGGCTTTCCACACGTTAGTGAATCCTGTGCAGATTTTTGTGACATTTACATTACGAACTTGTTTCAACAATTATTTTTATTTGGAAGTAGTTACGATGTCTTTTTTTGATCGTAAGAAGGAAGAGAACAACATTGATTCTAGGAAAGAGGAAACCGAAAATAAGAATTCTGCGTGATGGACGAAAGGTGCGGGTGTGAAAACTAATACTAGAAATGTATTATAACAAAAATAGGAATTTGTCGTGCATTTATAAACTCTTTGTAATAAATTTAATAAGATCATATCAATAAGATATGCTATGAATTTCAAGTAGCAATGAAAAGGTTATCGTGTGTCAATACATGTTTTGGCTTCCTTTTTCTACGTGTTTATACTTGCAACGTATTGTAGGTAAAATATTACATCGTGCTCAATTTTTACTTTCTGATTGTCAATGCCAGTGTTCATCGCTTTGTGTTATAATCGAATCCGCGACCTATAATTTTGTATCATTGGACAACAATTTTACTGTGACCTGTTTCCAAACCGCAGATACGTTTTGTTTATTTTAAAGTCATTTTCTTATTTTCCAACTCACAGGAAATTACTCATATTAGTGGGTAACAGTGAACAGATGACAAATATATACATTCCCATTTCAAAAGTATGTGTAACTGAAATTTCAAATAAGTGCTCTGAATCACCACCGATATTTTCCCGACAGTCGTTTTCTTGTGTCGTCAACACTAGGAAAATAATGGCCTTCTCCTGAACGCATGCTTATCTCTAGGAGACATCTTCTCATCTGATTGGCATTCTTCCAGATTTTCTCTTGGCTTCTTTCAAGCTCTCCCTCTCCCAGAATCTGGAAGGACATTACGATGTGAAACTCACGACCCGCCGAGAGGGGCTAGTTTTCCTTCTAAAGCTTCTAGGTGCTTTCTGAAGCACAGCCTTCTTATGATTTTTTTCTTCTCTCAAAGATTCATTCATCTAAGTGAAGATAAACTATTTGAAATAAAACGTCATAGTCACTCATTATTTTGTGTCTTTCCAGATTTTAACAAAGCATTTCAATTTTTAAGAATTACTTGTATATTTATCATACGTAGTAGTCCTACTGGTACACGATTGGGATAAGGTTGGTGATATTAATGCATTCGGAACTCAAGCATTTGGGGGAACATTTTTTATAAATACACGGTGTTTCTCATCAGAAATTGAGACAGAGAAAGTAAATAAAACTACAATCGTAAAGGAAATTATATAAAATTATTTTCGTTTACTTATGGTTGAACGAGTCAAATCTACGACTTGAGAAATAGGCTTTTCTGATCTAAGAAAGAGAAAATAGATGTATGAAAGTACAGAAAAAAACATTATAGTAACCCATTTTTATTCTTGTGTAGTGATGTCTTTACTATTTACATATGATGACATAGTGTTTTATCACACACAATGCCAGTAAATATGAGAATAATGATCTGCAAATCGTGTAAAATTATGCTTTATATATTTCAAAAAGTAGACTCGACGGTCGGACACTTTTCTCGTTGAATGCGGCAAAAAGTGCCTGTTAGGAGTTAAAAAGGCCACATGCTGCTTTACGCAAAAATGAAACGTTTATTTTCCAAATGCAGATGTTTATATAGGAGAGAAATCCGCGGGTCTTTTTTGAAGCAAGTACATCGAGGTCGTTTGTGGACGCCTCAAGGGGAGAGAAGAGAAATGCCGGTTTTAGTGATGGCAAGCCGCATTTGCACGCATCAATGATATCGCTTTCTGACCCACGGGGGACGAGAGTTTCTTCACAAAACAGAGAGAAAATATATCTTCAATATTTACCTAATTACTTTTAAGAGATTTATTGGATTTTGTTTTTGAACTCACATCACAATAATATGAAAAAATCAACTAATTATTAAATCTATTACACTAAAATTACTGATTGATTTTGATGCCATATTTGTGAATTACCTCCAATGTTTCAAATTTCATTTTTCAGCTGCACAGAATCCAAACCAGTCACACTAAAACCCGCTCAGGGTAGCTCAGTGGAGAAGCCCTAGCCTCTGGAACATCGTCAACCGGGAGGTCATCTAACACTGGCAGATTTTCGGGTCTACTTGCGTATCTAGATTGAATTCAGTCATTGTCATGAGGAGAACTCTAGTATCCAGCAGCTCTGATCGGTAGTTTTGTGTGGTTTCTCTGATCAGTAACAGACGAATCCCCAGAAGAACCCTACCAACCGGGTAAGGTGTGGCGTGCTTGTCCTGCCGTCTCCCCTTACACACACGCACGCACACATCGGAAGTATCTTAGAGCTCGTCCTGGCTGGGGTGGTACTTGGATAGGTCGGACACGCGTCTGAAATTCTATTAGTGGAGAAAAATAGCAATCTCGCAACACTCACTGCCTTACGGAACTAATAACCGCAGTTGTCGCGCCAGAAATGAAAACTCACTAGCTCATCCCAATGTCCCCAGTCAAAAGCCGTATCTCGTAAATGCGCCAGCCGGCGTCGCTGCGTGCGTCGGGGGCCGCTTCCGGAGCGCCACTTCGCCGAGAGCAGAGCGGCAGGCGGGCGATGGCGGTGGTCAAGAACGCTCCCGCGCACGCCGCCGCACGCGTCGCCTCGCGACACACTTCTGGGCCGCTGCTTTCACCGACCCCGGGCGCCCATGGGCGCGCCTAAACGCGGTAAGGCAGGGGTGAATGCGTCAAGAATACAATGATTGCAGCACTGACGCTGAAATCCTATACGCGGCGTCTCCCGGATAGCCGAGAATTTATGGATTCGAGCCGCGGAAGCTTACGTGTATATTTCTTAATTTATTTTTCCTAGCGATAGTTTCGTGTAGTCATAGAACCCGCAAGGCTTCCTCTCCAGGGTGGGCCGGTTATGACGAGGTAGGTTACAATGGGACGTCATGGTGATGACGGTAAAGGAAGAAAATGGAAAGGAAATGCCACGAGTAGTCCGATGTTGCTAAAGGCGTCTGCTTGGAAGCGATGAGGGGACATCGTGGGAAACCGCTGATCAGATTCCGGCAGACTCCAAACTCGCCGACGTCAAACATCAAGTAAATTTCTGTCATCTTGCCGGAATAGAACTCACGACTCCTCTCCAACCACTAGTATGATTGAGCCATAAGGTGCTGGGTTTTCATTACCGCAATTGGTACGAATAGTTAAACTTTTGAATACACAGAAACATCATTAGAAGACATATTTTACTTTTGCATTTGTTTTCCAATAAAAATCACTTTTTCCAATCCTACACATTTCTATTATTTTAATATAAGCTTGATATAAAATATCTTAATGTCTCATAGCATGACCGCATTACTATTTATTAACTACATTTTATGGTAAGAACATAAATTATACCTTGGTTTAGGTACAGAGAAGCATACCATTTGTACTGCTTCGTTACAGTTGTATTATCAGACTCCTTTCCCATTCAAAATGTCAAAGTTTTTCGTTTCTAATATTATTCTAAGCGTGAGGTTTGAAGGGTTCGTCAGATTTGAGAGTTTTGAGAATCTTTTGGTGGACGAATTTGAGATAATTTTGGAGACAATCACCCTTAGGTTCGAAAGCATAAAAGTAGTCTCTGGTACCGTGAAATGACTTTCTTTTTACGGCATTATGTATTAAGCATCAAATATTGATTTATACTAGCCCTAAAATTCACTTGTGAAGGGAAAAACGAGCGGGAACAAAATCGCGAAGACTATGATCCGAGAGCGCATGGAAGAGGTGCAACGGAGCGAGTGGGTGGACGCGATCGCTGCGCCTCTGGCGGGGAAACGGTCACCGCCGGCACTCCCGGCGAACTCCGTGCTCGAGGGCCGTCCCGCCCCGCGAAAGTACCAGTGAAAGACATCTCGGGTCCTCCAGGGACAATGGCAGGGGCCGAAGTAAGAGTACCTTATATAGCCCAAGGTAAATCTTCCTCTGTTCATTTTTCTTCCTCGTCTTTTCTAGGCCAGTTATTTTTTTAAGAGCCATTGTTTAGATAACTGGTATTGCGCTATCTTCGGTATTTATGATATTATAAACAATGTGTTTTATGATTGTATGGGATTCGTGATTAGTTGCCTTCGTTCAGATGGCATGGGATACATGTGATCTGTAGCCTACGCTACACATACAATATGGAAACATTTTTGCTTCACCTAAAATTCAAACACATAACAATAAAGCATATCGGATAATCAACAAGTCAATTTATTTAGTTATGCCTTAAAGCATTTAATAGCCGAAAATTGAAGAGTTTCTGGTATTTTTGATATTTAATGATATACGATGAAGTTTGAATTGCTGGCGAGACTTATTAAACAACTTATATAGTTAACCCAACACGGCAGCTCTAAACGTCACAGAAGCCTTCGGAACACCTAAGACATGGTACGTATAATATCAAAGGTTAAGTGAAATATTTCTGGGAAATAAAATTTTATAGTGCATTCTGCAAGTGGTGGAGAACGGAAAGACCCTCTCTCCGCGCAGATTTAATTGCATATAAACCCAATGACATTGGAGGAAGATTCGTGCTGCTACGTGTACAATTCCTAGGATTTCAAGACCATCAGTCAGATGAAAAAGTACACTCAATAATCTTAGTCACGTCATTAAATCTCCTCTTCGCAACTGTAATTCTAAGCTGGGGGCACTTACTTCTGTGTTGCCGGCGTGCAGTGTTGGAAAGAAATAAAAGTGTGTACAGAAAGTTAGGGCAGCGGAATCAATGATAAAACTATAAGGAGAGTTCAGACATTGAGTCGGTAATAAGTTAAAATAATAAAAATAACTTAAAAAGACGTTATGGGGACGGTAGTCATTGTGGTCAATGATATTGCGGATATGAGGCAAACTATTGCAATTAGATATTTGTAGATTTTTTGTTACAACTGAATATTCCATCCTTTTTTGTACAATATTAACAGTACCGGTGTCATTACCCTTCTATATTTGTAGTATCAGTGTTTAAGGTATCATCGATATATCGTCACTTGGTCTTTAATCAGAATCTTAAGGAAACATCGTTTGGAATTAAATAAGAAACTTTTTAACGTATCGAGAAAGGAACAATCTTCCACTATGTAGATAATAAATAATATTATATTATTTTCAAATATTAATCAGTCATGCTTCACGAATTGTTTCCACGACACCAGTGGTTTTAGAACCGCACACCGCCACCGTCGGGGTCACCGTTTCTGCGACCTTCGACCCAGCAGTTTGCCCTCAGGCCAGTCGCAGAATAGCGGCTGAAACGGTGGCCTCTATGTGTGGGCGTCTCCCGTACAGCCAAGTAGGTACTGACTCCGGCTGCAGAAGACTACGCTTTCGTCCGCAAATTGCAGTTCTCCTCTGTACGTCGCACACGGTTTGCAGCCTATAAATGAGACTATAAATGAAAACAAAACAAACCACCAAATCCGCGCTGAAACCATTGCAATGAAAACTGAGCACCGTGGCGAAAACAAACCACCAGAGGGCAGGCGGCAACGCTTCCGTCCACCTGCGTCGAGCATCGCTCCACCTCCTCCGCTGCAACCGTCGCGCCGCGCCGCGCCGCGCCGCGCCGCCTTGAACTCGCGTCCCGTCAAGGCCACGTGGACTCCCTGCCATGCCGCCGACACCGACTGGAAAGGGCGGGACGGGAAAAGAAACAAAGCATGTTCTAGAAGCAAAAAAAGAAGGGCGAATGTGACGCCCACAGCCCCATCGACCAACGATGCAGGACGTCCATGACGTGGACAATGCGACAGTTCGCTTTGTCGCAGTTTTTGACTAGTGTTAGCCGGCTTAGTGTTAACCGGAATATACTTTTCATCGATTTAATAAAAATAAACATTCTCGTTAAATGTTTCTTGGCCTTTTATGGTTTCTGCTAATGTGCGAAGAAGCTTCATGGCAGTTCTTTCAGATGTCCATTTCGCTATAACGTCCCGGTGTTAAGGTATCTACTATTAATAGTTATTAATACGTCATTATTAGTAACTATTAAGTCAATAATAATAGAAAATAACTAAATCTATTAAAAACGCACGGATATGAAAACTCTACACAATATTCTAATAGTTGTTCTATTTTGCAAGTTTAAATATCTGCAGAAGAAATTTATTTCAAAAGTTCAGTGATGCGGCCTTTTAGTGAGAAGGTGGCGAAAGAAGCAAGCAACTTCAGTCACTTTCTCTTTCTTCGGCAAGGATTTGCAAATACGCGTTTCATCTTTTCTCCCAGAAATATAATATTACTATGTTACCGTTGCCATGTGAAGTGAATATGCACTAAACAGTAGCAAATTGAACACGGATACAGAGATACAAAATAATTAAAAAAAGACAAATCAGATTTGTCAATCACATTTACTGTATCTGAAGATACAGCAACTTTGTTGCGTTGTGCACAATTCATCGACACTAATCCTTTCATCTTTTGTTTAAATATATGCTATAAATAATGTAGTGAGATACGCGTCATGCGTGGAGTGAAATAGAAATAGAATCTCTTCCATCTTCTGGCATTACACGTAAAATTCGAGGTTTATCTCTTGTTTATGTTAACTGTGTTATTGCTCTTTTATGCCCAAAGAAGGTAAATGACAACTGTTTTTTTTAATATGTAAGAATGTGAATGCTCTTTAGACGATGTGAGACAGCTGCCGAATATTGCTCTGCGCTAGCGTGCTGCAATGGAATTTCATATAAAGAATTTATATTTACATCTAGTGTTAGCAGAATAGAAAGAATATCTAAACCATTATATAAAACACTAATCATCATTCTCCATTTTATAACTAGTCTGGGAAGAAAAGTACAACCTCTTTGATACTTGCTCGTGAATATCCCGATGAAACTGTGGACTACAAGAAGAAGAAAAGAAAAGCAACACGAAGAAGAAGTTATAAACATCTACATCCTTAAAGGAAATTATGGATCCACAAAGTAAAATATAGAACTAGTTAAGTCTCAAGCTCCGTTTGATTTAAGTACCAAGAGGAGACTGATGGTATGCAGAGAAAGTGAATCCAGTTTCGGTAGCCTGACAGCCCATTAGGAAGGCGGGGATACCCCGTGAATCGTTATCAGCTGCGAGGTAGCTGACTACACACACACATACACTTATATATATATATATATATATATATATATATATATATATATATATATATATATTAGTGTGTGTGTATGTCCACACAATGGCCACTCAATCCTGTGCATTGGTCCTGGCATATCATCGTCGGCGTTGCACCAAGGAAAAAGAATGTGAGCGTCTAAAACTAATTACAGAAAATTTGCTGAACGGATATATTGATTTTATTACTTAGTGATAGTCGAGTGAATTAAATAATCCCTAAGTTAGAAAGAATCAATAATCTAGAAAAATGAATAATTAAAAAAGAAAATATTATCGAATCAGATGCAATCATACCTTTTAAATTTCTATTACATTTCATTGATTTCACTTACAAATCTAGATTAACACGATTATAAATCATTCGTTAAGCTTCAATAACTTCCTCCAAACACGTAAATGTGTTTCTATGCAACTCTGTAATTTAGGGTAGATACGTAGAAAGAAAGGACGAAGGAAGGAAAAAATACCTTGTACCGAAGGAAGGAAAGAAGAAAGGTAGGACAGAAAGGACGACGAAAGAAAGAATGAATGAAGCAAAGGAGGAAGGAAAGGAAGAAAGACTCGCCCGGTTCCGCCTCCTCAATGAATAATAATGGCCGGTGGCCAACTGCTTTCGCGGCAGCCGCAGGAACGTCGGGGCGGGGGCGCCAGGCACCGCCCGCCGCGGGCGGCGCGGCGGCCGCGCGGCGGGGGCGGTGCGTCCGCGCGTGCGCACGCAGTGAAAGAGGTAATCGGCGCCGCCGCAATTGAAAGTGCTCGCCGAACCGGATGACGGCGGTGGCGGTGGTCCCCTCACCGCGCCGCGCTGCTGCTGCTGCTGCCCCCAGGGCCTGCGCGCAAACTGTTCGAATGACGAGCCACTCGTGACGAGTCGGTGAAGGAGAGGAGCGGGATGACGAGACTTCTAGTGGATAAAGGATTGCTTAATAATTCTAGTATTGTAGAGAATAAATAAATATCATCATTGTCATCATGTGTATTACCACCGTCGTCACCGTCAAGAGGTAGGCTCTTAATTCTGTTTGGAGGTGAAGTTCATGCAGGGATAAGGGTTATTTGAAAGTAAATATTGGTCATGAAAATATCATGTTGTTTATGATTTAATTCAAAATTTGATGGCCTATTTCCATTTGCCATTTATTTATACATTATTTCTAGAATAAAACATTTGAACTGAACTTGATACGGAATTAATTTTAATTCTGAGAATATTTAATCAATAAACCAACAATCGCGCAATCAATAAAGATTTATTGAAACTTATAATATTAAATAACATTAATGTATACTTCTTAATCAAAATTCTCTGATCTTATTTCCTAAATTTCATCACTTCCTACATTCATTCTTGACAAAAAAGAAAGAATTCATTAATATATATAAATATATAATATATACATATATATATATATATATATATATATATATATATATATATATATATATATATTAAACTGTGACATTAAAATCACAATGCTTCAGTGAAATATGTAACATGATGTAGTACGGTTAAATAAAATGCATTTTGTGATCACGTGATTACTATGCAACTACAATCAAAATTTATATTCACATGCCTTACACTTGACAGTCACTCTCTTATTTCTAATCATATTACTAACTATCCATGGAACCTGCCCGGGTAAGCATTCATTTTCAAGAAAATATTCATGAAGCAAGACTAATGACTAGCACCACATCGTACAGTTTGACAGAATCATTTCTGTAATTACAAGTAAATCAATCATTTCTTTACGAGAGCAACAACTAGTAAAGTAATAGCTGCGGCCATGGCAGCCACACTGGAACGGGAAACATGAATGCTGTGCCTACGAGAATTTTGATATTGTGTATCTCTGACGCACACAGTGACTTTAAATGTTAATTTAATTGACAGCGTCATCTAGTAAATGTCAATTGCAAGTATAATGCTTCACATAACTTTCAATGTGTCTTTAGGACATGTAACATGTTAAAAAGTAAAAAATACAATAAAGATGGTATACAATTTTTGCGCTAGAATCTAAAAGCAAAACAGTAAAATATGAATGTTTGTTCCATGCTAAAGTTTGAGAGTTTTGCGGTGATGATGATAAAAATAATTTCCCCTTTTACTTTTTCCCTTGCAGTAATTCGTAAAGATTCGCAAATGGGGCTATATTTCTGATAGTTGTTATTGTGGCTAGTATTACTGCAACATGCTGGCAAAGCGTTTGACAACGACCATTGATGTTGTATATGCAAGACAAAATAGTAAAGGCTAGTGATAACGATGATATGATGTACTTCAGTTGATGCAGCATCAACTTGAATAACTTGGAAGGTGATGCTAGTAAAACTTAATATGCATTTATGGTAAACACGATTCTTGTGGTGTAATGCATCGGATAAGAGTGATGTAAAGCGGAGGTTTAGGACGTCGCAGAAACTACAATAATTGGATGGTGTCAACTATAGTATGGAAATGGCGCGGTAGGATGGGGCTGGCAAACGTGACAGTTGAGGAGCGGAACGCGGTGCCGGGGCCAGAGACGGTCGTGTGGCTGCGAGTGACCAGGTGATTGCGGGTTGTCCGGCCGCCTTCGCCTCCGCGCGCATAAATCGAGTGGCCTTCGGGCCCGGCGAGCGCGGTCGCTGCCGAGCCACTCTGGGTGTCTAGGCGGCCCTGCTCGAGCCAGGCCATGCATGATAGCGTCTCTCTGCAACATGCCAGTTTCTCTTTCTGGATGTTTCTTGTTGTTATCCGTCTTTTCTGCATTTTATTCTTCTTCATTTTCTTTTATCATCTTGTATACACTCTATATTTTCACCATATTTTCTTCTTTTTTTTCCATTTTCTTATTTTCCTTCACCTGTTTTCAGTTACGTACATATTAATTTTTCCTTTGTTCTATTTTCTTCTTTATATTTTCTTCTCCGTCCTTATTGTTTACGCACGCGAGTTGCATTCGGCCGCCCGCGCGCCGCCCATCCGTGGCCGACGCCTGCACCCCTCCGCGCGAGGCCCTTGCCCTTTCCTCTTTTCACGGGCCATCTTTCGCCCAGAGTGGGTGCCGCCGCCCTGCCACCTCCACACACACCCAGCTCCTAGAACACTTGACCCCAGTTGCCGACAGTGATATTTGTCGGCGGAATGGAGTGCGGGTTTACGACCTGACATGCCTCCTCAGAAGCGCCCGCTACCCACCCAAGGGTGAGGCGAAGCCCTTTCGCACACCATGCTGCCTAGAATCTTATTTCTTGGGAACCCTTCCCACAGTGGCCCAGAGAGCCCCCTCCACTTTAGACTACCCCCTCCGCCACGCCTCGAGGTAGCCAGCGCCAGACGGCAGATTTTAGATTTCAGAATTCAGATGTCAGTCGAGAGATTCATTCGTGGCGGCTGCCTATGATTTTCCGCGACGCGGCGGTCCTGTGAGCTCCTCGCCGGCAGTCGGTGCTTGCGCCGTGCCAGGCCGCAAGTTATCATCACGCCGCTCGCATCTAATTAGGGCTACAAGCTGCCCATGAGCATGTGGCATACTGGCACGCCTTTTAGTAAAATAAGTCATAATTGTTTTTTTCTTTTCTTTATAGTAGTTTTTCTTTTCTTTTGAATATGATGAATGATGTCATTCTATTAAACTGTTGTATTTTATTGAAACAGTGAGCGTTATAGCTAGGCAAACACTCTTCTCCATATCCAGAAAAATGTGCCAATACCAAACAACAATTTTCAATGTCATGTAACCGTCGAATACACTTTTGTGGGAAGAAAACGGTGTCTTTAAAAAAAGTATTTTAGTTTTATATTGCTAAAAACGAAAGTTTATAGTACTATATAAACAACACAATTTTTTATTATTTTTTTAAAAAGATAATTTACATTACTTCTTCGTATCACTTTACTCGAACATTTATTGTTATTTATAAATCTAACCTGTTTTAGAACGTTTGAACACGGGAACAGATTTGGGGAGAATCGTCTTGAGGCGCAGGCAAATGCGACGCCGCACATTGTTGACAAGATATGGATTTTGCCATGTCACACTAAGGTTTATCACTAGTGTTACCACATATATTAAAGAAAACATACAAATATTTGCCAGATGAACACTCATAAACTATTTGCACTTACCTGGGATATCATCTATATAAATAAAATTCATTTAAGAATGAAAAAATAATACACGTTTTCTTCCCTATAATATTGAAACCAATAAACAACCCAGTATACTTTCATTGGTGAAATGTATCTTCTATGATAAAAGTTGACGTGCAAAGGAAAATATCTGTGAATTTGTAAGAAGAAAGATGGCTTTGGTTTCTCTCACGCTCAAGTACTAATTTTCAGCAGCTATTATCTTCTAAGAGAATATGCGATTGTTTCATTTGGCAAATTGTTGTTGAGGCATTTGTCATATCTATATATTTTTGCAAAAATACATGTTTCAGTGTATAATTTTAATATTTATTGTTTTACGCAATTAAACGATTAATGATTAAGTTTAGTATAAGAATTTTATGTAACGCGACAACGCAAGTGCTTTTCCGATTATTTGGATAATTCTGGACACGATCTTTACGTTTATGCATTTAAAGTATCGTTCGTGTGAGTAGAAGATGATTATTAAATTATTCAAAACAATTCGTTTCCTGATCACCTGTACTCGGAGTATGTATTTTTTGCTTACTTCTTCAGCCAAAACTCAGAATCCATTCGAAACTTTCTCTTCCGTTACTATAGGTTTTGTAGTCATCCTATCTCAGCTTCTCTGTTTTTCTTGTGTTCTGCGAGGCTCCAGGAACCCAATCGAAACTGCATTGAACGATTTTGATGAGAGCACAATGAGCGATTAACCTGAAGAACAAGTTGGGGTTAGAAAACAAGAAAAGAACAGTTGCTTCACTGCTGCGAAAAGGAATAAAAAAATCAAGAAGTATGTTTTAATTTCCTTGAATACATTTCTTTTAGCTAATGATGTTTATTAAGATCATTAATGAGCAAAAATAATTCAGTTGGGTAATTTGACAATTTCAAGAACGAGAAAAATTATTCAGTTGGTTTTAATGTAATATAGATTAGCAGATGATAGACTAGCATTCCTGACAAGACAATATTTTATGATTTACTACTATCTCAATAAATATTTCTTTCACGAATACTCGAACATATGTGAACTTTTGGAGTATCGCATATCAATTCTCCGTGTAGAACATTTCTGCTGGTACTTTATCTCATCCACAACAAGATATTATTATTGTTATTATTATTATTATTATTATTATTATTATTATTATTTCCCTCTTCATTACGACTAAGATGTTATCAGTTGGCTGAATATAAAATCTACTCCAGGTGCATCCAGCTACCTAAGAAGCCGATTAAGCGTCTGTCGGTGCCTCTACAATGCTTTGCGCAAACTGTGGGCTGTTCCAAATAGAGCAATTTCTTGCACTTCACTGTCATTTGAAAGACCTGGGGGGTTAGCCAAGTTCTTATACAATTTTTTCGGTACAAATCCCAGAGCTCCGATCACTATTGGTGCGACCTATGCTCTTATGCCCCACATTCGGCTGTTCTCGATTTCCAAACTCTTGTATTTAAGACGTTTCTACAACGTTTTGACCGCAAGGCACAGCAACATATACAAGTAGACCAGATTTTTTCTCCGAATCCCGGATAACAATATCCGATTTGTTTGCCATAATCGTGGAATCAGTTTGAATTTTTTTGTTCGTACAGTGTCCACACAGTCCAAGAGACGTCACCGGATTTGTTGAGTGTTCGTACGACTTGGGTCATGTGTTTGGACTGGATCTTCGATGGTGGTACAGCTCTGCCAGTGGAGATAACTACACACCCTGTCGTGTCTTTTCAAGTATTCAGTCTTTGATAGAAATGGACAAACTGAGACGATATGATCAATAGTTTCTACGTGTTCTTGGCAGATTCATTTATCATCTTGGGAAATTTTGAGAACCACTTTATAATAATTTCGTGTTCTCAACCTCTGATCCTGAGCAGCTATTAGAACTACTTCCTATTCTGGCTTTATTCTTCCCCTTTTAAGCCATATAAATGATTGATCTTTATTGACCTGCATCCTGACCATTCTTTTCAGGTATTGTCCTTGGAGTTGTTTGTCTCTCCACGATTTCTTTAACATTTTTTGTGTCTCACGTTCAATGTTTAGTAGGATCAAAAGTTCAGTTGTGTTATTCTGCGTGTCTTGCATAGTTTTCTTTGCAATGCTTCTTGCTACACTAACAATGCGTCTGTTTTCCATTCTTCAGTTAGATTTCATGACCTGCCTCATTACAGAGTCATCTTGATGACTGACTAACCACTGTCCCATCCCGACTATCACATTGTGCTAGGAGACTTCAATTTGTCTGAGGCCTCTTCCTCCTTCCTTACATGACACATAAAGCTCGAGTACATCAGCTCGAGGGTGGGCGACATAATGCATTGTTAGCAGTTTTCTTGTTTTTCGATCCATGATTCGAATTTCTTGCTCAGTCCAGTCTACGAGTCCGAAACTGTACTACAGGCACCGTCAAAATACCAATTACAGATATTTCATTTCTGGAGTTCAGAGCGGCCTGCAGGACGAGTCTCACTATCCTGTATTACTCCCTGCGAATTATCGCTTTCATTATGTCGTTCGAGATGGTCTCTTGACGAAGGAGATTTCGCATCTTGTCGTTATCGTGTGATTCATTTCCAGATACATTTTCTCCACTGACGTATATTTCATTGGAAAGAGATGAACCTTCATCAGGACCATCGTTTTCAAGTTCTACATGTTCGTCATGTGGGTAGTTGGATCGAAGAACCTACTCCTCATTTTTCTGAATGTCAGAAAGTTGTACTGCTGTGAATTTTCTACCTGCTGAGTATTATCAGTGACAAGTAGAGAAAACTCGTACCTCGTTAAGTCCAAGTATTTGAAAACTCGAACTTTTCTTTTTACCTTGAGATTCTCAAAGGATATCACGACAGCAATAAATTAGCATAGAGTCCAACAATTTGAAGAAATGTAATTGGTTCGAAAGTAAGTAGAAGGTTAGAAAGTAAATCGGAAGGTTATTATTTTTGTCAATAGATATCCAGATTTATCAACGTTGAACTAAATTAGCTTTGAGTCCAACAATATTCACAGCTATCATTTGTAGTTCGAAAATAAATCGTAATTCATATGCTTGACCAGATATTCTTTTGAATATCAAGGTGGCACTAATATAGCGTCAAGACCTACAATATTCACAACTGTCAAGATTAGAACGTTCGCAAATTCATCGGGAGATTCATCTATTTGACGCAGCCTCCGCTCGGACAGACGAAATGTTTTCGGCGGCATGGGAGGTGGGAGCTCGGGTTCCGAGGCCATAAACCGCGCGTCGTCGGGCGTGGGAGCGGCGAATGGGGACGCAAAGCCCCACTCCCACGCTCCTCGACGCGGCCAAAATAGCCTCCGCTCTCACACAACGCCAGCCGTTCTTCGAGCAGTGTTTCTAATTTCATAATAACGGAGCCGCCATAAATGTCGCCTTGTCAGTTGTGGATCAGCAGAGCGCGATGCACTGGGAGCGACAGACGTAGTTCTCTGCAAGGGAACCTCTGGAAGGAGAGATTTTAACAGGATAGTGCCAGTGACAAATTTGTGTGTTAGAATTACTAGTGTCGTGTTTTGAGATTAAAATGTTGGAACTGTCGACCTTTCTCTTATGTTTTACTTCAAAGTTTCTTATTGAGAAAGTAATTGAAACATCGTAGTGACTGACTGCAAATTTATAGCTTACTAAACAAAATACAGTAAGCTTTTGACCCTCTTGAACTTTCATTTCTGATTTGCGAATTGATAACGTTTAAATGTTTTAATGTTTTAGCTTTTGAAGAATGAAAACACATACTCAATTAAAAATATATTTCATAAAAATAATGTTTACTCTTAACTTACCAGTTTGTTCCTTTTCTTGTTTCAGGTGAGTGTGCAGATACAAAGGCAATGCTAAAGCCGATGAGGTCGGTAAGTGCACTCCAATAATCAATTCTGAGTACTCTACTGCTCTATTTTGCAATCATTTAAAAGGTTCACAGATCATAAATGTATCACTTTCAAGTAATCATAGAATTATCTTTTGAAGCCATGCCAATGAAGAGAAGAGCAACATTCTATTACAAAATGTTTATACGAAAGTTTATTTTGCCGAGGGAAATCATTTCTGAATATTTTCTGAATGAAATGAAATTATAACCACTCACAAACGTTTTTCCATAGTTTTGCCAGCTATCAGAGAAACCAACTTTTTAATTTAGGACCTACAAAATAGACTTCCCTCTTGCTTATTCAATGTAGCAGTCATTGTTTAATTTAATTTGAATATAGTTATAGTTATCTTTTTCTAATCGCCTTGAAAACGAATGAAATAGGAGAGAGTAAAATTGGAAAGTGGGAATGCTGCGCTTTTCAAGGGCGAGTCAGAGGGAGACCGGGGTTCGTCGTTCGTGCGCTCGTTGGAATCTTCAGCGGCGCCTGAGCGTTGCCCTCAGGCGCGCTGCGCATGCGCGATTGCTTCCGGCCCTTGGCCACGCACGGCCGCCCTGGCTGCGCGCCCGCCCCCGCGCCCGCCCATGCCCGCGTCCTCGGACGCCGCCCTCGCGAGAATAACGGCTGTCGCGTTCCGCCTAACCCCGCCCCGCCCCGCTCTGGCCCACTGTCCCCGCAGCGCGACAGCTGGGTCGACGCCACCCGCGGGATATGGACGATGACCTTTGAGATAAAGAAAGCCACACGTCCCTTTCCGAATGGTCGGAATTTAGATATTCACATCTCAATTGCCTCGCGTTATGTATGAAAATATGGCATAAGATTTAAGAGTGGAACAAGAAGCTTTTTGATTAAAATATTAATGTTTACCCTTTTAATGACATGAAAAATAGACTGTTCGCCCGAGTAAAATTAATAATAAATTACGATATCATTTTCAATATACTGAGCTATTAGTCTTAAACCATGTTCAATTATTTTGTCTCAACAAGAGTTATCTACTTAATCAACTTGGGTAAACGAAATCATTGAGAGGTAGCGTCGTAAGTTTCTCGCCTCGAGGGTTCTAATTTGGATTTGGATTTGGATGTTATCTAGCTTGAGAAGACATTCTTGGACTCTCCAAACCTTCTTGCATCTTCTTTCAACCCCCTTCCTCGTATTCCTATCATATCATGTACCCTTTCATATGCTTTGCCCCCATTCGTCTCCAGGAGAAAAAAGAGACAGTTCAGTATGTTCTTGTATGTAAGGGAAGAATAAAGGGGTGTGGGGTCGACTAAAAACGAGGTTATAAGAGCTAATTAAAAATACTTTTAATTCAATTCGCATATACTATGAAGCATTTGTTTAACAATGTATAAGCATATGATAACGCACATGAAAAAAATAAAAGGCTCTTTGAAGACATCACAGAAATTTATATGCCCTGTAGCTCGTCCAGAAGCAATTGCACGCAGCACTAGCGCAGTACTTGTTTCCACAACTTTGCCGCTCTAAGATGAATTTACGGAAAAGTTATATTTTACAATTTGATGGTAGACTTTGAAACATCATGAGCCAACTATGTACGGGCTTGTATAAACTTACGTAAACTTTTTTCCTAAATATCTTAGAAGAAAAATAATGATCTCGAAAAAAAAATCATGACCTTTCCGTTCTGTAAGTCATTTTAGAATAAAATACCTCTGGAACAGTAATCTCGCCTGTGTTACAAAAACGCGAGGAATTTGCAGCCGGATTGGCTCGGGCCAATCGGCGCTGCGCGCGTGTGCACGGGCACCCTCTCGCCAACTGGCGGTGAGAGCGACCTCCGCCTGTCTGCAGCGCGCGGCGCTCTGGAAACCGCACGCCAAACACGGAGCGGCGGTTTGGTATGCGGCTGAGGAGAGCCAGCGGAGAGACCAAGTTGCGGAAGCTCGCCCAAACGCACGCGCGCGCTCTCTCCGCGTCGCGGCCGCGGCGCCGCCCCGACTGCTTGCAAAGCCTCCTTTCTTCCGCCGCCACCTCCCACATACCTCTTACATGCATGTTCATCCTCAATGTTGTTTGAATTGTTGTTACTACTGTAAGATGATTGCAAATTTTTCTGTTGTATTTTTATACTGATGCATTGTATTTGCAACAGAAATATTCGCTAATAACCATGTTGTTGATGAGACTAAAAATTAATTTAAAAAACACGGTATTTTGGATAAATAAATGTGTATCACGCGTCGTTACGTCGTTATTAAAAAATCTTGAGTGTTTTATAAAGTGAATAGTTTTATTTGAAGTAGTTCAACAAACAAAAAAAAAACCTGCACAGAATTTGTGATAGAAATTTAAAATTTTAACACATCTCACATTACCTCCTCTTTTAAATTGCATATTAAATTCGTTTTCAGAAACATAAAAAATTCCTCTTAAGTGTTTTCAGACAAATCTAAATAGTTGTTTGACAAGCTATTTTCGATTTTTGAATTTTCGCAGTTACAAATACCACGTCAACTTTGTAATTATCACTACCATCGTCACTGCTTGTACTATAACTGTTGTTTACACCCAGTACCACCACTACTATTACCACCATCATCACTAATACCACCACCATAATACTGCTACCATCACCACAACTACTACCACCACCGCCACAACAACTACCACCATTTCCACCAATAGTACCACCCTCACAGACTCCACCGCCAATACCACCATTATCACTATTAGCATTGTCACCGCTAATACCATCACCTCTTCCACTACTACTTCTATTATCACCAATATCACCACTACTGTTACCATCATCACCAGCACTAATATCACCCTCACCACCACCAGCAGCACCTGCGCCTCTGCCCTGCGTGTGTTGCGCAAGCGGGGCGGGGACAGGGCAAGCGGTATCAGTTGCCCCTCCCCCCAGGCGGCGTGCGAGGCAGGACGAGGCGCCGAAGGAAGGCAAAATGGAAATTGCGGAACATATAGAGAACGAGAAGAAAGTGAAATGAAAGATGGTCAGGTGGAGAAGCAACAATTCTGAAAGGGAGAGTGTGTGAAAGGAAAGAGGCGTACTGATCATCTGAAAATAAAGCAAATCTCGATAACCACGACGACAAAGTACTATTAGTCATGAAATAATCATAAATCCATGATTCAGATCCTGTATTACATGGAAGTAGAAAATGAATAGTCACTGTAAATACGAAGAAAAGGCTCGGTGATCACACACTGTCATCACGACGCCGGCAAACATTTGTCAAGTTCATATCTCTGTTCGTAAAAGACTTAAGTTCTAACAATGTCTGCAGAGGGTTCGGGAGCATTAATGTAATATTTTGCAATGGGGAATTCAATAATGAATACGTACGTTTGTCTTCTGAATATTTTAACATAAATATAATCATTTGAATGTTTAATATACGAGGTATGACATAATAGTGGATGTATGATCAATCCCATTCGAATCGTTATCAATACCCCGAATGCTATAGAAATTGTCGACAGATTCCCGATTCTCAAAACAAGGAGAGGATTTACCTGAGAGTTTCCAAGGCACGAGCGGTATTTAATAGGACTATTTCACGAATGAAATGATGTACAACAGAATTGAAGTATTTGACAAATATTAAAAACAACTGAAAGTCTCGTATATTAAAATCAAAGACGTAATGTTACAGTACATATGCAGTTTATTGGACATCGACATACCAATCGATGCATACCTCCCCCTAAGACAATTAAGTCATAGTATATAAGTGGCCAGTAAAGAGAAGCGGTATTAAAAAGTGATAAACGTTTTAAGATTCGCCTAACTGATTGGATCATTTTGTATGTGTAGTTAAACACTGTTGGCTTTAATTTCATGAGTGGAATAGTTAAATTAATTTACTTTTGAATACACCATGAATCTCCTACTCGGGCGAAAAAAATTAAGAATCATTTTGTAATATCATAATAAGATATACTTAAAAGGTGATCTCAAAATATTGAAATTCACGTGTTTCAAATGAACACAAAAGTGTAAGTTCTGACGCCAAAGATGTGGGAGCACTTGGGTTAACGAACACAGCGAAAGTACATCTTCCAACTTACTACTGTGGCAGCTCAGGCAGTTTAAAAAGTTGCGTTGAATTAAAAAGCCGTTTGCAACTTCGTGTCAAATTAAAAACCCATCTGAAGCCTTAACAGCTGTGTATTTGAGACTCAGAAAAGACACCCGCTCCTACATAGATGTTGAATGCTATTGAGGTAAGCAGGCTATTACGTAATCCCCACGTATTTAAACACCTAACCGCTTGATGTTCCTGAAGTCTCCTGCTGCCTTTATTTTTACCGTTCCCGATGAAGCGAGCGCCGTCCGAAGCAGCGGCGACGGCGCGCACCAATCCACCTGTTCAACCGGCCGGGTGGGCAGGGGCGACGGCGGCGGCTGGCACCGACTTCCGGCTCGCCCGAGTGAAAGTGAGGCACGGCGGGAGCGGCCCTGCTTGGTCCGGCCCGGCCCGCCAGCTCCGCCCTGTCCTCGCCCAGCTGGCCTCTGCGGAGACAGCGTGGCAGACGCCGCTGCCGCCGCCTCTGTCTCCACCGCCGCTGCCGTCTCCATCCCCGCAACCTCCGACCGCAGACGCAACCGAGAAAGATAAAGCCCGTGCGAGCGCTGTTCGGCCGCTTCCTTTCGCAGCGAGGAGGCTGCTGCCGGGGCGGCGCAGGTGTAGATGTGGAGATGTCTAGTGCGCTCTGCTCACATACGTAATATAATGTATTGAGACGGAGATTCGTGTTTGTCATTTGTAGCATATCTCCTCCAGTTGCCAGCAGGAATCAACTGCCATATACTGAGAAACGCTTAGGTGTTTTCATCGCAGGTTCTTTCGATTATTGTAAATCATTATCAGCTCGTAATATGTTCATAATTCTTAAAAATGCTTTAGAGTATAATATCTAGTAGACGTATTTTCTAATATTTCCATTAAATCAACGATATGACAACATTAACTGATGGTACACCACCATAAGTCATTTAATTAGAAAGAAATGTAGTACGTAATAGTAAAATTTAAATTAAAAAGCTAAATGAGATTATAATGTATTCAGTTATCTATTGTTTCCAATGTTTATATTGTACTATTTTATTTACATCACTATCTTATTATTGTATCGGAGTATTTTATTTCATTTATGCAGCTATAATTTTTAAATAAAATCACTAAAGATGTCTTTGCCAACAACATTGTTTATTGAAAAAACGGCTTTTGATGGCTTAGCTATCATCGTCAGTTACCTGATGTTTGGTTGCCAAGGAATGACTACATTTGCAATACATTTTTCAAGTTGCTCATATTTCAATTACAAATGAAGTAAGAATAATAAATAATAGGAGTGTAGTATAACATACCCAGAGTAAAACCAAAGTGTTTTTACTTGCTTACTTATTTCTTCGATATTTAACTTCGGCATTAATTTTTCGGCATTGTGAAGATCGGTGATGTGAAATTTCAGTGTCCTGAAAAATGTGCCTCGCAGTCTGTGATTCAGTTAGATTGTTACGTTTACCTTTTTCACACTTCCTTACAAATGAGACATATGAAACGCCGTTGCCGAAATGAAACTCTCAGGCTTCGTAAATTGCCACCAAAAGACTCACGTTAGTAAACAGGCGGATAAGAAATTGTAGCAACTCATCATAACCAGATAGAGATCCTTCAAAGAAAGACAATAGGGTACATTTCTGTCTGCAAGTAGTTACGTAAGCCAGGATTCTGGATTTCGAGTATAAGATGGAGGTGATACATTCCATCATATTCACAGACGTCTTCCAAAGCATTATTCAACATGCTGCAACCGGTTGTGTGGTTGCTTCTGCACACAATTTATGCTGTTCCACTCGACGACGCGACCTACTTTTCGTGTGTTGATGTTGGTAGACCTGCGTAGATAGTTCATGGTGACTGCCACAGATTTGACTCTTGGCCTTGCAAGAACGTCTACGCAGCTTGCATTCAACATCAATTCACAACTGGCTCATGACAATGGATCTAAATTTAAAATCAGTGTTTATAATTACGGTTACATTACTGGGACGGTTATTTACATTAATGTCAGTAAATGGGTAATAGTTCAAATTGGTTTTAATAATAAAATATAACTGTCTTCGTGATGTACTTTTATTTCTGTTTATTTAGACCGCCGAACACAGCATTTATTCTCTTTCAAAACTGCTATTGAGCGAACAAATAATATATCACTTTATTACATCTGCTAGTTCAACATTGATTTCAATTCATGCTGATGCAGTTATCAAACTCTCATGGTTTTCAGTCAACTACATCCTTTTGTTCCTTGATGATATTTCGGTCCGTGTATAAATTGTCACCATTATCCTCAGAGCTATGACTTTGATTCCGATTTTAAAGTTGATCATCATAAAATATCGTATATCGTAAAATATAGAAGAGAGAAGAGGGTATAATAGTTCTTAAAATATTCTATAACAAAAACGTGTAAAGGAAAATCAATTATATCGCTAGTCAAAATATTTCTTTTACTTATAAGTTTTTGTTCCTGGAATCATTGGATCAAAAACTTCGTTATTGGTGTTATGTTACATAGATTTTGATGATGTAATTAGAATTATGGATACAGTGGAATATTTGAAAAATAACAAAAGGTACATGGAATGCAACTATAATTAAAGATATGTTTCATGACAGTACAATCCAATACCAAACACACTTCTCTTAAATTGATTATCATGCCAACATACGTACTAAGGAGCTAGAAACACCTACAACTTCAAAGCAAATGGGGTTACAGACGCGCCCTCTCTGAATGAACCAGAGTCTCTCTTTGATAGGCGAGTCTTTCTATGCCGGACGTGTTGTCATTGAGGAAACCAGTTCATCGAAAGACATCGTCTCATTCACGGGATTGTGAAGCCATTCGTGTCTCACAGACCTTTTACCGGAACCTCGGAGTCCGGTCAGTGCTGTCGAGCAGAAAGTCCGGTCGGAAACGCTATTTCTTTTGAGGCTCGTCGCGCGTTCTTCCAAAGAAAGGAAAAAAATCATATGAACAGATCAGGGAATTACTATAATTTGATTCACAAGAATTAGAATGTTGTAATATCGTACATTTAATATATAAAAATGTGCTTTATTTTCTTCAAAATTACTCAATTGTGCGTTCGTAATGACTAATTTATGGATACAAACAGTATTTCAAGTGAACAATGTATTTATAGTAACATTTTCTTTGCCGACCTGGAAACCTAAGCTTTCTAAGGCTGAAGAGCCATAGCTACCCCGGCTCAGAGGGTCGCGAGTTCGAATGTCGCCTCCAGCTGAATGTGTTTGTTTCGCCTATATTTGAAGCAAGCACAGTGGTAGGTGTATGACTAAGTTGTTAAAAAGCGTTCTTAAAATATGTTTCTTCATCAAAAAACACTTACGTGGTTAGGTATGAAACTAGTGTCGAAAAAATCCCACTAATAATTATCAGAAGAAAGTAATTACATAACAAATGAATTTATTTTAATTTAAATTATAATAATTTAACATCATAAAGATTATTTCAATGTTTTGTGTAAATTATAACGAGCAACCATAATAGCATAATCATGAAACAGAATAATCATGAAACTACTGGTAGCACAAACTACTGGTAGCGTAGCAGAACGTATTCGGTGCATATTAACACCAATAAGACTTCAATGGAAATTTAGGAAGATAAATTTTCAATAAAAGAAAGAAATTTTAAGACAGAAATAATAGAAATTTTATGACATGAATTTAGTATACATCTATATTATGAAATCAACTATTGAGTAAGATTAACGAATACATTCAATTCCTTGAGGGAATATGGAGTTCCTTTTCGCCATAAGTACAATCGCCTTCCCATAATTTTGACCACCCGATTCTCATATGTTCACGTCAATAGTGCTGCCACCCTAAATTTATTCTCGGCTTGCGCGTGAAGATCAATAAAGCTTGTCTATGGAGCGTTTGCATTTCATGTATCGTTTCCCCCTCACTGATTGTCAAGAAGTCGTATGCGCACTATTTACGTGGCCCAACCGTACCGCACGCGGGCGTGGCCCAAGCAGTTTCTTAAGAGCCGAATGAAGGCCGCTCGGCCATGCGGAACTGGTGGCGGCGATGGTGGCGGTGGTGCGAGTACTGCTGCAAGGTGTAGAGACGGCTCACGGCGGTGACACAGGAGACGGTAGAGGCAGTGGCGATGGGGGTGGGACAGGGGCGGGCTGCCTTGCGAAAGCCCCAGGCGACTTTCCAAAGAGGCGCGGGGGCGGCTGTCGCCGGGAGGAGGGGAGGAGGCGGACTTGCGAGCCCCGCGGCGGCATGGCGGCAAACGACACGCGCGCCATCTGGAGCGCGAACAGCCAAGGCTGGCCAAAGAAGGGTGATGAATCGTTTGATTTTCTGCGGCGCTGCGTGAATTCGAAACGAAGTGGAATGGAACGACAAATGGAGAAAGAGGTGTGTAACTGAAAATTAAAATTTCTTCCGCTGCTATGTTACAAATAATGCCGCGCCACCGGATTCTACTGGACAATGATGAAATAATGAATCATCATTTAAATGGTGCAACTGAACGTATAGAGGTTTACTGTTGTCAACATTCATCTTTATTACCATCCTCTCTGATTGCTTTACAGCTTACTTTACGTAGTACCAATTAGATGATCCACAGTTTTATCATCCTCCTGCCATCCTCTTTCTATCACGCTCATATTGCCATTAATTTTTTCACAATATGTTCTCTCTTTCGATAAGTATATTTTATCCATGCTGGTTTGTATTTTTCGTGCATCTTTCAATACTTTCTTTTCTTCAAATCAAAGCAAATATTACAAAAGCGAAGTGTAGATCATCCATGTGATTCGAACCTAAAGGCGGCGAATGTTTATCGGAGTTATCAGTATCAGGTATTGTAACAGACAATGAACTATAGTATAAATAGTGATATCGTTACAAAATATACCAATTTGTGACACTTGTGGATTACTTTCTACTCTACGAGCTTTTCACGGAAGCAACCTCAATAATTTGGATAAATTACGTTCTGAATATGTTTGTAACTATTACTTCTATGTTGCGGTAGTCTCTCTCTCTCTCTCTCTCTCTCTCTCTCTCTCTCTCTCTCTCTCTCACGTAACGAGGAATTCGACTGGTATTTCGCGTCATGGTTCAAGGATGATGCTATTGCAATGTCGGTACTTTGTAATCTCTCTATCGCGATCGTGAAGATAATATGGAAGTAATTACTAAGATGATTGCACCACGAAGCATAGCTTCAATACTGGTACTCTTCCTTCGCACGACATAGCATGCCACTCCACTCAAATTGCAAATACAATAGGTAATGAATGGCACAGTTATATGGTTGCTTAGTTGGCAAAGGCACAATGAAGAGAGGAATGCAATCAGAATATTTCAGATGCAAAATTACCGTAGAATTTACAGAATGCTTAAAATAAAACACAAATGTTTGACTAATGTAATAATAAAATGTTCGGTTATATTAATGGCTTTAAAAATCAGAATTTTGTTCGATTTATTAATTAATTACTGCTTCATCGGTGTATATTTTGCATCTGGAAATAACATATGCAGCTTAATACGTTGTTAATAACAGTACAGAAAAACAATTAAAATTTGTTTCATAAAATCAGGTTAACAGACTGTTCTACTGCTTCATGAGTAATGATAAAGCGATATATAAGATAATTCTCATAAAGGATGAGTTGTCGAGATGAGGGTGATAATTATAAGTTACAACTATTAATGAAATATTCTTTTTTTATTTTTTAATGTAAAACCTCTGGTCCTAATATAAAACAGCTCAAATCTATTTCTTTAATGATGCCCATGTCGTATACTCCACACCATTTCCTATCAGAATCTCAGAAAACTTGCATTAATGTCAATATTCAACAAATGGGAACCAAATTTTATCAAAATCCAAACAATGACATGGGTGGAGAAATGACATATCAAGGGTCAAAATGACATGTCATTCATATTGCAAATCCAAGTTGGCCACGTTCACCCTCGTAGTCCCGCCTATACCACAGCCATCCTTGTCGAAACTCAAAGCCAGCAACGACAGCGTCCAAGAAGTATATCACTGGCTGCAATGTGAGCAGCTAGCTGACATAGTCGCATTATGATAACAATATTGCCAATAAAGGTCGCGCGTACAAATACGAAACTATAGTTGGAATAATATCAAAAATGGAGAATTTCTCAATGAAGAAAATGTCTTCACATCCATTTTCATTAAGTAATCTAACTTCTTTTGCACTAATTAAAACAAACATGTTTTACATTGTGATAGCAATACAATAGAATAGGACACTTCCACAAAACAAGCTTTATTACATGCTTGATTTTACAAGCTTGATTTTCAATGAATCCGAAATTGATAAATAAGTAAAGAGAATGGTCTCCAAAAACATAGACACTGCATAATTCTCGGCATCTTTCCGTCTTTCCTCTGATAAAATACATAACATTCACAAGCTCACACTTTTCATTGCTGAAAAGAAGATGAAGTATACCGCCTCATGAGTCAACCAGTGCTAAAACAAAGTCCATTGCATGCGGTCACGGCAGCTCTGACCCCTACCCAGCATGGAAACGAACACACTCGTTCGTACAC
>BOPP01000009.1:18357179-18423929 GCA_017312745.1 Gryllus bimaculatus | reverse complement strand
CACACCCACCCCACCCACCCCTACCCAACCCAACCCACAACACACACACACACACACACAGGGAAGTTCAGTTTTGCAAATACTCAAGAAACGCGACAACAAAAGCCGAAAACAAACAAAAAGAAAGCCACTGGCGACCTTCTACACCGCCACTCCCGCTCGCCCCGCGCCCCGCCGGCGCCCCCGCACAATTCTGCCGCCTCCCATGCACCTGCTCATAGCCTAAGGCATGGCCTTTAATAGTAATAGTCACTCATATGTTATCATAACACCACTATTGTTCTCATTCGCCAAAATGCAAGTTTTCAACTTCATAAATTCAACTTCTGCACAATGAAGCAAACACTTCAAATTTATTTTTTCACCACTTAATTGACTTTAGCCCCTGTCTCGAGCAGCTTGTATAGTTGTATAGCTCCTTCGTGTCCGCTCGGCGCCCAGGTGGCACCGTACAATCAGGAAGATTATTAATGGCGTCGTCTTGGCTGCTTTTCCTTTTTCTCTTTGAAATTGTTTATTATTATTCTTCCATTAATTATTTTTCTTAATAACTATCTCCAGGCAGTACAGAAATTCTTCTTATATATGATCTTCACCGCTTCGGTCAATTCATAGGAATTTTTTAGAAAATTACGACAGATGTTTTCTTCAACAGAAAAATAGTATATTTCCGCCAGGAAAAATGTGAATCTTCATCATTGCTTTTGCCTACAATGCGTTATTTGTGTACCTATATGTATGGTAAGAATGTCTGTATAAAGTAATCAATTCAAGTTAAAAGTATCGCAATATAATAAACATTATTACCTTCATAAGAATAATATAATAAAGATTGTGTATAAACATTTATTTTATATCCTAATTAAAAAGAAAAAATTAATTCCATCAACTCTATATCTACACACTCACACTAGGAAGCATAGCCTCATCAAAAACCATAATAATGAACAGCACAAATCGGGGTGCATTTACTCTAATTTATTCTGATTGTCATGCCGGTGGTTCCTGTTAATCAATAATTTAGCAATGTCATAAATTATATATAAGAGTCAAATTCGTGCAAAGCAACAGTATGTTTGATCATAACACAACATAAAAAACAATTTTCATAGAAACTTGAGAATCCCACAGAAATAAGATATTACATAAACATTTTAAGACATACTCGAATAATTTCTATCAATATATTATAGAATAGATTGATATTTTCTACGATAATAAATTTATAATTATAATAAAATATTATTATACTATATATATATGTATATATTATTAAAATTTATTTTTGTCTTTTTTCAATATATTATAAAACTATATATTAATGATACATAAACTAAAATAAATTCAGAAACGGATATCATCGGACGCCAACGACACATAAAATACAATATAGGAACCTCATTAAAAAGTTACAGTTAGACAAACAGATGATGTTGTTATGGCAGATAGCGTCTTAAAAGAATGAATAATTATTAATGTAAGTTTGTCTGGAAATTATAAGTAAGTTATCTACTAGCTTCTGGAGTCAATGAGAGCAAGACCGATTTACCGACGGGAGTGTGAATAATATTTAAATATATACAATTATAAAAATAATATAAAAAAATAAAAATTATAAATACATTAGACATCGAGCCGGGACAAACTACGAAAAGATCTTATTCGTGGTTCTGACTTATTGAATAAAAAATTATTTCAATAATGTTAGAAAATATTGCAAATAGATTCATGATCAACTAGCAGCCAAATAAGAATAGTTTAATAAATTATTAATACCAAATGTAATTGAAATGCTGATTATTAATAATTACCTGCATTTTTTTAATAATTAATATTAAAAAGGAAATTCCAGAAAAATACTTTTCCATTATTCGTTACACACAGATACACAACTAATCAGGAAAACGTCACGGATTTATCGACAAAAATCCAACAAATTTGTCTTCGCCATGATATATTGATACTTCGTGGGGAGCAATACTTTGGTATAACTCTGCAAACAATAACATTGAATTTTTTTAAAACATCATACCAACTGCACACCTTTACCAATGCAAACAGTCCACCTGCCTCACCAGAACTGGGGGAATGAGACGATTCACCAAATACATCTAGCCCGGACCGTCGCTTCTAGCGCGTAGCGTCCTTCCACACCTATTATCGCCATTCAAACTAACTTATCGCCTTGCATTCCTTTACCCGATTTTCCTATGTGGAAAAACATTTGACAACAAATATAATAGAATTGGTGAAAACTTACAAAAAAAATATAAGTTAATATTATATATCAACTTACTTTATACTGGTAAAAATTATACATGTAAATTATATATTAATTATGGGGATGCTTATATTGATAAATAATACATTACGTGTTTTGCTTATCTTTATCCTATTATATTTACAACTAATATTTCTTAACACTACTATAAAAATCCTATCAGAACACTTTTTTACATTCGATCCTTATCTGCCATTTCCTCACCTTTCTCCCTCGGTCTACCCACATCACTTTCCTCCCTCTAGGTAAACCACCAACAAAATCAACTTCTCTCCTCACGAAAGTCAAAAACCAATTTCTCTTTACATAATTACCAATACAGATCACCACGGCAACCAGCCTCTCTTCTAACTCATGCCCCGTCTTCCCCCGACATTAGCACCACCCACCATCATACCACCACACATCCGTTTCCCTCATCCCACCATATTGGGCAGAGCCCGCCACGCATTGCAAATACTCTTTCACTGTCACACACGCGAAAACCCACTTCTCCAAAAGTGAGTTCAAAGTTCGTTCTTTCAGAATATTTTTATTATGCTTCTCCCTACATTATCTTTCCATTCACTCTTTCATTCTCATACCATATATACGCCGGTCGTACTTTATTATTCTTAAACGAGTTATAATCTTTTCGAAGGATTGTAGTCCGCGCAACACTTTACAGCATCCGTTCTCAAATACAGCGATGCTTAAAGAATTTTCTACTTCACAAAAATGCACATATATATTTCTTAACATATAAACATCTTCACTACTACCAGGATTGAAAAGTAAGGCGATGGGTCTAACATTCAAAAATAGAAAAATATGAATATACTATCCTCATCCCATCCATCACTCACAATATTCCTTTATATTACTTTAGCATATTATGACTTAAAACATATAAAAAAATTCCTCTAATATAATCTCCTGGTGGTTTAACATATATATGGCACTTTCCTGTTTAATTTTTACAACAAATACAAAAGAAAAAATAAACAAATCTATTAAACTATTCAGAAATATTTCTACTAAAATTTCATTCATACCCATGTACTGTGAACATTCGTGTAGTATCATCCATTGATTAACAAAAGTCAACGCCGTCCTACGCAAGGGAATGTCACACTATCGCTCTGACACACTATTACTCCATTATAACTTAAAATCGCTTCATTTAGAATTTCTCTACGTCCCTGAAATAAACAAAGAGTTAACATTACTTTAGAAATTTTCGCTTATTTTTTAACCTACCATTGCCAAGGGTGAAGCACGGCATGAACCTAGATCAATGCAATTGCAATGAACAAGAAAAACAAGCACACAAATAATTATTTCTCTCATATATAATAATGTTTCTCTCTTTAATTTATCTCTAGGACAATTCATTTCTTGACATCACTATTATATTATTTCAATTTTATTCTCTGCATACATGACACTTCAGGTACATGAAAAATAACTAGTAAAAAATAAATAAGTTACAAAATAATAAACTGATGTATAAATATAAAAATAAAAAATAAAAGATTTTTCGAAAAAAATAACTAATATTGTCTATATCTTAAAAGAAGCACTAAAGACAAGTATCCTGTCCGCCACGTGATGAGGCTTGAAAGCTTTTATCAGGATGTGCTACACACCGGAGAGAGCGCCTCGCCTTTTGCCTCAGCGCTGGATGGGTCTGCAGATCTGCTCACCGAGATTGTCGGGGGGTCGCTCGACTGGTCAAACAAAAAAAAAAAAAAAAAAAACATCGTAAAAAATAACTTAATTCGTTTGATTATAATGTTCTCACCTTCAAACTGTGTTCTGTTATCTATTTCGAAACCATAAAATATCTAACAAAAGATCTCACTCTGTCGCTGTTCTGAACGAGAATCGTTGCGTTTGACCTCTAATCCTTAGTTTTTTCCTGTTTTTCACCGCTCATTATCAGTATGAATCGGGAGCTGCTCCCTAATTTATCTAACGGCCACGTACCATAGTGCGCGAACTTTCTTTCCACCCTAATCCTGCCTATCATTTCGCTATCACTACACACGGCCATGCACGGCACTAACACACGTGCAAAGGAGGAGCTTTGCTAAAGACTGTTATCCCGTGCTATACTCTCTCGATGTGGGATTGTATATATATTGGGCAAACGCCACTACGGACCTATCTATCGCGTCAATCTCACCATCCAGCGGAAAAGATTCATTTCAGCTTACCTCCGGAAAGAAACAAACCAATACACTGACACATACAGACTCTTACCCTACCTGTTATTGAGCGCTTGAAGCTCCTTTTTCACTTGTTCGACCACCGTACTACTCACTTCCTCCACCACTTCCTCTACATACTCTCCTAGACTTCCTATCTCTCCACCCCCCGTCTCCATCTCTTTCCATCCCTCCCCCACGTCGCATCCACCCAATGTGTAGCGAGGGGTCCGCGTCTAGTTTTGGTTTGCAATAGTTATATGTTTATCACCTGAATGGAGATCACTGTCAGTAGTGTGAACAGTTTGAGCGGAAATCGCATGGTAGTGCGGAAGCGTTCATTTCTCACATAGTCGTTTGGAATAATTTCTACCAAGCTTGCCAAAACCAAGTTTAGTACAGTCATGCCGGTCTCGGTAATCAAAGAGCTCAAAGCGGAATGATGTGCAAGCCGGAACAACGCAAAGGGCGGAAGGTAAGTGAGCCCCGCGCCCAAAAACAAAGGTTTATACGATTACAACTTGTAATATGATGTGATTATTATTCAATAATTTTTTGAGAGATAATAAAAAGCGGAATGTCACGGGCATCGGTTATAGAAGTATAGTGCGCCGGTTCCGCAAAAAGCTGTTACGTTCAGTTGCATTGGAGCACAGACTCCAATTTGTGGAATCACGTCGCCAGAACAAGCGCGGAAAAATGCGAACAAAAGATCCGCAGACGACCCCAAACATTATCATCGAGAGTATACCGATCTGTGAAGCAGTGACGCGAGAAATACAATTACTTTGTATAAAACCAGATCGGCTGAAACCAACTTACGAACGTTCAGCTCTCAATCAAACAAAGAATAAATCGTTCATAGTGAAATAAGGCAATTTTTACAAGAAGTTTGCATTAAGAGTGTTCAATAAAGGATTAATCTAAATTCTATTTAAAACTTGTTAAGCGCTCACCTGTAAAAGAAAAGAATAAGATATATAGCAAAATATCGCCTTGGTAGCGCAAAAGATTGAATTGCATTACCTAAGCATTTAATGTCTTACCTATTGATGCAGAAAATGTAAAAAACTGATCTGCCGACTAGAAAAGAGTTTTTTGGAAGACCCCGATTAAAAGAGGAATTACTCGAATCCCATGCCGGACAGGGAAAAGCAATATAAATGGAGGGGGTGAAAATGAAGAGAAAGCGCAAGCCACGTTGTAATAGGAAAAAATTGTACGACGCGAACGGCAGAGATTGTGTCGGGGAGAGACTTGAAAATGGAGTCGGCCGCGGGCGATATAGATATATATTTCCAATAATGTCTATCTGTATGACACGCCAGTTTACAGGACTGGTCGTCCTTCGCTCTGCGTATACGCAGCAATCGCGTTTTTAGTGTAAACTAGAAATTGAGTCGAAGCGTCAAGTACTTGTTTACTTCACAAACCCATGGTGTAAAGTAATTTTATCTCGCGTTCAAGACAGCTTACAGGACTCAACTAATGCGACGGGATCGATTTCTCGATAAAAATATGTAATTGCTCAACATATATAGGAATATTCAAAGGAATAAACAGAACGGGCAGTTAGACAAAAAAAGACAACTTGTGAGTAATAACCTGCCTGGCAAGACTAAACAAGAGAACAAATTTTGCAGGATGTCACGCAACAGAAGACGGCACAGGGTTCACGTAAGTAAACACAGTGAGTGTAGCACATGATCATAAGAACGGTTGAGCGCTAGCCCGAGTGAAATGTCAAAAGCAAGAGGTATCGACTACGATATTGTATACAGTGGGTACATTAAGAATAAATAAGTAATTGTTATTATAACGAATTGTCCGTGGATTGCATGAGCAATATAATATACGATAAAGCCATCTCAAATGCGGAGGCAACGAAGGATAAACAATTATGCGGCAGCGTGTGGTTGCGCAACGAGCGATCGTATAAAAAAAATCCAGGATGTCACGGCAGATAAGCAACTGAGGCCAGAGCGGTAGTGAGCGGTCATCCATCATATGTCGGAGTATAGATTCATTCGAATTGTCCGTCTGCTGGGCGCATAGAGTACAAATGATTCACATAAGTGGGGAAAATACTATACCATCCGGATGGATCTTCTAGAACTGACTTGAAAGGAAAGAGGCAGATAGTGAATAAAAACGTGACCACCGTCATCTTACGCGTCCAAGCTTGGAGAGATACATGCGATGATGGAGTACAGCTTGGCTCGCGGGAGACAAACAGTAGCGTTTAGATAAGCCCGAGAACAATATTCATGCGCCGGGCCGAGCGAACTTATATGTCCTTTGATGTGGGTATGTGGTCGAAAATACCCTCCCGCTCATACCGTCATCAAATTCGGAGCCTTGCAATGAGCGCTCGTCTTACGGCTTCGATGTTGATGAGATAAACAGCAAGGGGAGCATGGAAGGGAAAGCGGCCCACGCTGGGAGCCCCGAGTCCCTTCAAGGGCGAGGGATAGGCTGAGAGGTGGGGTAACCCACGGACAACACGTTAGAGTGTTATCGATCAATGGGCCCTAATTCTGAGAAAAGACGAACCTGGCCAAGCAGAGCGGTAGTAATGTCACGGTTTTGGAAGCTTGCTGCAAATGTTTTATTAAGAAATGGTTTTACGTGCCTACAAGATCATCTATAAAGTCAGTATATATGGGTACATTTATTTAAGGATATTTATTATTTTATGGTAGTTAAGGGTAACTTTAAACCACTTTAATTAAAAAGTAAATAAAATTGTCCGAGTAATTTGAAAGCATGTTCATAACCCAAAAAGACCGAGAAACAGTATAAGAACAATTCCGCTACATAACCGTCGGCCTGCACACACACACACACAGGAGTTCGTTTTGGCAAAGTACTCGGAAGGAACGCGGACAAACAAAAGCGCGAACAAACAAAAGAAAGCCACTGGGCGACCGTTCTGACACCGCCACTGCCCGCGTCGCCCCCGCCCCCGCCGGCGCCCCCGCACATTCGCCGCTTCCCATGCAGCGCTGCTCATAGCCTAAGCATGGCCTTTGTTAATAGTAATAGTCACTCATATGTTTTCATACACGCACTATGGTTTCTCGGATTCTGCGGCCAAAATGCAAGTTTTCAACTTTCATAAATGAACTTTCTGGGCACCATATGGGAAGCAAACACTTCAAATTTATTTGTTTTGCACCCACTTAATTGACTTTTAGCCACCCTGTCTCGAGGCAAGCTTGTATAGTTGGTTCTGCCCCGTTCGGTCTCCGCGCCGAAGTGCACGCCGTCAAGTCAAGGTGAAGTTTTTAAGGGCGCTGTCTTTGCTTGCTTGTTCTGTTTTCTTTGAAATTGGTTATTTTGTTATCCTCCATGAATGTATTTTTCATATAACTTTCTCAGGAGTTCGAGGTATCTCTTATGATGTATCTTCACCTTCTTCGGTCATTTCATTAGATTTTTTGAGAAAATTACGGACAGATGTTTTCTTCAACAGAAAATAGGGTATATTTCGCGCCAGTAAAGATGTGGAATGTTGTCTTCATTGCTTTTGCCATCAACTGTTTATTGTGCTAAAGAGGGGGAAGCAAGGTAATCATTCAAGAAAAGTAGCGCAATTAATAACATTATTGACATTAATAAGTAATTAATAAGATGGTTTAAACATTTTATATATTATAAAAAGAAAAATAAATCATCATCTTTCTACACCTCACCACTAGAAGGCATAAGCTTCATGCAAAACTGAACAGCAGCAAATGCTGGTGCATTTACTCTAATTTATTCTGGGAGTTGTCATGCCGTGTGTCCTTGTTTAATCAATATATGTTTAAGAATGTCATAATTATATTAGATTCAAAATCGTTCAAAGCAACAGGATTGTTATCTAAAACACACAAAAAGACATTTCTATAGAAACTTGGAGTAAGCAGAAAGAAGTGAGGATATAAAACATTAAGACATATCGAAAATAATCGAAATATATATATATATATATATATATATATATATATATATATATATATATATATATATATATATATGTATATATATTATTTTTGTTTTTTTCAATATATTTATTATATTGGGAAGAGACAATAGATAGATAAATCATTTTGTAATACGTATTCATGGGGACGCCAACGACGACATAAAATAAATAAGATGACGTCAGGGTAGAAAAGGGTCGTGGAGCAAGGCTGATGGATGTGCATGGCAGATAGAGTCTAAAAGAATGGAATGATTATTAATGGTGGAATGTTTGTCTGTGAATGAAGTAAGGTTTCTACTAGCTTCGTGGAGTGATGAGGAGCAAGGACCGATTTTACCGACGGAGTGGTGATAGTGACATTAGGACATCGGAGCGGACAAAATACGAAGAAAGATCTTCGTGGTTCGGTGACGTTTATTGAATAAAAAATTATTTTCAATAATGTTAGAAAATATTGAATAGAAGTCATGAGTTCAACTGAGCCAAATAAGAATAGTTGAAATAAATTACCAAATGTTAATTGAAATGCTGATTATTAATAATTACCTGCAATTTTTTTAATAATAGATATTAAAAAAGGGAATTTCCAGAAAAACTTGTCCATTCGTACGAATGATACTCAACTAATTGCAGAGGTGGCGGGTTAAGTAAAATTACGAATTGTACCCGCGTGAATTGAACTTGTGGAGCAAACAGGGAATAATTTGCAACAATAACATTTGGAATTTTTTAAAAATTTATTAGCCAACTGCACATTCCAATGTATAGCAACGTCCTCCTGCTCACGCAGAAACTTGGTGTGAAGGGTGAAGGGACGATCACAAATACATCTATGCCCGAGGCGGGATTCGAGGCCGCGATCCTTCTATCCGAGATCCCGCCACGACACTACTGCCTTGGCGATCCTACCCGGATCGATGTGGAAAACATTGCAACATAATAAATGTAAATGGAAAACTGTACAAAAGAAATAGAATATTTATAAAGACGATATTGGAAAAAAAGACATGTTAATTTTATTAGTATTTTGGAGTGTGATTGTATAAACTATTACGTGTGTTGCCGTGTAGTCCTGTATCCTGTTTAAGACTAATATCTTTTCCCCAGTCACAGAACTCACATCGTCGACTCTGCCAATGTCCTCACCTTCTCCCTCGCCCCCGCCATCACTCCCTCCCGCAGTACAACCACCGACAAGGCTTTAGCCCTCACCCTCACCGAAGTCAAAACCATAATTGCCATCAGTCACCACGGCAACCGCCTCCTCTACCAGCCCCGCCTTCGCCGCCGCCTTTGCACCACCGCACCACATCCACCGACGACTCCGTTTTCCCTCTCCCACCCATGATTTGGCAGAGCCCGCCATCCTGTGCTGATACTCTTTCACTGTCGGACACACGGCGAAATCGCCACTTCTCCAAAAGGAGCAAAGCGTGCTAGAGTTATTATTTAGGCTTCGCCACGATTTTTCCCTGTCACTTCTTTGCTTTCCCGTTACGCTGCGCGGTCGCTTTGAATGTGGTTCGGGTATAACTTTCTTCGAGAGGATGTGAGCGCGCGGACACTGGTCAGCATCGCTCTTCGAATAAGCGTTGTAGAGTTTTTGAAAAGCACAGAGTTTTTGTTCTCTAATATAACACGTCACTATCACCAGGATGAAGAAAGTAAGGACGGGATTGTCTGAGACATCAAAATAGAAGAAAAAACACACACACACACACACAAAAGACGATGAAATTTAGCTACATGATTAAACATATATAAAAAAGGTTCCTTTGAATTCCTGTTGTGTGTAACATAATTGCACTTTCCTGTTTTATTTTTACAACAAATACAAAAGAAAAATTAAACAAATCTATTAAACTGATTCAGAAGTATTTGCTACTAAAATTTCATCATACCATTTACTGTGAACATTTCGTTTGTAGTATTCTGCCATTGATTAACAAAATCAACGCCCATGTCTACGCAATGAATGTCAACTATCGTCTGACACACTATTACCATTATAGACTTAAATATCGCTTCAGTTTTAGTAATTTCTCTGACGTCGCTTCTGAGAATAAAAGAAAGAGGTTACATAGCTTTTAAAATTTTCGTTATTATTTAACCTATCCATTGCCACAGGAAGCAGCATGAACCTGAGATGTGAATGCGAAATTGGCAATGATTACAAGAAAAAACTAGCTACACAAAATAATTATTTCTTGTAATAATAATTGTTTCTCGTCTTAATTTACTTCTAGACAATTTCATTTCTTGCACAACTATTATAGTTATTTCAATTTTTATTTCTCTGGCGAGGTACATGACACTTCATGTACATGAAAATTAAGCTAGTAAAAATAAATTTAAGTACAAAATAATTAAAAATGATATAAATATAAAAATAAAAAGTAAACATTATTTTTCTCTGAAAAAATAACGTAATATGTCTTATCTTAAGAGACAGCACTAAAAGACAAGTATCGTTGTACGCGCCAGGCTTGATGATGCTGTTGAAAGCTTATATCAGTTGCTACAGCGACCGGGAGAGGCGCCTCGGGGCGTCAGCTGATGTTTCTGCAGATCTTCTCACCGGGAGGTCGGGGGGTTCGAGTCCCGACGGCTCATCGCGGTGGCAGAATTTTCGAACCTAGCTAGACAGAAAGATCGCACTCTGTCGCTGGCTGAACGAGAATTCGTGCCGGCTGCTCTGATCTGTAGTTTTTCGTGGTTTCACCGTTCATTATCAGATGAATGCGGGAGCTGTACCCTAACTAACGGGCCACGGACCGTGCGCGAACTTTCCTCCCCTTTCCTTGCTCTATCATTTCGCCTTATCTACTCACACACTGCCATGCACTGCACTAACACACGTGCAAAGAGAGCGGTTGGTAGCTAAGAGCTTGTCCCGGCTGAGACGGTGCTCCGATGGTTGTGGGAGGTATCTGGTTGGGGCAAAGGCCACGAGCCGACAGTAGGTCGGCGTCGAATCTCACCATCCAGCGGAGGAAGATCATCGCTTCCTCCCGAGTAAGAAACATGCGCTACACTTGCACTACGCCTCCCTGGACCGTGGAGGAGCGCGGAAGCTCCTGTTCACTTGCTTCCGACCCACCGTAGCTGACTCACGTTCCTCACCACTTCCACTACCACCGCTGCCTATCCCATCTCCCCGCCCCGTCTTCATCTCTGGTTCCATCCCCTCTCCACCGTCGCATCCACCCCGATCTTGTAGTCGAGTGTGCCGCCGTCTATTTTGGGTGCAATTAGTTATATGGATATCACCTTAATGAGATCACTCAGGTAGGGTTGAACAGTTTAGCAGAAATCGGCATTTGGTGTCTGAATCGTTTATGTTTCTCTACGAAGTGTGGTATGTCACATCTCAAAACTTAATAGTACGGTCATGCCGTTCTCTTGTAATCAATAGAGCTCAAATGGCGGAAAGTGGCGGAAAACGGAAGGGGCTTAAGGTTTGAGCCTCCTCGCAAAGACATTTTTATACTATTATTATTATTATTATTATTATTATTATTATTATTATTATTAAAACTCAGTGAATGTGAGCGGAGTAAGCGCGAGAAAGAGCTGGTTAGCTTCAGGGTTTCATGGAGTGCTACAGACTCCAATGGTTTTTTAATCACTGGTCCAGAAAGCTCTTAAAAATGCGAACTAAAAGACTCGCAACACCGAACATACGTCAATATGCTATCGGTAATGAATAAGCTAACTAGCATGAAAAAGATACAACAGCAGTCACGGTTACTCTCGACAAACAAAAAGGAAAATATCTTCTGAAATGCAGAGGAAAGTTGCCTAAGTGTTGAAGGATAATCAAAGCGTAAAGCGGCTTCACTGTAAAATGGAAAAGAAAGGACATGCAAATGTGTGCGCAAAGATAGCATGTACAAAGCATGAAATGTTCTACAATTGAGCAGAAAATTAAAGAAACTGATCTGCGACTAGAAATATGTTGAAGACGATTAAATATCATTTGAAGAGACCAGCTGACAGAAAATCGAATATAATTGTGTGTTATAAATGAAGAGTGAAGCGTCATAGCCAGGTTTTAATGAAAAAATTACGACGAAAACGTGCAGCGAGATTGGTGAGGATACTTAAATTTAGTCGTGGCCTTCTGTGCTTTATATATATAATGCCTTCACGAGAGCGCTTCATGAGAGCGCCTGCTCTTAACCCAGATCCGCTTTTAAAGAAGAGGAGCGCATGCTTTCAGCCATGTTGAAAGTTATCTCTCTTCAATGAACTCACATTCAACAAATGCGTGATGTATTTCGAAAAGTAATTGCCAACAATTGTTATTCAAACACATGATGCATTTACAAAGACAAAGTTATAACTTCCTTTGCAAAAAACAGGACAATTCAGGAGGTCAGCAAATAAGACGCACAGGTTTTCAGAAACACGTATTCGTAAAGTTGTTTTCCTAAGAAAGCGTAGTTGATTTCACTATTTATTTAAAAATAAATTTTGTGGTGGATATTCATTGTAAAAAAATTAGCCTCAAATTCATTCAACTGCAAATTATAACAATATTATTCGCGTTTTGGTAAAACCATGCGTCAAGTGAAGTTTATCGTATGTGCTGTCACCGACACGGATTTCTTGACAGTGCCGCCGCTTTCTCAAATAATAACAGCAAAGTGTAAACACATCAAGCGATGGCTTATAACTACTGAAAGGAAGATGCATAATGATAAATATACACACTCACGGCTCCATGTCTTTTAAAAGACAATTTCATAATGCTGTCATCTCTTACAACTATAGCTTTCTATTAACTATTCTTCTAGCTAACTATTTCTGACTGTTTTTAACCGCACCTTCACAAATCGTTGAATGTAGTGACGTTGCTAGAGGAGAAAATGGAGGGACATGGATGTGAATGGAGCAGCTGAAGAAAAAAAATGGGACAAACTCGTGGAAGCATTGGTATTTGCAAACGATCCACAACCCCATGTGTGCATGTGTTAAAATAATTTAAAGAGTCTTTGGTACTTCCTTCGTGTATCCTTTCTGTCTTTTTCGCTTATTTGGCTTGTAAATTTTGCTATTTTGCTTCATATTAATCTGCTCCTGATTATGCACAAACTTCTTTTTCTGATTCTTATGCATCTAGAGTATTTTCTTTACTGGAAACTTGGCAGACAAAAAAAGAAAAAAATATACTTGACTTTTCCAAGAAATTATGAAACGTAGATATGATACTCACTAGTTAAGACTATTCATTATATAAAACACACTCAAATAATGATAGCAGTTCTTTCGCGGGATTTTAAATTTCAATTCTAGTGCAGAAATGAATCAAAGAAGTCGTCTTGACTATTTATGTAGCTATTGTTACTTTGAAGCTCATGACTATTACCAATGAAAATGTTAAAGGACATGGTCGATACAATTGCTACCGTGACATGTAAGCACATGTCTCTTTACAGTGTCCTTCATCCCAATTTACCCTGGGAATTTTATACTGTCGGCTTGACAACTGAACCACACTTGCCCATAGCCATTACTTCACTTCTTTTCTGTGTACCCCATTTCGAGACTCCGTGGGGGCCCGAGCTTTCGTGCTCTCCTTACCCCACCGGCATCCACGGCGGTGCTGCGGCCGCGCGCCGACAACTCTATTTGCGTGCGACTTTCTAAACTTTGCACAACCGCGACGGCCAAGTCACCTCCGGCAGTGCTGCCCGCACTCCCGCCTCTCCATCGCCGGCTCCTCCACCATCGTTGTCACCATCCCCTCCGCCACCGCCACTCGTATCGCTGCTTCTGCTGGCATCGCCGCCGCTGCCGGACGCGCGTCACTTGCGCCGAGCCCAAATGAAAAAATAAAACAAATTAAACTCAACTCGCCTAGCGCGCAAGGGTCGCCAACCTTGCCTCCGACTCCACGCCCCACTAGTCTTTCGGTGACCGACGCGAGGGTTGCAGTGGTCTTGCAGGGCGACGTTGAGAACGGACGTGGAGCAATTCGAATACGTTTCTTGGCCTAATAACGCAATTACCATTCCAGCGAGAAAGTAGCTGTGATGGTGAAAGAAAAATACAAGCGACGATGGATTCCGAATTCCAAACATTGGGATATATATATATATATATATATATATATATATATATATATATATATATATGTATATATAAGACAATTAATTGAATATTTCTACGAGTCATACAATAGTTATGCTATAAAATAAAGTCGAGAAACTGTGTAAAATTTTCGCAGAGCTGAAGTCGTCGTGTCAAGGAAGTTCCCAGAACTACGCGTTGTTTTCTTAGTTGTTAGAGCTTGCGTGAAAGAAATGGGAATATTGGTCTCAAAAGCCTCCTTAATGTCAACAAAGAAAATATTTTAACATAAGTATTACATTATAAAAAATACACGTTGAGTTCAATATGGGGGCAGTTTTACACGTTACGGCATACAATTCCTCCACACTTTGGCTATCTAACGAACAATATTCAACAAGAATTTGCCGTGTACTCATTTGCCAAAAGCATAGTTTTTTCGACAAATACCTACTATTCATAACAATGGCTAACTTCTCAAGAAGTTTTAGATTTAAGATTATCATACATATTTTGACGTAGACTATACTATATTTATTATACGTATATATTATATTATTGTACGTATGCATGTACTGAGTACCGACCGACCGTAGTTCAAATCACAGTGAACGTTTCGGAAATGTGTAAAGGAGACCCAGATAATTAAAAATTCTTATTATATGTAAAAGCCCACTGTGAGGGATTTAAAATACATATAATTTCGGTTTACATTTTTAACCTAAAATACCTAAAGATTTTTGAACTCTATATAACTGCTTTATTTTGTGCATTACCTTTATATTTTCCATATGTGATCTAGATTTTTTAAACTTCATGTCCACGTTTTCAGTGGCGAGGAACTATGAATGATATGAATCAGGTTGCGAAATGTCTGCCCTAGTAATCTTACATCATACACATATGCATCCTACAAAAATATGACTCTTGAAATGTGAGATATCGCAAGCCTCTAACGTAATATCAAGCATCATCATTCCTTGACGCATCCCACCCCAGTTGAAGCGCCTCCAACGCAACCTTGCGGACGGCGGGAGATGAATCTTATCTGCTGCATCGAGGGGCTGCTGGAGGCCACTGGGTGGGTGTGGTCATGACTGGGCCCTGGGACTCGCAGCGACCCCGTTAGCCGCAATGTGCACACAAAGCGTGGCGCTGGCGCCTAGGAATGCTCCTTAGAACGGGCCTCGCGGACGCCCCAGCAATGCCATGTAGGAAACCGCTCCATAGAACAATTTGTCCTAGACTGCATTGGCTATTATGTCGCCGAAATAGTCGAAGTAATATCGAGATATTTTTTTCTAAGGCGCTATGTAGTTGGTATTTGATGTACATGATACACGAATCATTGTGACTCGTTACAAAGATTATGCTTTTATAAAAACTAGATTTCCTACAACCGCAACAGGAAGGCAAAGTTGCGTTTGTGTGGTCGTGTGGTCTTTACATTTCGGTAAAGGCCAAATATTTTCAAATATGTGCTTGGAATCATGATTTCTTCTTTATGAAATATAAGCTATATAAAAAATGGTTTCTGGAAGACTGTGTATTGTAGAGCTTACGTATATGTGAAAAGCTGGAACGATACAGCACAGTAATAGTTTAAAGAAATGAGAAATTAATGGTAATAATTTCAAATAAAACAATATCATATTCTCCTTAGTATTTTAAAAAATCTCATAATTTCATTAATACAGTTTAAGAAGTTAGAAAGTATTACTCGTATACATTAGTTATGATGGTAATTATTAACTCTATTTTCCAAAGATTCATATCGACTTACTGTGAGGAAGTCATGACAGACTACTTGTTTTTTTACTTGTACAAAAATGGACAAAGATTGAGTTTGCTTCACTAACTACAGTAAATACCTAACATCGGTGAAGACATTTGTCCCTTTATACACAAGGAGCAAAATCACAATCAAATGGCGAATATGTATGTTACTGTACTTCGTTAAGTGTGACATATGAATCTTTTCTTCGGTACTTAAACTAAATACGTAGTGTATGATGCGCTGTTTCACGACTGCTACTCAATCTTTTGTCCCTCGCGGTGCCTGGCTTTGTCGCGAGCTCCACCGTCGTTTCCTCGCCGCCTCGTCTCTTCGGAGGCGTGGAGGCGCGCCGCACCGGGGCCCGTCAGTCGCTCCCTGCGCCACCGACGCGAGCGCCACGGAGCGGCCTGGCGGAGGACCGCTTCGCTCCGTTGCGGCGCGGTGGGCGGTCAGTGGTGGCGGACGGATCCTAAGTGCGCGTGCGCCACGTTGGTTCCGGCATAATTTCCCCTTTCTAGGAAGTGATTTGTTAGTGGGCTGTGGACACGAGAAATCATTGTTTTGGCCTGTTTTTCACACATGGATCAAAGGAGTTTAAAATTAGGAGAATTTCCTACAATGGGATTCTTTTGCATATTAGTGGTCTTTAACATTGTTTTTAATTACAGACTTGAAATTAAGAATTAATACAGTGTCGACAATCGTTCCAGCGTCGGGACTCAAACCTAACACCTGCACATCTAGGAACCTAAAGTTACGCACTCGCTATTTTTATAATTCTATGCTGTCGCAACGAATTCATTCAATCATTCTCAATTCATTTGTAATAAAATGGGCTAGTTTTCACTTCTACGTGGCGGAGAGCGTGTCTGCCTGCTGCGACGGCGAAGTACTCGCCAACGGCCGCGAGCGCTGCTCCGGGCGCCGGACGCGCCGGGCGTTGCGTTACTCAACTGTGAGGCAAGCCCTCGCGGCGCTCACCCTCTGCTCTGTTTCAAAAACTGAATTTAGTCTGTAATTTGCGCTAAGAGGGGCATGGAACAGTAAAAGTTAGGCTACACCAGCCATAGAGAACTGCTTGTGAGAAAAATAGACATACACTCTATAAAGAGCTTTAAATAGACCTTTTAAAACAAAACAAGTCTGAAATGACCAAAAATGGACTTTACTCCCCTGTGTTCTGGCCGCAGATCAGATATATTCTCTCTCTCTCTCTCTCTCTCTCTCTCTCTCTCTCTCTCTCTTTTTCTCTCTCTCTCTCTCCATTAAGGGAAGTGGGAGATTTTGTGGTGCTGTGACGTCTCCCTTTACTACTCAAAGCCCTTCATAAGATAGGTTAGGTGGCTGTTGAACCTTTTCAGGAAGAAAAAAGCGCTTGGGCCTGTTCCGATTATTATACTGCTAGATGTAACGTCGACTTCACATATTTGTGGTTTAATATATGTAGACATATTTACATAATTTATTCGTTTGTAGATATCGTTTTACCGGAGAAAGAGACGATGCAGTATCCGTTTTTAATAGTGAAGAAGAATTCCTATGCTCATCATGAAGGCTGTCGTTAGAAATTGATACTATATCATAAGAAATATTTTTACTCCAATTCGAAACTAGTGTAGTTGGTCTTTCACTCTCCCTCCTCGACCGGATTTGTAATAATATTTGCAAATTGCTTAAATGATATTAGTACGACTCATGGAATATCAGCCATTGTATTAACATCCGGCATCACTTTGGTGTTTATAATTGAGGAAAAAATGTATTGCAGACATTCAAGACCTTACAGGTTCTGCGTGAAAGGAGCATTAAATAGAAAGAGTATTACTTTACTACCACCCATATACGATCACAAAAAGTTGTACCGCTTTGCGCATAAAACAGTGAAACATTCCGTGAATTGGCATGTTCGGGTCGGAAAGACTGGTCGCTCTATACGTTGTTCCCGCTCTACTTATCGCCCTGAAACAGCGGCAGTTGAAGGCAAGTCCGCGTTAACGAGCAGGCAAAGCCGCAGGCGACCACCGCCACGCGCTAACTGTAATTCGTGAGTTCTCGGCGCTTCTCAACTGTTGCTCCCGACTCTCCAATTCATACTCTTTGAAATGCATAAGCAAATTCCATGTGAGTTACTACCTATGAAAATTAAAGCGAGTTTCATTTCTACAACTATGTTATATAGTGAAAACAAAATCCAAAATCCAAAACTATGTATTATCACTCTATTTCCATTGGTTTCGGCTAGCTATTCGGACCATATACTATTATAATCTGTCATCTATCGCCGCCCAAAGTACATTTAAAAAAATTCTTAATTTTTCTAAAAACTAAAAAAATTGATACTTAAACTTTCTTCCCATTTCTATTCTTCTTTTTCATCTTGCCCAGCCGCTTGCTTGTACAGTCTACAAAAATCAGTCAATCTTTTTCCACTAATCAAATCAAGATATTTTAAAGACCTATTGCATCCTCCTTGATTTGCTATAAACAGGTTGAGACATTCCTAAATTCAAAATGTATTTTGTACTTCAAATATTTTATGTATTTTTCTTAAGGACCCTTTCTGGGTATCCTTATTAGTTAGTTTATTTTCAAACATTGTTCATGTACGATGAAATGTTCTTCAAAACCGATTATATATACTATGTGACCTGAAATCCCTTGAAAGGCATAATTTTGTCGAATAAGGATTATAAAACAATGTAAAAGCTTCAACTCGAACCAGATGGACAGGGGTTTCTTCATTCGGGAAAAAGATCCTACATGTGGTTTAGGCGCTAGTAGTGTTCACAGACGGACGGACGGACATTTAAAAAAAATCTATTTCGGAGTCAGGGGACCCTAACGTGTGTATGTCCGTTGAAATATTGAAATCGATTTTCCGCAGCATCACATACTACATATTACTCCGTATATGCGTATGTATACGTGAAAATAAAAAGGACTAAGAAAAATAATGAGAGATGCACTTAATGGGTTTCATAAAATAAAATTTAAAAATATGTGTCTTCGTTCAGAACAATGTAATTAAACAAATTAAATACAATCAATTATACTTAATAAAGTATAATTATATGAAATTGAAGTAAACGAAGTAAAACTACAATTAAAAACAGGAAGACCCATTATCTGAAAATATTAACCCATTCAAGATTAATTTTAGGCGGCTGGTCTTTCAACTGACCACGCGAATTCTGCTACATTTCTTTCACCGTCTATCAGAGAAAGGGGGTATCACCCGGACGACAAACCTGGCTATTTTAATTTTTCTTAGCATCTTCTTTTAGCCTAGAGAATCTTTTCCATGCTGTAAATCTACAACATGGGACAGCCGGTTTTATTTCCCCTCCAAAGGAAGGCCTCCGGATACTTTTTCGCCCATAAAAAGAAAAACATCTATGGGGGGTGTACCCGTCAACTTAGGTGTAACAGTCCGATACGTTAACCTTGACACTATCGAAGACACATCCGCGAGTTGTTCACTTGTAAGCCGACGATACGTTGTTTTCCTGCGGGGCTATGCCAATATTTGGGTCAATTTGAGAGCGAGGCGGCTCCGCGGGGTGAAAGCGAGAGCGAAGGAGGTCGCCTGAAAGGAGGGGAGCGCGAGCGCCAGCGGCGATGGAGCTTCTGCTGCGCTTGGCTTCCCACCTGCTCTTCGTACGGTCGCAGCGGGGATCGGAAACGCTACCGGCTGAGCTGACTCAACTTAACAACCGCAGGATCCCTGAAAGTGCTAGGTTTCGTGAGTTCACACTGGAGGATTTATAGGCTCGAGCTAGATGGCTAAATCGAATTCAGTCTTCAGCCTCCCGGAGGAGAATTCTAGCGACCGGCTGCACTGATCGGTGATCGGCAATTTTCATCGAGCAATACCGTGCGATTACCGGAGCTGTACCCTAACAAACGGGCCAGGGACCGTGCACGATCTTTTGTGTTTTATTATTAATACATGAACACACAATTACAATCATATTACATAAATATTACATTCATTTATTTTTACATTACTTTAACAACCATGAAATAGAAACAAATAATAAATTTTATCGGTATTATCTTAAAAGGTAGAAGGCGACGTAATGCAGGATGGGTTCTGCAACACGTGGGTGTAGTCAGATTAATTAATATTGTATTTCACGCATACCAGACTGTTTCGCAATATTACCACTAGTGTGTTACGTTTTTTAATGTACATTATATATAAATAACACGTTATTTATATTATTCAATTTATTCGTATTAGCGTTTGTGCGACTTTCATATTGTTTTCTGACGCAAATTCCACGCCAGTCTCATAATTGAAAGCGCATGCGAGTCTTCAATTTCACACTCATATTTCCAAGAATGATTAAAATGTAGCACTATTTCAGAGTCGTGCTACGATGAAACGGTATCAGATATACCATGAAAAAAAGAAGTAGTTAAGTGAAAAATCGAATAAATAGGAATCTTTTGCTGCCATTAGCCACGTCATTAACGCTTTTGCTATTTATGAACATGATCTTGGCATTCCGATTTCTCCTTTTGGCACATCTCTAAATCGACGCTTTCTCAAATAGTGAAAGTCAAATATCGTTAAACGGAACTTATCAGTACTCTATCCTAAGCGTAAGAAAATGATTATCTACAAATACACAAACACATTGCTCTAAACACATGTGACTCCAAATTAAGTAAAATTCATATTTTTCTTATTTATTTACATGCGTATAATGTAAACATTATAATAGATATTTTTCACAAAATTCATTCTTAGATAAACGAACAACTATGTACGTGCAACGATAAACAAAAGCAAATTTGGGTTGCATCAGCAAATAAGCAGTGTATTACTTGCCAAAAAGAAAGAATCATCCACTTCGAGATTGCTTAAAAGACTTTTTTGTTTCTTGTTATTGAGTAGGAAGTGTTTATACCAAGACGTTAGTAACAACTCTTCAAGAACTGTGGAAATTAAACACTTTGTCTGGCCAATTCTTTTTGTTCATTTGGTTGACCCGCCCTCTAGTTAGAGAGCAGTGTGCATGAACTTTGGATGACAGCGGAATAAGAAAGTAGGCAAGGTACATTTATCACCAGTAAGAAGACAAGAAACCCTTGGAGTCACGTTGTAATTAATTATTCTGCCCATTCATAAGATTAAAAAAACTCATGTAAGTAGGAATTCAGAGTGTCGTACAAACTATTGAAAACATACACTTTATGAACGGACGTTTAAAAACACGGGTTTTTGCTATCAGGTTACTTCTAAAGGTGAAGTTTCGTTGAAATCTGGAAATCACACTTCATTTCCATATTTCTCCGTACATACATATACGAGAAAGTAAAAATGAAAATATAACATTTTAGCTACATACAACCTACTTAAAGCGTCGAAATTCGAATAATTTCCGAGTTTCCCATACATAAAACCATCTTAAATTGCAGCTCTCCTTGCGGGAGCAATTGGGCTGAAAACGCCTCGCGAGCGATGATATCGCACCGCAGAGAAAGTGCCGCCACCACCAGGCCATTGCTCCTTGCGCTTCATTATGCCAACTTTCGCTCTCCGCCGAACCCTTCGACGCCGCCTCCTCCAAACGCAGACGGGAGCTCAGTTGCGTTAATTGGACTATTAATATGGCGCATGTATATGTTTGCTTAGTTTAGTACATAGGTCTACATTTTTTCTATTTTGTTTATTTATTTAAATATTGTGTTATTGAATATTAATACTGCGTCGTTAATGTCTATTGGAGATTTGAATGTTTTAAACGGGGGGATTGATAAGTTGATATTTCAGTTAAATGGTTTCTAATTTATATTAAGTATGTTAAGGGGTATCGAAGAGGGAGGAATTTGAGGGGGAACTGGGAAACGGGTAGAGATAATGACTGGGATGTGATCGGAATCTAGTTCACGATATGTAAGCGACTTCAATGATTGAGATATAGAGTTCCAATTGAGAATGATAAAGCTTTTAAGGGGAAGGTTGGCCATAATTGTTACTTAAGTACGAAGTTATTGAGTTCTGTATGTCTTGTATTATTATTGAAATTATTCGTCCGACGTGGACACGGAGGCAACAGTTGATCTTATTTTTTAGTGACCTATCTTCAAAAACAACTTTTCAGGAAAGTAAGATATTCATATTCAGTCTTAGTTCATAATAGAATTCAACGTTTTTCAAACACTATTAAACATAAAATAAAATCCATTTTCAAACAGTATTTGGTACGATATTGGAGAAGCGTCTTCGGAATATATTGATCCGTAAAGCTAACAGAAATAGACATACGATTGCAAATAAGTCCTTCAATTAGACACTCACATCGAGACGAGCTTTCAGTACAACATTGTTCTCGGATTAATTGAGGAAGTGAGTGTATAGAGTCTCGGAAAGCGTCAACTACTAGGTTATTAGTCGCATGTCAGTGTTCGTTGTATCCTAGAAGACTGTGGGGTTCCTCTTCCGCAGGAAAGTGTTTTCGAGCACCGAACTAACTCTCGGCATGCCGGAGGACAAGCTGTGCCATAGGAAGCCAAGTTATGAACAATTTCTGGCAACGGAAAATGTCGTGTATAACGCTCGTAAGAAGAGCAATTTATTATTTTGAAGGCAACCTTAATGAATATAAAGTTAAGGTATTTTGCCACCAAATCTTCACATTCGTTTCAGAATGAATAATAAATCTGATACAAAAATCTAAATGTCGAGTGCCTCGCCCCATTTTTCAGCCCCAGCCCCAGTGGCAGAAGCGGCATTTGGGGGGCGCGCTGGGCGCGGCGGGGTCGCGGGTCGCGGGGTCGGGGCGTGACGTCCCGCCGCAAGGCCGCGCCCTCGGCGCCGCCAAGGCCTAGGGCGAGCGGGGACGCGGTGCAGGGCGTCGCCGCCCTAAGGTTGGGGATGCACACTCCTCCCCAACGGCACAAAGCGAGGTCACCGCTTACCAATAATTTAATATACTAAAAACTAGTCATTTATTTCAGTTATTAAAAAAATATCATGTGAAAATGCATTCGAGAGTATCTCCGAAATTGCTATATCAACTGTCTATAGGGGTTTCTTAAAATACTATCGATCGCATTTACGCGCCAGGAACTTCTTCTGGTGCACTTTGCGAGAATTTATCGCTAATTAATGCATATTGACATGATACTTCAGTCATTGAAATCTCACAAGTAACATTAGAAAACACATTGAAAGAACTATTTGATATGCTCTTATATCATGTATCTATATTACTGGAAAATAATGTATTAACTTGGGTTTTTGTTTGTTCTTAATGAAAGTATTTCAATTTTTCAAAAGAGATTGACTATAGAAAATTCGTATTCTAAAACTTCTAATTGAGAAGCAACATATCAATAGTACAAAGCAAATTGTAGCACGTTTCGACGTTGCATTATTACTGAATTACATTTTTGTTTCTTTTATTATTCTTTGCATGGAATTTATTGTAATTGATATTTACATGATTCACATTCAAAGTGGACATAATTCTTCACATTTATTTCATAATTAATTTTTCACAATAAGAAACGTCACATATGTTGAAATCTTCCCCTTCTGCCAAGGATAAAGGGAAATATACGTGATTTCTCTTCGTCCTCAAATTAATATTTAATTCTAATATGAATTTTTTCTACAAAATCGATTAACAAAAATGTGAACCTTTTACTCATTATTCATCCTCAGAATATACACTCCCAAAATTGTAAAATAGTTGTGTTAAAAAGGTGTTACTCTTTGAAATCGATTCTCAAAGACAATGAGTGTCGAACCGCAACACAAAAAGCAAACAGATTTGTGTTTGAGTTAATATAAACGCGCGTGCAATTGAGGAAACCAGGTGCCCTCGAAGCCGCCGCAACCGGCGCGCGCGTATCGTGCTGCTCAGTCGACCCCCTTGGTGGTTCGGAGACCTTTGAAGATCTCGTGGGGTCGAGGGGCATGGCCGATTAAGGCGAAACAAGTCGCGAGACCCGTTCTGAATAGGAGCAACATTTCAGGAGAATAACGAGGATCTAAACAACACTCATTATGTTTCCTTTCTCCTTCACGAATAAACATTTACAATTTATGAATGCATTTGAATGCTGGTGAATGTGGATCATGCATGAATAGTGTAAGTGAATTGATGCTGTATCGAGATTTAAATATTGAAATTGACCTTTTCTTGAAATCAGCGAATTAATGGAAATACAATTAAAATGATTTATTCTAAGATTCGTATCTGAACACATTTATTAACAACAATACATTTATAGTTCGTGCTTTTAAATAAATACAGTGTAATCTCTCTATCTGGAATATGAAAAGAAGGTAATTACTATCTATACAATAACACATATCCTTGGTACTAGAGACATCTAACTCATCCTATGTAAGAAAAGTGGACAACAGGGCGGGAAGTCTTAAGAATATCATAGCAAATAGAATGCTGTCCGTACATATATTGCATTGCATATATTGTGCATTCCTCTTAAGACCGAACTTCATTTGTTCGTTCGAAGGTGAAAGCCGAACACAGATTTGGTCTTCGCCTCTTTGTTTTACCTTCTCTCGCGAACTCGCAGAATGTGAAAAGTATTAATTAAAATTAGATGAAAGTCGCATCATTGCTGATAATTTTCCTAACCAGACCACCATCTTCATCTGAACGAACCTCGTTTATATCTCATGACGACGCCTCGGCAGTTTCAGCGCCGTTGCAGTCAGAAACAAAAGAAAGTTATAATTGTAGAGTGCACCAGCTGAATACTTGGCGAAGTACAACAGTAATACCGTAGAGGAAGAAGAAACAAGGACTGGCACATGCAGTAGCAGAATGTGACAACGTATAAATAAAATGTTATTGTATTGCCTGTATCTGAGAAAAATTTATCGCCATATATTTGAAAATAATAATAGAACTTTACGAAGATGGAAAGTACGGAAAAGAGAGATAATGTTCTTTGAGAATGTGACAGAAAGTTTTTCTGCAGGCTTGATTGCTACTTGTGACGCACAAAGAGACATGAAAGGGTCGAATGTCATTTGCGGACGAATATGCTTCTCTCAGATATAAACTTGAAGATACATTCTTAGATTTACCCATCTAAATATTCCTTGAAAACTGATGACGTAACCAGATAATTGGGAACTTTACATTATATTCCTTGTACTTCCTGAATGTCAAGCCTTGTTACACATATTTGTGCACTGCACATATTTTAGTTGTGTTAAAAAAGTAACACACCTCAAACATTCTTATTTTGTAGGAGAACGCTGTTATAGTGAGGAAAATCATTTATTTCGCCATCAGTCAGTTTTTCGCTCTATATAATATCATCTGGCTTTTGAAACATGTTTCACCTTTTTATCACTACTTTTAATAATAAATACACTATTCTCTCAACATAGCTCTTTACTTATCATGAAAAATGACGTTAGTTGATATGTGTCAGTTTTCTTGTGCACCGACGATATGCGAAAAACATTCGAAAAGTACTATTCTTCTAGAAATATGTTGTGGTGGGAAAAAGTGTCAAATGGGACGATTGCGCAAGAGTTTAATATTAGTAGCATTGTAAGGAATACCGCAATCTCTGCAAATCACTCATACTAAAAATTGTTAAGTTCCTTGTGTTAATGCCGGAACATACGGATAGAACAAAAGTAAAACACGATGATTAATAGTTCCATTCCAAGAAGCTAATGATTTTCAAGAGATCACTTCAAAAATGTCTTCACCCCGACAGCCATACTGGACTAGAAAGCGGAGTAACGGGAGAAAAGGTCCGATACTGGGGCCCCTGGGGCGAAAGAAGCGCCGAGCGCACGCGCACGTTGGCTCAAATTCCCGAAATGGTTAGTGAGAAGCCAGCGTTTGCATCGGACGCCAAGCGTCCTCGGTGGAGAGTGGGCTGGGAACCCGCCGGCTGCGCCGCGCCGCCCAAGGCGAACTGGTCCAGCGTCGGCCACCTGCGCCGCCACGCGCGCGCCTGCTCCCGGCTCCCGGCTCACGAATGGAGGTTCGTGGCTCGCGGGCCGTTTATTTCATTTGACAGTGGTTCATGGCTTATTTAATATTACGAATCCTCGCCACATAAAAACTGCGTATTTCGCTTTTGGGATTGTCACTGTCTCATAAATCCATGTCAACTAGTTGGAATGAACAACGGTTGCGAAATATTGATTTTATTTTCCATAACTTGTACTCTCCGCTCGCCATGCAATTGCTGTGATTTTCATGAATGAACCAAAAACGCTGGTCACTTATTACTCAAATAATGTCAAATAGTTTTAATTAAAATATATTTGGAGATTTTATTCGGTAAACAATGAAAAAAAATCGTTTCATTTCCCTGGTAATATTTATATGAGTATTGTCTACTTTTTATGTCTCTATACCTCTACTCTCATGAGAGGTATAAAGTTCTAAAATTGTATGTAAGGGGTGCAAAGATTACCAAGTAATGTAAATATTTATTTTCTTCAGAATTTGCGCCCGTTCTAATACTATTGAATGCAAATATTTCAGAACTGCCAATATTTGTTCTGATGAATTAAAAATATTACAAAGATCAACAAACAATATTTTCGTTCCACATGAAATAGACAACGAAACATAGTAATCATATTCGGAAACATTGGCAGTGCAAAAAAAGAAAAGGAAAAATTGTTAAGTCCCTAATGCGGAACCTGGAAGAATATCGCGACATTCAGCCGCGTCGTCGCATCGCAGCAGCGCGGCCGTGAAGTCGCGCGCTTCGCCACGAATCGGAAACAATGGCGCAGCGGAACAAAAGAGCGCGGGGATGGCAGGTAGCGAAGCGCATTGTCCGACAGGGCGCGGGCCCCTCGCCGATTCCCGTCCTCGAGATGTTGACAGTGACCCTGGCGAGGACCGCTCGCGGGGCGGGGGCGGGCGCGAGCGTGACTGGCGCTGCGCGTGCCCTGCAGACGCGGGATGGCGCCGCTGCGGGAGAGCGAGGCCTGAGAGCAGTTGTGGCGCGACTCAGCGGGGAAGAATGCGCTTAATCTCGCTAAGCGAATGCTGGAAGCCCCGTTGATTAGGAGACTCGTTTTTGAAACAATAATCTAAGTCAATAACTTCCTGCACTATTTTTAATTATATTTTTTTAGATAGTAAAGATTATAGTTTATTTCATATTGATTTGGAGTACGTATGTCAAAATTTTAATATTTTAAGGACGTTCCACAGATCGGTATTTTAGTCCTTTAGAACACTGATGGGCAAACTATGGCCCGAGAGCTAAATGCTTCCCACTGAAATGTATTCTCTAGCCCTTGCTTCTCACGATATTACGCTTAATTTGACGAATAAAAAATAATACAAGCAGTAAGAAAAATAAATATTGTGCCCTTTCCTTCTCTTTTGTTTTATAGCAGGACAGTTCTGGAGACGTCAAACATGTTCGTTTCCTTTGGGATTATTTTGTTAGATAAAATTATCTTGCTGTTTCACTAATTGGATAATTTAAATGCGCGCCTTCGTTGATAATAATTTTAAAGGGGAGAACTCTTTCGGCAGGTAACCAGGTTTTAGATAATCACAGACACAACTGCAGCACGTTTCTTACAATATAACAAATAGTTCTGAGGGAAGAAGTATATTGAAGAGAAGGAATTACTTCGTGTGGTATTGCGCGCGAGGGTTTTTAGCAATTCCTGAATGAATATATAAAAATGCCTGAGGTACTAGAGATATAATAAATTCGCCTAAAGCAGAAATTATCTCGTGTAATCGAGTTCGAGTGCAACAAGGACGTTAGACAAGGAAAGAATTTATAAATATCTAAGGTACTTAGCTTTCATAATTTTTTAGTAGGGGATCATTTTGAAGGCAATACAAAGTGCGCTTCATGAGATAATGCTTATTTAGTTGTATTTGTTGATGTTTGTTGATCGTCTTTTATGCTATGAAAAAGTGAAGAAAACGAGACGAGCCTGACTCATTTTCTTCGAATGCTAATGATTCCATGTCCAAAGAGATGAAAATACCTTATGAGTTACTCACTGGGAACTGTGCCAAACCATGTGTGTTGCGGCAATTTTTTTCGTTTCACATTATCGTCATATGATATACGTCAGCATTTAAATGCCAACTCTGTGAACAGGAACTAAACGTAGTGCAGGACGTTGGAAACTACCAGATGTACCTCAATAATAAACGATATCCACTATAATAATTTCATTATTCCCATGTTTGAGATCACCCCATGGATGACAATGGTCGCTTCACAACTTCTGAATAGCTTTACTAAGTAGCGTTTTCTTCTCATGAGCAAAATAACTTTTGTCAACACGGACGCTTGTCCCCGAGTGCCGCTGGTTCTCACCCTGGCTGCCGGAGTCAAATGAATGTGAGAAAGCGGAGAAACCGCGTGGTGCTGCGCCGCTCAGTCCTGCTCGGGACGTCCGTGGCACAGGTTGCGCCGTGACGCAAGCACCTGCTGCTGGAAAGTGCCATTGAAAGGAGGGGTGCGAACTCGTTCGCATTATTCGATCTCCTCATAACTCCATCTCATGTCGCTGGTAAGCATCTTAGAGATTTTTAAATTTTTTTTGGAAAGGAAAGCATTATTGAGGGTTCCTTGCTGATGTTTCTGTGGTAAACCTGAACAATAGTTTAAAAATTCTGAATTGTATGGCGTTAAAGTAGAAAATTATTAAACTCTGAATAATAATTAATTTAATTAATAAATAATTTTATTTAATCAATGAGAAATAAAAAATGAAAAGATAAAATTTAAAGAGAACTTACGAGTGTGCTTAGTAAAGAAATAATAATCTCAGGTCAACGGAAGTTAAACGACAACCCGCATAATATTATAACTTTATGTAGCAGAGTACCAATGTACTTGTTCCAAAATGCCTCATATTTGACGACTGTCTAAAGGTAACTTCAGGGAAATTTTCATTGAAATAATGACTAAAAGAATAGTTAAAGTGAAGTTTATAATTTTAAGTCAAAACTATTGTTTTCGTTATTGGACTCGTGTTTTCTATTATTTGAATTCATAAAAAGCCCATTCAGTGTGAAGTACTTGAGAGACAATGCGTTTAAGACCAACAGTACTACGCATTACTTATACAAGAAAAAGTGGCAGCAATAAACTTGTTTTCTAAGTGTTTCTTGCATTACCATTTGAGTTTTGTTTTTCGATCACGAGAAAAATGTCAATTCAAGGAATTATGTGCCCATCAAGATTAAGAAAACCAAAGACGCTAACACACATAAAAATATGTTTCTTGAAAATATACGATTCATCTTTAGAAAATTACTATGCGTTTCCTACCCGACCTGTAACCTTGTGCAGAGAAAATGGAAAGTTTGGAATTGCCGACTGGCGAGAACGTGTGTGAGTTCGCGAGTTGAATGCAGAAAGTGAAAGTTAGAAGATTGTCCTTCACAAAATAATTAGTGAGCTCACACACAAACACACACTTGAATGTTTCGGTAAATATAAGAAAATAAGCATGAGCTCGGGTTTCATTGCAAAGACCGCCGCATTTGAAACAAACGCAATGATTTACACTGATGTACATTGTTAGGGATTTATTTCTGTAATTATCAGTAGGAAGTATTGAAAGTTCTCACTAATGATAATATTAATAATAATAATAATAATAAACTAATATAAGTATATGGGTCTCCAGAAGCTCCTAGGAACTGCAGATGAGAAAAACAAAAATAATGTGGGAAAAAAGTTCATGTTCTTCTTTTATGTTTTGAAAATATTCAAGTCCTCTATTAATTTGGGAAACAAATTTACCGGAATTAACACTTGGGCTCTCACAGTAGCATCATATATATTTGGAATTGTCAAGTAGTCTGACAGCTTTGCAAGCTTTCGATAGAAAAGTTAGAAAAATTCTATCAAAATATTGGATGTATTTGCCTCGCAAGTTCCAATGAAAGACTATATCTTTCAAGAGACCATGGAGGACGACAACTTCTAAGTCTTGAAGTTATGTTACAGGTGACTGTTAAGTGTTGAAGCCGTCAACAAGAAAAACAGCTCAGAAACTATTTCATCAACAACGAATCCACGACGACCGTCTGTGCACATGATCATGGCTACACAATCATGGCTCTTAAGCTGCTCCAAGAAGTCTGCAATCCAAGTTTTCCGAAATCTGAGGCCCGAATTGAGCAGTGGAGATCAAAAGAACTCTATGGCTTGTTTGCTACAGGGCTTCGAAGTAACACCATCGAAATGAAGATATCAACTGAATGGTTGAGAACCGCTGGGCTTTTTGGCGAGAGGGAAGGATTTGTGTGGCTATTCAAGATCAGGCAGTAACACTAATAACTACAGGTGATATATCATGAAAGGGAGTATCGGTGACAAGTGTCGCTTCTGTAAAAAAGGCTACCTAATCTATACAACACATCTGCAGTGTATGATACCTGTTGGCACCAACAGAATATTTACAGCGGCCTAATGATGTGGCAAAAATCATTCAGCAAGCTCTTGCCAAAAGATCGGACCTCATAAAGGAAAGCTTGCCATACTACAAATATCTACCGGAGCCAGTTCTGTCTAATGAGAGAACAATAAATCTTAATGGTATACTGACATTGTTACAGATAAAAAAATGGAAGCAAAATTGCGTGATATTGTTGTGTGCGAATAACTACTCGTAGGGCAATGATAATAGATATCCCATTTCCATTAGATTATAATCTGCTGACAACAATTGCAGAAAAGAAAATACCAGCCACTCTCATTGAGCTGATAAACATTCACAAATTAATTGAGGTAGAAATTGTAGCCGTTGTTATTTCTACTAATGGGCTTGTTGTTGAAGATTGGAGGATTGTGAAAGAGAAACTCTATCTAAATGAATGGCACTACAGAACCATGCAGAAGGTGGTGTTGCTGGCGTCCACCAATATTGTGCGTAAGGTTGTCTCTCTTAGTCATTCTAGAGGAACCGGAGTGCACTGGAGCAAGAACATATCACCATCTGTCTCACCATATGTGTTGACGTCCAGTCTTTAAGTTATATCTAAAACCCCGGACGAGCGTGAAATTTTGAAAAATGATGTCATTATAATAATAATAATAATAATAATAATAATAATAATAATAATAATAATAATAATAATAATCTTCTTTCTTCTGCACTTCGAGGTTAGGTTCAAGAACCTGTTCCGGTGTCCACTTCCTTCTGCGGCTTCATACATCTTTTCTCTCTCTTAATCTGTAGTCCACTGCGAGTGCTGGTAGTCTGCTGTCGGGCATTCGTATGAGATGTTATGTCATCTTTTCTGATTTCTTTCCAGTTTCTCCAGCAGTGGTTCGACCCCCAGTTTATTTCTTATCTCTGTGATTTTCTTTTTATCTAGGTTATTATAACCCAGAGTGCTTCTTAGAAATTTCATTTCAGCTGCCTGGATTTTAGAGTAATCTTTTTTGATATTACTCTTGTTTCATCTCCATACGTTAACACTGGCATAGCTCTCGTGTGGAAGAATTTAATCTTGTTTCTTTCCTAGTTTTATTTTTTGTATGTCTGTGTATTGTGCCGCATATATTTCTAAATTTATTTAATTTTTTATCTAAATCTATATATCTTTCAAATGAGATGTGGCAACCTAGATATTTGAAGTATTTTACCTGTTCTATACTCTTTCCTTCTATCACAATATATATCTAATAATAATAATAATAATAATAATAATAAAATAATAATAATAATAATAATTCAATTTTTGGAATGGAAAAGGATGTAGTCAGCTATCAAGACGAACTAATGGGACAAGTCATGAAATGTGACCGAAGAATGAGAAACAGACGCATCCTAAGTGTAGCAAGAAGCAATGCGGAGAAAACTATTCAAGACAGACTAAATACGTCAGAATAACACAGACTCTAAACGTCTGACTCTACTTAACATGAAATGTGGGACACAAATTTTTTTTAAAGAAATGGTGGAGACAAACCACTCCATGAACAATATCTAAAAAGAATGGACAAGGTGCAGAACAATCAAGATGAATCATTTATGTGGCTCAAAAGAGAAAGAATGAAGCCAGAATCGGAAGTACTTTTAATAAGTGCCCAAGATCAGGCATTGAGAACACATTATGATAAAGCAGTTCTCAAAATTTCCCAAGATGATACGCCGCATTTTCTAGGAACAAGTAGAAACTATTGATCGGGTCTCAGTTTGTCCAATTTTAGCAAAGACGGAATACTTGAAGAGACACAACAGGGTATGTAGTTACCTCTACCGGCAGATCTGTATCACCCTCAAGTTCTAAATACATTCACCGGGTGGTACGAACTCACCAAAACTGGTGACAGAATATATTATATCTTACGGCCAACAAATTCAAACTGATTGAACGATAGCTGCAAACAAACAGGATATTGTCATCCGGGATTTTAAGAAAAAAACATGACTACTTGTGTATGTGTCTGTCTGGCGCGATCAAAACATGTAACAAAAGAGGCAGAGAAACATCTTAAATACAAGAGTTTGGAAATCGAGATTAGCGGAATGTTGGGCGTAAAAGCGCAGATCGTTCCCATAGTTATCGGTGCTCTGGAGTTTGTTCCTCAGAATTTGTGTAAGAACTTGGCTTAACTCCTAGGCCATTCAAAAGAATGAGAAGTACGAAACATTGCTTTATTGGGAGCAGCCCACATTTTGCGTAAGTATTATAGAGGCACCGACAGCTCCTAGATCTGTACCTTAGGAAGCAGCTTGCAACCTGGAGTAGCCTTTATATTCAACTGGCTCATTACATCTTAAGCTGTGAATTAGAGGAATAATTATGATGATGATAATAATAATAGGAAGAAGAAAAAAATTAGAAAAACCCAATGAAACATTTGAGTATCTTGCTTAGTGTCTTCCATCTATGATGCTGATGATAATAATAGTAACAGTAATAATAATAATAATAATAATAATAATAATAATAATAATAATAATAATAATACACTATTTTGCATGAGTGCTCACCAGAACATCAGCGACATTTCAGACTGTATTTCAGGTTCATAATTACCGACATTTGAATAATTGGATTAGCATTTCGCAAGACTGTGGTCAGGGCATTGCGTATGGATATGCACAGTAAATGTCATGAGGGAACCCCGTATCTTTCTAGTAAAGAAGATAAGAAAGTTAACACGCTGCAATTGTTATACGCAGTAATTTTCAGAATTCCGAGGTGTGTGATCATTTAAATGCAATCATGATATACTTTGAGAGCCCTAATTTCCTGATATGAAGCTACAGTTGCCGTGTTTTGAAGTATTAAATAAATATATAAACTAGTAATAATAAGTGTATTCATGTTCGAGGAATCGATTACATGCACCGTAAATTTGCCTACAGGCAATGCATAGTTCAATGCCTAACACCGGCCACTGCAACCTGCACTGCATTCTGGTCAAGCGAGGATGCATACTCACAGGGGATTCTGTCAGTAGGAAATGACGCAGAACCTGAGACGAAGCGAAAGTACAATAGAATACTTGCCTCTTCACGGCGTGAATAGGCTCAAACAGAGTAAAAGTTTGTCAGAACATCTTGGATGTCATTGACCGGTATGATGTTACATACGTTATTGTTCACTAGGAAACAAATTGTGGGAAAATATATATTAGGCTTTGTACTTCGTAACACAATTCTGCATCATATTTGAAGTGAATTGAATTGTTGCCTAATTATCCGTGGCAAGACTCGGGCCATCAGGCCCACACTTCCGTCTGACCGCACTAATTTCGCTTCGCTCCTTTCACCATCTAGCTGAGAAAGGCGTTATTTCTTGGGCGAGAAACAGATGATTTGAATTTAGCTCAGAGGCGTCATTTAGACTTGAGGATCTTTTACATGCAAGTAAGTATACAAACTTGGGACAGCTAAAGTTTACTTCCCCTTCGAAGCAGGGCGTACGGAGGATTTTTTGCCCTTAAAAACCCACGACTGCGATCGGGTTTGAACCCGCCAACTTGGCTTGAACAGTCCGATACGCTAACCGTTACACCATTGCCGCCGTGCCTGTATTCGCAAATAAAGTATCAGTTTCCTGCAAATGCAATGTGATAATTACAGTTTATTCAATATCACTTTTATCCGAGTTGATCAATTATTTTATACGCTCTAAAAACAATTAAGTACTGATAGTGATATTTGCAATAATTTTAACATTTTAGGCATTTACCAACATTGTCGACTCATTGCTTCTAATGTGTTTGGCTTTAATACTCAGTTCAAATTCCCAATTTCCCAATTTGTGGTACATTAATTTAGAACTTCTCGAGATGTGTTTTCTTCGACAGTTGACAATTGACAGCATTGCCATTTGGCAGTTGATAGAATTTGTTGCAGATATTTAATAAAGTTAAAATAATTTTACTACTTCGTGTAAAAGAAGTATTAATACATTTCAAACACGCTGCAGTTTTGAACCAGAGTTGTATATGCCACCCGTGAAATGTAAGTTCTGTTATATTTTGAAATTCATGATTATATTATGATATTTAAAGCTTCATGAACGACGATAATAAACCCTTTTTGTAAACCTAGTGGATCTACTTAAAAATTGAGAGTTAATAGTGAGTTCTGTTAAGCGTGCACCTGATACTCTTGGTTAAAAAAACATTAAAAAACAAAAGGGGCAGCGGAGAGGGGGTAAAGAAGGTAAAAAGAATAAGTTATGTTTTGGTTTAGTTCTGTTTTATTAAAAAAATATTTTTAAGAATTGGATCAGTTGTGAAGAAAACTTGAAAAAAAGAGAATATGTCTCTCATGTGTTTTATCACTTCAGAGCGTTCAATTTCGTCACTAATTAAGGGAATAATATAATCTATTTGTAAATACACTACTTTTGTGAAAACGTAATTTGCAAACTTTTTTTAGTCTCTGCAATATTAAAAATGTCTTTAAACATGTTTAACTCCTAAAGTTAATATGCATTTTAGCTTTAAATGAGTTGACAAAAAATTATAGACGTGTGGGATTTTCAAACTTAATTAAACCTGTTCAATTTTTTAGCACAAAACCACTAATATGCATATTAAAACACGATTCATCTAAACATTAATAATTTTTTCTCGATTCATGAATTTTGTATGCAACTCCTAAAGACTTTTATAGTTATTGTTAAATCTGTCAATGATCATCACGTTCATGAAAAAAAAAACATGTAGATCTAGCCATGGTACACATATCATATTGAAAGTTGAAGAGAAATCTTCAATGAAAAGTGAAAATCAATGAAGTGATAACCTGACGAGGCACCAAACGCATCCCTTAAGAAGCGATTTAGAGTCTTCCCCACACCAATAGATAAAACAAGCATTTTAAATGTATGTCGTGATGATGACACAACTTCATTAAAAAAACGTTGCCGTTGGCGACTTGTTGTCTCGCGCCTTGCACTGGGCCGCTTGCCTCTCGCGAGCGAGCGCGGGCGCGGCGGCGTTGGCGTCGCGTGCCCCAGTTGTCGGATGCAAATGCGCCATTTGAATTGAATCGCTCGCCTCCGCGCGCGCCAAGCACCGCCGCCGCCTCGGGCAACGCGCACGCCTCGCGAGCGCGGCGCTTCGCGGCCAAATGACGCGCGTTTACCTGAGTGAATTGAGAGTGCGACGACTTCAGGGCATCAACTAACGCCCAGGCAGTGCGACCGGGAGGTCCGACCGGGAGGTCCGAGCACTCTCACCTTAATTGTTTCTTTCCGATTCGATGAAGATCTTCTCGCTCCAAAAGATGTGAACACAATATTTTGTACTGAAACTAGTGCTGTGGAAAGGATTTTGCCCTCGTCTCTACGTGGCTAACGGAGATTTAACCTTACTTTTTACTCTGAACATTTCATGAGTAATTCTATAACACTCCGTTTAAACATTTGTGTAAAATTACTTTCTGCTAAGCGAATACCAACTAGTTATTTTTGTTCAAAATGAATCATAAAAAATACAGAAAATAAACATTCACGTACTTTCATTTTATCACTGAGTATTTTAGTCAAATTTGTCCTTTGTTTTTTACCGGGAGGGGTGGCTTAAGGCATCGACTGAGTGTCGATCGAGTGTCCCTGACCGAAAGGTACTTGGTTCAATTCTCAACGGTGGCAGGAATTTCTACAGAGCTAAGTCGAATTCAACCGATGTCTCAAGGAGACTTCTAATGGCCGACTACTCTCATCGATATTCTGATCTTTTCCATGATTTCTCCGATCAATTCCAGACAAATGCCAGAGCAAAATCCAAGAAACGGGCCACGGACCGCGCCCTACCTTCCTCGTCCTTGACTTTCCGCACCCCTTACTTTCACACACTTACATTTACATGCACTACGTTACCACATGCCGAGCAACCAGTCAGTAGTCCAGAGCTTGCCGGCTGAGGAGATGCCATGCTGGTGGGAGATACCTTGTTGAGGAAATCCTTTCAAAGCCAACGTAGGTCGGTGCCAGATCTCGGCAGTCAGCAGAAGAAGATCATCCCCTTCTCATGAAATAAAAACATACGGGATTACACTTACGGGATTAATGCCTTTTGTAGCTGACACGCCAGGAATCACAAATCTTTCATTCGAATGGGAACCACTCGGATAATCTGCAGTTCATTTGGTAGACGAAGAAAAAATTACATTTTTTCGTTTAAAGGTAATGATCATGAATATGTGCTGTTTGCGAGTAGAACAACAACAGTGATACAAAAAATAATGAAAAGTAGAAAAAAATCTTATACTTTGGAAGAACAAAATTATTTTCCGAAAAAGTCTGATGCTTTAGGTCTAATACTTCAAGAATCAGTGACGCTATTGCAGCAAGTATTCAAGTATTTCGTACACTTAAGTTGTTAAATTTTTAACACATTTCATTAGTTTTGTTTTTTTCTGAGTACTGACCTAAGTTATTCAGGGTGTGAATTATCGTCCATCTACTGTTTATTTTATCCTAGGGTGCTGAAAACTTAGTTGCCAAAAATTGACACCAACAAATATTTGAGATTTAAATCAGAGGTAGGAAGTTGACTATTGTAATAGGGTCAAATGAAACCAAAAAATATTACAACAATAACGTGTGAAAACCACCAAGTTCAGAGAATATGTGGATATTCGCAGACAAATTTCAATTACTATATTTACCACGTTGCCGACTATAAAGTTGGCTAAGTATGTTGCTTAATATCTGCTTACTTGACAAATGTTCGCAGGGAGTACGGTGCAAACTACCAGAAATGTAGTAATAATGTAACACATAACACACGTTATGCAAATATGCAAGTGTTCTTGGCTGTCCGGTTGGCGTAGCGTCGTAAGCTGTGATGCCAACATTTCGACCATCATATCGTGGTCTTCCTCAGGGCAGGTCTGCACATACAAATATATTTGATTGCGTTATGAATATATATTTTACTCCTTCCACATCAAATGCCCTCTTCTCAAACCTGGTTTCCGACAGCCAACTCCATGAAATTTTGAAATCTGTCAAATTATACCAATGGCAATTTTCTGTACTTTGAACACAAATGTTTATGTTCTTCAACAAATTCATTAACTTCAAACTTCATTTAGAATGCAAATGTATACATTATCACCATACGGTCTTAGAACCGGAATTTGACCAAAAGTAAAGTAACCATTTTTTAAAAAAATTTCTGCCGTCATGACAAAAATAAGCAGTTTTACTGTGCTGAAGAACATGGGTTGTAACTGATTGCAAATAAATTATACTGTTTACGTAAGGCGTTTAAATATTAGCACTCAAAAATGTTTTTTTGGAATTCAATCAATGTTTTTTGGTAATAAAAAATCAAGAATTTTGGGTCTATTTTATTTTCCTTTGTACTTTGATTCTTTTATGCTTTTGGAGATAAAATAATTCAAAAAATATCTATTTGTTGTAATTAATTGCCCGAAGTGCTAGATTTTTTGTTCAGACATCATAACTCTACAATAATTGATATATTATGATAATAATTTTTAACGCAATTCTATATTTAAGTGAATGAACGAGAATGGTAAAGGTACTGTGAAAGCTAAAGAGGCCGGATTTTATTTATCTAAGAAAATATAATAGTTTATAAATTTTTTCCACACATTTCAGTTCATTTAACTGAAACTTTTAGATACACATCAACTATTCTAGTTGATTTATTAGAGAAAATTATGGGTAAAATGCTGCAAAAATAATATTATTATCTATTATAGTTTATGATTAATGTTTGACATGAAATAATGTGCTGAAAACTCCACATTCGGGAAAATGCATCTGAAGTTCACTAGCTAAGGGCTTCACACACTTCGAAAAAAATATTTACTCTAAAACTAATAAACTTAGCAAAAAACAGTTTAAAACATTTAAAAGAGAATAAAACAGATCACACAACCTAATAATATTTGAAAAACAAAATTTGAGGATTTTTTATCATTTTGAGGATGAGAGCTACATTAACACTTTTCTGACAAAAATGTTTGTGAAAGAAATGCTCCAATGATATCATCAAATAAACGTTGGTTGTAAATTAGGAATATTAAGATATTACTTCACCTCACGAGTGAAGCATTGAAATACCTGTTCCATATTCATGAATCATAATGTAATGTAAGATCAACGATACAGCATGACCTTGACCTACAAGTTGAGATGATTATGAAGTATATCAACATAAAACTCAACTGTGTTTCGACGGAAAAGTTGAAAAATGCAATTAACAAAAATAGAAAAAGTTTAAAAAATTGGCTCCTATCGGAATCGTGGCGATCTCGGGCGATAGGATCGCGAGTTCGAGTCCCGCCTCGGGCGTCCTCATTTTGCAATGAGAATAATGACAGTTTTTTCAATTACAATAAAATATTAATCATAATGCGTTATAGCAATTAATTGCTACTTTTACACTAAAGGAAAAAAGAAAAATTGTAAATGTTAATTTTTTAACATCGCCATCATTTTGTTAATATCAAACAAGCTGGACTTGAAACCTTGTGGTTCAGGTCCTTTCAATTGTTATTTCAGGAAAGGGGTACAATCTATCAGTAAAATAAATTATGAAAAACCTAATTGTTGGGAACATCAAATGAAAAGCAAATCCAATCACAAATGAAATGTTGTAGTAGTAAAATGTAGTAGAAGTAGAATTCAACAATGAATATTTTTGCGTTTCATTTTTTAAATAAAGTACTGGATATCTCAAAATAAATGTTACGAAATTCTAGTGAATGTAGAGGGGTCGAAGATGATGAAAAATTTCCCACTACAAAATTACACGCGTGCAACATTAGCAAGAGCTCTTAGCGTTTTGGGAGTCGCCGCGTCCTAGGCATAGACCTTCCTCTAGGCGAAATGCGCGGAGATGGGTTGCGCACAGATTTATGTTGACCGAGGTTCCGCTCTATCCGCCAGCCGGTTGATAGTAAGATCGGCCAATGTGGAGGGGCCAGCTGGCCACCCAGACGGGTGGAAGGGAACTTCGCTGTACATACACCCGCGCTGCCCATCTCCGTGCACTTCACCGTGAGTTCGCAGCAAGACGGCCGAAACGGTGGCATTGTGCCTAGGACGCGGTGTCTCTCGATCAGCCAAGTAGATTCTGATTCAGGCCCAGGAAGCCTACGATTTTATTTCATCTGAGACACCTGTACTTGATAGAATTCCTAAAAGCTTCAACGATAAGAAATAGAATTAGTGTTGGTGTTGTGTTGACTTTGTGATGTGGCTGTTGCAGCTGGCGCCACGCTGGGTGTGGCGCGCGGCGCTGCTGGCAGTCGCGCTCATCGCCCTTGCCCAGGCTGCGGACGCCGCGCAGAGTAAGTACCCTCTTCATCTTCTTCTTACTTTCGCTGTTTAGGTCGTATGGTCTTCTCCTGACTCATTCCATCGTGACCTCGGCCGACCAGAATCTCTTTTACGAGCTGGTCGATAACGGTAGGCCATTCTTGGGAGCGTATCATCTTCCATCCTTTGTAGGTGTTCTGACGACGCTGAACGTTTCTCCTTTCTTTTGTCTAATATGGAAAACATATTGTGGCATTTCCGGATATTTTTGTTTCTGTTCTGGTCTAGCAAACTACAACCTTCACTGGCCTTCGAAATTTCATTTCGGAAGCTTCTATAACACTATTTTCCTTTCTCATTAATGAAGCATGACTTTTTTCCGTACATCAACATTTGTAAATCATTTTAGTCTTCGAGTTTCATTTCAAAAATCATCTATAATTGATTTTTGTACCTGCATCCATAAATATTTTTTTCATTTCTATTTTAAGATATTCCACAACTTTTCAAAAAAATCATTCGTAGACTTATTAATTTATCTCTTTCTCATTTCTTAAATTCTATAGCCATGAAGTGCCATACTTTGTATAATAGTGAAGAAAAGTATTTTCTTAGTAGACCGGGATATTTTCCCCTGAACAGGAAGTTTATATTTCTCTTGTCTTCCCGTACTTAAGTAACCTTGTCGACCTTTTGCAACCCCAGCCCTTTAACCATACCTGGAACAACAATTGGTGAGGTGGGTTAACGGATTAAAGTTCACGAATACATTAAAAAATAATTGAAGGGAGCATTTTTACATTTAAGAACTAATGATACATGTGGTAAGCGATATATATATATATATATATATATATATATATATATATATATATATATATATCAGTTTTGAGGATATGGGAAGAGGAAATATAGTTCGAATTTTTTCTGTACGTGTGGTTCTTCCCGTAGATTCTCACATGTGCGCATCATTTTTATTTTTGAAAGACTGTTCAACACTTACTATGTAGCTCAGAATTCACGAGTGTTATATACTTCAATAGATACTTAAGAAAATATTTTAAAGTGATTATGGTCAGGCCTGGTTGTAATATAATGTCAAACTTTCCTCAAAACGACAACGTATGGCGACGATTTAGATTTCTTTTGTAAACAATCTGTAGGAGTTGACAGGCAAAACTGTCACGTAGGGTTTAGACAGACTCTAACTGTAACCATTCTAAATAGTAAATCCAAGACCGACGCCAGGGCCGTTGCTGGCCGTTCTCCCATTGCGATTGCGCAAAGGGCGCGCGTTGCTCCCTGACGCGGGGGCGCTCTCGGCCCGCACCTATTGCGTCCCCGGGTGCTCCGACTGCCTCCACCTTGTATGTCTACTCCTACCACTACTCTTGTGCGTTAACTCCTCTAGTTAAGTTTGTATGCATCAAAATAAAGATCTAATTGGGTGCCGGGTAGCTCAGAGAAATTACGGACACCTACTTCTGAATTATAATAGATCAGCGTTATAATAAAAAATATTTGCAATATCACAGTTATCAATTTAATTTTGAAAAGGAATTAAAATTAAGGAAAAGAAAATCGTTGAGTTCGATTATCATCAGTAATAAAATTTTATAAATACATTACAATTGACTAACGCGCCATCTATCAAATTACCAGCAATACAAGGTTTGCATTTTATTTTTTCTTTCCTTCAATAGAGTATCTCATTCAATTTCATAGCTTGAAGAACCCGCTCTTTCCTTTCTTCTTTTGGCGTCGCCCTTGGCCGGACGTCAGCCGGAGGACCTCCCTCATATCGGCAGGCAGCAAGGAGGAGAGCAGTGGCCCAGGCAGGCCCCAGTCGCTTTGCTGGGAACCAATGTCGCTTCGGAGTCACGCACACTTTCTGCCTTTCAGTTCGCACTCCATATCTGGTAGTCTTTAAAGAGTGCAGCAGGTCGCCATAGTTTTAGTATTGTCTGTAAATAATGTCTTCAACAGACACGGCATGAATTATTCACATAAAAGTGCGCGTTACAGTTACGATTTCGTATTGGCGTAAAACAAAGACTTTATAGTATTCAGTTCGGAGTGTGTTCTCGAAACTTTTGCGAAAACGTTCTCCGACTCCAGATGGGCCTGTCCCCGCGGTAACTCGGCTCGCGCGCCTGGTGATCAAATTCCAAGATGTCAAATTCAAGACACGCAAACGTGACTTGTGCGTTCGGCGATCCGATCTTAAGTGGTTTTCCCGTTATTTGATAGATTTCGCGATGCTCCAACTCTTTCATATTATTCTAAATCCTTTGCTGTACTTTGGCCTTACGTATTGCGTTGCACTTTTATTTTAGCCAACCCTCGTGTAGCTTTCAAAATTTTCATGAGTGGAATTTTCCACATGACGCTCTCCCTCTTCTTTTCTATAAATCGCACCTTGTCTGTTTTATCTTTCGTTTTCTCCTTCTAAAATGCTACCGGTGATTCTCTGCAAACTTTAATGTGAGAATAAAATAAATAATTAATCTGAAAATGGAAAAATAATTTTACCTCTTCTTCATAATTGTTATACCTGCCCTGTCTCTAATAATCCTTTCCCTGTTTGTGAACTTTAATTGGTTCGTTCTCATTTTTAAACATTTATAATTTTACATATATTTTGTTTGTTAATTCTTTACTTTTTGTCTCAGAAGATATTCTACATTTTGTCCTCTTTTATACAGGATGATTCAGTCTTCGTTGCTAATACTCCGAGACCTTATTCCTCATATAATAAACAGACTGAAGTTGTCTACTCTTGATTGAATACTCTTACACGTTAAGTTTGTAAATATTTAACGTCAAAATTTGGACTATGCGCTTGTGCTCGTGTAACATGGTCTAAGGCAAGTGAGCGAGCGTCTTCACCTCGGGTTACCGCTCGCCACTTCTCTGGAAACCTCATTTGGTAATACTAACCGAGAAACCCCGGAAGCGAGCTCAATGCAAAAAGCGCACGCGGCCAAAGCACCACAGGCCCTCGTCTGGCGAACAATTCTTCCACAGAAATTACTTTTCCATTTTCAGCGGTACAATCTTTTTGCAGTAGAGACTTATAACGCAGTTTTTTATTCTCTAGGGAATTTGCCGCGCGAATCCAAAGAAAACTAGGAATTTTGCTCTTTGCTCAGGTGAAACATGTCTTACAATAACTGGCTTAATTAATGAGCACAATTTGCATGTGAGGGCCGAGGCAATCGGCATGTTGCACGTAGTGTAGCTCACCACGAGCCTCAATTCTTACCCGAGCGTTTAAGAGGCATTCACTATCTGAATTTTATAACGCAGGTGCTTCCAACGCTTTGGAGCTAGGGACATAATGAAAGACCGGGAAATTTACGGAAGTCGAGAATCGTGATGACTACCTTCGGCGCATTGAAAGTATGGAGGCAGAAATACAGGTAATACAACACGACAAAGTTGTGCGTGTTACGGAGGCCGTACGGCACAGATGACTACAGTGCCTACCTTGCGTTCACGGAGGGGGCCATTTTAAACACTTAAAAGCTCCTGTTACACGAGGTGAAAGTGTGAATTACTTTAGAGCTCTTTCAATTCATTTTTTGCTAACGCGCGCAAAATGAAGTATTTTTTCTATATGCATCTTGTCATATTAATGCTCGGTGGAAAGAAAGTGCAAGATCAGTAATCTGTCAATAAGTTGCAAATTCTGCTCTCTCTATTGCATCGATATACCACGGAGCCTTTCCTTTGTTTTCTTGCCTCTTTGAGTTACCACTTTGAACAATATCTCGTTTCTGATCTGCGTCACGTTTCTTACTCTGAGAAGTACAAATACCAACCAAACAAATACGACACGAAATGACTGCTTACAGATATAAATTGCATTGATTTCTGAAAGGTCACTCCTGTAACTTTATTCTAAACTACTCTTTGTTTTGAATGATGCCAATTCTCAAGACCATTCAACGGTTCAAGCAAAAAATACTTTATCTACTGAACTTGTCCACATCGATTGCTGTATCGTATAAAGTCTGCATGTGACTTAAGCTAAATATCTTGGTTGATAAAACCGCATTTAGCGTCACTCGGTGAACGTTTGATCGATAAGATTGCATAATCTGTACGGTCGGGGATCTCATTCATTGTTTTACAGCATCGCACTGTGAAGTCTGTAGGGAGATATCTCGTGTAAGAGGAGATTTGGTTATTCAGATTTCAAACTTTGACGATCCATTATCGGCCACTTTCTTGCCACATTGGAGCACTGGAAGTATTACTCACCTTACGTAACTGCTAGGAGTACTTTTACCTCGACCGGTTTCTGCGATCAGATACGGTCATTTCAAGATTTATATTTGTTACGGGTTTCTTATTGTTTCACCTACGCTGTTGCGGTTTTATTTCTTGAGAAGTCAGGAATTCCAGGTGTACCAACGTTGTGCTCAAAACTTTCTTCTGTAGAAACATGATATGTCGATTACTCTCCGCACTTTTGACGTCTCAGGGCAGCAAGTACATGAAAATCAGAGTGAATGACTGTCACGCGATAGCATCAGGGAAATGCAGAATCGATTCCTCTGAGAGCGAGAAATTCCCAACGGGAAAGTGATGGGGCCACTTGCGCCGTGCTCTCCAGGCGACGAGAGCCACTGGGAGGGCAGACTCTCGACAACTAATTTATTCATCGCTGTCAGAAATTCTTAACTTGTTTGTACAAAAATTGAACACTCTCTTCCCTTTTTTGTATCAGTATCAAGAACTCTCACAAAGAAAGAGGTTTTGTCTTGACATATTACTTATTAATAACAAAAAAAATTAATAATTTAATTTTGACAATTGAATACAATTATAATATCGTTCTTTGATTGTAAAGCGGTACAACTTGAACACAAACGTTACTGTTAAAATATTCTTCTTTTTCGGTTTGTTCGCGAATAGACCGACTTGGACCCGCGTGCATGCACCTTGCATTTCTAAGGGCTCAGTAACATTATCTCGGTGGCAGGTATATGTAATGTATCATGCAATCAACATTTACCTAGATCTGACTTTTATCCCCTAGTGTTGTTAGCCCTGAGGCTAGGGAAGATGAAATGATGATGATAGTGAAGGGCGAAAGGACGACACACCTACAGACACACAAACACACCCATGCCCGTGGCGGGACTCGAACCCGCGATCTTCTGGTCTTAGACCGCTACGGCACTACTATCGTAGCAATTTCCAGCTATCTGATCGGGCAAGATTGTTCTTTATTACATTTTATAATCGTTTTTCCTAAAATAATGATTTTGAAACATTTATTATTGGTTTTGTTTCTTCTTAATTTATCAATAATTAAGTGTGTGATTCTTGCATTTCAAAAGTCAGCTAAATAACCACATAAACACATTTCTCTCATAACTTTATAATTCGACTTGATATAATTCATGAGTAATAAATCAATGGAATTACTTACAGGAAGTATATCAATGATTTAGTTTTCAGAATTGTGAAAAACATTGTATTTATAAAGTACTTTGTAAAATACTGAATCCTATTTTTAAGTGAATTTTCTATTTTCCTTAAATATCTTCAACAAAAAAATAAAGTTTAAATAATTTATTATCTTGGAAAAAATCAATCTCATTACTCTTTAGTCCAAAACAATGGTTTTGCTTGCATAAAAAATTAAAGTTAAAATGCTTCCATTCAATGCTTTCATTTATTATGTTTCTATCTTAGAAGCCGCGGATCAAATGATTTCTACCTGCAGTTGCATCCCGGTGTACTCGCGGGAGCGCCGCCCAACGGAAAATGCGTAGTGGCCGAGCGGCCAGCCGACGACGCGGGCGACGTATGTTTGTTCGGCAGTGATCGTCACTCATCGTCTGAAAGTGAAATCGAGTAGTTTCCCTGCGTCCCGTCCTTATACGCTGCCTCTGCCTCTGCCGCTTCCACCGGGGACGGCTGTGGTACCGCTCGCCGCGACTGTCGCCTGCCGGTCTGGTCTTACACGCGGCTGGGACGCCGGAAGTGTGTGCTCAACGAGCACATACCTTCTCGCATTATTTCTAAACTTTCATTTTTGAACATTCAGAGAGGTCAACGAAAATGAGACCCGCGCCATTCTCTTAAGCGTCCCTTCTTCTATATGTAGAAAAAAATTGGAGGGTTTTTTGGGAGAAAATTAATATTGGTTATATTTCGCGCAAAATTATAGGAAAACTACTCATATTTTCGAAGAATTGAAGATAACCTTATTTCAGGATCTCTCTTTAAAGAACAGATTTCATTTAGGAAACTAGTAATGCTACAGAATGGCACAACCTTTCTTGTAATAGTTTTCTAATATCTTTGGTCTGAGCTAGCTTTTCGGTCTTGACCTATCCTCTTGAAAGATGACATCTCTCGCCACCTAAGGTAAATTTTTTTCACATTTTCTGCGTTTCCTAATGGTAGAAATTAAATATTACATTAACCCAGCTGTCAAATTTTTTGATAGAGAGCACAGTAACATATGGCTCTGAAATTTGGTATTTTACCAAGCTCTGGAAAACAGAAATAAAAGTATCGAATTTTTTTAAAAAAATATGCTGTCAAATTACACTGCTTTTTAATGTAAAAAGAGAGACAATAAAAAGACGATTAAATATTCCTAAGTGTCATTGTTGAAAAGAAAAGATTGTTTTGGTACCATTTACAAAGAATGGATTCAGATGGTCTGCCCACAAAGGTTTATAACCGAACGCCTTCAAGACGGAAGAAAAGAGGTCGACCAAGAGTAATTGGAAGAATGGTGTAACAGTTGCAAAAGAAAGAAGAGTATAACCATGAAATTGAGCCCCAACTTATTACAACATTAGCTGAACATGAAATACATGACATATATGGACTAGTTCTTCGAAGATGATCGTTTTCCCGCTTACGAAGGTCGAACCTTCTGAAGATGCAACAGTAAGTGGTAGTAATGTGCGCCAGTGGTCACAGAACAACGGGATTGATCGACAACGGGCCAAGGCAAACCACTGGCATGAAGGCTGAATGTCATTCATGTGTGCCGAGAATAGCAAAGTAGTGAAGCATCTTTGCCTAAAAATATTTGTTATCTATCGTGTGCGGTTTTGAGTTTCTAGAATTGTGAATAAGAAAAATTTTACACTAGCAGAAAATGTTATTAAAATTTAGCAATAAAGACACTTATTACTATTTTTTATTTAAACTTAGAATGTAAATAACAATTACCGGCGCTATTTTACACATATTACAACTAAATTAAAATGTATTAAATTATTTACAAATACTGCTCAGCTACTCTCTCATAAATATTTTCCCTTAATCAAGAGAAGAGAACAAGTTCACTTTAATAGAAAATTACATGGCACGTTTAAGAATGATGAATAGGAAAGGAAAGTGTAAGTACCAGTCTCTCATCATCGATTAGAGAAGATACTACCTATTAGTAAGAGTCACCGCTACGAATTGTCAGATGAGAATGATGTTGTCAGAGAAAGACGACAAATAAAATTATGTGAGTTTTACATGCGCGTAGCTTCGTCGCAGAACAAAACCCCAGGACTTCGTTCGCGGAAGTCTAAAGCCCCTGATTACGGTTCAGTGGACCACCAACATTGCGGTGTTTTGTATGCAGAGCCTCACTTTGCCACGAAAACTGCCGCGCAGGTCACACTTTCTACCACACATCTCTGACGACGCGCGTTGGAAATTAATCAAATTCCCCTACGGCGCCTGCTTTAGATGACTGGGCCAAGTCATGCCTTCTCTTTCCGCAAGGACTCTCACGACAGCACTTAACTTCTTGGGGAAAGGAAGAGAGGGCGTGACTAGAAGTAAAGATAAAGAGCTCTAGCGGAATTTTGCAGATAAAGATTCGGAGAAACCAGAGGTAATAGTAGAGAAAACGGAGGGTATTTTAGAGGGTGAGCATACGATTGAGTCAAAATGCAGGCACCTGAGTACTCTACGAGAGAAAATTATAATACTTTGCTGGAGATACAGATACGAGCATTTAATTATTGAGTACTGCTCCTGCTCTGAATCAACTTGAAAATTGTGAGAAAGCCAATATTTAAGAAGTTATGAAAATTATTGGCGTTTACCACATTTTGTTTACTTACGTCATACCAATTTGTTAGAAGTTTTGAATTTAATAACGTCAGCATAAATGAAGAACATTAATAAATTACAAACATTTTTATGTTTTCAATATGTTACAATATTCCAAATATAATCACATACAAGCCTTAAAGATTATTTTTTCATGCTCTCTCTTATGTGTACATATTTACTTTATAACTTATTATTTTTTCGAAATTATTCATTACATTTGTTGCGTATTAGCGATTATTAAAGAACAATTTCTCTGGTTCATATTTTACTTATCTACTTCATTTCATTACCTGTATAGTTCGTTCAACAATATGATAAGATGAGATGAGTTATTTTAACCGAGTGAATTTTCATTTTCTTATATTGGAAAAGTAACAAGCGAAAGTGTAAAATAAACTATATATTTCTTCAAAATTGTTTCATATTACTCAGACATAAACCATTTATCAAGTCGCAGCCAAAAAAGAAGTTTCGCAAAATAATAAAGCAAACAGTAGTCGATATAACAAATCAGCTGTTGACTGCAAAAAACGAGAGGTCTAGAGAACATAACTTCAATTGGTGAACAAATTAGGATAAAGTGGAAGGAGATGTGAGGGTAGCGAACGTTTTTACACAACCTACATTCTGTCCACGCCCTCCGAGGACAGGCTGAAAGATTCAGATATCTAATTCTGTGGTTGAACAGCAGCTAAAAACCACAGAATTTTCTATCAGAACAACCAATTATCATAATTCTCTACGCTGAATGATTCAAGTGAAACACAGAACTACGTGATGAAAGCTTTGTGAATGGTTTTCACGCGACCCACATTCTTCGACATTGATAATAGTAGAACGTTTATTATCAAGATAGCTTTTTGCTGCACTGTGTTTATTACCATACTTTTTGTGCTGCGCAATTTAGCGCAAAATCATAATTATAAGCCAACTATCACACAAACGTAATATCGATCGATTGAATTCTTTTATTTATATTCTCCCCATCCCAAAAAAATAAAAGATTTCGAAAATTAGTCAAATTGAACATGTAAGATTGACGAACATTACGATTTTTTGTAACTCATCACTTTCTTACGGATATTTTTTAGTCGTTAACAAACACTGCAATGGGAGAATACGCTGGACAACTCGTGTGTTGTGACTGAATGTAACCGAATACTAAAAACAAGAAATCGAAGTATCAATCTATATATAATGCAAGGTGTAGCGCCTGGCATGAGGGAAGGAATTTCTCTTGTGGGTATGCACTCGCCCCGTTCGCTCTTCCTGTCTCGGAGGTCGAGTTCCCAGAGCCCGGGGAGTGGTCGTCAGATCTCGCGAGCGTCGCCTCTGCCACCTGCACCTGCTTCTCGCGACTGAATGTGCCATTGAGGCGTGACGGAGTGCATTAAAGCTAATTTCACTCAACTGGTGTAAAAGCTGAATACACGAATTTTCTGAATCATTGAGCACTACAGCTGTCACGAGTAATGAGCTCGAGATTCTTGAAGGTCGGAAGATTGTGCGTGTTTGCAATAGGTTTATCTGAAAGAAAAACGACGAGACGATTGACACAAGATATAAGATCTTCAGATATGTAGGGAAGAGAGAAGATCAACGATTTTGTTAGAAAGTTTTGTCAATTTTCATCGTCGGTCCAAACAAAACACTTAAAGCAGTATTACATGGTTTATTACAGCATTCCTGCAACCTATATGTATTGCTTACACATCATATCTCTTCTTTTTTCAAAACTATCTCTTACAAGTGGATATCGGAAAGAACTAGTTGTAAAATAAGGGAAGGATAAAAAAAGAGTGGAAAAATGAAATATAGAAAGGCATTGTGTCACACCGTACTGCTATAAACAGAAATGCTACCTTCTGTACATTTGTTACTAAATATATTTCGTGGTTGATTTTGAATCTGAAAATATCTTTACAAATATCGTCATTGTACTTTCATAATACATTCATCATATCACGATTATTAAAAATAAGGCTTTTATTAGAAATGTATCGAACGTTCAGTTGTTCATTGACTGCACCAATTTCTGAACATAATGATTTTTATTTAATTAGATGTCTCATTCAAATTGCAACGTTTATATACGATGCGTCTTTTACAGCTCTTTCTCATGCAATAAATCTATTTTCAAGGACATCTAAGCTAAAGGACCGCTAAAAGGGTTTTACGATCATTGAATCGTTAAATTCATCATTGAAGAGAATACACCCAAGGGACGTTTTATCGTCCGCTTTCTTTAATTTCTCAACCTTATCTATTATAGCAGAAGAAAGATCGGTTAACATTCGATATTCATCTCCAAGGTCTAATAAATCTAATCTAATCTAATAAAAGGGTTTTAAGAAAAAAACATAACAATGACCAAAAGCAGAACATTAAAATAAACAGGTCGAACAAATAATTGCGTGGTTCAGAGACAAAGTAAGACAACTTATAAGCAAGCATACAAAATTTTCTTCGTAATTATAGAAACATATGTTGATATAATTTACTTGAAAATTTAAATTGATATCAAACTATCCAACGTGTAAGAAATTTAAGTAGCTTTCAAGCCTTTAAACTCAAAAGCATGTACTCTGAGGTCTACTGATTTCCTTCTGATAAGCTGTAGTAGTCTGATCTTCAGTATCAGAAGTTGACAATAACTTAGGATATCTTTTCAAGGTCGCTTTTTAACTATACGTGCATGTAGCGATCACTTTGACTTTTCCCCTTTGGGGTAACTGTAGGGGAACTCGACACACAAGAGTGTCACAAATACACTCATGCTCGAGGCGGGACTCAAACTCGCCATCGTTCCGCCCGCGATCGCCACTGCACCACTGCCTTAGCGATCTGGACTATCCGGATCGGCAAGGAGATTCTTTGTTCTCTCCCAAAACAGCAACTCCCCCTGCTAATTCTCAGTGAGTTCCCGACGGTCTTCAATAAAGACCTCCTATGTTGGTATTCACTCTCGTCGTCCCCTTGCATAAGAACATAATGAAGTGCATGATGAACCCGGCATCATTTCGATCTCCGTCCATTCTTCCCTCTTATATTACCCCTTCTATCCCCGAATCACATACATTCCTTCCCGTCTCGATACTCCTGAGAGTTTGATATGCGAGCAGAATTAACTTTTTAAAAGTGTCAGCTGTAGCAACGCAGAGCGTGCTCAAATCACGCTAGTTCGCGATCCCTCCTGTCAATGCGAGTGCTGAATAAATGTAGTAGGCAGCGGTTTCTTTGCGCTGAGAGGCTGTACGTCACCACAACGGAGGCGGCTTTCACCTTCTCACTGGGAGGGGGGGGGCGACGGATGTGCCGCGCGTGGGAAGCGGGGGCGGTGCGAGAAAGTCGCGGGGTCTCCGCCCGCTGCCGCCGCCGCGTGCCCCGGCGGGCGTGACCCTGATGCACGGCTCCGCAGAGGCGCATCCGAGCGGCGAGAGTGGCAGACAACGAAAGCGGGAAGGCGAGAGGCGGCGACGAAGAAGGCAGAAGGGAAGCGGCAGGCTGATAGATGAATAGCTGCCACGCAATCCACGACTGGGAGGACCTGGGTTTCTAGTCCTAACGGAGGCGGACTGTCGTCACTAGGTACGGGGCTAGGTCGAATACGGCCGCTCTCTGGAAGGGAATTGTAGCGGGCCGCTGCTGTGGTCGGTAGTTATCCGTGGTTTCTCCGACCAACAGCAGGCAAATGCCAAGCCACTTGCAGTGTCAAGGACTGGCCGGTAGTGTCGGGCCGTGCGAGAACGGAGGTGGAGCGGGCGAAGTGGCGGTGGGGGGTGGCGGGTGTTGGCGAGGGAGGCGGCGGAGGCAGCACAGGGGGACGATCGGGACGGGCGGAGCGGAGAAGGACGGTGCGGGATGGACGATACAAATCTCACGAGGCTGAAGCCATGGGCTTGGCTATAATGTATATAATACAGTGAGGTTGTTCGGGATATATTATTTAAGTACATGCCAGCTGCCGCGGTTAGATGGAAATGCAAATACATTTTGTTGATTGGAAGTTAATTATTTATTTTCAGGAGTTTGGTTATTAGGATTGGTGGCGGGGGCAACCACGTTTGTGGCCAGAAATGTGACAGGCGGCCAGGCAAGTGGGCGGGCGGGAGGCAAGGAAGGTGTGACGGCAATTGTCACGGCGAAGGGATGCGCTGAAGAGAAGTTGGCAAAGGCGGAATAGTGGGAACAGAGCGTGCAAATGGAGGCGGTTGAGGCGGTGGAGATGGCGGCGGGGGCCGTAGGGGCGGAGGGAGCTATTACGGTTTCTCTCGAGGTGGTAGAAGCGTGTCGGCAGAAGGGCGCTGGTGGCGGTGATAATTATAGACAAAGTAGTGTCGAATTGTTGTTGCGAACGAAAAATAACAGTGATGTAGTAACTTTCAAATGTTAATTTAAAAAAGTGTCAATGCCAATTTTGGATTAAGTTTATTTAAAACTTTCTTATCAATATTCCCTCAATATATTGTTATATCATTATTAAAAATAGCGGAGAAAACCGTTTATATACATTAATATTCCTTATAATTGAGCAAGCGAATGATATTACAGATTTTCTGTCTAATAAATACTAATATAAAATTTGCTATTAAAATAGCGTATTCAATACAGCGGGAAGACCAAGGAAACTGCAATGAAATATATCATTTTTTTAAATTAAAATGTTAAGCATTTAGGCAGCATTTAGAACGTTTTCACTGAATTATTCTGACTTATCTGTGGATTACATTAGTCTTCGAAAAAACTTTTATTTCTGTAACAAGAACGAACATACTTTTCTGAAAGATAATTGGTCTCTCAATTCAGATCTAATTTCAGATTTTCAGTATCGGCTTTAGTATTCATGTGATGATGGTTTTTGTAATTGCGCCCTATGTATTATATGTGTCTGGCAAAATTTCACGCTTTTATAACAATACAACCACATGTATACAGTAAGAAATACCACAACATCAGTGTTAAGAAAAGTGAATAGGAGCCTTGTAATGTTTCATAGGAGGTTTGAAGTGTTGGGTCAGAATGGATATCTCCTCCTCTGTCTTTTCGCTGTAGCATTCCCCTTCACTCTCGGTGATTAGTGGGTGCCACGCAGGGATTCCTAAGGTCTTGAGGGGGTGGATGTGTCTTCTTCGTAAGCCTCTGTTCCTGTGGTCATTGCTCTCTCTCAAACGATGTGTTCTACTTGTGTCCCATTGAGACAGACACAAGTATCTCTGTTGGAACAGCACAATTTCTTAAAAGAGTCGTCTAATCATAACTCCGTGGATCCTTTCTTTCAAATGAAACAACTTTTTTATAATAAGAAGAAAAATGAGAAAAAATAATTTTGGTTGAGAATCTTATTATCTTATACAAATCGTGTTTTATCATATGTTATGTTATGATAAGCTGGCTTCCGCAAAACAGTTGACACTCCCATAAGTGCAAGATTCCGCAAACGTTTTCCTTGTACATCTGCACCTACTTTTTCCTAAGAAAGCTTAGTCATAAGCATGCATTGAGGTTACTACGCTGCAAAAGCAAAAATTACTAAAGTAGTAATGTTGTGTTCGAGCACCTCATCTGCCTACTTCCGATGGTACTCTAGCCCTACACAATTTAATTACCGACTTTTATTGAGATACGAATTTTCAGTGTTGTTATTAGCTTAATTAATGATGAATGGTACGAAATTTACTGTGTTATTTAAGATATCAAATGAGAACAGGACCTGACATGTTTTATAGTGGTTGAATTTTACATACACGCGTTGAATATTTATTACTGAAGATTGAATTTAGAAAATTGCATTGTAGACTTCCGTGCCAGTAATTAAATCAAATATGGACAGTAACATAGAAATCAAAAATATTTTTTTCTTTATGAGATCTTAAATTCTTAAATCAATAATGATTACTTAGTTACAACTATATATGCTGTTTTGGTGTCAATAAAAAATTAAATGAACTCTTTCTCTCCTTGGAAAAATACTTTTCAGTGCCCCAGAACTAGAGTAATAATTACACGCTGCAGTTTGCAGGTTAGTTAGCGTGATTTCCCAAGAAAACGAAAATAACACATAAGTGGGGCATTTGTTACAAATCCAATACCACCTCCTTCGCAGAACGCTCGTCCTTAAGTCGATAGCATCCGCAGCTGGGGAGGAACGGAACAATACTGGCATAGCGCCCTGGGAAACACCCACGGACCTCAGTAAGAAAGCGACCGAACAATAGCACCAGAGAGACACACTTTTACTAATTGAGCGCCCCCGCCCGCTCGAAAGGGCGACGTCCATTTTAGGAGACCTCTGCGAACGACCACAAAAGAGCAGGCCGCTAGCGCTCCGCAGGCGCACGAACTTTCCCCGCGAAAATTGCTGAACCGAATCTAGCTTGGTGCCGCATTTGGCGCGCGCATTGAAATGCAGAGCGCGCCGAGGAATTCGATTGAGATCGATTGATCGCCACCCGACTGCATGGTTATGAGCGAAAGCACTCCGGGAGTTGGGGAGTTGATTTACGCGAAATAATTTAAATATTGATATATCTATGCAAAGTGTGTAAAGGAGGTCGAGAGAAAGTTTTACAACTAGAAGGTAACTGAATTTCTTATTTGAAAAAATATATTTTTTGATGTTAGTCAGTTAGTTTGAACATTGTGAAGAATATAGAGAACAATTTATTAAGTTCAGATAGATATATTCCTAACATGACTTAAAATTTTTCTCGTACTGCAAACAGTAAATTTTGTTTTAAAAAGTATATGATTTATTTCACTAAAACTCACTTATGAGCTAGAGTCAAATAAATAAATAAGACGAGGTCCAGATATTAGAATTATGTTATTAGAATAATAACATACAAATAATACCTAACTACAAAATTTATATTAAAAAATAACTGAAATACAATGATTGTAATTGCTAAAATAATTTCCAATGCAAAAGTGGTATATAAGAAGACTATTCCTCGAATGAAATTACCTTCAGGAGAGTTTCAAAACGCACTAAATATTAATTACATTAATGAACCTCATGCTTTCAATGAGCTTCCTCCTATAATTTATGATTCACACATTATAATTGAACAGTAGAGAGAAAAGGTAAGGAAAATCTAATAGATTGTGAGTTTTTTAAACACACCGCCCTAATCTTGTTATACAAGATTATGTGCTATTTGTGTTTATATGATGAGTCCACTAGTTTTAAATATTTGACGTTATTAGATCGGTGATGATCATTAAAAAGTTAACATTTCTAAGACAGACACAGCAGACTAAAATTTGTATACAGGGGTGTTATTCGAGGTTTACAAACAAATCCGTTATTTGTGATATCGGGCAGTATCTCTCAATACGGTTCCTAATACAACATTATTTTAATAAAGAGATTGACTATACTATGGACATACAGTGATTTAGTTTTTAAAATTAGGTCCCGGGACGCGCCCCAAATTAGTTATTAATTTAACAGAAATAAGTGCAAACTGAACTAAAATGTTTACTCCTTGCAAAGCACTGGAGGAACGAAAAGAGCAGGATTGGGGCCATGCCTTTTCCGGTAGCAAAGAGCGAAAGGGGATTAACTGAGAAGCGAGGGTGAGGGCAAACTGGTCGCGGGATGCAGTCGGACCATTCCCTGGTACTCTCAGTGGGGAAGCGCACGGCGGAAGCGCGCCTGTAAGCGAAGGAGGCGATTGGGAAAACCCGTAAAAGGAGCCGCGGCGTCTGCATTCAAGACCCACCCGCAGACCACGAGTGAAAACGTCATACTACACAAGGAACGTGTTTGCTTGAAGCGCTGACAGGGTATGCTTTGCTCGACTAAGGTGGTGTAGTAGGGACTATTGGTTCGTATCGCGCTTTTCATCTTGAACGTGATATAGAAGAAAAGGGAACTCTCATTTTCTAATCTCTTAAAGTCGATACTAATTGGTTATTGAAACAAGAGTTTCACTTTAAATATCACTTATCGTCAGGCGTCCATTTCTTTCCAACTCTAGCTAGCCTCTCCGAAACATAACGGGCCTCCATAGCACCCCACTGCATATCTCAATTGTCCTATCTCTTACAAATTGATACACCTGTTCCAAGGTCTATTTTCATTTCGTAACAGAATTAATGGTACAATTTACCGGATATCCGAGGGAAAACTCTAGGTATACTGAGCAACAAAATAGTGATCCCAAAGCAAAAATTTACATTGAGAACAACTTTCATCATAAGTTTTCAGAATTTTCCTTCCTAGAAAACAACAACTTAAAGTAACTCCTTTAACATTAACAACTCACAGAAAATTTACTTGAGTTGCTAATTCACTCACTAGAAAACACATTTGCAAAATCGAAGTCAACTGCGATATAGACGACTGCTTATCGATCTCGCTTCCTTAACGAAAGCAAAAAAGCATAATACGTAAATCCCCCGCAACATTCCAGAAGGAAATTTCTGGAAACTAATTGAATACCAAGGCCTCCCCACGCGCATGCTCCCTGGCGGGCGATTAGCGCGGCACGCGGCCTTGTCCTTTCGCGCCGCCGCACCAACGCCCGCTCGAGGCCTGGAACTGTAACACGTGACGGAGCCTACAACTGCAAAGTACAACTCCGCTAATCCGCGCATCTGCCGGTTCACCGCACGATCTAAGTGATCCCTACGTCCAAAGTCCAAGGTGGGCCGGTCGCTATAGCGCCCGCTGTATGCGGGCACTCTCCCTTGGCAGACCGCAGACGGATCGGTTCTTCGGTTCCCCGGGGGAGATAGGTCACGTAGGTGAACGATTCTCACTTTCTGCATGCGAGTGCGGCCGTATTCCTTATTGCTACAGAGGATCGTGGAGCAATTCAGCGGCGCTGTGTAACTACTCTCTGGGCACCAGGCACCTGAGGTTTTTCAATGGCGCCAGTGAGTCTATTTGCCGTGATCGGTGAGATTACGTATGCCAATAAGGTGTCTAATCTATAGGTGGACCTCCGTGTTACGCGGATATGCGTGAAATGGCACAACGGTGCTATTTCTTACGACGCAAGGTTTTCCCTTCGGAAAAGAACGTTTAGGGAAATAATTGCAAAGGTGCGTGATTTTTTTATGTCGTAATGTTATCGGTATATATAGATCCTTACAAAAAACAGATAATCGACTGTGAAATAAATAATATAACTCAATGTATATTTTTGATAGATATAAATTGAAGGTGTGTTCGAGTATATAATTACGTTTATAACGCTTGTTTACATCGTCATTACGTATACTACGAAAGCGTAATGTTTTTGCTGATTCGTGGAAAAAGCTGTACCGGAATGCACAGACACATTTCCTTTTAATACATGAGTAAAATAATGAAGCCTGATGCTTAATTAGAACAAACGTATTTCAGAATATAATTTTAATTTTAAGGTGGCAAACTTTCATCTTGCTTACAGAAAATATATAGATTCTAATTTAATTTTATATATAACTCTGAAAAGAGAATTTAATCTGCAAGTCCACACGTTTGTAGACAATTACGTGAAACTGTCTTTGAGTAGTGAGAAAAAATGATAGATTTATTGACTTTTAGATGTAAGATTAATGTAGATGTAAGTGAAGTATAAAAGTTTTCAATAAACACATTAATCGTGCTTCAGAAAAGACGAAATCAGTTCTTTCCATTTGCACAATACTATTATTGTGACCAAGAACGCTATCGTCAATAATATTTAAACATCGTGTTCTCTCGATAACACAAGTATTTTCGAAAGAGAAACTTTGCACCAAACAGCTCGAAATAATTTTGCAGCGCTTCTTGCATTGCGTTCTGATGGCATTCCTATGATGATCGTTCGTTCACACGATACGTTTTTGTGTGAAACATGAAGTCTAAGGACAAATCTACACTATTAAACATTTACATTTAATGACCTGCTCATTCATAAAAATACACAGCATCCACAAGTGTTTCACGTTTCCAAAACAGGAAGCTGATTAGTGAGACACTGGTGTTATCTAGATACGAATAATTTTGTCTTTTCTGCAAATTACCTTCACATTTTGGATATTTTAACAATAATCAAAGCTTAGAATTTACAAGCTGCTTGTATGTAGATTATATTTTAAATGTTCAGATCTGTGATAATTTACATATCAATGATCGACATACCATCGAAAACTATTACAAACAGTGAATTATTACATACCGACACCAAACCAGAGTCTCATTAATTAAAGAAAAAGTACCAATATCTCCAAGAACATCTTTATTTTTAACTAATGTGTTAGAGGCCTGGACAAAGAGTACAGAAAATTCCGTTGGCACTTTATAATCATCCTGGAAGTAAACGCTAGAAACTTCCAGAGACAGGCCGTTCTACATCTTCACGCATCCTCGCGTATTACCTTCCTGGAAGACGGAACCTGGTGAGCCCCAAGCACGCACGCCTCCAACTAATCCGCCGCAAAACTGCTCCGCAAGCCCTCATTAGCCCGAACCCTCGCCGCGCGAGATGAAGCTATATTCCACTTCCTACGCTTCCATCCACAAGGCGCGCGCCGCGGAAACAAACGCCTAATTACACGAGGCGGACAAGCGCACGCACACGTGCTTCCCAATGCCGCGCGGCACGCGGCGTCAAGGCGAATTCCATCGCCGACTTTCACCCGATAATTAGCTTCCTCTGTAATGAAGAAACATCTCCCCATTTTTTCGGCTTGATAATTGCTGGCGAGGCCCGGCTCGATAATTGACGGCGCAGCCCGGCGGTTTCGATAGGACGTCGGTTTCGATAGATGTCAGTTTTGGCAGAACGATAGTGATTTCAACTGGTCGTCGGCTTTGATAGGTCGCCCGTTTCGATTGGTCGTCGGTTTCGATAGGCCGTAGGTTTCGATAGTTGGTTTCGATAGATCGTCGATTTTGATAAGTCTATTACGCCGTTTGGCAAGATGGTTGCGGACGACGGTGTAATTCGAATGCACGCAGTGGCATTGTCCCAGCAACATCGGTTTCGAAACGCCGTCAGTATGGCTCAAGTCTTGGGCGTATTCAACGATTAAATGTTTCGTACATGTACGGCATTTCTTCAGAATATTCCGTGTCGTGCTTTGACAAGGAGAAACTGATGTGATATTATGTCATCAGATTGCTTGACACATAACATTGATATTCTCAATTAAATAAACATTTAATATTTGCCGCAAGGAACTACTCGCAAAATGCGATTGGGTAATTTGAGCCCAAAAAATAAAATATAGGGCAACATTTAGTCAGAGAAGTTGCATTCACTTGATATTTTTTGTTCAATGTATGGTTTAGATTCAAAACTAGTCACGTTTGATGTTGCAATTAGTCATTTCAAACAATCCACCTTAAATATACATTATTTTAAAATTTAATGAGAATATCCGCTTCTAAAATTAAAAATCTCTGATTTCCCCTAACTCTTTTTCTCTCATTATCTTTTGCGTGCTTGCTCTTTCTGCTCCTGTCCCTTCAGCCATGACAACATCATTTACGGAAACCCGAGAGAGCACTAGATGTCGTTCAGGCCCCAGTGAATTACCACGATGCCTGTAATAACAAATAGTGCTACAACAGAACATTCTTTCTCGCATTATTATTAACTTTTGCAATTTTCGAAAATTCTGATAGTTCAATTCAAATCGATCTGACATAATTGTATAAGCATACTTCGTAATATCCAATTAAAAAATTATAGGATAAATTGGAGCTGTTTTTAAGAAATATTTATTTTTAAAATTGCTTTTATTCCATTCAAAATAACGCGTAATCTACTTCTATTTTGAAAAAATATATGATAAAGATATACATTTTTCAAGAATTTATTTTATATATAAGAAAAAACCATCTTCAATGGTGGGGTTGTAAAAAGACACTGAAAGCATATTTTTTCAATTTTCGAAAAAATCAGAAAATTCAAAGAAAAGCGGACTTGCTGTATTTTATAATTTTACATTACTTTATCCGAAACAAAACTTTAATGGAAATATTTGGGAAACATTTGGAGAAAAATTTGAAAAAGTCCTTAAGGCTTCATTTAAAGTACTCCCAAAAATTAAAATATCCGTTTCAAATTCCAGGGCTCCCGGAGAAAAAAAAATCGATCGGGAAATATCAATGTTGGTGAAATTGTCCGCACAGTTCAGCCACTGGCGTTGTTAACTGATGTACCGATGAACGGACACAACTTTTTCCGGGACCCAACACACAAAACGCGGATACTGACAACACAGTGTGTCAAAGAAATAAGAACAGAACCAAGAACACAAATAACATATGTTAACAAGAATATTGCGTCTTTTTGGTGTCAGGGACATATAATACGATTTTTTCTGCCTAAAAATAGTCGTTTTCGCTGCAACATTGCATGACTTTCTTTATACTACGTACATAGTATGTGAGAAAATAAAACCAAGTGTCAAAATATAATTTGGTAATATTAACAAGACAAATAAAATAGAGGGTTTAAATTAGCCAGAGCAACCAACTTTAATTATCAGAGTTCGTGTGCAGGACAATTGTTGCTTGTGATAGTCATATCAAAGCAATGTAAAAAAGATAATACTCAACGCAAGAGCAAATTTGTGAAGATAACAGAGAAATTTCGGAAAGTATGTGTGTATTGGTTATAAAAATTTCACTACTGTGAATTTGGAAGAATAGTATGTATGGAAGAATAGTGAAAACAAGTAGAAAGTTCAAAAGATGTGGGACTGAAAAAAACCTAATACATAGATTACGAAATTGCATGGATATAATATTGATTAGGAAAAGATCAAATATATGACCATGTCATGAAAAAAAATATTGAAACTGGAAATAATCAATTTCGAGTAAAGGCGGGACTGCGTGGTGTTGGGGTAGAACGTCTCACCTTTAATTTGATCCGAATACAAATGCAGGTCGTTTCGTGTTGAATTTGTGGGTAATATGTCGGTTTGTTGCAGTTTTTTTAAGTTTCTCCCGTTTTCACTGTCTCTCATTCATCCATCACTATATCATTCACACCATGTCATAACCACTAATCCCTGAAAATAATTCTATGAGACTTAGAAACTGGCATCAAGTAAAAACGTAGTATGGCATCTCGAGTCATTAGTTTAGCAAATCAAAGGAAAGAATATGACGAAACGACAGCATAGATAGGTCACCACTCATTTCGTGATGATGATATTACGTTCATTGCACATCCTTATGGACAATAGTGCTGCTACTTTCAGAATATTTCCCTGGAGTTTGAAACATGGAGAATCCTTAAAAACCATAAATAATCGATTGGAATCAGGTGGACATGGTTAATAAAATCGAAACGAACCATGGAAACTAAGGCAAATAACCATGGTTTAATTGCGTTTTGCTCCAACCGAGCAAGCCCCGTTAACCTGACCCCCAGTAGAATAATTCCTTCGCAATTAAGTACTGTTTTTAGTCACCGCAACTACTACGTTACTTATTACCCTTACGATAGTGAATGTTTTATCCTGGAAGGTGGCGGCCTTCCTCTTCAATGAATGGCGAGATTTGACACTATGTGATCAAAATTATCCGGACGCTGCTGAAAATGACTTACCACTTCGTGGTGCCCTCCATCGGTAATGAAATTCAATAGGGTGTTGGCCCACCTTTAGCCTTGATGACAGCTTCCACTCTCGCAGGCATACTTTCAATTAGGTTCTGGACGGTTTGTTGGGGAATATCAGTCCATTCTTCACAGAGTGCCGCACTGAGGAGAGGTAACGATTTAGGTCGGTGAGGCCTGGCGTTCCATAGTCGGCGCTCAAAAACATCCCAAAGGTGATCGATATTATTGAAGTCAGCACTTCGTGCTGGCGAGTTCATTACAAAGATGTTATTGTCGTGTAACTACTCCGCCACAGGTCGTGCAGTATGAATAAGTGCTCGATCGTGTTGAAAGATACAATAGCTATCCCCGAATTGCTCTTCGACAGTGGGAAGCAAGAAGATGTTTAAAACATCAACGTAGGCTTGTGCCATGATAGTGCCACACAAAACACTGGATGTAAACACCCTCCATGAAAAACGCGACCATCACCATTTAGGATGTGTCTGGATGCTTTTGATCACGTAGTGTATCTTCTCCAGCGAGTCTCCGCCCCAGCATCTACAAGCTTTAAGCCCCGGAATGGACTCCCGATGTACGTGGGCGTAAGTGTGTAAGGGGAGAGGATATGTCAAGAAAAAGGAAGGGAAGATCGCCCGCTGCCCATAGCTCGTTTCAAAGGGCTTTGCTCCGACATTCGCCTGGAATTGATCGGAGACATTATGGAAAACTACCGAAGAGAGCAGACGGACGCTAGAATTATCTTTGAGGCCCACAGTACGAGACAGTTAATAAAAGTTGTTTCCAATTGTCTGCAACAATCGGAAAGCATTCTCACGGCGCGGCGATGTAAGCTGTATTTCCCAGGTGAATGTAAGTTGCTCCATGGAGTTGCGGCGCTGCGACCCGACCTCGTACGTGCGACTTCTCGCCCGCCACCTGACATTTGCCTGGCGCCGCCCGCGGGCCTCGAAGGCGCGCACTAAGATGGGACGCGGCGCAGGCGACGACAGGGTGGGAGGGTGCAAGGAAAGCGCGTCATTTTATGGCCCAACGGGAGTAATTCACATTTATTTGAAATATATTTGAACTTCTCTTTTGCTCTAGAACGTCCATTAACATTCTATAAAATGATCCAAAATAATACTTGGGGGTACTTTACATGAAATTCCTGGGATATTTTCAAAATTTTCTCAAAAATGGCTCCAAATAAAATAATAGATTCTTGTAGGAATAGAGTAAAATGCACATAGGTCCGATGCATAAGAACGATTTTCACTGTTAAGTCTAAATTTTTGAAAATTTCAAAATTTTAATATTTTTGCGGTCTTTGTGCAACAACAAAATTAAAGAGAGAGATTTTTTCTACAATTGAAATTTGTTGTCTATAATTTGTTCTTTCATTAAGATCCTGTACATTTTTTGATAATTTTGGTAGTTTTAAAGCAATATTGTGGTCAGTTTGTATAATTTCAAAATATTAAAAAAGATTTTCTCAAGAACTACTACAAATTTTTTCATTAAAATTTGGTATGGATTGTGTTAAATGCACTCTTCTTTTCGTTTTAGTTTACAAAAATTACGAAAATATGCGTTTTTGACTTGTCACTCACGTCGTTAATATTTATATTAGCATCAAATTTGCTCACATTATTATATTTATGAGTACATGTGCTTTAAATAATGTTCTGTAAAGAGTTTCAAAAACTCAATCATTTTCTATCAAAACTAGCTCAACATTTCGTAATTCAGAAAATAGCCAAACGCCATTTTCTCAAAAACGGCTCCAATTTCTTTCTTCAAACTTTTCAAACGGATAGTACTAACTGCATTCTTTATTATCACGTAAAGTTCATTTCAGAGTATTTTTGTTTTGTTTTTTAAATTACACAAATATTTTTTAAATATCCCTCACGCCGCGATTTGTAATGAACTTTTTTGGAAAACTCAAAACTTTTCTGCGAAAAATTGCTTCAAATTCGAGTTTGTTGAAACGCTTGAGAGCCATTTTCTTAATAAGTCTCCAAATATTTCAAAGAAAACTGCCATTTAGGTCTTGGTTTTATTGTTCTTTAATATTCTTAAAATAATATTTCCGCTCTATTATTACTAAATCGAAATTATTAAGAAAATTTCAAAAATATGTATTTTGGGCGGCGATAGACGGCAGCAGGCAAGAATTTGTGGCAAGTTCGAAAAGCTGAGACCGAAAGAAATAGAAAGCTAATACAGTAAATTCTATGCCATTCTTTAGCACCACTAGTTTTATAAGGAACAAAAACTCAGATTTGGGAATAACAGAATTGGGATGAGAATTACAAAAAGCCAGTGACTGTGCGTTATCTCGTTATTTGACGCAGATTTTTTGCTCTTTGCAATGCCAGTGAGGTTCAGCCTGGATCAAAATTCGAAAATTCAGACTACTTTTAATGCGTATCCATGTTTCAGAATTCTAAACGGTTAAATATTTATTTATTGATTGATAATATTGGGGGAAACATGTTTTGTTATACCTCAATTTATTCGCTTTGTAAACGTAAATTGTGTCAATTTTTTGTAAAAACTTGCTTTCTTCTTGCTAAATTCAGTTATAAGCATACAAGACTGATCCGTAAAATGTGATCTATAAATAGGAATATAGTATTCACAAATATATTTAGTGCTTAAAAAATCTTCCCTTTAAGTAGATTTTTTAAATAACAATATTTTATTCCATGTAGTTATATTTCATTCCCTTTTCTTTTCAATCAAGGAAATGCTTCAAATATAATATATAACAAACAATGTTTATTTATTTGTTGGTTTGTACTTAATGCACAATAAGCTTTCACAACTCATTTCTTGCACTAGTGGGAAGAATATATACGTAGTACAATGGGAATTTGCGTGCACATAGACGCGCGTTGTTGATGATTTTATGGTGACTCAAGCGTCATTGAATAGAGCGCTCTACCTAACGGCGTTCTACGTAACCCACCGCACCCTGTTGTACGTTTATTTAGAAGTCTTCTTTTTGTATTCTGTCCCTGAGATTGTGAAATTTCTTCTGAGAAAGACAGATACAGAGAGAGAGAGAAAGATTGATAGATAGATAGATCGAGAGGGAGAGACAGATGGAGACAGAGACGCAGAGAGAGAAATAGAGACACACAGAGTCATGCACAGAGAGACAGAGACGAAAAGAGATGGAAAGACACGGAGAAACGACAAAGAGAGACGGGGGTGATGAGAGAGACGGAGAGAGAAAGGGAGAAGAAAGAAGAAAGAGAGAGATGGGGGCAGTACCGCGTCTACCGGATTTCTCTAGTATGTATTAAAATTGGTTCTTATATTTTGCATCAGTTGAATTACATTTAACTGAGATATTAATATTTCATATTGTAATGATTAATGTTCTCACGTGGTCTATTTATAAAAAATCACAGTTGAAACTGTATTTTAATGTAAATTACATAAAGTTCTAATATGGAATTGGGGAGTTTGTGTCAGTTATTTTGATGAAAATGGCTCCAAATATTATAAATCATCATATTATATAGATGTATAGGTAGAGTGGAAATGTTCAACGACATATTATGTGTAATAAGTGCAGAATAGTAACTGGAGTAGGAGGAGAATGAGATGAAGGCAAATGAGGCGGGATGGGCCTGTGGGGAGAGCGCTGCACTGGGTACGACCTCCTCGCCGGGCGGAGGGCGCAGAGGGCATGGGATGCGCCGAGGAGCGCTTTCTCGCGGCTGCACGCCCCCTGCCTCCCTCTGCGCACGCCGCGCTCCGCCCCCACGGTCAACCGGTGCGTTCTTCCTCTTCACAAACATCACAACACGCCCGTTATTATTTCTGGATTTGCAGACTCAAAATGAAACTAATCCTTTAATAGTCTGGTCTTCGATAAGAATACACAATCGTGTTTGGAGACATGTTTTGTATGAAAATATTCCATACTTTTACGTCCACAACGTATTCCAATACGACAGCCTAACTTAAATATGTGTTTAACTGAAAATTATGATTCGCGCTGGAGGAATATTGAGATGATCTAGAAGATATCAATAACACGTTTGCAACATCACCTTGCCAATCTCACGTAATAAGAAGTACCAAACTTCACGAAATGTCATACATTGTTCCTATGTTTTTAGTTGAAGTGTGAAATATATCGCTTGCTAGTTCTTGTAATCTGTGTTAAAAATATAACTTGTGTAATTTTCAGACTGTCGACCGTTTGATCCCTTTACGCAAGTAGATGGTTCTAAAACAACGAAATGTAAAAGTCGAGAATACACTAGAGTAGACCATAGAATAATCAATGTGCAATTAAAATGTCTTTATTATTTCATTCTCCTGAAACCATTTTCGCTACACTTTTAAATTTCTACATTATGTTGGACAATAACACAACCGCGGGTATAAATATTCGTGCCAAACATTTATACGAAAACAACTTGATTACAAGAAGAACATGATGACATAATTGGTAAAGGCGGCTACAACGGTCACTGCTCTACCCAAGATTTTGTGTTCGAATCCCGTGTAAGACATGCAATGTTTTCCTACTTCATTGTGAAGAGGAGAAAACCTAGCAAATTACTCACAGACATCGATTTTGCGATCTCTTAATCAATGGCATTCTCGATAGTTACGCGTTGGCAAACAATTACTGCTCCCTCTCATGATTTGAATGTGATGTATATTAATGTAAATGCTCATTTCACTACATTTCTTGATATTACCACGAACCAAATATCTGACAATTTGATAACAGTCTGCCGAAGATGATATGAAAAAAGAAGAAAAATTGGACTGTTTAGTCTTTTGCAGATGTTTCCCAACCGTCGAAGTGAATGGAAACAGCGAACCACGTTGGTCGTTGGAGCGTTGGTGGGTGGCGGGGCGCAGAGCAGCCGCGGCACCAGAGCGCGCGTCGTCGGCAGGGGCGGCCCGTGGGCGAGCGGGGCCTTGGTATTTGCAGGCGGCACGCGGGCAGGCGCATCACACCGTCTCGTCTCCCGGCCGCCGCTCGACCTATCGACCAGCCGACCCATCGACAGACCTTTCGCCACGCGAACGAGTGAGCGAGCCCGGAGC
>BOPP01000009.1:18275702-18353522 GCA_017312745.1 Gryllus bimaculatus | reverse complement strand
GTATCGTTTGGAAATTCGAATATTAAACTTCTGAGATGAAATATTCCTTTCAGGAATATTTCTTTTTCTCATTTAGATGATATTCGAAGGACAAAAACCACACAAGGAATCGAAACTACCCAACAGCAATCAACATGAATACCTTATTTTATTCCACATTTCAAGAACAACATATCATTAGTTTGTCTATATTTCACCCTCCATCCGACAAGACAAGTCGGAAACCGTGAACGAAAGTCGCTTTGTACCCTGATTTCCAAATTCCTCCGGAGTCCGGAGCAAGTTTCAAGAGAGCAACTGAGCAACATTTTCTCGTGCTGCGCAGGCGGGTGTCGAACCCGATCTCTTCTGCGAGAAGGAAGTGCGTGGCCCTCAGTACCTCTTACCTTTTCCCCACATCAGCTCAACGCCGCTCAACACCGCTCAACGCCTCTCTGCGCCGTCCACTGTGCAGATCGCAGTCGTTAGGTGCTCGGCCCTCGACTCCAGCTGGGAGGACGTCGCACCGCCTGGTACACTGGAATGAATATGTCCACGTATGGAGGCTACGGAAATTTAAATAATTATGTATTAGTAATTATATATATATATATATATATATGTATATATGCGATCCACACCTAACTTCCACGTATTGTTTGATCTCGGCAGTTTGCCCTTCACTCATGTTGACATTACTGTAAATAAAATATAGTTCTCGTAAAATATTGTCTCGTTATAATTCAAAATATATTGCCTTGTTTTGTTGTATGTACTATATATAGCAGCCAGAAACATTTATAATTATTACTTCTATTGTTTTTATTATAATTATTACTACTACTATTTCAAAGCAATTCTAAGTTATATTATATTAATGTATAAGTATATTTGATTGGATGTCAGTGTTCAGTCGCTAGGTTTAAAACACGCTTCGGCTTTTGCGAGGCGCCGCGGCGCTGGCGCTCCTGGAGCGATTGACTCGCGCTTAGCCAGATAATCTTCAACCCGAAGGACTCGGCGAACGACTTTTGATTAGGCCCAATACTTACGTGGTATGAGCCCGTGAAGTCAGTTTACGGCATGCATATACTTCGCTAATAGAGCCAGTCATCTTTTCACGCTTGTAATATCAACCTAATGTTTTATTTTATTTTAGACGTATTTTTAGAAGTTCTTGTTGGTACTTATATTGCACTTATGTTTTCAGATATTGTATGTTCATTTCAAGTAAACACACATCTAATTGCCTTGCAAAGACTGGACTCTGCTATGAGATGTATGTATAGTAAAAGGAAATAGAAAGGCCCTAAACAGCGGCCAGAATGCCATAATCAAAAATCAATTATAGAACATTCATGATTTTGATTAAATAAAATATTACTCTGTTCTTTAAAATGATTTCAATACTAAAATTAAATTCATTGCTTATAAATCATCCCTTTCTACAAATACTTGATTTGTAGTCATACAGTTGACGGTAAATATATACTATACTCTAATACGAAAACTGACAAAGAAGGAAGCAGTTCAATTTTCAAGTTTGGTTTTACAGCAATTAAATTGACTAAGGGTTACTATATGCATATAAGAATAGTATGTGCAGCATTACAAAAGACTTCAAAACAGGAGCAGAACAAAAAGTAAAAAAGGATTTTCAACGAAAAGGATTTGTACTGGATGTAATCCGGGTGAATTTGTGTTTCATAATCTTGCACCACAATTGGACGGTTGTGAGAATTCGAACGCCTTATCCCAGTAAGATGATATTTATAATAATTACTGTGGTTTAATGCTCTCCTCCGAGATCGCAGAACGGGGCGTTTGACCGAAGGCAGCTGTTCAGCACTCAAGCGACGGGCACTATGATTTCTCCCACGCTCCGCGCTCACCTCACGCCGCCTGCACAGCCCTTCTCCTCCCGCTCCCCCTCCCCCTCCCCCCCGACGCTCCTCCCACTCAGGGCGCTTCTTCCTCCGCCTTCGCAAGAGCAGCTCTGTCGCTTCTCTCCTCGTCCCCGCCAACTAACTTCTTCCCTCGCTACCTCCGCTATTTTTTTCTCCTTTTGTTCCGTGTCCCGCGTTTCCCTAAAGCTTTACGCGTTTCCTTTCAATGTCCATCTTGCCCATTCTGCTACCTTCCTGCCATCTCTACTTCCTTCTTGTCATTTATTATTCCCTCCTACCATCTCTGTTCCTCTCTTGCCACCTTTGCTACCCCTCTTCCTACCCTGCAGAAGAAAATGAGAGATGGCAAGAGGGAACTCTACTTACCTTTCAGACTCATCTCCCCTAGCAGGATTGCATTTTTCTGTCTCGAGGTTGTTGTTCGAGGCACGATGCGCCTTCCCTGCCTCCACCAGAAGGGAATGCGTATTTTTCCAGTCGCCGATTTCTCCAACGGCCGTTGCTCAAGTGGAGAGTGAGGTTCACTGCTTTGTTAAGAAAACAACCGAACGACTACCAGCGGCCAGGGAGGTGTTTTGTGGTGGTCGGCACGTTTACGTCGTCAGTGAAAGTTCACGCAATAGCTGCCTACCCTTTGCTATCGAATGCGCGTTGGATCGCCCAATGTTTGTTCGTGGGGAATATTTCCTCAGATGTTTGGAAAGCACATTGCTCGCCTTATTGAAGGAGTACTCGACTTCTCCACGGTTGAGGAGTGTTCTGTCTCGATTTTCCTAAATATGAATTTCACGAAAGATTACAGATTTCTTACACAGGTAAGTGGACAGATGAACCTTGGAGAGGGGAAGAGTATTTAATTTCAGAATGAGTAATTCGAGTAAAATCAAACAAGAGATGTGGAACAGACACTTGCATGAAAACAAACACACACTTAACATGCTATTATGTTATATAAAATTCATATCATTTATTCCTCAAACTTAAACATGATCAAATATGTATTTAGTAAGTTACGAACGATGATTATGTTAGATAGACAATAATGTCGAAATTTTATCGAGGTAATATGGTACAGATTTTAGACCCTATTAGTTGTGTACAATTCGTTTAATCATGTAATGAAGGGAAGTGAAGATGTAAAGAGTGAAACTAGATTAGGAGATAGATATAGCGAGAAATTAACAGTATTGTAAGTGTTAGAAGGGGGTCTCTTAAGTAGTGAGTTAATGGACACAAAGATGACAATAACTTGGAAATGAGGAACAGGGTTTATATGCGTTGGAAAATGAGGGTGGAAAACGACTGATAATAAAAAGAATAGCAACGAATATAATTTGTTGAGCAACGGTCTTGATCTTTTTGGTATGAATACGTTATTCCTTACAAATACGCGTAGGAATCACAATACAAGAGTGTTTCTCCTTACTTTTCGCGCGTGAAAAGTACGAATTACAAGTGAGTATGAAAGTATTAATGTAATTGAATCACTATCTCAGGGCGCTTTCAACATTCGTAAAAATAGAATTACCTTTCCGCAGATACACCTTTTAGGTAATTTGTTGGCAATACAAGATGAAAACGGTGTGTAATTTTCAATTCACAATGGACTGGGTTTTATTTTCCTAAACTTTCAATTTTAATTGTCTTTCATGAACCTCATAACAAACTCTCAATGTGTGAACTGTTGCATGATTTATACTCTTTCAAAATTGTATTGTAGATATCAAGAACATTGTATGAAGGATCCTTTTGAACCAATAGAATTTTGATTGGAAGAAACCCGTAACTGACCGAACGATGTGTTCTTCTCATTTAAATTCACATTGGTATTGATATATTAGAATTGCACATGAGATTAATGCATTAACCTAAATTAATACTTTTTTCTGTAATGAACAAATTTGAAATTTGAAAACCTCTCAAAATCATTTCTTGTGAGTGTAAATTAAACCAACTTTCATGTTTCTTGCGTTATAAAATTCTAGCATTGTATTTTTATTCTAAACACGTTCTATGCAAAATACCTTCTGCATCTCACATACCGAAATATGTCTGTTTACAATCAGCGATAAATTAGATGTAAATTATTTCCGCAACTTTATTACATAAGGTATCACTCAACAAACTCCATTTACGACAAAAGATAGTTTCCCTATACTTTCATTTCCGGTTATTTGTTTTGTTGACTGGTTTCACATGGTAACATCTCTTTTCTACCAGTTTCATCCAGTTTCATAAGCTCTCAAGTCATGTATTTGGTATTTGAGTCATAATTCGTCTCAATACTTGTACCTATTATTGCCTAATAAAAATATTAACCATGCTTTCGTAGTATGATTCACAATAATTCACCACAATTCATTTGTCACAAATCATAGTATCGCCTGGACAGGAGCCAACTTTACTTTCGGAATTTCGGAGTTTTCAATTTCAAAACTTACTTATATGTCTCGTCTTGGATGTTTATATGTCTATTGAGGGTATACAATTCACTAAATAAGACATGTAAACTCAGAGGAAATAATTGAAGATAACTGCAACTGCCATTGCACCTGAATGTTATTTTTGGGCGCGATGGGAAGAAATGAGTTCCACAGCGTGTGTCTGAACAGAGCCTCTCCTCCTCGCTGTTGCAGCTCGGCGCCGGCTACGCCGCCCGACCACCTCCACCTCAGTGTCCTCTAGCAGCAGCACCGGCAGCGGGGCCTCTTCGAAGCGCAGCCGCGGAGACCAGGAGACGTCGGCCAGCGTGAACCGGTTCCGCGTGAGGAACCGACTCACCCCCGCCGCCAGCCGCAAGGGAGGCGGCTCCAGCTCCACCGCCGTTGCCTCTACCGGGGATAAGGACGGTGGCTACAAGGTGAACGCTTTAGGATATTCTCTTTTTAACTGACCCCGTTCACGAATCGGCTACCGACGCCGGGTCGTCTCCTGTCCACGGATCGGCTTCCCACGACAGGTCGTATCATTTAATCTTCTCTCGTTAATGAGTGACCTCCCGACGCCGAGATTAAGTTCTTCATCAGCCCACGTTCACGAATCGATTTCCGGCGCCGCGGGATCGGAGAGCGAAAGTGAAGAACAACAGACGATAACGAAAGAACTTCTTATTTGTTTGCCTTTCGTGCTTGATTTTCGCGACTAATTTCCTGAAATTGTTAATTTTGTGACTTTCTGAAAAGTTTGTATCAATGAGAAAAACGGTTTAAACTATATTTTGAAAAACACCACATTGCACCCAAAGAATAAAGTGACAAAATACCCTTGTGGTGAATGTTAGTATGTGTGTGCAGACATTGTAGAGAAATTCGATTTTCTAGAGACATAACGGAATGTTTACATCTTGATTTCGAAGAAGGTACATAATAAATGTCTCGTTAATAACTTTGCCTTTGCAATTCCACTGACCGGTGAATCAGAAGGTTCGAGTCCAGACAGTGGCAGAATTTTGACTTCAGTTAGATAGCTGAGAAGAGTTCAGCCGTTGACTGGATGAGAATTCTATCAGCCGAATGCTTTCATTGATAGTTTTATCTAGTTTCTCCTATCAGCGTCGGAGCAATAACCTAATAAATGAGCCACGGACTTTCCCCTCCCCTTCCTTATCCTATACACGCCCACTTACATGCAATACACAACCTCACATGTCGGGAGACGCGTTTTTCCTGACTGAGTGCCCCGCCGCTGGAAGATACGTGATTGGGGAAAATCCCGCTAGCCGACGTGTAGGATCTCGCCATCCAGCGGGAAAATATCGCAGCCACATCCAACGACAAATATGCACTACACTTACAGAACTTCTAACTTTGGCAATTGATGCGCCCGGAAACACTGATGATTGAATCAATCGTAATGAATAAATCAAGAAATCTTAAATGCAACGATAAGAATGTCAAGATCACAAACGAATGCCTTGCCTGCATACCAGTTTTAAATAATTTGGCATTAAAAATTATTCTACGATCGACATTAAATTCTTCCTGTGTTATTTCAAAGAAAAATGTGAAAAAGTAAGAATGTTAATAATTTGTTACTAAATTGTTCGGTCTTCAAGGACGAAAATGAAATACTTCTACAGAAAAATTAACATAAAGAATAAGACAATTATGCAACGATTTTCCCCCTATATCTAAAATTTCATGAAATTCATTAATATTATCTTGTAATTGTGTAATTCAGAAGTTCCTCTCTCTTTTCGAGCGACACGGGTATTTGAAGTTAACGTTATTCCACTATCTAGAAAACAACAATCAACATTAGCAATTCAATTGAATCCCTAATTATTGGCACACCGTTAGTAAATGTTACTCTGACAATAAATTTAAGTCCTTGCTACTCCATTAAAAGACCCAATTATTTGTATATGAATGACTTTTGACATTAAATGAAGATTTCAAAGAGTTACTCAATATTTGCTTGAGCTTCAACAAATAAAATATTTTTAGAAAATTACAAAACTTTTACAAACTTTTAAAGGGTAAATAAGCTCATAAATTGTACTGTCATTCACAATTAATTGATTCATCCATTAATGATTGCGGGTGTTTCAATTACTAAGATCAATACTGTAAGAGTAGTGAGTGTATATTTCCTCATGACATAGCGGAGATCTTCCACCGCTGGATGGTGAGATCCGACGCCGACCTACAGTACAACCTGGGTTGCACGTTTTTCTCTCAACCAGGTATCTTCCTTCAGGGGGCACAGCCCCAGCCGGGCAAGGTCTAAGCTCCCGACGGGCCTCGCGGCGTGTGTAATAATGATGTGCATGTGAGTGTAAGTTAGTGTTAGTAAGGGGATAGGACAAGGAGAATAGGATAAGGAAGAGGAAACAAAGATCTCGCTCTGCCCGTTTGTTAGCGTACTCCGATATCGGCTTGGTGTTTATCCGAGTAAGCACGGAAAACTAGCGGTTTGAGCAGCCGACAGCTAGAATTCTCCTTCAGGCAGCTTCTGACCTCGACCTATTTATCTAGATAGTGTCGAAACTTATGCTATAGGTGGGATTCGAACTCTAAAACGTCCCGGTCGGAGGCACTGCAGTGACTTCAATCGATGCTCTTAGCCACCTTTGTCGGTCCAATCACAGTTAAGGAACATTATACTTTGATGCCTCATAAGTAAAATACTCACGGTTACCTCGTATGTTTAGGGAGATAGAAAGTAAACCGACAATCAGAAAAACATGTTTTCTCTGCAAGATGTTTATTTCCAATTGTAAAGCTGTTACGTAGTCATATAAGCTAGTAAACAGCAACAAGCAACAGCTTCCGGGATTATATTTTTATGCACGTGGCAGATACATTTCCACACGCATCTGAGAGAAACGTGAAAAAAACTTGTCCAATGACAATTAAAACTTCATAAGTCTGTGATATAAAATTTTAGATTTTTTGTACGCAATAAAAATGAACTCGACCACTCTGTGTTTTCAAGATATAAATTTAATCGCACATACCTCTTTCTCTTCTAAAAATTGTAATAAAATAATTTCTGTGCTATTGGTAATTCTGATGTTTTCCATATACATTCATGCACAAAACCGGCCTTGTTTAACATTGCCACTAGTCATTTTTTATCATTAACGTCTATATTTAGAAAGGTAGAGTTTTTTTCTATTTTGCATTTTGCCAAAAATCACTTTTGAATTTTGTTCGAATGCCCTCATGTATTGATCCAAGTGATTTCCCGTCAGATTGTGTGCTACTACACCAATTGGTCGCAATACCGCACGAAGCATGGCAAGTTCCTGCCCGAGGATATCCAACCCGATCTGTGCACGCACATCATCTACGCCTTCGGCTGGCTCAAAAAGGGCAAGCTCTCCTCCTTCGAGAGCAATGACGAGACCAAGGATGGCAAGACTGGACTGTACGATCGCATCATGGCGCTCAAAAAGGCCAACCCACGTCTGCAAGTGCTGCTCGCTATCGGTAAGTGAACCAAGAGCGAGAGCTACTTTTTCTCTGAACAAGAGAGCGAGTTAGAATCTTCAGTTTTAAAGAGAAGCTGTTGCCGATAATCTTCCATACTATTTTATCGATTGATTAGATTTTTGAATATCGAGTTTATATAATTATATCAGCACTGTAATGAATGTGATATCTACACAACTATGAATCTTGTTTACTTCATCACAGAAAGGTATTAATAACACGTATTTTTAATACTTTTAATATTGTATATAATATACCTCTCCCAAATACTTTTTAAACTAGTGGTGCTACCAAAGCACTTACTTTCTCGCATTGTTTCAAAATCCTTCGAAACATTATACTTCTATATAAACCAGCAAACCTGTTTTCAAAAAGCAAATTATTTTTCTCTTCCGAGACTCGAACTTAGATCCTCAGAGATAACGTGCCGGCACTTATACCACCCCGTCACACAAAATTGAATGCCCGATTCATGTAAAATCTCTTCCACAATCAAAATATCCGTTGGAAACTAACAAAGCATACAGTTCGTTCTAATCAATCAGGGAATATCAATTTTGAAGAAAATCAACTGAACGGTTTAGGTGCTATCGTTGACCTCAGACGGACAAAGGGACAGGATGTTTTGCCAGCCAATCGATTTTTCGGTATCAAGAACCAACAAGCACATGGATTTTGGCTACTTGACTGGCTACAAAAAAGGATTCTTGTAAAATTTCTGCGTTTCCTGGCGCACGATTACATAACTTTCTCTTCCCACGAAGAATTCGTAAGGCGAGAAAGTACAAATCATTAGTATTTCTAAATTCAATGTTTTTTTTTTGTAAATTAAGCAATATTTTGGTATTTATTAAACTCGTTCCTCAAAATTTTTAAAATTTTAAAGAAATTGTTTTTGATCACCTCAGAATAGTATTTTGCTTGTTCACTTATTTCTGGCGTTAATTATATATTTTTTTAAATGATTGTGTGTTACAAAATTTTCTGGTAAACGCATTAAATTTACGATAAAAACCTCGCAAATTAATTACATAACAACATGTGTTCAAAGCAATTAGTTAAAAATTTTCATTCTGTTATTCCCGGACCTAAAGGGTCCTCAAAAGAGGGAGATACATTCTGAATTCCTGTCCCAAAACGGATCCTGTGTGATCTTTAATTGTCCCGCACGACCTTCAGCAAATGAGAACCTCACAAGGAGCTATCGCGTCTGAATGAATGTAGGGGCTCACGAAAGCCGGCGCATTTGCAACACAAACGATTAGGAAAACGAAGTTGTTACCTAAGGTGCGGTTCGTTACTCACGGCGTCGGCCCTGGTCGCTCCCGCGCAGAGGGTCGCCTGGCGTCGCGTGCAATTACGGACGCAAATGCGCCATTAGCCGCGCGGGCGGGGCGCCGGGCTAAGCGCAGAGACCCCGGCGGACGACTGGGACGTGAGCGTTCATCTAGGAATTCGTGGATGCCTCCCGGAAAATTACAGGAAATTAACTTAATAACATTATGAGAAATATTAGAAATTTTTAATTATACTCAGTTAAGTGAACTCTTTAATATCAGTTTCTGAAGAGTGATTAAAGTAACACGTGTTATTATAACCCTTCCGTGATGAAGTATGGAAGATTGATAGTTGTGTTTATTCTGCCTGCTGTAGCTCACGAGTCTTAACTAACTGTTAGACTTATAAGTTTCTTAGTAAAATGTTTATAAATCTAAATGTTGAAGGGTAAAATGATATTGAAATGGCCGTTGGAATTATTTTAGAAAGAAACTGAAGAAAAAAGTTGTATTGGAGGTTGTTTAGAAGCAACTGTTAAAACAAACGTTCCGCAGTCAAAAAATTATGACAAACCTTCTCTTCGAATTACTTGAGCTACAGCGAGCAGATTAAAAGGCACAAAAAGTTTCGAAATGTTCTTGCAAAAGATTCAGTTCTTTATAAGACTGAATAACATACGACCAAATAAGAAATTACATGAAAATTAATTACACATCCGTTTGTGTAAGCTCATTTTACCGCTAATCAGTAACTACTTCATATTTTCAATTCAAATAATCATGTCATTGATATATTATGTTTTCAGTTTTCTTCAATAAAATATATGCCCAAATGCAAGTGAAAATTTTGCAAATACATGATTCGTAGGATATCTTTGTAACAGATTACACATTTCATACTTGCACTTTGAAGTTAATGTTCTGACACGTTGATTCGTCAAATCAATGAAATTATTTGATAAAAGATTCTGCAGAAAAAATGGTAATATATAATAATTAGAAACATTATTACATCAGATTTGTTAATTAAATACTTGTTTTATTTAATTAATCTATAACTTATTTATATCATTTGTCATTCCTCAATATTATATTTCATAATCTCTCTAAACAATCTCTAGAGCAAAAAATATACTAGTGCAAAATGACATATTGGGAAAACTTCGGAGCACTACGTATTGAAATTTACTTTCATAAATTCCTGAAATTTGAATACTATGTATTTTGAGGAATTGCTTCCAAGTTCGATGGATACATAAATAGTTAAATAAATGAACAACAAACTAAAATAACTAGAACTGAATTACTAAATTAAATAAAATAACCAAATTGCCTAAAATAACTAAAATGACAATAAAATGAAATAAATGAAAAGAATCTATCGAGGTAAAGTGTGGGGAGTGTAGCGGAGTGACCCGCACGTCGTCCTTGGCGCTTTATGAAAGGAACCGCGCGCGGGCGCCGATGCAACTTTATGGCGCCCCTCTCCCGCGCTGCTCACTTTTTATGAACCATAGCGCAGCGCTGAGCTCTACCGCCTTCCTGGCGCTTCTAATCAGTAATAGGCTGTGCTGAAACGATGCTTGCTGCCTTGAATAAATCAATTGGCAGGTCACGTGAAACACGGGGAATCGCGTTAAAATATGACAAAATTTTTTTTTGTTCAATTAAAGGGAAACTGCAAGTAAAAAGTACAAAGTGCATTGAGGTAAAACATTTACGTTTGTAATAATAATAATAATAATAATAATAATAATAATAATAATAATAATAATAATAATAATAATATAATTTTGTGTGATTATGATTTGTAAAATAGGTTTTCAACAAATGTTGCCATTTTGTTATAATTATCTTTCAAGAACTCCTAGATATCTTTTAAAAATACACTGCACTCGTGTCGGTAGTTTTTGGGAAAAGGGGAAAAGTGTGGGTGATTTGCAACGCAGTTTCTGCATTTTTTTACCAGCGGAAGTATTTCAGAACCAAACTTAAGTATTGTCAAATGCTGTACTGTGTGTTAATTCGACAATGAGTTTAGAAGTCTGGGAAGGCACACAGTTTCCGTCGCAACCAATATAAACATTTGTAGAGAAGCCAAGTTCAGTATTTTAAATTGATTAACGTCGAAGAAATACAATACTCTGTTTTTTGATACTTGGACTTTCGCAAAACGACAAATAAAATGAAATAAATTGATTTAAGAATAAAAGTAGAGACAATAGCATGAATTATTATGTCTCTCGACATGCATTCCTAATGAAAAGGGGCGATCCGCCCAAAATGGGGTCGGTGCCAGAAAGCCTCCCGCCCGAGGCGCTCGCGGGAACGTCGCCCGGCGCCGGCCGTCGCGCGGGCGCGCGTTTGCGCTGCGCCGGCACCGCTCCACGAAGCGCCCTAAAAGAGCGTCTCTCTGCGCCAAATGAAAATCTCTGAAATGCCAGAACAGTCACTCCGAACCGGTCATTGCGTTTCCTGGTGCACTTTCTTTCTCGTTGAAGCTCTCAATACTACTCTTGCCATATATTTTGAGTTGCAGCACCTTCGACGTGTTTAATATATTACAACATCAAAGCAAATACGTGTAAATAAATTATAGCATGAGGATTTGCCTTTGCAGGCGACTATTACGGTTCTTGGGTATTATTTCTCACAACATAGAATGAACTTGCTATTGAAAGTACAGTGCAAATCACTACTTTACAAAACCAGTTATCCTATTATTTCTAAAATACCAAGCCGACCTCTCGCATAATACGTAAAGTTCTTGGATCGTTCGTGGTAAACATCGCAGTAACTGAGTCGCAAGCTGATCGGCCAGGGCGGGCCATCTCGCAATCCGCAAACGTGATAAACGGCATCGCACCGAGTTCCGGCAACGACCGCCAGGGCGCAGTCACGACGCCACGCCGCATAGTTTGAGGAAGCCTCCAATTAACGGAGGGTGTTCCGCCTCCCTTAGTTCTGCGTTATGCAAGTCGGCGGTCAATAATGTTTCCTGTAATTGGGAGCTGTTATTTCGCGTCTACCGGAGCAAAGGCAATTATTGGTCGGTTTCATGAAAACAAGCAGACGGGCAGTAGTATATTTGAAAGTGTTTTTTTCTGCTACTGGATCTTATTGAAATTTGGAAAGAATAAATTTCTTTTATCTTTTGTTGTTTCTATGACTCAAAAAACTCTTTTATCCATATGTAGGCTGAAGAATAATTACCAATCATACCGTGTTTTACTTCTCTACTACCTTTTGTGACAATATAAATCTTTGCTTTAATCAATCTGTCGGAAGTTCGTAAAATGCCTAAAGTCAGCCGGTCTGTAGAAACGAAAACTAGTTTGAGAGTTCTCAAATGTTCTCCCAAATCCTCCAAAATATACGAGAAAGTTTCTCTCTTCGGGAAGTACACTTTCGAATTCTTTGAATCCAACTGAAAATGAAAAACAGATATCGACGTACGAAAGAAATGTTGAAAATAAATCTGATATCCACCTCGTGGAAGATAATTTGGTGGTACTAACAAGAAGAAATATCAATTTTTCTAAATCATTGAGCCACAGATTAATTAGGAAATACTAAATTACGAACTAGGAATTACGAACGAGGAATTGCGAACTAAGAATTACGAACTACGTGTTAGGAAAAGCGATACTGAATACTAATACTGAATTACGAATATGTACTCATTTTAATCTGTAATAACCCGTAAGTATATGACGGTTGATATGCCTAATAGTTTCATAAAAGTAACTAGGAAAATTTGCTAAATACGAAGAAAGGCCACTCAATAGTCTTAAAAGCATCTCAAAATTGAACGAAATCATGGTAGTTTTACCAATCGTTTATTGGAATATTAATTGATCGTCAGTGTTAGCCACTGAAACTAAAATACAACGTAGAAGCAATAAGCAACAAATAGCATAGTATACATCAGCTATCCACGCTATGTGTGTCAATAAAAACAGTTTTCAAAACCTTTGTCGAGAAAGGGAAGAGCAATGAAATAGGAACATTATTTTCATTGAGAACGATCAGCGCATTTATTTACAGAAGAAATATTCATTGGCGGGCCACAAAACTAAAACTCTTTTTCTACTTCCCTACTTTACCAAGAGATTACAAAGAATGATAAAAACAAAGGTTTGAAGTAACACATTGAAAATCAATTTAAACGCGTGCTTTTAGAGTCATCAAAACACTTAGCTAATACTCTACTTTCATCAAAGGACCATGACACCATCAGTGGTTGACGTTTAATAACAAATAGATAAGAAACTAATGTAACAATTTATTCTTGTAAATATAAATTTTGAAATTTTGAAATAAACTTGAGAAAGGAAAGATATGGTAAAATGATTAATAAAGAGCGAAAAATTTTGTACGATTACATTTATTATATAATAAATTTATTATATAATAAATATTTTCATGAAAAACAAAATAGATCAAAACAAAAAAGAATTACAAGAGTGTATACAAACGTTAATAAAGGAAAATACGAAATAATGCCTCAAGAAAATAATAGTAATATAGTAAGTCGAGGAAGAAAGGAATAAATGTGATATAAAAATATAACAGGGGTTGGTTACTAATTCGCATGGATCTTATCCTATCTGTAATGTACAGACTGAATTTGCCAAAATTGGATACTTTTCGTCGTGCAGTTTTGTAAATAATTAATTTTAAATGTTGAACTATGCGCTTGTGCTCATGTAACGGGCTACGGCAAGTGCGCGAGAGTCTTGACCTCGCATTAAAGAGCTCGCCACTTCTCTGGAAACCTTAGTTCGTAATACTAACAGAGAAACCCGAAGCGAGCTCAAGGCAAAAGGCGCTCGCGGTCAAAGCATCACAGAGCCTCGTCTGGCGAACAATTCATGCGGAGGGATTACGACTTCTTCAGTTTCAGTTGGTGCAACATTTGCGCAGTAAAGACTTACATCATTTTCAATTTTCTAGGCATTTCCCGAGCACAAAACAAGGACTTTTCGTTCTTTGGTCAGATGCAGCGTGTTTTACAAGAAGTGGCACAATAAATTTGCACAATTTGGATGTGAGGAACGAGGAAATCCGCATGTTCCACGTAGTGTAGCTCACCACGAGCATCAATTCTTACCCGAGCGTTTAAGAGGCATTCACTATCTGAATTTTATAACGCAGGTGCTTCCAACGCTTTGGAGCTGGGAGTTAATGAAAGACCGCGTTTGTGCCACCGAAGTCGAGGAGCGTTGAAAGCGCGCAGGCAGAACTAAAGGTACAGTAGGGGAAGTCTTGCGCGTCACGAAGGCCTGCGGCTCAGATGCCAACCTTGCATTCACGCAGGACGAGGTCATTTTGAACGCTTGTAGAGTTACTGTTACACGAGGTGAAAGTGCGAATTTTTGGCTGTATACGCAAGTATGATAAACTATTCTACATAACACTTAAACAATAGTTTTTTCTCTTTCCTTTCATATCCGTTAGATTAGTAGGCAATAATAGCAATAGGCAACAATGTTCTATGTAATATATCGGCCATTTTTTTAACAATTACCAATAACAGACAATTTTTTATTTCAAAATGTTTGAATAGGGTTTACAGTGTTTCTTTTTGCACTCATGAATAACTCGGTGAGCTCTATCACCGGGTACTGTGTGAGCAACGAGGACTAAATAACCATGTACATCCAATAAAACTAATTAGAAAGAAATCCATGTATTAGCTAAAATGTTACCTGATAAGCCAAATTTTGAATGTACGTTTTGGGAAAATGAGATTTAAAAAGAACGTGGACAGTGAGAACGTAATGGAATTCACCGATTCGGAAGTAAATGTTTTCATTATAATTCGAAAACTAATCCAGTTATCGATATGAAACTTTCACTAACACAAAAGTAAATGTATGTGGAAATTTTAATTTTGTAAAATGCATTTTTTGAGACCAGATAAATGTATCTTCTGTATAGTTAATTAACATTTATGAATTTTAGGAATAATTTGTGAAGACAATGTAATTTGGATGCATTACGAATATAAAATATATGTATTGTGTCTGATTAAATTATGAAATACCTACTAAAACTCGTTAGAGGCTCCAATAACATAGTACTTGAACAGTTGAAGGAAGACGCCCCTTCACTGTAAATGACCAAAGTTATGAAACAAAGACTTGCAATTGGCACAATCAGAAACTTATGAAGCAATTTTTTGATAGAGCATGCACACGAATGGAAAAAAATAAATAAAGAATATTAGAACTCCGCGACATTCTTTTCCAACAGAGTAAACTCTGAGATACAGTAAGCGAAGCCCGTAAGCGGTGGGGCCAGGGACATCATGAATCCCTGGCTCGCCTGCCGACAAAACACGTAATCCACCGAGGCGGAACTATTGAAGAGATGCCATTCGTGAAAGCAGACCTCCATTCCCTCACATACAATAAAGCCCAGCTTGCCTCTTTCGTTCAGGCGTTGATAGCGGTCGCAAATATTTGCTCCCCTTGCGAGATCTTTTATGCATCGGTGATTCTCATTTTCTTACTCGTTGAAGCGAAACCTACTCAAACTTCCTTTAAGCTAACGTTCTAAGGAAGTGAACGATTTTCCTTGTAGCGTCGGAAATAATAATATTATATTACAGTGGTATTTTATATTTCAGTGTTTCCTAGAAATGGGTTCAGTTAACTAATTTGTTTGCTGAGGATCTTGACATTCGATCTGGAGCGTTGATAATTTATTAGGATAATGATAGTAATTTTCCTTTGTTGCGATTTTAATCTTACGGAGGTAATTTCAAGTAAATATTACGATTCTATATTCTTTCCTAAATTATAAATTTCCATTAATAAATATCTGCTCGTTTTGAAGTATTTTTGAAAAGAAATTATTATAAGTTACTAAATTATAAAATAATATTACAGTTCACAAATGTAAATATAATTTAAAGAAATCAATCCAGAGAGAATTGATTTTACTATGTCACTACAACTGGTATGAAAAGCAGAAACACGAGCATGTTTTCGATCTAGTAAGTTAATCATTTTCTTGAAGTAGTGTTTATGATTTAAACTATCATATACCCAAGTCGTTTGTTTTCGTGTTCGTTCTATTGGACGGAAATGGGGGAAGAGAAAGGAGGTGCAGCTGGTATGGCCAGAAGATAATGCTCTCTTACTTGACGTGGCTGTCAAATGTTGTGGCCCCACACTTGAGGCAGCGCGACGGCTCGCCTCAAGAGCGCGAGGAGATGCAGAGAAGAGTCCTGTCTCAAGGTCTCATGGTCTTATACGTTCGTACCCAGAAGGCGGGGTCTGCATCAACAGTTTCAACGACCTGACGCTTCTCTCCACGAAACGAGGTCCCACCTTGCTCGCCCACTCGTGTATTTGTTTCGACTACAATTTTAGGGCAATCACACAATCGTGATTATGCGTGTGATTGACTTGAGGATTGTTAAAATAAATTCAAAAACGTTTAATTTCCGATTGATGAAAAGTAGGAACTCATATCTTTTGACTGTGAATGCAGGTGGCTGGTCCTTCGGCACCCAGAAGTTCAAGACGATGTCTGCTACCCGCTACTCCCGCCAGACGTTCATCTACAGCGCCATACCCTTCCTGCGCCAGCGCGGCTTCGACGGCCTCGACATGGATTGGGAGTACCCCAAGGGCTCAGACGACAAGAAGAACTTCGTGCTCCTGCTCAAAGGTAGGCCTACTTCTCTCAAACCAAGTGCAAAATTTCATTCAGTTACGTAAAACCATATAACTTAACGAATTTGTTGGCAAAACTCCCTTTCAGAGCGTAGCTGTCCTAATACGTTCTTTTTTTAATTTAAGGTGACATTTAAGCGCCATATTCCGATAACATTTTTTCGAATTGGAGAACTATTAGTTGTATTTAGCATGACGGAATGAAAAATACTTTTAAGGAAAGATATGCCGGAATTCTTTAGCATAGTCTCCTGCCTAGAAATGTAGGCTTGCTGTCATGTGAAATTTGCTGGCCGATATTACTTACTCCATCCTCTTACACAACACAAGCTGAATTATTGAACGTCAAACGCGGTAGAACGTATCGTATAGAAAATGAGAGGAATATTCAAATCGCTGGCGAATAGAATAATAGATTAATACATTTGTGATAGAAAATCGTGGACATATATTATTTTATCTTCTGAAATTTCAAACTAAACACTTATGGAAGCACGTTTCTTTAAAAGGTGTTAATTCAAATTATCTTCGCAATATATCGTTACATTTTTAATTTGGAATATTCCTTGATCTAACAAAAATATGATTTATCAGTAAACGAATCATATTTAATTATTTGTCACGTGTGTATTTACGAATTAGTAAGAAATCAAGTTTTACATCCCTTCCAGTTTACCTTAAATCTGTAACAATGCAAACGTAAATTATATAATAATAAGGAATTCAATTTCACTAACTTGAGATTACTTTCTGATTGTTATTGACCAAATTGAAAAATCCCTTCATTGGCTGGACACAAGTCAGTTCATTGTGTTCATGCGAAAAACCTTTCGCATCACAAACTCAAAACATATCGTGTTCTCAGTGAAAGTGGCTTACTTAGATGTCATGTTGAGCAGTAACTTCTCCATTATCACCGACTTTCCTGTTTCTAAAAGTGATCGTTCAATATATGCCCTTTTAGCAAAGTTAATAATGTATCCATTTTCTTGAAAATTGTATACTTAAAATGTAGTTCAGTACATCTTCTACATTATCATAGTTTTAAATGTTCATTTATTATTATTTTTACAATTATATTTACAATTATTATAAATATATGTGAATAAATCTAAGAAAATTAAAATAAGCAATTGAATGGCTTGTTCGTTTAGGGCACTTACTCTCAAAAATGTTTGCGAGATACTATAATTCTGTACTCGTGCCGTTGTCTATACAATGAAATATTAAATAATTTGATTTATGGTTTGGAGAAAGTTTCAGTTGTTATTTTTATGTAACTTAAACATTTTATTCCAAGATGTAAACTACAATATAGCTCGATAGACTTTCTACGAGAATAGTAACATTTTACACTCGAACCCTTCGTATTATGAATTGCGTCCAGACTCAAATTTTATCAGTTGATGTCCCTCATTTTTCTGGCGGCTCAACCTTCTCAGTACGTCCTGCCCAGTAGCATCTTGCGCCTTTTTTGCACGGGTGTTGGTGCAACCGCAAGGAAACGCACGGACAGACCCGCCCTGCCCCTCCTCTTTCGGGGAGAAAGAAAAAGCGCGCGCGTGAGCGAGCGTGCGCGGCGACCTGTATGGTGTTGCGTCACGGCGTTTCCTCACGCGGCCGCGCGGTGCGCCCCTGGCGCAACCCACGGACGCACCGACGCGCGCCGGCGCCGCCGCCAGGGAGAGCGCAAGGCGCGTGAGGCCAGCGCCTGCGTGTGTGCATGTGAATGCAGAGGCGGGTTTCAGGGGGGTGGGGAAAGGGGGGGTCAACTACCCACAATGTTGGTACAACTTTTAAAAAATATTTAGACATTTCGTTTTGTTGATCTTCAAATATATATTATAACAGATTTACTTTTCTCTGTATTTTGAGAAAAAAATAATAATCCCTGTACAGTATTTGAGAAACTGTGACTGTGCGTGAGTGCGGATCCGTCACCCACGATAAACCATTTCCTGAGCACCAATCGAACCGCATAAGGTGTCAATCGGCGCGTCTCGGTCTCCTAGTGGGGAACTGATAATTTGCTTTGAGATCTGACCCGAAGATTAAAAAAATTCCAAAACGTGTTTTTGCATATTTTAGCGCTGCCATCTTAGTGAGTATGCCGGGAATTAAACCAACGCCACCCATATAGGTGTATGTAAGTTATGTTGAATGCGACAAATTAATCGCCACGCGGGAGATTTCATTTAATTTGCATCCGTATTAACGTATTTTAAAAAATACATTTGCAAAAACCTGCGAACACTATTGCCTTCAAAATTATTGAACTTCAAGAACTTCAGGTAAGTACGGAGAAAAACAGTATTGCTACAGAATCACATGTACGTTCTAACGTACCACTTCTCACATTTACATTCTTAAGCGGGCAAATATCGATTTTTAAATGAATGTGAGAAACAACTTATTCTTATTAATACGTAACTAACACTTATTCACAATAACATCCAAAAGGTAGTATTTTACTGTTTAAGTGCGCGTACAAAAGGATTAATAGAGAAATTGAAGAAATGTCAGTTAATACAAATTAGACTGAATTTGTGAAGTTTTAACCTTTTCAAAAATTAGGGGACAAAAATATAGAAGTGGAAAGCAAATCCGGGGAAGTATCCAATGTACTCGTAGTTGTAGATTGTGGGACGGAATTTTCGGACCTAATTGAAAATAATCTTGTTAGAGAAAAACCCTGAAGAACAGCTTATGGGTGATACTTTATATACATTTTTGTGTATATGTAGCAAACAGCCGTACAAAATGGGAACTACTAAATTTTAACTATTCGTACTATTCTTACCTGCCGTAACCTAAATTGAATGTAATGGTCTGAAAGCATGTTTTCTTGTATTGTGCCATATTGTTTATATTTGCAAGGAACATACGTATATTATGATTAAATAAATGATTTCAATTAAAAAATTTCCTAGCGGTTTTTAATATTTCGAATGACAAAAAATACGAAACGTTTTATGGGTTCGCAATTCGATAAAAATCTTGCATTTTCCAATATTAATTGTAATCTTTGGAAGCCTTGTTGGCAAATGGAAAACTTTAGGGCGTTGTCCATGTAAAACGATTTTCTTTAAAAGAAAAATTTTCTAACACTGCAAAAAGTAGAACGGATTCAAAAGTCGAATGTCTACCTTTTTCTGTGATCCTAACGTGAACATACAGTGTGTTAAGAGTAAAAAAGCTGCGCGTTTACAATTTCTGAAAAAGTGAGAAAGTGAAAATATACGAATGGCTTTGAGCAAAACTCTATATTGTATTATATTTTGTGAGTTTGTTTTTCCATTATTATTTAAGATATATTGTAACTAATGCATGATACTCGTTTAATACCAAATGTACACTGTGAAAAAAGCAAATCTGTTTTCTCCACTGAATTTTTTCTATTATATTCAATGTTATTAGAGTAATTTCACGTTTCTGTTATTATAAAAGCAAATATGCCGTTTTAATCATAATGTCCATACCAATACCAAATAAGTTTCATTGTTCTTTTGGACAAGTTCAATTTTTATTACAATTGTATAAAGAGAGAACAAGATATTGAAAAATAATGTGATATTTGAAGTACTTAATTAGTTACTAAATTCATAACCATGTGCCGAATGTTTGATGAGATGTTTGGAAACGTTCCCTCATTAATAAGTATTAAGAACTAATTTTTCACCTTTACAAAATTGTAAATAATTATTTATATGAATATTAGGTTAGGAGTAAGTTGTCTTTGAATTACTGTTATGTCATCGTTTACATCACTGTCACGAGATGAAGAACCTATGCTCTCTGCTGGGTTGCATTTCACAATCATTGGGCTGCATTAATACCGGAGTCATTTGTGCCATTTATGACATCAATTACTTTGCAAGATTTAGTTTATTAGTTCACTACCTTTATTAAACGTTGAAGTCAAAAGTCCATATCAAATGTCGCTCATGTTAAAAAATAACCAGAGAGATGTTAAAGAATATCCAGAATATCCTGAGAGCACGAGAAAATTAATTAACTGACGTCAATGAAATGAGTTGTTCTTAAAGTGGGAGCAGTTTATAACTGTTCAGTTATATTTTCAATGAAAGCAGTAATGGGTTCACCAAAATATGTTTTTCTCTGTGCATTAAGTTTCAGTAATTGCTTGAAGTCTTACAGAATAAATTTTTAAAGATCACGGCCTCTTTCAAAACTGTTCACAGACAAGGCAATGTCTGTCTTGGCTGCTCAGGGAACACTTTGCAAAGTCTTATATACTGTTCCAGAGTTTCTACACAACGTCGGGAAAGTATGCTTATGAATATGCAACCCATGCCAATATGTTCATAAACGTGATAAGTTGAGAAGTGACTTAAAGTAGGGCAAGACATACCCTAAAAACTCAATTGAGGCCAGTCCTAAATATGCTCAAGTGTTTTGACTCGTTCAGACGGACTTAGAGAAGAAGGGGCCGAATCTAGCAGTGACCGGGAAAGGTAGCAACAAAACAAGTTTAATTAATGCTTGAGTGTGCACTCATATTTGTGTATTAATGTGTTGATGCTTTAATTCTAAACGTCCAACCTTGATAAACGCAACTACACAAAGAAGCATGCGTACTTATTTTAATTCAATGTCATTTTTTCTTTTCACTTTGGCACAATGCCTTTCAGTATGGACATTCATTTGATGTTATGACAAAATAAAATGATCCATTTTTATATGACACTTTTGCATTTTTCTTCGATTTTGACTAATATCTAATTTTTTTGTAATTTTTAAATCATTTTTCGCGGATTCCTTTGCTTTTAATATCATTTTAATGGTTCTTGCTTCAAATAGTATTTACGAGATGCAAAAAATGTTCTCCATAACATTTCTGAGTAGTTTGTTCGATTTCTTTGCTTAAAAGTTGTAATGCCAAGCGCTGTAAGTAATTTACGGTTCCTGTGACGCCTATCAACCCTATTGTCAGGTAGGTTTGACGATAACTAAAAACAGAGATTTCCTGGTCCAGTACAAACCAAAAGTTTGCAAGATGAGTTCAGTTGAACGGCGGGAAGAAGCCTCGATTACATCAATAACATACCCAACTGATTGATTTGTTCATCTGATCTGCATTTGATCAAATTTTTGACATTTTACTTTGCATTTAGAGCATTTTAAAAATATTTTAAGAGAATTTTATTTATGTTTTTGGTGAAATTTTGGGTCATCAAAATCCTCCCAGTGCTTATGGCAAAGATGTGGTAGAGTGTTTATAGCAAGAGACAAAAACCTAATTCACCCTTTGTTATACATGTATAGCATTAACAGTTAAAATGTTAAATAGAAATTAAAGCACACAATGATTGCAATTCTCGGGGAAAATACACTGTCGTACCTCATTGACCAAAATTGTATGATAGTCTCATGTTGGTTAATTTTATGGGCCATTCCGTCTCTTTTCTTGGAAGTTGTATTCTTGGAAAAGTTAATTCAGGAAAATTGTGAGGTTTTCAGGTATTTGTGAGGTGTCAGGAATGATATACGATGCAGAAAGCTGTTTCTAAATAAGTGAATATGACCTTAATAAATGGAATTTCATGTGAATAATTATGTACATGCAGGCTCATTAACGACGAAGATCTGCAAAAAGGGAAACCACCGTGTTGAGTTCTTATCCTGACGTATTTTACGCTGCTGATCCCACATTGTACACTGAATACTCCCCACTTCTCACTACGGACGCTTTCGTGGGATCTTTCATCTGCATTGTTCAGTAAATTTTTTATAAACTAAACATAACCGTTATTATTTTAATAATTAATTTTTTGCAAAGAATTGTCACCCCGACAGGGATTCGAACTCGGGGCTCCTGTTTTACGATCAGTTGCATATATATATATATATATATATATATATATATATATATATATATATATATATATGTGTGTGTGTGTGTGTGTGTGTGTATATAATAGTTTTTTAAACATAATCGTGAAAGGACACGCATTTTTTGTCAAATAACTAAACATTAATGAAGAATTGACTCTAATTACTGCTGAGGTCTCTCGATGTTATTTCATAATCTAAATGTAAATGTTTTAACGTAAAAATATTTAAATATTTCGGAAAACTCAAAATGTATAATTTTCTGTAAAACATAAAGATGCTGACTTGACATTTTCGAATGTTTCTTTTCAATGCTAATAATTTTATTTTATTTTATTATCGCCAAAAAGAAGTAAACATTACCTATATGTGACATGGAGGGAGAAGAATAAATTGGGCACGTCTGCTTGAGCTTCAAAGCGCTACACGTCTTTTTTACATCACGTAGTGAATAAACTATGAAGATACCAACGGTGTGTATGGTAGAGTTTATGATGATAATTTTGCTAAAAGTCCGGGCAACGCATGCTGCTATTTGGAATACAAAACTTATTTGCAACAGCCTCAAGATTAGATTTTGTTACACATATTCGAATACAAAATTGCACTCCAACAGCAAATAATTTCTAGTGTTATTACAAACTTTAAGCAGTTTTCTAAACTTGAGATAGTTCAACCATTCTTTTAAGCGTTTTTAAGCTATCCGAGGACAAAATTAAATGTAAAAAATGGAGCCATTTTTTGAGAAAATTTTGAAAATACTGTTGAGGCTTCAAGTGAAATACCTCCAAAAATCGAAATATAAATTTCAAACTTGCAGTGCTTCGAGTTCGTTCAGATTGATAGGAGAATGTAAGTTTGGAAGAAAATCGTCTGAATGATTTAGGCTCTTGTGTTGACCACTCACGGACAGACCGTTTTGCCATCAATTGATATTTTGGTATCAAGAATGTCCAAAACATAGATTCTGAATACAGAGCCTTTTAGAGGAAGAAATTTGTATCATATGAGAAAAAAATCTTCATTTTTTCGTTATCAGAGCCCGGCAATAGAGCTTTTTCTGTCGGAAAATCACAGAATTTCTCCGCACGATCTTTAGTACTTACATATTCAGGGGATAAAGTAAAATCTTATTTCTTCTTGGTATAATTGAAAAGACGTAAGCAAAGCGCCTCCCTGAGGCCCGTCGCTTGCCTGGGCCGTTGCCGACTCGTTAGCGCCGTGCGTAAAGGTCGCCGGTTGCGCAAGAGGCACCGCTGCGGCCAAATGCGGAAACACCGCGAGTGTATGGGCGCGGGACCGCTTCCTCATCATTCGCAGCTCGTAAAGCGGAGGAGCGGCAAACGAGGAAGCATTGTTGAGAGCGCTTCGCCGGTTTCCCCTCTCGAGGTGAGAATGGCGGGATTAGGTTCGATTGAGCTGGTTAGTTTGTTTGCTTAGCCTATAAGCTGAAATTAAGGTGTTATTATCGTTGCGGTTCGAATCTCCTCTCTAAAGACATGCCAAGCTGCTATATGCTGATGGTTAAGGCGGACGGAGATAAGGTGTAAAGTAAACGGAGGTTTGTCTGCACCAATGTTGACGTGGCATATGCAGCTAAGATGAATTGTTATATTCCAGTTGTGAGGAAAATAATCACACCTTTAACAACGATTAGACGTGCTATGTATACCAGTGAAAATTTGCAACATAATAACAATTTGGTGATAAAAATTGATGAGAACAATTTGGAGACTAAAAATATCTTACAAAGCTTGGATTCGTAGCAAATGGATATTCATGTGACAATTGAACAGTGAAGAAGTTTCATAGGATCTGACAAAAAGTATAAATTAGGCTTCTTAAAATTTATGTAATTTGGACTACGTAAAAAGGGACGACAAAAAACATTATGCTAGTCCCATATTTGACTCTCTGTTTTTTTTAATTGCAAAAATTTAACTATTCAAAACTACAAAATTGAAGACAGATATTTTTACCTTCCACAAAGTCGCAAAAGAGACGCTAGAAAGGGATCCTTAAAAAGTCGTGCAAATCTCATTTTTATTGAACTCTCCGTATTTTCGAAAGCTGTAAAAACTTAACATTTGGAAACTACAAAATGGAAAGTAGAGGTTTTTGTCTTATACAAATATTTTTAAAAAATCAGCGCATTAAAAGGTCATGTACATCTACATGAAAAAATTGTAGTTTCTGTGAAATTTTTGGTGGACTTTAATAAAATACATTAAACACGCTGTCGACCACTCGCCAACTTCAGTCCTTCAGAAAAATCTTCGGAGAAATTATTATTTACTGTTGAAAACCCTAATATTAAATTTATTTTTACTCTATTCTAAATTTGTTTTCCTCAATATATTAACGTATTTTTAAACAATCCACACACCTAAATTGAAATTAGCTCGATTAGTTTTTCTCTATTAAAATTTGATTTAAATGTATCACGAAAGAAAAATTGAAAAAATTGAGAATCATAAATTTGTATTAGTTTCATTATATATGACGCTCTCTCGGGAAACAATGGATACTTGAGAAGTTAGTTGTTGAAAGGTGACATGATTGGAACGATAAGATTAGGCGGTTTCCTTGACTTAACGTTAGTGTTACAATCTTCTGAACGTTGAATAAAATGATATATTCAACATCTTTTAAATTCGGGAAGAATGTATATATAGATATTCGTAAGATAATGATATCGTCGTTTCGAATTCATTCGTAATGCGATATATTGCTTTACCTTTAGTTCTGAATGTTCAATATGTATGTGAAATTATCCTTGCTTGCCTGATTGATGTTCTTGAAATGATGTGAGCAGTTACAAATAATGCGAAAAAGTATGTGATATTTAGCATCACTAGTTTAATTTTTGAAGGCTTAGTCCTCTGTTGTACAGGTACATCCATTCATTTCGTCATTAATCAATCCATTCCTTAGTTCATTATTTCATTCTTCGAAATACGAGTACGTACCCATCCCGACTGTTACTTGATGTATTGGTTCGTTCATGAATTCATTCTTTCTGAATCATTCATTCATTCGTCCATTGACCCATTGACCGGTTTGTGCGCAGAGCTGCGCGAGGCGTTCGAGGCCGAGGCGCAGGAGGTGAAGAAGCCGCGCCTGCTGCTGACGGCGGCGGTGCCCGTGGGGCCGGACAACGTGCGCGGCGGCTACGACGTGCCGGCCGTCGCCTCCTACCTGGACTTCATCAACCTGATGGCGTACGACTTCCACGGCAAGTGGGAGCGCGAGACGGGCCACAACGCGCCGCTCTACGCGCCCTCCTCCGACTCGGAGTGGCGCAAGCAGCTCAGCGTCGACCACGCCGCCGGCATGTGGGTGAAGCTGGGGGCGCCCAAGGAGGTCGGTTCACTAACCTTCACTTCTTCGCATGAATTCTCGTGATTTACCTTAAGTATCTAAAGCTAAATATATTCTAACCACTGCATTGGTTAGGAGGCTCATTGAGTACTCAAGCGTCGTTGACGTCAGTGAATGTATTTTGGGGAAGGAAATGTGAGAATGTCTATTTCCAGTTGTGTTCGTAACGCTATTGATTGGGGCTAGGTCGCAGTAAGCTATTTGATTTATTGAGGATATTTTTGAATACAAGTTGTTGGGGAGTTGGGCGATGTGACGATTGATGGAAGGGTAATTCTGTATGGAATTGAAAGTTAGAAAAGAATCACGGGCCATGAGGGGCTAATCAAAGGAAAGGGAGGTGAATGCCACCCTCGCATCGCGCTCTGTACGGGGACGTTATCTTCAATAAGCGTGGTCTTCACTGGAATCAAGAAGTTGGTGTCTTGCAAGGGACGTTCATGAATGGATTAACTACATGTAATGTCGTAAACAAACCTCATAAACAATGATTAACAATCCAAAAATAATTATTTACTTAATTTATTTTATTATTCTTTGATTTATTATTTGAATTATTTTGAATATAAACTGTATGTTATATAGTGAATCAAGTAAAATCTGTGCATGATCTCTTCATCTCAGGAATTCCTTCCTCATCTTTTAATCATAAATAGTTTAATTATGAGTTACAAAAAAGCAGTATTAGTGACATTCGTAAATTATATATTTTCACTCTTGAGTTAACTTATTTGTATCGGTAAACGAAATGTAGGTTTGATTTTTAGTATTACTAATTAAAAAGAAACCCATACCTGAAGCTCTACACTTTAAGTTATAATTTCTTTGTAATGATTTAGGAGGAATATAATTACTCCTGATGTCGGCTTATATTCGTATAATATCTTTCATAGCATGTATTGACACTAATATAAATGCAATCCATTCACGAACTCTTGTTTTTCGATTATCCTCGAACAGAAGCATTGGCAGTCAATTTCACAATTGCTGACAATTTCTTCTACAAAGTGTTGTAATGTGATAAGCGCGTTGTGTAGAGCAGAGATGCTACGATTTCAGCTAAAGTTATACAATTGTGTAAGATTTCGAGCTAGACTGCCAGCGGTGATCCACTACAGTGGCCCACTCGCCTTTCTCTAGATTGGAGTCGATGGGCTCCACACGCAAGCAGCGAGCCAGACGGCAGTTGGCCACAGATAGGCGCTGGGCCAGGACTCGGTGATTGAGCAGCCCATTGGAGGAGCCCTGGTGCGCAGGATCATAAACTATTTTCACGTCCGATGTCAGTTTGTGCTAATCAGTTCATCTCAACAAAATATATTCTCATTAAATGACAATTCAATAATTGTTAGAATGCCAAATAATTTCTGTGCACTTTAAGATTTCCAAATAGGTTTTGAAGCAGTTGATTGGTGACGTAACCAAAATTACGTAGAAAATAAGACAATCAGATAAAAATCGAAACCTCCTATACTTTAAATGTTACACCTTGTAATATGGATTACATTATGCGTATTTTTCGTAAGTAATGTTCTGAAGGTACGTACATCTCATTTCCTCATTGAAAGTTCTTCAAGAAAATCGCAATTGAATCGAAGTAGGCAACAACAGTTACGGCAACAGAGCTAGTAAATCTTACCAACCATATAAGAACTTTCGCCCTCCCGCTGAAACTTCACTCGAAGCATACACGCTCACCAGCAACAGAAATAACCCCTACCTAAGCACCAAATCATATTAGTCGTACAGACATTTATGCCCCAGTTAGGAGGGGGAAATAACCCCTCCTCCAACAGGAAAACATATTAGTTGTACAGGCTTGTCAGCAGCGCTTGGGCGGGGAGCTGCGGCTTGCTTCGGTGCGGAGAGAAAGGGCAGTGTGGCGAAGCGCACGCGTGCTCGCCGCGCGCGTGGCGTGGCGTGGCGTGGCGAGGCATGCGTGTAACGCGCACGGTGCGCTCGCGTGTTCGCAGAAACTCGTGATCGGCATGCCCACCTACGGCCGCACCTTCACCCTGAGCAACCCCGCCAACTTTAAGGTCAACGCCCCCGCCAGCGGCGGCGGAAAGGCCGGCGAGTACACCAAGGAGGGCGGCTTCCTGGCTTACTACGAGGTGAGTGGCACTTTTGGGAATTCAGATCTGTTTGCATTTAGCAATTTGGGGTCAAATTAACCCGCCTTTACCAACGGTGTTCCCAGGCTTTTTTATTTATTATCATCACTTGGGGGAATAAAAATTACATGGCATGACGTGGTGATTGTAATGGAAAGCTACATCTTTGTTTTTGTCTCGACTAGGAATCGATCCGAAGATTGAACTACGGAAAGCTAGCACGCTGACTATGAGCCATCTGAGGGGCGGAATTCAGCATTAACTTTGTTAACAGCAATTATAATACCCTTAGTATTTCACGTCTGCCCAAATGTTTAACTGCAGAAAACTACAGGTGCTAAATCAGCACGTACTTTTTCGCCCATATTTTCACGCAAAATTACGCGAAAACTACTGAAGGTTCGAAAAATTGTACGTGACCTTATTTCAAAATGAATGTTTCGGGAACAGATTTTTTGTAGGAAGAGCCCGAAAAAAGTTTTGACTTTTGCAATTATCTGAAAATACGTTTTTTAACGAACGTGAGCCCTGCACCATCCTATTAAACGTTCTTCAGACAATCCAACAACAAATTTTATCAAAAACGATGGCGCCATTATTTTGAAATTTTTGAAAATGTTCCATAGACATCATGTAAACTACACCCTAAAATTAAAATATCAAGTTCAAATTCAAGAGGCCATTACATGAGCCTGATCGATTGGGGAACATCAATTTTGGAGGAAATAGACTGAATAGTTTAATCACTAGCGTTGTTTACAGACGGACGGACAGACGGACAGACGTTTTTGCCGTCAATCGATTTTTTGGTAACAAGGAATCACAAAACACAGATTCTGATAACAACACGTATTAGAGAATTTTTCCTTCTCAATTTAGCAACTGAACTTATAAACTTTTTCGTTATCAGGGCCCCCCAATAAAGAGTTTTTCTTGCCGAAAATTCGCCGTTTTTTGCGCAGCATTTCATAACATTTTTTCTCTACTCTGTAGCCAAAAAGTAAAAACTAACCATTTAAAACTGCTATGGTAAAAAACTAATGCTCCAGAATTATTTCCAATGCCCTCTAATATGTAACTATGAAACATACACATAAATTTAATCGACCCATTCATTAATTTCATCCATTGCATTATCTATTTAGCTACTAACTTCACTTTGTCAAAGTCACATTTTCACTTTGCTATTTTTTTCTTTGCTGCAACCACCGCAGTTGTGCTTCCTTTCCCAAGGACTAGATTTATATTATTTTGTAGGTAGTTTTCTGCATTTTTTCGGTAGGTGATTCTTTTCTTTTTAGTACATACACAATCATGCTTTATTTGTTATGGAATTGGTTAAGAGTCACATTTTTTTCAATTCCATTACATGGTACTGATTGGCTACAATTACTTTCTTTTACAGTTTTTTTTACAATGTTTCTTTTAGCTAAATACATATACATAATACATAATACATAAATAAACACATCAAATACTAGTATTACGAAACTCCTTTTTAAATACGTGCGTACTGTTGTTCGAGGAGAAATATACACTATCTAGTGTTGTGATGCGTTTTAAATTGTTGTTTTTTACGTTTAAAATACTTTTTACATTGTCAACATGCTGTAAAATGTAGTGAATTATTGCCTTTCCTTCACAATCAATCAAATTGATTTAAGTAAAGAGTTTTCTTGTCCCCAACAAGCAAAGCGTATTTTTCTTTTCATTTTAATCTTTACGACTTTTAAATACAAACCCTATTTCCCCCAAATAGAACCCTATTTCCTCATGATAGATGGTGGTTGGGTTTGATTCTCACTAGAACTATTTTTTCAAATCGAATAATTATTTTTTTAATAATACATTTCCAAAGTTAAAGTTTAGATAACGAGTGGAATAAAATAAAATGTATCTACACAACAGATTCAAGAGGCAAACATACACAAACTATGGACACAAGTCACTTGTTTCCCTAGACCACCGTGACCTAAAGCATTACGATGCTAAGAGTGAATTCGATACGACAGGAAACATTGTTCTGTTTTAATTCACTTTTATTTTTTGTGAAACAATACCTTGAAGATCATTTTCAAAATTTTAGGTTACAGTATCTTACTTCAGTATGACTAAGAGTTTCATGACAAGATAAAAGGTACTATTTAGATAAAAATCTGCATTTCGCTCATAAGGCGATGTCAGCTTTAGATATACAAAAAAGAAGGTAACAGGATGTAAACATCATGAATCTGGGTTTCTAGTTATATTGCGGAAGATAAAAATTTGACGTATTTGGTACTCTGAAAAATGATGGTATCAGTAAATTGTTCTGAGATAAAAATTAGTCTGTTCCGGAAGCTAAAATTACATTTGTCTTTCAAAATATGACGAGTGTAAGTGAATAGATTATGTCATATTTTAATTCTACTCTAAAAGTAATATCCATAACCGGAAACGGAGAAACTCTCCAGCCACCCTATCCGGAGCTATGTCGAATAAAACAGTGTATTGCCGTTTTGCTTATTAATTTTATAATTCTCATAACTGTTTTCTCGTTTTCTTAACTCTTTGGATGATATGTTTGAATAAGTCGTAAAATGAACTTAAAAGTTAGTTGCTGCATTATAGTAACTGTGAATGTAATTTGATTTCTCAAAAGATAACACGGAGAAAAAATAACAAAAAGGAACATTGCATTCTTGGCTATCTGGGATGAGCCGCGTCTCGGTCAATTGTGCTGATGTTTCGGCCATCTTGCTGTGGCCTTCTTCAGAGCTATAGCAGTGTAGCAGTATAGCTCCGAGACGCGGCTCATCCCGGATAGCCAAGAATGTATTGACTCCGGCTGCGGAAGCATACGAACGCAAAAAGGAACATGAAAATATTTGAAGAACAGATTTTAAGTGTAACTTCTGACTTCGTCGCCTTCATGCGATTGCAATTAGCAGAAAGCAATTCTGAGTACGTATAACGCTTCATTTTAAAACGAATTTGTATTCTGAACTAATTCGTACGATGAGTCACACTTCAACCTTACCTTAGAATGGCCAGTTCTCAATGGGTGATGCTAACATTGGTCGGGGGATATTGGAAATGATTTGTTTTATTTTTAATCCCCGCCACCTTGCTAAGGTGCGCACTAACTGACTGCTCATAACATTAGCCATATTTCGGATTCCATCTACAGCAGATCTCATCATTTGACTAGGGAGGGCTCACCACGTCCTCTCGGTATAAGACATTCACTACACTAAATGACCATAACAGTGGACGTGCCCAGTGCACCAGCCCCTCGCTCTGAAGGGGCCCTCCTGTGCGCGTGTCGCAGGTGTGCGAGATGCTGCGCAACGGCGCGTCCTACGTGTGGGACGAGGAAATGCAGGTGCCGTATGTGGTGCACGGCGACCAGTGGATAGGCTTCGACGACGAGCGCTCCATCCGCAACAAGATGAAGTGGCTGAAGGCGCAGGGCTTCGGCGGCGCCATGGTGTGGACCGTCGACATGGACGACTTTACCGGCAGCGTGTGCGGCTCGGGCGTCAAGTACCCGCTCATCGGCGCCATGAGGTACGGCGCCTCCGCCCGCGCACCGGTCAGCGTTCGCTGACAGGGTCAGACCAGCGCGTTGCACGGCGTAGTAAAATGCAATTATTTTCATTCATTAGTTTTATAATTTCGTTAAGTGGTTTATCCGACGTGAATATAGGACGGAGAAATATTAGAAACGAACCAGTAGTATAAGCAATTTCGATTTGGTAGTCGTTGTGAATGACTATCGTAAGATTGTCTTTTTCGTGTCTTTTAAAGCAAAAATATTGATAGGTATAATTTTCAAAAATCTTAAAATGTTTATAAATAACAGAAAAAAACAATAATATGGGATGTAAGGAGAATAAAAACCCAAAATGCCGAATATAATTTTCTTCTTTTCTAAAAGGGAATATATCCAAGTAAGTTTATTGTCTGCTGCAACAACAAAAGTTTTCCTTCTATGTTTCTTATGCAAGTCTCTCTTGTTTTCCTTCGTGAAGGAAGTGAAATTATACTAGGAAGCAAATTTAAAATTTCGTCGAATATGTGAAAAATGTTATTAAATTCAGCGTTTAGTCTTTATAACTGCAGAACGGTATAAATATTAAAACATTAAATCATAGAAAGTAAAGATCTCCCGTTATAAGCATTGTTAATCACTTGCAACCAAATACATTAAAAGCTGGCGAATCGTCACTTTTTTCTTAAACCACTAAAATACAAGGAGGGTCTTAAATGTGGCTTGCGCGCAGTGAGCCAGTGGCTGCGCAGGTGGCGCGTGCGTTGAGCGCGCGTTGAGCGCGCGTTGAACGCGCGTTGAACGCCGTGCGTGTGTACTTAGGGAGGAGCTGCTGGGCGTGTCGCGCGGCAAGGACGCGCAGGACATCGACTGGTCCAAGGTGGCCAACACCATCCGCCTGGACACCGTCACCAAGCCCTCGCCCATCAAGATCTCCGTGAGCGAGGTGCTGGCGACGGCCAAGCGCGCCAAGCAGCCCACCTCCGCCGCCACCGCTCTGCAGACGCTCGCCGACCTCAACTGTGAGTCCCACCGCGACCTTGCCCCGCAAACGACAACCCACGTCGTGTGCCTCGCCGTGCGATGACGTTTCTCAAAGCTCCACCTGCTTCTTTGCTATAACCGGTTCCGCTAATGTGCGAGGGAAGATGTGTCCTCGTGGATAACACCGTACGAGATCTTTCTGCTATTCATATGATGAAATGACTGAAACTTCTGAACCAATTTTGCGGTGCCTCTTATCTAGGTTCGAGTCCCAAAGCTGACAGGACTTTAGACACTGGCTAGATAGCTAGGTCGAGTTCAGACGCTGTCCGGAGGAGAATTATATCGCCGGCTGCTCTGATCTGCAGGTCGCGTGACCTTTCCTTCCCTTCTCTTGTTCTGACGTCATTCCTTACGCTCACTACAAAAACACACGTGCCTGAGTCCTGTGTGGAACTTAGAGCTTGTTCGGATTGGGGAAATGCTCCGCTGGTGAGAGATACCCGGTTCGGGAAACCCCATTAGCCGGTGATAGGTCAACGCCTGATCTCACAATCTAACGGAGGAAGATATCCGCCTCCTCCAGAGGCAAAAAACACGCAATTATTACGGAACTAATAATCTTAGCTGACGCGCCCGTAATCGTTAATCAATCAATCAATCTGAAACAATTTTGACAACAAATGTTTTGTAATAAGAAACTGAAAGCACACGCGTAGCCATTCAAAGTTCATTATTTTTCAGAGGTGATACAATTTAAAGTGTGACATAAATACACACAAATTATCATTATTTTAAATTCAATACATATTGTACTTTTCTAACTGAATTAGATGACCCGAAATCTGGTCCAAACTCATAATACCGTACTTGCTCACTCAACTCTCTCTCGTTTTTTATCATTGATGAAATACAGTTTACGCTGTCGGGTCCATCTCGAAATTTACTTGAATATTACGAAAATGTCGTTGTAATATTGTAATGTTAACTTAAGTCAAAATTGATTGACATTATTTAAGAATTTATGTGTATTATTAGGTGCCTTACTTTTTAATACCATGGATTTTTTTAAAATAGATTGAATAGACACAAATTTATAATATGACGCAAGGTTCATATACTGACTTTCTTGAGTTAATGATATTTAGGTAAATTTATTATTATTATTATTATTATTATTATTATTATTATTAAATCTTATTAGTGTTCCAGTTTGTAAGAAAACCATTTCAAATATTTCAGGATTTTTCCACTAGTCTTGCACGTCTTTCCTCCACCAAAAACGCTTGGCTGCAGAAACGCTTCAACCGGGAGGTCAGTTGTTATCAAAAAGACGTCCCGCGCGGCAAGGCCTCTTGTGCACCTCAACGGAAACGCGCCTCTCATGGCCTCATAAACGGCGACGGGCCTCGTTAAACCGGCGCTTAATTTGTTTACTCGCGCAGCATTACCTTGATCTTTCGTATCTGCACGGCACATGCGCGGAGGTGATGCGCTCGCCTGACACGCCATTTGCACGTCGCGACGCGGCACATCACCGCCTCAAATGCAAACCGAATGCAACGCGGTGTGTCAAGCGCCAACTGTAGTTAAGGGATGCGCTTTACAGGTCGCTAGGTAAACGACGGTAAAATTTGCCGGTGCCTGCTAGAGGTCGCATAATGTATGGAGTTGCAAAATCTGGTGTTGCATTATAAAAATTAATGATTTTGCGTATATGCGTAATAAAAGAGGTTCAGAACTTCTCTGCAATAGAAAATGTTTTGCAATGGCACATTGCAGTCATTCAACTTACATTATCCTAACAAAATAGAAAATAAAATTGAAAAATATTTATACAAGTTCACAAAAATATTCAAATTCATTTCAAGTCTAGGTTTAAATGAAAAGCAATAATGTATTGAAATAATTTCAGTTATTGCAATTTTTCTGTGAGACCGTTAATATTAAGTCTTGTAACTGCTTTGAGTAAGTCACGAAAATCTCGAACGATGGAGATTAATGAGACACTCGACCCTAATTTCCAGTAAAACGCTGTCTAGTAAAGACTTTTTTCAGTTTTATTCTTCAGTACGTATGCATTTCATAAATGTTCATGTGTATAATCATGTATCTTGGCATTTTAGGGTCGGATTAATTGGACGTTTGCCAGCTAGTGGTATTCCCAGACCTATGTCCATTTTTTAAATTGCTCATGAATTGACATATATATTGTTATTTAATATTTCACTTACGTCTCCTCCCGTGTCTGTTAATTTTCCTTACCGTTTATTACAGTTTCATTTATTTTATTTCTTACCTTTTACTCTTTCTACTTTTTCTCTTCCCTCTTAACATTTTCATCAGATTATTATTTCCTCTTACTATACTGGCTTTCTTCTTTTTTTCTTCTGCCTTCTATCTCTCTCTCTCTCTCTCTCTGACTATCATATATGCATCTTCACAACGTGCAATTGTTCCTTGTCTTAGCTTACCTTTATTTTTTTACGTGATTGCCCCCATAACATTTTAACTGACATTATTGTTGAATTTATTATTGTATGATGAATAATAACGTATATTAATAATTCGAAACATTTAGTAGTATGTTCTGTTACGTTCATCGATGTAATATGTTGATAATGGCGAGTTGTTCGTTAAACATTTTTTAATTCTTTCATCAGTGCCAAAACTACATCTTTTATCGGCGCAAAATATACCCGGCAAATTGCATCCGACTGCAAAACCATGAGCACGAATTCGAAACGTTTCACTTCAACCTCTGAAAATCGTCATTCAGTTCATCTCACGCTTGAACTATGATTGCTAAAGAGAATTATTTTTTAATATAACGAGGTTTCACATGTGTGTAAATGCGCCAATTCAATTAACGCCTGATCGGATATTTTGCAGAACAAGTAAGAAAGGCGGGGGTTTGCTGGACTGAGTAATGAGAGAAGGAACATCTAGAACGATGTCGTCACATGCTAAAAATATTGATGTTACAGATAAAAGAGAGAAGGTTAGATTTTTTGTAATTATGTCCTACTATACAAACATAGTGCAAACTAACATGTAAAGCTGAAATGCTCATAAAAAGCCCTCAATAACCGCCGACCACTAAGGACAATCACAACAAATGATTTCTGGTCCTCTGTTCTGTACAAACTTCTGTTCAAAGCAAACTTCTTGTCTTCTTACCCGCCTGCTTGTTTGCCTCTCTAGTTATCGTTTTTGTCTTCTGAAATCGTCCGCCCTTATCGAATGGTTGTTTAACACCATTCTAGCCTGGAGAGGACGGGGTGCGTGCGGGAGGGGGGGTGGTGCGCTGGTTGCGCGCCCGTAAAAGGAAGCGCCCGCGCCACCGCCTCCACGTTACGTGCGCCCTCGCCTTGCGACCCCCCCCCCTCTTCCGCCGCCACCACCATCGAGTTTTCTCCGCCGCTTTCCTTGCGACAAATGGCGCGACCGCCTGCTGCGAAGTCGCTCCGAAAGGCTCGCGCGGACAGCTTGGAAAGCGAAGTTTCTAACCATTTTCGGTTCAGAAACAGAACACTTTAAGAGTTTTCGTAAGCTTAATAAATAAACCAAGTTTTAAACAAGTTTAATGCGAATTGTTCAGTATGAAAAGCACTACTCGATTGTCATTTGTGGCGCGAAAAAGATGTTTCACTTCCCCAGCGAGAACGTCCTCAGAATCTTTCTAGAGCAATTCCATATCTCGCCATTGGCTCCTAAATATCTGATCCTCGTAGTCTTATCATGTCAAATTTCAACGTCTTGTTTCATTCTAATTTTAATAATTACCCAGAAGACATGTGGCCACAGAATATTACACGCCTTTGAAAATTCAAGATGGGGGGTTCCAAGACTAGTAATTGCTAACAAAATAACCCACAAAATTTATTAGGGGCTGCGGTAATGAGGGATATAAGAATATATATATATATATATATATATATATATATATATATATATAAGGTAATGAGGATATCTCTCTCTCTCTCTCTCTCTCTCTCTATATATATATATATATAAAATATATATATAAAGAAAATAATAAGGTATACAGGAAGAAGAGAAGAGAAAAAGAGGGAAATAGAAAGAGAAGGATGACGAGTTTAAAGGCGTTTCAACAAAAAGGCAAGCTGTGCCATTTCCTCCGTCCCCAGAGGTAGCCGGGCAGCGCGAGGGGCGTGGCAGAGCGGCGTGGCGCTCGCGGGGCGCCTGGCCGAGCGCCCGCCTCCCTGGCCGCCGCTTTTACATAACGCCACCCGCGCGAGAGAAAGCGCGCCCGCCGCCCCGCCGCCCCGTGCCGCGCCGGGGACGCGAGCGCGTGCGCAAACTACGTGGACGGCGCGGATGGACAGATGCCCCTCGCCCTCCGACGGGCACAGCTCCGCGTCCACACGCAAAGTACCACTCGTGGCTGGGACGTTCGCTTGAAGCATTCGGCTCCTCACATTCGGCGCGGCTGGAGCGTCCGCTCGCCTAATCAGCCGGGCTGCTCGGCGAATGTTCGTTTTCGTAGTTGCGTGTGGCGAACACCAATTGTTTGGCCTTCGGCTAACCGCAAACCATCCTCACTTCACAGGGTTCGGCGAGCGTTTGCCGAATTCCGAACGGGAAATTACGGAATGTGTTGATTGCAGAGGTGACAAACATCGAGGATTAGTTAGAAGTGATCACGTGAACATTCTTCTGGGCGGCATTTTGGCTAACAAACGTTTGAGAGAAGAGGTTCGTGATTAGGAAAGCAATAATGATGATTTAAATTGATATAACTGTGTAATGCTTTAAGCGAAAGTACGAATGTTCATGTTGCTTTGCCATTATCTTATTTAATCATAGGCTGAAGTTATTGATTCATTAGAGGGAAGTAAAACCTATTTTCCTAGCGGAATAGTTGCCGTCTATGTTATCTGAGCCAGTTTCACTCGGCAAATTACACACAACAATTTTAATATTTATGGAAATTAACGACATTTTGTTATGATCCTTGCGCGATGAATCAAACTTCTGCTGAGAAAAAATTGAACTAATTTACTTTGTTTATTGAAGCAAACAAATGTTTTGCATAACGGTAGTCAATTAAAAGTGAAACAAATGTAGACGAACGTAATTCTACAAGCAGAAAGCAAAAGAAAGCACTCAACACTCCAAATGTAAAGAAAAAATGTGCTTCTTTGAATAGTGTAATAGCAATTCTATCGCGTAATGCACCATCACTTGACTTACTCGACCCCAAATTCGAAAGGAAGCGCCACTGACTGTGGGAATGACGCGCAACCAGCCATAAATTCAAAGAGAATTACTCCCGAGGAGCCCGTCCTCTGCTGCCTTGTGCTGCATCTTCCCTCGAACGTTGAAATTCAGCAACGTCACGCGAGAGCCGCTCCTCGCTGCACGACAGTGTCAGAGACGGTGATGCCGGTGGTGTCGTCGAAGAAGGGAAGGCACTGCCAGGCCCTGTCCTGCATTGCCCAGACTTAATATTCAGAATAGAATATTTTAAATGAACTGGTCACATGAATTGGAACGTTTTTTAACTTTGTTGCGTCTTTAGTTGGCACAACTCGTCCCCTAGCCCCGGGGGGCGTTGAGCGCTTTGCGCCTTTGGAGTAATCCTCCGTTAATACTTCTATGTCATATATCTGTCACGTGTCGTCGCAGCGCCTAAGCACCCCCTGCGTCACTACTCAGCGGCCAGAATTGAGAAGGAATTAGGATTGGGGTAGTGTTTAGGACACTTCACAGGGGTAGGACTAGCCCCTGCAAAGCATGCAAATTCTTTTTTCGTAACACATTTCACGCTGAACTCTGTCCTTAATGTAATGTTTATAGGCTATAATAATAATAATAATAATAATAATAATAATATTAATAATAATAATAATGGGGAATATCAGGCAATTTACTATTAAAAATTCGTATGCTTTCAATTCGGTGTACAATGTAAGTTATTTCGATAGTTTTCTTTCAATGGTCCTTTAAAATACGCAATGCTAATAGATTTATCAATCTATATTAATGCAAATTTTTTATCTCTATGTCTGAAAATGCAGCTGGGACAAATATTAGAGGAATGAAGATTACATAAAAAATAATAGTGGCTTATTTCGTCAAAGACAAATTGAAGATTGAGCAGATTGAAGACACAAATGCTCTCACAGAGTTTATTATCTTCGTTTTGTGCATTTTGTAAATAATTTCAAATTCAATATACACATACAAACTGGATTATTACATTATTGGAAGGTGGAAGTGAATTTAAGAATTTTTGTCGAAAACAGGGAAGCCGCAACTGTCGTCTCTATTAATATATATTTTCTTGTATAATGTTTATTAGTCGTCTAAGCACCGAGGATATGGCAAAGAAGAAAGATATTGAGACAGTAACAGCGCTGTTGCCAGCCACTGGCGGTGACTGCGGCCACGACTGCGGCTGAGATCAGAGCACAAGCGATAGCGACCCGGTTCCTCGGTTCGTTGCCCGCTGGTGAAGGGCGACTGTGCAACCGGCCGTCACTGCCGCCACGGCCGCCGCCGGGCTGTTGTGCAATACATAACTGCTCCCGCTGCCGCCTCCCGCACCTCCTCCGACACCGTTTCCACCGTATTTGGATGTAAACCTCTTGCATTACACAGGCTGACTATACAGTCGACCACCGACAACAATAGCGAGTGTTAATGCTTCCGTAGATTCTGTCGCTGCCAATCACATTCAGCACATTTTTATGATAAAGTCTTAATATTTAATCAATATTTAAGACTTGTTAAATACCTTTTTTCAGATTTCTTCCAATTTACAAGTACGAGTTCACTATATACTCGTTTCTACAATAGGTAAATATGATGAAACAAAAAACGTGCAGCTAATTACACATAATGCACTATTTTATACACCAGTCAATGCTACCAGGAAATATTTATATATATTTATGGCTCCTGGAAACGCTAACGTCACTTATTATTCATTGTTTATGTATTACTAATTTTCAGTGTTCTAATGTACATGGGATAATTGTGGTTTAGAGAAATCTAAATTGCAATTTTGGAAGTACTTTCAAGGCGAACAACATTTTCTTTTAGAAACCATACATTTAATTGTTATGGCGAGCGTGTTTCTCAAGTCTGTATCTCTTTTCAATCTACGCTACACGAAGAGGTTGGCGTTCGTGATAATTGGTATGCGTGACTACTAACTTTTATTGTGCGTCTACTATCTCCGTATCTTCAACACTGTTGGAAAGCGCCGAGTCCTGCATTTCATTTCTAGCTCGGAGTAATGAAGTGTATGCTCATTAAGCCTTAACGTTCGGGTTATGATAATTACAGAGACAATGTATCGTTCAATGAGCGCTTTGACACAATAAAATGGTGGAGCGGTATTCAATTTAAAACTAATGCTGCTCCAACAGCACATACTTTCTCGCGTTATTGAAAACGGCTACGGAATATTGAAATATTGCATTTTCTGTGGTAATAACACGTCATCAATTATTTCAAAACTCTAATTCAACCAAGAAGCGAGAAACGCACTGTTGTCAAAACTATGTGTATTCGCTTTGCTAAAAATATTAATATAGTAATTAGAATAAACTATGCAGTTTATATAACAAAATTATGAAAATTCTGGCTGCTAATTCGTGAGTTGCCTTTCGTCGTAAGAAAACAACCCCGATAGCGTTTCATTTCGTTACTGTTTTTTAACATCCACACTTCATCTACAATGATCACTATTGCTTTTCAATAAAGAGAGCGTCCCTGATTTCTCGGAAGAAATATAAGTTGATATAAACGAAACAAATGCTACTCAAGAGCATCTCATATATCTATGCGGCATTGTCGCGAAATATCTATTAAGCTTTGCGGATTGCTTAAAAAGAAATACCTGAATACAGTTTGAATACACATTGTGTAGAAAGGAAAAAGTGAGAAAGGAAAAATAGAAATAATATTGATATTTCAATAGCAAATGATACTTAAAATTATATTTATTATTTTTTATATCATTCATTCAATTTTTCTCATGGCCCGTAATTAGTCAGAAACGTATATATATTTCATTAATTTCAAGCAAAAATTACGCAAAAACTACTCGTTTCTCTTTCAAAAAATTGTAATATTTTTAAAGAACGATTGACTTTGTCTGAGGATTAATTTTTTTTAATTTTAAATTTTCAAGAAAACGAACAATACCTGAAAATAGGACTAGCAGAATATTTTTAACTGTCTCTTATTACATTATTGAAGAAAATTTGAAGAATTAATTAGGAGTTGTTTTTGAAAAAAAATTTCAATTGCGAATTACGCAAAAACTACTCGTTTGTCAAAAGAATTATGCATAACTCTTTTTAAAGAGCCAATTTTGTACAACAGAATTTATATTAAGCGGCGGCGATGGTGTAACGATTAGCGTACCGGACTGTTGTACCCAAGTTCGCGGTTTCAAACCCGATCGAAACCGTGGATTATTAAGGGCGAAACAATCCTTCGTTCGCCTTCCTTCGGAGGGGAAGTACCGCCGGCTGTCCCATGTCAGTAGATTTACTTGCATGTAAAAGATCCTCAAGCCTAAATGACGCCTCTGAGCTAAATTCAAATCGCCTGTTTCTAGCCCAAAAAATACCTCATTTCTCTGCTAGTTGATGAAAGGAGCGTAGCGAAATTTGCGTGGAAGAGCGGGTCTGATGGCCCGAGTCTCGCCTCGTAAAATAAGGCAAATTCAATTCAATTCAGTCTTACAAAAATTTGTAACTCCAATTTTGATGTTTGAATTTTTTTTCAATTTCGGGAAATTGGGAATGTCAACAAAAATGAGACCTGCACCGTTTTCTTAAACATCTTTACACTATTCAACAACAATATTTAATAAAAAAAATTGAAGCCATTTTTTTGAAAATGTTTTTGGGCTTCATGTAAAGTACTCCCCAAAATTAAAAGATTGGTTTCAAATCACAGGATCCGCGATATCAGCTTGAACGATTGAGGAATATCAATTTTGGAGAAATTCAGCTGAACGGTTGTGCACAGACGGACAGACAGACAGATAGGCAGACGTTTATCCGTCAATCGATTTTTCGGTATTAAGGACGCGCATAACATTGCATTGTTCGTGGCTACACCACGTATTAGAGGATTTTTTTCTATATTTAGCATCTGAATTTATCCACTTTATCCTTACCAAGAATTTTGTGTCGAAAATTCGCCGTTTGCCGGCGCCCGATTACAATACTTTTTTATGTTACGTTAGTAAGAGTGAAAATGTAAAAATGAGTCTTACATATTAAAAGAGAACGAAAGTGAAAGAAATTACTGAGATTTCAATTGCATCTAAATATAGAGAATTGTAAAAAAGGTCGTAAATAATTTGACAAAATTTACTCTGCAGCCGTTCATACGCAGTAATTGAATTGCGAAATAACAGTATCGACTAAACCTTATATATGGGGTGTTCTTGCACTTCAAATAAACTCACAAAATTAAAACACAGAAAGTAAGAACACATGTAAGTGTTGGAAACGAAAGTTTCTGAGAGAATATGTACTCTAAATACCTACATTATTGATAATAGATGATCAAATATACGAAGCTTCTAATGACAAACTAATTGATTAAATTAGATAATTTTAAAGATGTAATGAATATATTACAACAGTTTCCAAAACATCGTGCGGACTACAAAAACAAAAAAACAAAAAACAACAAAAAAATCGTGCAAAATATTCTGTCATTTGAAATAATTTAAACCTTTTTCCTCCTATTTTAATGCCTGTAACTTTAGATTAAATATGAAGAAATCAACTGAAGACACTTTTAATTCCTCTAAACATATTTTCTTTTTTCTTTTTCAATTTTGAACGATTACTGTTTTTAAAATTCGAATACTTCAATCCTTTCCATCCCTGTTGTTTTTTAAATATTTCAGTGGTAACAAAATGATCAATACTTAGTTTAATTTCAGCGTAAGTTTGACTGCAAATAAATAAAATAATTTATCGAATACATTGTTAATATAAAGAGAAAAGGAGAAATGCATATTAAGGTGCTTGTTTTGTGAAGCAACTAAAATAATGATGGGGAGCAGGGAGAATAGTGAGTTTGAAAGCTCGTAATATTCTTAAGATTTCTATGATTTGAGCATTAAAACATTTTTCGAGCTTATAGTGTCGCGCTTTTTTAATGATGGGCTGGCGCCGGCGTGTGTTGCAGCGCGCCCCGCGCAGGTGTTCTGCTACATAACCAGCTGGTCGCAGAAGAGGCCTGGCGCCGGCCGCTTCACCCCCGACAACGTGGACCCCACGCTGTGCACGCACGTCATCTACGCCTTCGCCACGCTCAAGGACCACAAGCTGGCACCGGCCGACGACAAGGACGAGGACGCCTACGAGCGCGTGGTGGCGCTGCGCGAGAAGAACCCTAACCTCAAGGTCAGCGCCCTCCGCGCGCCCCCGCTGCCCACTTGCTCTTGTCCTTCGTTCAGAAAATGTGACGGAAAAATTAGATTTAAAGCAGACGCAATTTTTGCTACATATTTTCAATGTTTTTTACAAAAACTATGAATATACATAATGTGTTCTGAAGTTGATTTAGTATCTACTTGCAGTAATTTCAGAGAACATAATCTCAACTTTTTGAAGGGCAAAATATGATGTAAAATAAAAATAACAAAAAATATAAAAAGTTATTAAGGTGAAAATGATTTAAAAATATTTAGACAAATTAATTTATAATGTCATTATATTGATTTGCAATATTACTTATTTCTATAGAAACTGGGTCATGAGCCTTGCAATTGTGAGTCAAATGAGCCTTTGGAATGTGAAATACATTACACCACTCAATATCATAAATTAGTGTTATTCTAGATATGGCAATATATTTGAACATCTAACAATTCTTCTAAATATTTTAATATTACGAATGAAAATGTATTTCTGTCCTACACACACTTATGAAATTTTTTGATTATTACATTTGATCATTTTGAGCAAAACAAATGTCCAGCGCAACAGCTATTGCATGACTATGGCTGAAGGTTTCATATTTCAAGTTATTCAACAGGTCAGCTAGAGGCCAAGATCAAGTGTACCTAGACAGTGTAACTTCTTTAGGCCAATGATGCGATCTTGTTCAATACATTTATTACTGCCAAGGAAGATCACAATAGAACCTTTCGTAGAATTATACCATAGTTTTATGAAATCATGCAATGTAAAAATTTTATTAGAAATGTAGTTTACTTTGAAGAACTAAGTCCGTTAATTGGTTACCATACTCTAACAACCATCCGTAATTGCAGTTATTTCACCTGGACAGTTGTGTCCAGATAGAATTGAGATAAACATAATACTTTCAAATATTCTCAATTAAACACACAAACAGTATTTGTTACATAAAGTTAGAAGTATTTTTTTTAATATTACTAAAACGTTAATGTGTCTTAATGATGGGATTCTCTAAACGATAAGTTTTAAGTATTATTTTTTCGGTAAAATTTATAATAGTATAGCATATTATTCCAGAGTGTACACAAAATTATCAGTTTAATTTTTACTTTCTTTTTCTTGTTTTTCTAATCTTTTATTAAAGTTGTTCACGTAACAGCTAAAAGCTTACTTCATATTCTTTTGGGTACAGAGTACTGTTTGAGCACCATTAATATAGACCATCTCACAATATGAGATAAAATAAAAATATTATTTCTTAGTATTATTCTTAACGTCTTTTCTCAGTTCTTAATTTCCTAATAATAAGAGTATTTTTGTGACAGGTACTGCTGGCTATCGGCGGATGGGCCTTTGGGTCCACTCCCTTCAAGGAACTGACGCAGAACGTGTTCCGCATGAATCAGTTTGTGTACGAGGCCATTGATCTGCTCCGTGATTTTAAGTTTGATGGTCTCGATGTGGACTGGGAATATCCAAGGTGAGTTCATCTTAGCCACATGCGCGAGTACTTGTGTGTGAGAGATAATATTAATTATTTTATTTTTTTTACAAATAAGCTTACATATTGTTCCATCAGCAATGTGGTTTTAAAAATTAGTCAATTAAGTAGATCACTTCTGTTAAACAGAACAACAATTCTATTTCTAAGTCTCCAGTTGGCAAAATGTATGTCAGCACTAGTCTACTGATTAGTAAAATTTTAGAAAAGTTATAACATGTAAATTTAGAGTATTTGAAATTGATTTTATTGTATTAATTAAATATAAAATATACAAATGATCTCGATATTTCAAAATATAGGCCTATAGAATGTAATTTTTAACCTCAGTACATCGTTTTATTGAAAGAAGAATATCAGAATTTTATTGAATATTTAATACAAAACCAGTAGAACATGTTTTCGTGTACAGCAGTATGGGGAATTTGTTTCGCTCTCTCTCGAGTTTCGCTTGATTCGTTCGGCAAACGGCCGCTGGTATGACGGGCTCTTGTGCGCAGGGGCGCGGACGACCGCGTGTCCTACGTGAGCCTGCTGCGCGAGCTGCGCCTGGCGTTCGAGGGCGAGGCCAAGACGTCCGGGGAGCCACGCCTGCTGCTCTCCGCCGCCGTGCCCGCCTCCTTCGAGGCCATCGCCGCAGGGTGAGTACTCTGGCCACGCCCCCGCGCCCCACACAACTTCTCCACTGGGGAAGTTTTCTTTATTGAAATGAAATAGGATAACCCCAGATATTGGTATTGCCCACAATTTTAGGATCCTTTTTAACCTAAACCTCATGTCTTTTCATTTAACCCTTTGATTTTTCTACGAGTTTCTCACATTTTCTTCAACAATTGTTTAGGCACAATTATATAAAGATACCATTTGAATAATTTCTTTGTATTTATTAACTTATTTTATTTAAATGAAGGATTTCATTTTTATTTTGTTTCTTTTATAATAATATTAATAGAACAAATTATGCATCTTTAATATTAAACATCAGAACTTTACCTTTTGCTATGTTAATGTGTGCAATCAGATATCTTTACTTCACAACTTAATTTAATCTAAATATTTATTTTTATACAATACAAAAGTGTATGAACTTTTTATATACTCTTACAAATTATACTGATTTATTGTGCTATTTAAATGAAATCCTAGCTTTTTATTTTTTCATCATAATATTTAGAATTTATATGATTTTATATTTTTCAGTAATTTGAAATCAAATCTGTGTCTTGTTTTTAAAGAAATTTTTACAGAATTAAGACTGTAGATATCATATCTCTAATACGTGTTTAACTTATGATTGAATACGTATAGATACGACGTTCCCGAGGTCTCCAAGTACCTGGACTTCATCAACGTGATGACGTACGACTTCCACGGTCAATGGGAGCGACAAGTTGGCCACAACAGCCCTCTGTACCCTCTAGAGAGCGCCACCAGCTACCAGAAGAAACTCACAGTCGTACGTGCTGACACTATCTAACTCTTTTTGCTACTGTATTTAGTCGTTAAACATGAGTATTTGAAATATTTATGCCAAATTCACCCGCTATGAAATCTTATTATATATTTATTCAATGTCACAAGATACATTGTAGTTCAGGCATTTAATTGCATATTACATTTTAAAAAAACTATTGTGTACGCGTATGACACTATATCATAATACAATTTTTCACAATTGAATTAGAACTATTTGTATATTAACTCCTTACAGATATAAAAAATTGAAAAGTATCTTTGAGGAGGCGAGAAATACTTATCTACCCCAACGGTTGATGCGATGTGTCTTACGTTCTTAAAAAACCAACCTCCTTAAAAACGATTTCCTCGTTGTGAATTTCACTGCGTTGCAATCGTAGAACTTCTTAAGCCAAGAGAAAGGTCAAGATGCCTGCATTATTCTCGTTCGAAAGCTTTCTATTCCCTTGCAGATAGGATACTGAGCCACAGTTAGGGGGTTCGCCTTTCGCGTTCAAAATACTCAGAAGCGCCGAACTCTATGATCTAGAGGAGTCTTAGAATAAATGCTACCAATTTGAGGGATCTTATACGATCAAAGATGATCACTTTTTGCCAATGAATTTACTATGAGAATATAGAACGTGTGTCGTTTCCCTCTGATTGGGAGACAACGGATGATCCAATAATGATAGGCCGGTACACGTTTTGACGGAAAGAGATTTTGTGGACCTTCCAACAACCAGTTCAAGGTGAGTTGAACTCATAAGAAAATACGAGTCGTATAAATTTATGTCATGTAATTTCACACCACACGTTGATTTACACAAGATGATCATCTTGGATTTCTGAGCATGCACTAGCGGTTTTGTAACATTTATTGTGAGAACTTTCCCTGAGTCATCGTGTATAAATATAAAACAGATCCTACTCTTTTTGAAAAAGTATTTATATTCTTTGTTGAATTTGAAAGAACGTTGTTTTCCCTTGCGCAGGACTACAGCGCGCGCGAGTGGGTGAAGCAGGGCGCGCCCAAGGAGAAGCTGATGATCGGCATGCCCACGTACGGCCGCTCCTTCACGCTGGTGGACCCCGCCAAGTTCGACATCGGAGCGCCGGCGTCGGGCGGCGGCGCCGCCGGCAAGTACACCGGCGAGGCGGGATTCATGTCCTACTACGAGGTGAGCGCGCGCGCCCATACCCTATCTAGTATATCGATAGTTTTATATCTGCGGCGCCTCGGACCTAGGTTCCAGTCCCGACGGTGGCGGGAATTTCTACACTAGCTAGATAGCTAGGTCAAATTCAACTGCTGCCTGGAGGAGAATTCTAACGGCCGGCTGCTATGAACGGTAGTTTTTCGCGGTTTCTCCGATAAACACCAGGCGAATGTCGGAGCAATACCCAAACAAACGAGCGCAATATTTCCTTCCTCATCCTGACCCTTTTCTCACACAAACATTTACATACTACACATGTTGGGAGACTGGTCGAAATCTTAGAGGTTCTTCCAGCTGAATCAGTGCCCCGCTGGTAGGAGGAATTTGGTTCGGAAAAGACCTAAAATCCGGCGACAAGTCGTAAACAAGGGTATCTTTAGATTAACGTTTTCAATATGAGCCCAAAATGTTGTCAATAATATTTGTGCTGTATTATTGTGTTCATTCGGAAAATTTACACATAATAGAGAGAAATTATACATTTGCAGAGGTGGAAGTAGAAGTGAAATAATAGTACCGAGTTTGGTTATAGATTTTCACGATAATTCAAATAATTTTCTGCGTGACTTTACTATGTGTACTATGGATACTTATGCATTAAATAATGTAAAATGTGTGTGTAATTATGAGATTTAAAACAGGTAGATATGCATTAACGACTCAGAAACTATTTACTATGCAAAATCTCATAAAAATTATAAACTTATCATAATTTGTAATTTTCATCTATTATATTTATCACTTAAGATTTAAACAACATATAGTTTACTAAAACAATGCAAAATATGAAAAAATAACCTGAAATATGGACAGGAATTGTTGATGAAACTAATTTAATTATTTCCATTGCAGTGTATAAAAGTGTTCGTGTTGAGGTTTGAAAACAGAAAAGATCCTCTGATTTGCCAGAATTGATTTGTACCGGAAAAGCAACGTTCACGCAAACACATATGTTATTGGCACATTGTTAAAGCAAGCGCTATTTCTTCCAGTGACAATGTTTCTTCAATGTCTGACCATCAAGGTCTCGTCGATGAGTCTGTTACAAGAGGCTTTTCATCTTGGGAAAATATCCAGGCCGAAATTTCAATAACTTACAAAAATTATAATCAGTTCCTAATGAAAAGTAACTATTGTTATTCACCTCTTTATTATTATTATTATTATTATTATTATTATTATTATTATTATTATTATTATTATTATTATTATCATTATTATTATTATTATTATTATTATTATTGTCATTATAATAATTATTATTATTAATTTATTAGAAATAATAATTACATGTTTTGACATTTTCTGTGAAAACTGCAGAATATGTATCATTCTAGCAATATACTCTAAATATTATGCAATTACAAAAACTCCCAAAATATGTAAAAACATGCACTATTAAAATTGGACTTTTATAATGCATTACTCGGTGGACATATATTTAAATGAAATAGAAAAAATGTTATCATCTTATCCCTAATTATAAGATTTGGGATGCAAAGACTCCGTGTAAATTATGAAAGAATGGAGTAACAAGTATTTGAAATAATTTTGAAATAAGAAACAAGAGTTATATTCGTCTTAGAAAAGTAAAAAATATGGCAATACCTCACGAAATGTGTGAGATTCACCAGATAGGTATAAGCGCTTGGTTAATAAACCCACAAATTTCTCAAATCTTCTCCCACAAATTTCTCAAAAAACAATTCACAAATTTCTCCTTCCAATGGCAGCCAAGCTCACATTACGGCTAAGCGGGTTGCATTCACTGAACTCTTTTTCGCCTGAAATATTTGATCTGCTCTCACAACCACTGCCTACTTCCGACTGCTAGTTTCCACCCTGAAGATGCTTTGTTGCCTTTTAAACAACTCTTATTATCAACACAATTTGTTAGATTCATACAATTAATTAAAAATTAATAAATTTCAGGAGATGGACTGTTTTGAGACAACTCCTAATTCATATTTGCACTCGTGTAAAAGCAATTGTTAATGTAATTACTGTTATTAATATTACTGGAATGTCACAAACTTATTATTCAAAGAATGTAGAAATATTTAACAAATGCTCAAAGTATTTCTCAAAGTATATTTAACAAATGCTCATTTTGTATTTACACCCTGTAACTAGATATTCTTTCACTTTGAAAATGGGTACATACAAAGAAAGTAAGCTTTTCGTTTCTCATAATTTTTTTTTAAGTTTGTTTGAGTATTGATGAAATTTTTTTTGAGTTTTATTTAATTCATCAAAACAATATCATCGATGGTAACAATGTACCAAATTCGTACCCAATAATAATTAAATTGAGATCTGGAGACGTGGCTTCGAATCCCGGCAGGAGCAAAGACTCTTTGAACAAATTGATATTTAAAATACAGTTTTTACTGAGTAGTAAGGCCACAACGTGGTATTTTTTGGCCGAGAGGCAAATGTCATAGCGTAAACGCATCCAAAAAGGTGACAAAGTGGTGTCAATTGTGTACAAAATAATACATTTAAATGAACAGAAGCTCCGTATTATTGTTTATTTTTCAATTAATTAATATTAATTGTTCTGTACTTTTGCTCTGAATCACTTTCAGATGTTTTATTTGTAAAATATTCTCCAATTTTGTATGCAAAAATCGACGAAACCAAAATTTCTTACTTAAAACATTATTAGTCGATTTTCATTTTTCTTTGCATAAAATCTTATTTGTTTTAAATATAATTACTGTAATTTACGTCATAAAATGCATCATTTGTAAAATCGTATGCATAATACGTAGCTAAAAAATATGGAATATTAATTCAAATAGAATATCCAGAATAAAGTTGCATATAGAAGTGACAGTGTATGTTTACGTGAGTGGCTTGTGTGCAGGTGTGCGATTTCCTTCACCAAGAGAACACGACGCTTGTTTGGGACAACGAGCAGCAGGTGCCGTTCGCCTACCGCGACGACCAGTGGGTCGGCTTCGACGACGAGCGCTCGCTCAAGATGAAGGTAAAGAGGCACCCTTTTCAAGTTTACTATTTTTTGGTACGTAATTGCACACTGGGGACTCACATACCCCAAAGATTCTCATTGTTAAAATACGTTCACAACATTGTTTATAATTGTTATTGTATTACATTTTCATTGACGAATGGATAAAAATAAGAATAAAACACAAAAATTAAATTTAGAAAATAATTTTTTTCATATTTTTTAACGAATAATCTTCTTTTAGATTAAAAGTGAATGATTACAAATACACGTTAAAATTATCACAGTGTAGATGAAACGAAAATGAATTCCCATTATCTCGCCCGATTAACATTATAGGAAGATACTATTTTTATTTTATTATTTGTATGCAGAACAATTAGAAACTACACACTGGGATCCAGCATACTACTTGCACTACTGGCGAATTAGCATCTATCGTCGACAAAGTATGGGCAATAACTGAGACTAATTAACATGAGTGCAATTTAATAATTCAAATTTACTTAAATCGCTATGCGACTGTCCTCAGAAATTTCCACTCGGTGTTGGTTTGAAATATTGTTGGTGAGACGTAGTGTGCAGTTTTAGAGCGAATATCAGTTGTTCAAATGGTGAATTAATTCAGTGGGACATGTTAAGAGTTTACTGAACTTAGTTGGCTCCTGCAACTAGTAGTAGTCTCTAGAACGTTATTACTATTATTAATTACTGTTCTTACATTTTGCGTTTGAAACACTTTTTGTGTTTACTTCACTACTGACTGATGAAGAATGTCTTTTACTTTCAATACCTAATATGTAGATGTATTTAAAACAAGCATGATAAGACAAATAGGTAGTAAGCATTACTGAAGACGCGAGTAAGAGAGCAGCGCAGCCATGCGCGACTGCGAATTGTTGGCGTTGACTGACGGCGTGGGCGTGCGCAGATGGAGTGGCTGCGCGAGGCGGGCTACGGCGGCGTGATGATCTGGTCCGTGGACATGGACGACTTCACCGGGTCGTGCGGCGCGGGGCGTTTCCCCCTGCTGCGCGCGCTGCGCCAGGAGCTCAAGGACTACGCGGTGAAGCTGGAGTACGCCGGCCCCTACGAGAGCACGGGCCCCCGCGGCGCCTACACCACCAAGGACCGTGAGTACCCCCTCCCCCTCGCCCTCCCTCCCACCCAACAGATACCAGAGTGCAGTTAAGGCGCTTGCCCCTCTACACCCTGGCCCTGCGCCCACTTGGTAACTCCTCTAGCGGTCTCCCACCGTTAGAAGATTGGGACTTTAACGTCTGCTTCCTGATCTTAGATAAGACATTCCACTGTGTTTACACTCGCGGGTATTTGGCCTTCATCTCCTCTCCTAACTTAATCCATATCAGAGATGTACAACTTGCAATGTCTCACGGGGCACACCTAAAACATTTAATATAGCATATATAGCATTTAATGTGCATATTTACATTACTCGCGCGATCTTACTTGACTTCCCCTTAATGTTGATCAAGGTAGTTAGCTCGGCTGCACTGAAACGGGTGGTGGTGGGGCGAGAATGATGTGGGCTATGGCGTGATATCAGGCCGTACCATGTACAACAGTCAAATACATTTGGATGATTTTTGAATATCTTAATTTATGAGCAAAAAATCCCTGAAATACAATGTCCAACTTTTTTTACATTAAGGGGGAGGGGCACACCCCGATGGGGCGTGTGGGCTCGGCGCAGAATGTTCTCGCTCGACGTGGTTGCAATTTACTTTCACTTTTGACTAATAATCTATCGCGGGGCACAATAAATGGCACGGCGGGCCGCAAGTTGCCTGTAGGCCGCCAGTTGGGCAGCTCTCATCTATATTGTGGTCCGGTGCATTGACAGCTTTGATTGCTTACATGTCTGTTAACCTCGATGTAAGTATGAATCTTCCTCTTCCTGAACTTTGGTTCTCAAAGCCCTAAATTCATTAACCTAAAATTCAAAACCTCTTGAAGCAATTTATTTTCTTTATTTTACAAACTACGTTTAGAAAAGGACATTTAATTCAATTCGTTTAATCTCTGTGGTACAAGTAGATTAAATCCATACTTTTAAAGGAAAATAGAATGTTAGAAAACCAACCATTTAATATTTTAGCATCTCTCAATTTATTATTAAAATCTAAGAAATTCAGTCAATTTTTAACATTGATTTGTGCCAAATGTTATATGTCATAATTTTTGCAACGGGGGGCTTTCTATACTCCAAGAACAACACAAACAAAACAAAGCTGTGACTTAGTTCAGCTCCTTTTGAGATTCTTACAAACACCGGTGACTCATAGAAGTAACATAAACTTATAAGCATGCGACCAGCACCTAGCAGACCGAATCAGATCGTCATTAGTCTAATTGCTATGCAGACCAAACAACAAGAGAATCCAAAGAGATGGCAACACTACATTGCGACATCGATGTCAAGCATTTTAGACCTCGGCATTTAATGGATTACTTTTAACCACACCCGAAACCAAGTCCGGAAACACAAAGCAATAATTTGCGTTTACGTCACTATATAAAACATGTTTCAAGAGAACCAGTCTGATTGGGTCTATCCGCCAAAGGACACGGTCGTAACTTGTGCAACCTACATTCCAATTTTAGAATACGACTCTTACTAATCGAGCGAGTTTATACATGAATACCATTTACTGTTATAGAGTAGTCCTGCTTCGTTAGTTATTTAGTGCACTCTCATAATTGAGATTGAGAAAGGGGTTTGCGAATGTCCAAACAGCTTTTCATAAAAAAACTACAATTCAAATCAAGAAATGCAGTGTTTGTAAAGCATATCTTTGTTTCATTTGTTAATATTTGCTTGAATTTCTTTTTAATATCTTTAAAAATTGATGAAACATTTATGACTATTATTATCATAATGTTTACATCAAATCTCTACAAACAATGTTTTAGATTTCTATTAATTTTAATGCTCAAAATGAATTAAAAACAATGTAAGTTGTTTCTTGTATAACATAGAGAATAAAAATAAATCGAAAAGACCGATAAGTTTGTGAAATTTTTGTGCACTTATGTTGAAACTTGAACAGATCGCTTAGAAGTGAAATATTGAAAAAATAAGTCGTTTTGTTACTATTTTGATAATGTATTTCGTAACTATTTCAATTTGATTTTTAAATAATTTAAGGTAAATTTTTTAAAGAAAACAGATTAATTATTGTACATGATATGTTACTGCCAGTCATTATCAATAACAAAATTAAACAAAGATTTATTTCTATTTCAAATATTTTTCTTACCAATCCAACTTGTTCTGGCTGTATTGTAACTCCCCATATTACATTCATTGCATCTACATCACTGCATGGATTTTTCATGGGGGAACGTACGCGTGTTAACGGCAAATGTGTGTGATTGCAGCGAACGAGGTGTCGTGCGAGGAAGAGGATGGCCACATCTCCTACCACCCGGACAAGGCCGACTGCACCATGTACTACATGTGCGAAGGCGAGCGCAAGCACCACATGCCCTGCCCGTCCAACCTGGTGTTCAACCCCAACGAGAACGTGTGCGACTGGCCCGAGAACGTGGAGGGATGCCAGCAGCACACACCAGCACCCCCCGCGGCGTAGGGGGCTGCCCCCCCGTTCCTCCCCCCTCACCGCCCTCGCTCCGCCCCCGCGTCCATCGCCGCCGCTGCCGTCTCCTCATGCATCCGTTACGCAATAGAACTTGTGTTCCACACGCGTCGGCCGCCCGACAGAGAAGGAAAAAATCCCTGCGAAATTATTTTCTTTTTAAATATATCTTGCCACTCATTGTTAGCATCACGTTTTTATGTACAAGCTGAACGGGGGAATAACATTTAATATTTGGATTGGCAGAAATTGGGAGCGCGTGGATGAGTTGAAAGTATCGATTGGCCATTAAACATCTCCTTACGACGTATTTTAGTAATGAATATGCTCTACAACTTAATATAAATACGGGCAAAGTGCATTCATATTATAAAAAACAATTGAAAAACAAATACAAAAATAATATAGTTGTTACTGATATGAAGGCGACAAAACTCCGCCAGGAAGACGATAGTGTTGACATTTAAAAGGCCGGAAATTACGGTGGAGCTGGGGGCCGACGGCGACGCACGCCAGTGTCCCCCACCCTTATTTCCCGCCTCTCTTCCCCTCCCCTCCCCCCTCGTTTCCACTTCCCCTCCTTTCTATTTATGTTAACGCCTCCCGTGTTATTGTTGACACTAACCCCGTATTTAATTCTTGTAGGCCCATTCTGCTATTGACCCCTCTTCCCCTCCGCGCCGCGCGCTGTGCGGGCGCCATCTTGCCATGAGAAGCTTGTGCGCCTTGCGGAAGGAGCTTGAAACATGCCGCCCGCCCCTGCGCCTGCGCAACTTTCTGAGAAGTGAAAGAGGATGCGAGAGTTTGCGCGAGTGCGCTGAAAGCATATGTAAAGGCTTTTAAAAACTCGTAAGCTGTTGATACCATTGAGTGATTCAGCAACATTAAATACAGACAATTAGTATTCTTTTAACTATGTTTCGAATCAAAGGTTATCTTTATTCCACATGTTTTTGTTGTAAATTTAACGCTCGCTCCGTTTATTTTTTAAATTTTATTCGAAATCTCTTTACTGAGGCATTTATGAATGTACTTCCGTGAGGCATATGATATATTTGTGTATGACTGTTAATACATTTTTAATATGATACCGGTGTACTCGTTAGATGAACTCTCGCATTCTCTTGTAAATTGTGTGAATCCCTTTATACATTTCTTACTTACTCTTACGGAAGGTATATATTTGTGTGTATTAGTGATAAAGAATTTGCAATTTTATGCAGGTTCATTAGTAGGTTCGTAAGCTCACGTTCTGCTAGTGCTATCATTCTTCATCCGTTGCGCATGAACATCTTGCTGTTGAATGCTATCAATTATGAACAATTTTTGTACAGCTTTTATTTTGTCCGAGGCTTTGTTAAAAATACAGTATTGGAAACATCTTGGAACTTAGAGCTGTCAGAACAAGGTGTGGAAACAAAACGAGAATAAAATCGTTACACCCTCACTATAGATCTATCATTATAGTGATCCATTATAACCGATTCAAAAATAGAATACAAAAAAATTGGAACATCATAGAACTCCAGCAAGAAGAAAATTTCTAAATATCAACCCATATAGCATGTGTCAGGGCGCCTGAAGTTAAAACGAAACTACAAGAAATGTTCAGATTGTGGACTGATGAAATCTTGGGAAATGGTTTGTTGAGAAAATGGCGCCCTGTTCGGGAAGTGATCCAAACCGTGACATTGGGGAAATGAGGTCACGCGTACGAACGGAGCCAAGGCGAAAGCCGCGGTCACCGCAAGTTTTGTATTGGTTTGTTTGTACTATTGCGCATGTTGGAGCAAATAAGAACTTGTAAATAATAAAAACAAATAAACCACATTTTAAAAGATTGCGTTTTACTAAGCATATTCCTTAAAATTAATCGTTACTTCCTGTGTATTTTTAATTTTTTTTTTGCAAGTCTAGTCAATTCAAATTCAGATATTTTATGATGATATGTCTTTTTCTTATCACAAAACTCAGAAAGTCATACATTGTGTGTTTCTGTATAGAATATGATATTATTACACAGTATTCTTTATATATACCACTAGATACATAAAATAATGTGTTTGAAAAAATTACTTATTTGCGGTCAACGTTGCTATTGTAAACACCACGTTTTCTTACCTTCTCGAAAGGCAATATTATTGTGAAAAACAAATGACTTGTACATCTCTTAGAACAATTTGGAGAATAATTCACGACAGGTACGCACATATAAAGATGCTATTTTAAAACAACGTTCATTTTGTCATGAATATTCATTAAGTGCGGACCTATATGCAACGCACACTAGTTTTGCTGCGCTGGAATTTGGGAACAACTCAGACAGTGAGTGAACATAGTATGGCTGTGCTGTGAGCTGTCATGCTGGCCGTAACCTTTAGCTTAGTGGTGTCAACAAGATGGGAGAGCAAAGTGTTCTCAACGAAGCTGAAGATGGCACGAAAGGGATAACTACAGTGTCAGAAATTTTTGCATTACTTTTGATGTAAAAGATGATGAAAGTAATTACCGTGTATGCACATTAAATTTAATGTACACTACAGTAGCTTTAAAGTACGTGTACATTAAATTTTGTGTACATGTACATTAAAGTTAATGTACACGCGTACATTAAATTTACTGTACGTATACATTAAATTTAATGTACATTCATGATAATTACTTTCATATATTTTACATTAAAAGTAATTGAGAAATTTTTGACTGTGCTTTTTTACTTCTCCTTTCAGAGAAAATCCTTCTACTCCTAACACCTGTTTTTAATTTCTAGTATCAATACAACACATATAATGGCCTTGGTGCATAAATAATAATTTACTTGTATACCAAATATTATTGAATTAATTTTACTAAAAATTGATGTACATTATTTATTTATTGATTAGTGAAGAATGAATAAATATTTTAATTTTATTAATAAACAAAAAATTATTTTATTCAAAAATAAACAACCATAAGCCCTTGCGAAATGAAAAATTCACAACTTATTACAATGTACACATTGTTGTACTTTGTCCATCTTTTTGGCCAATTTAAAAACTGCAGAATCAATTTGTTTCCCACATTTTTAAGGCCTTTTGTCTCCGGTTGGATTTATTTTCATAATTTCTCTGAACGTAATAATTTTGTAGTTAATAAACAATATTTTTTGAAAATTTCCTTGTCACTAGTTGAACAAATGGCAATAAAAATAATTGACAGAGGCAATGGATTTTCTTGAACATAGGAACTGAGTATAAAAAGGAGACAAATGCATACACAATAAAGGAAAAAAGAGAAAATTGATTTAATGTAAAATACAATTATTAGTAATATTATTACTAGATGTCAATATTATAATTGTATACTACTACCTGTATTTCTTCTTTGATCATTCTAGAAATTACTAAATCTGAAAAAACTTTTTGATTCGTAAGGATCCATTCTTTTTTAACAATATCCATCTTACAATCCTTTCTATAATTCAATTTTACTATTACTTAAAACCGGAACCAACTGACAATTTATTAAAAATTCTCAATGTTATAATGCAAGTATTTTTCTAAAATGTTCTATCGATAGCAATAATTTGTTTAACAAAACATTACTTTTAATTTAGTACTCACGCCAATTTACATTGGTATGAATACGAGGGTCGGTTCTAATTTTGCAGAACAAGTATATCCAAAAACGTAATAGCTGACAATTATCACACCTTCAGTGACATCTTTACAAACTATTGGAACCTTTTTTTCAGAATCATACATCAATAGATGGAGATTAACAAGTTTTACATTTCATAAAAATAATATTAAATAAATATTACGGATTAATATTAATTAGACTTTACCGTCACAAATCTAATATGCTTGAATTGCTTCAGATTCTCTCGATATTAACCGCCAACTGCTATAGGTAACTGCTGTGATGAGAACAGGAAGTGAAAAATAACATTCAGCAGTTTCACACGCTTTCATGTCAGAAAGTTATGACGTTTCTTTGATTTTGCATACGCTTTAGAATTTGAACAACACTGCTATTACTCTAACACGCAAAAACCTCGCCTACAAGATCTTCAGAACCGGAATGATCTCTGCATAAACGCAGATTACCTGTGTTGCTGCAGGACAGCCGGCCTTCCTCTTTCCAGAAACAAGCAGGCTCCCGTCACCTTTTGTGTTACTGTTTTCAAGTTACCATGTTCTGGGAAAGGGTTCGGATTTTCTAAAGCCGCTTTATGCCCCGACAATAAAGCATTAGGAAGCATGCAGCTCGAAAAGAAGGAACAAATTACCATTAATCCTTTTTTTAAACTCGAATATTAAACGTTCAAATTCAATATTAAACTAAATAGTTTTGTGTAAAAATGATAAATTATTGTACAGATGTTGTCATTGCCAACAATGTTTTTTAATTCAAAAGCAGCTTTCGATGGCTTAGCCATCATCATCAGTTGTCTGATACAAGAAGAAAAACACAAAAAACAAAAACATTAAACGTGAATTAACAACAAGATTATGATAAAAGTTACAATAATTTACAAATTTTTTGGAAAATATATTTGACAACGGGAGAAAGAAAAAGTGGGGGGGGGGGGTTAAGCCATTAATACTAAAGAAAAGCGAATGAAAATAGAAATAGGACACGTAAAAATAATTTTTATACAGAAAACATAGAAATGTAAGTTGAGCCGTTCCTTACCTGCTAGATGGAAGCCACAAAACGACTACGCGGGGCGGGCGAGCCGAGGGGCTTAAGTACCCGGCCGTGGGGTGGAGGAGGGCAATGGCCTGGGTGCGGTGCGCTGTCACCGTGCCGCCCCGGCAGGGTGTGGTGTGGGAGTGGTGTCTAGTAGTAATTTTAGTAAAGGAGAAGGACTATTGTTTATGTTTTCATTTAATAAGTTATTATTTAAATGAATGTGTAGGTTTTCTAAAGTTAGTCTGGTGTGGTAGTGGTTTTCTATTTCCAGTATACGAATGTCTGTGTGTGGATTGAATGTATGGCCTATCTGGAGTAAATGATTGGCAAAGTGAGATTTACAGGTGTTGTGTTTCCAAGCATGTATGTGTTCCTTGATTCTGGTATTGAAAGTTCTACCTGTTTGACCAATATATTTGGCTTCGCAGTCGTGGCAATTTAGAGAATAGACGCCGCTTTTTTCTAGAAGATCTGTGTGTTTTTTGGGGGACAGCATTTTTTTTGAGGGAATTCTGTGATTTGAATGAAACTTTTATACCTTTGGCATTTTTTAAAAATGCCAAAGATATCCTACCACAACACCTATATTATTGTACAGAATAAAATACGAAGCTCAAAATAGAAAAGTAGCCATTTTTTAAAAATATGACATTCTTCTGTTATAGAAATATGAAACAAGTCTATAAAACATAAAACTAGTTTAAAATAAAATCATGAATTAACGTTGCATTTTCACAACATCGTCTGTTAATGTGAGTAATGTGGTTTATGAACATTTAACATTGTTGATGGAATTGCGACGCTGCGCGAACGGTTTGTTGCCAGGCTTGCGACAAATTTATAAATTTTGTGTGAATTCGCGAAATCACCCCTGTACAGGAAACAAAAATATTATCATATTAATAAACCTGACTCTGTATGCTCTTTCTCCTACCATTGGGTTTATATTACCTGCTAATGTATATACACAAATTTTAAAATGCCATCAATATGAGCAGCAATTATTTATTGACAAACACCCGATATCAAAATGCTTCACGACGAATTCTGCACTCCGCCGTATATACACCAGCTTTCTATAGTGCCAAAACATAACATGACACATAAAGATTACTCTTTAAATATAACAACATATCTGAAAAAACAAAAACAAATTCAATAACACTTACTCATTCATCCATATTTAAACGGCATTCATTCATGCGAGTGCACTCGCTTTGAAAAAATAACTCTAATAACTCTAACATTACTACTAATTACTTAGTGGGTTAAATCTTGGCCTTGTTATAAGATCGTTGCAAAATTGGTTGCTGGACCCCGTAAAATGGCCCCTTGCACCTTCGACTGTTTCCTTTCATTAAATACGTCGGTTTTTAGTTATCTTATTGCGTCGTTTTAGTAATTTCATCGTGACGCGTCCGAATGGAACGTCAAGCTAAGCGCAAGTTCACGGATGCAGGTCACCTGATCTCTCCCCAAAACCAGAGACACTCTCCAGAAATTTTCATTCATGAAGTTCACAGCTGCTATGAAACGTTTCAGAGAAATCCAAATTCATCGATCCGAATTCACTACTCAGTGAAATCTCAAATATGAGTAACTACTTCTCAGTACTACGAGGATTGCCTTTTATATTTCAGGATTAGAGAACAAAAACAAATATTAATCATTCAATATCACTTTATTGTGTTTCAAAATATTCCTCATTAAGATCTATACACTTTTGCATGCTTTTCAACCAATTGTCGAAGGACTTATGCCGCTCTTATTGAGGTATCTACAAAACATGCATTCTGAATGCAGCAACCGCTTCTTCAGGTGTCGAAAAACGTTGACCTCTCAGTTTATTTTTTACGTACGGGAATAAAAAGGTGCCAAGTCAGGATTAAACGGCGAATGACTTATCAAATCGATGTTTTAGGTGCTCAAAATGCAGTTGTTTGAGCCGATGTGTGAGCGCTCGCATTGTCGTGGTGAAGAGTGACCCGTCTTCGTCACTGCACGTGATGCACTGTAGCTGAGTTAATCCACGTCGAAAGTTGTAAAAAATAATCGCACAAAAAGTTTACGATTTAATTCCATTTTGGGGCCAAGATGAATCTTTTAAGTTACTGTAAACAACACAAATAGCGCTCCTATGTCAAAACGTTCTGAGTGCGTATAACCTCAAAAACTCCAACTTTACGATAGAGCTGTCAGTTGCCAGATTGCAACACCAGGGTTGCCAAATCCAGAAAAATAAAAGGCAACGTTCGTAAAAAAATGAGTTCTTAATCAAATTGTTTGAATTAAGTTTTTCCACTTGTAGCGCAAAGAACGCTTAAGAGAATGGTGCAGATATCGTGTTCGCCTTTATTTCAGGCAAAATAACCGGAAAACTACTCAAACACTAACTGTTTGTGAAAATTGAAACGCCAAGAAGGAGACATACTATTACAATGAAATTTATTCCACGGATTAGGAATATCACAATATAGAAATGATTAAAATTTCAGAGATGTACCTGCATTTTGACCTTAAGTATTTAGTACGGTGTGAAGCCACCAAGCGCTGCCATCACAGCCTCTAGACGTCGTGGCATGAATTTAGAGAGAGAGTTTGAATAAGCTGCTGGGGCTGAACACTGCCACACGTTTCTCTGCGTGTCTTCAAAGTGGGCCAATAGACAGTGGCTGTAGGAGGACCAGATCAAACAAGTTGCCGACGGATCATATCCCAGACATGTTCGATGTGACATGTCAGGCGAATGTGCTGGGCAGGAAAGCAATGGTACCCGTCGTTCTTCGCAGAAAGCTTACACATTTCTCGTCACATAGAGTCAACCCCAATGCTCAAGTATTGTCCTGCTGAATTAAGGCATGTAGAGCTGCTTGTAGGTGGGGCAGTACCTCGGCTGTAAAACCTCTCTTACGTAGTATAGATTGTCCTCAATCATATGAGGCGAGATCACACATTGTAGTCAATGGCGCCCCAAACACTTGACCTTATGCGCTATGGCGCGGGACAATGCAGAATGTCAGATCACGATCAACATGGTAGCGCTGAACACCTTTTCTTAAATGTATTCTTGCTTGGCCTGTGGCTCTCAGCAGCCGTAAACGACTGGTACTCTAATTTTTTTTGTATACAGCAAGTTTACATGATATCTTTTTTATCGTGGTTATTTCATTTCAGAAGCACATTATATTATACGGAGAGGCTAATCGTTTCCAATCTGCTTAAGGAGGGTCAAAAATTCAGTCGGTAATTTCCTTTTCAAGCGTCTCCTATGGGAGTTCTGCTTACCTAATTTGAAATGGGTAGCTGAAGGCATTCGAGAAATTTTGATATAGAATTTTGCGGATAGATGGGAGCAATATACAGTGATGGGGGTGATACCGAGTTCTTGATGGAGTTGAGAGTTATGGATAAACCAGGGTGATTATGTGATTATTCTTAGGAATTTATTATGGAATGTTTGGATGTTGTGAATATTGGTAGAGTATGCTGCGCCCCAGACTGGAGATGTATGTCATAATATAGGTCGAATAATTGTTTGGAAGAGATGAATGGATGTTTGTAATTGTAGTAGGAATATTACTGACAGTGTTTTCCTAGTGACTAATGCCACTCTGTGCATGATATTTGATCTCCATGTGAGTCCTCTGTCAAATAATACTCCTAGGTATATTGTCGTGGCGTTCGCGACAATTCATGCAATGTTATGGGGAGTGTGGGTGGGTCGATGGGTCTTCTAAGAGTGAATATTTTTCCTTGATTCTTGCTTGCGTTTATCTGAAGATGCCATTTTTGTGACCAATAAGAAAATACGTTGAGATGATCTTGTAGATCCTCTAGTGCTGTTCCTATGTCTCTATTTTAGAGTAGAATGCTGTGTCATCTGCAAAGGTACCAATGGTTGTAAATGATGAGGTGGGTAAGTCATCTATGTACATATTGAAAAGGGTTGAGGAGAGGCTCCAACCCTTTGAAACCCCTTATTTTATGGGATATGGTGTTGAGAGTGCGCCAGGAAATCGCACTGAAAAAGTACGTTCACTAAGACAGTCTTCTATAATGACTGAATTTGAGTGCCAATGTTCCGGAGTTTGAATATCAGTCCTGGGTGCCATACTGCATCAAAAGCTTTTGTAATGTCAAGGAATATTGCTACAGTATGCTTATGGTCTTAAAAACCTTCGATAATGCCCTCAGTCAAACGTAGTATTTGGTGGTATTTAGAAAGATGAGGTTGGAAGCCAAACTGATGAGTAGGTGTTATGTTTTCTGAGGTGAGATGAGTATTAAGTCTGGTGAGAATGCATTTTTCGAGTAATTTTCCCATGGAGGAAGGATGACAGACTGATCGAGCGGTACCTTGCTGGATCATCATTTGGTTTTCCTGGCTTGGAGTGTATATATATATATATATATATATATATATATATAATGTGTGGTGCTGTGTGTGTGTGTGTGTGTGTGTGTGTGTGTGCTAAGAGTTCTACGTTATACGTTTCGACATGTTGACTGCCTTTGATTGTTTGATAAAATAGATTTGCTGCTCCCGGCAGACACCCGGGGGAAGAGTATTTGGATATTTGAAAACTTTGGAAATTGATTAGCTGAATTGCTCACGGCAATCCTGAGTTGGCTTATAACGAGTATGCATAAACCACTGACACTTTACGTTTCACTATCACTTCGCTGAAATTAGCATAAATTGCACTTGCATAAATTGCACTTGTCTAATGGTAATGCAATGCATTTTCATGCATGCAAATGCAGTTGCAATTGCATTTGTCTAGTGGTAAGACACATAAATAACCCTTCATATTTTGTTTTGTATTTTTGAGAATTACAGATTTGTTATGCAACTAATGAGAATAGTTTAAAATAGAAAGGGTAGAGGAAACTGATGCAAAAATGGATTATGTCTCATTCATATCCGGCCGGGGACAACCAAATGCATTATCCTCAGCAGCTATTTCTGCCCTGTGGACCTGTTTACAGGCGGGTGAGCAAGTTGTTACATGCAGGTAAGAAAAGTAGAATGTAATTTTACTAGTTTAATGGATTCAGTGCCAAACAATACAAAACTTAATGAATGGTTAAAATACAGGTTACTTAAGATTAGATGAGATTAGATTAAAAATATATCTTCAAATCATGTAATATTCAATTTTTCGAAAACATGAGTATTTTTGGAATTTTTTTTCAAACATTGGTAATTTTATTTTTCTTTAAACATTTTTTCTTACCGGCACATCATTTTTCTTTATATTTGGACTTAAGCGTAATGGATGCTTATGAGAATGGTGCAGGTCCCATGTTCATTGAAATACGTAATTTTTTGAAAATTCAAAAATGCTTCGTCCACCACAATTGTGAGAACACAATTTTTACTTTCTTCTCTTAAGAATCGTAAAGCGGAAAACGACGATTTCCGCCAGAAAAAGTCGGGCTGTGGTAACAAAAAAATGGAAAAATCCTGATGCTAAATTCAGAGTCGGAAATCATTTAACACGTTGTGTAGCCAGAATACATAATTGATAGGTTCTCGATACCGAAAATTCGATTGACGACAAAACGTCTGTCCGTCCGTCTACCCGTTCGTTTGTCCGTCCGTCTGTGGTCAACTTAAGGGCTAAAGCATTCAGTCGATTTTCTCCAAAATTGATGTTCCTCAATAGATCTGGATTTTGGAATGATATTTTAGGTTTGGATGGCACACGGCACGAATCCTCTTAGACATTTTCAACATTTTCAAAAAAAAAAAAAACGTTCAAAAATTTGACTCAAAGTCTGTAGAGCAAAATGAGGTACCTAAAAAAGATCTTGTATATTTTTGTATTAAGTTGTAGTTTTTGCTTAATTCGAGCTTAATATGTTCTCAAAAACCGCTCCAAATGTTTTCTTTGAATTTTCTTTACATATGTAGTAAAGAATGGTAATAATATGGTGATAGTTCCATTTTCGGGTATTGTTCGTCTTTTCGAACATTACAAAAAACAAATTAAATAATACGTAATTTAAGATTGAGGTTTTTGTCTCAGACAAAGTCTGTTAAACAAAATTTCCTCTTTAAAAATCCAATTTGTTGAAAAAACGAGTAGTTTTCACATAATTATTGTTTGAAAGTTACGAAAAAATACTCAAAAACCGCTCAAAATTTGTATTTAAATATTCTCCGAATATGTGTAAAGGGACGGTAAGAAATATGGTGATAGTCCCATTTCGGACTATTCAAAAATTGCACTATTCGAAAGAACAGAAATGAAGATATTTTTTCTTCCAAAACGTTTGTTGTAGTAATAACAATTTGAATAAATAAATAATAAATAAAGTAGTGATGCTATAGAATGGCACGGACTTTCTCGCCCTAGTTCGTTTTCTAATACCTCTACTCTTTTTTAACTTTGCGACAAGCCTCATTCTCGTACACGGAGCTTTATTGTGTCACTACCCTGAAGAAGCCTGCGATATGACAGGCGAAATGTCGGCCTCTCTGCCAACGATGTGGCGTCACTTGGATAGCCTAGAAGTCAAGCCTCATTCTCTTCACGGCAGCTTTAAGTTTGTCGCCCGAAAAACAATTTTTGCCTCATTTTCTCACATACTCGGCTCCATAGTTCTAGAACAGAAACCACCATACATTTGTCATTATTATAAAAGTAGCCATTTCAAGGCTTGGCACAAGATGGCCCAGGCGGCAAGTTAAAGAACACATTCACTACCGTTCACTCATGAACAGTCTTTCTTCGCCTTTATTGATATAACTGAAGATCTGAATTCTCAATCGTTCACACGTGAAAGGTTTTCTTGAAACGTGTGTGTTAAATACTGTTACAGAACAATTATACGTTTTTCTACTTTTCTTTCGTTTGAAGTTAAAGAACGCAGACACAGTTATTTGCAGTTTTTGAGATATCATAAATGACATAATTGTCCATCGGTCGCACGTAAAAATATTTTCTATCCTAGAGGCGAATCTTTAAATGTTGTGTATATACTTGTTGTAGAACACACAATTTTGTTAGTATTTATTCGTTTTAAGTTAAAGCACACAAAACCTGTATCGCTAACAAATGAAACAGTTATTTAACTTTGGAAATATCAATAAAGATCCATTTCTCTATCATTCACACATGAAAATATTTTCTAAATGAGAGAAGATTTCTTGAATTTTGTGTTTCAGATCAAATAAAATTTTGTTAGTTTTTATTAATTTAATGTTGAAAATCACAGAAACTGTTATTTGCGTCTAGAAATATAAAATATCTCTATTGCTCACTCATTGAAATAATATTATACCATAGAATAGAATTCATGAGTGTTGTGTGTATACTGTCCAAGAAAATTACAATTTTGTTAGTTTTTTCTCCGTTTATGTTAAAGCACACAAAAACACTGCCATTGGAAATATCGTAAATGATCCAATTCTCTATAATCCACACGTACAAATCGGAGAATTGGGCTTTTATGATATTTCCAAAGTCATATAACTGATTCTGTGTTCTTCAACTTTAAACGAAAAACTAATAAATTCTACGTGTTTTTACACAGTAGTTTACACACAAAATTTCTTAATTCACCCTCACGATTTACAATATTTCCACATGTGAAAGATGAGAGAAATATTTTTAAATATTTCTGATGACATATAACTGTTTCTGTGATATATAATAGTTTAAACAAATTAAAATTAACCAAATTCCTATTGTTCTGAAACAATAGTATACACAAAACATTCAAGAATTCATTTCTTGAAATAAAAATGTTTTGACGTGTGAACGTTAGTTAATTTTTACTCTTAACTCTCTTTACTAACTAACTTTACTCTAACTTAACACTCTTTTTACTCTTCCAAAGGTATAATATGGTTTCTGAGAATTTAACGTCAAGTGAAAGGTCAATAAAATTCTAATTTTTCTGAAACAGTAGCACACACACACACGCACAGCATTTAGAGATTCGCTTCCAGGATAAAACATATTTTCTCGAGTTAAAGATTAAGTATTATATTTTTTATGATATTTCAAATGTAAATAACTGTTTCAATGTCCTTTAACTTCAAGTGAATATAAACTAACAAAAATCTATTTTTTCTGAAACAGTATACACATAAAAATTAAGACATTCCCTCTAATTTAGAAAATATTTCACGTGTGAACGATATAATATTGTATCGTTAATGATACTTCCAAAGGCCAGTAACTGTTTCAAGTGTGGAGTCTTATTGGAATTACCAATGATACTTCAGATAATCGAATTGCATATTCGTATTTGAATTTGAATTCACCCAATCGTTCAGTACAGACACTTCGCCAATTTTTCGCGCGAAAAGCATTCACAAATTCCTGACATCCCTACCTCATCGAATACAATAGTACCAGCCCTGTCGCGTGTCTACGGAGTTAGAGTAACAAGGAAGGCAAGGCCGCCCATAGGACAACCACGGCGGGGAGTCGCGCTGCAGCGCAGTGGGGGAAGGCCCACAGCTGAGCGCCGGTCCGCCTCCCCCGTCCAGCCGGCCAGTCTTCGCGCGTGCCCGGCCGGACATCGACCGGCCCCAGCGCCCTCCCGCGGACTCCCGGCCCACGTGGGCTGGCGCGCGCCCCACTGCAGCGTCATGTGCGTCGTTGCTGTCGTTACACGACCGGCGACTTACGCGTGTTTTGGATAGCCTGTACCTATCGGTAAGTCAGTTATTCCTTCGCCAGTGTAATTATTGTTGTGGTTAAATATCAAGAGTGCATTTGTATTCTCGCATGAGAAAATTTGACCGTATCATTTAAATTTGCTACTGTATTAGTTTCATTCTACATATTCCTGAAAAATGTGACTGTGTAAATGTAAGATTCTTATTTACTGACCAAGTAGCGATCACATAAAATGACCGGCAATGAAAAATGGTTTGTTGTTTGTGGTCGCTAATCTTCACATACTAATTCACTACACTATATCACTTCTTTTCTCTCCAGTTGCTCTAACTTGTGGTACACGTGAAAACATGTAAGCAGGAAACCATGATTTTTTCATACCAACAAATTTAGTTTACTAGTTGTTTCCTGCGGTATGAATATGAAGATCTAAAAGATGAATGAAAGGGTTTTATTAATACGATCCCTCTTGACGAATTATTATTATTATTCTTCAATCAGACTTTTCCTACCACAGATGTGGGCTTTTAAAAATATAATAATGTTCTAATTCTAAAAATAATGCTCTTGGAAGATTTTAGATTCATTAATACTCTGTTAAGATGTATCTAAACACGTTCCGACAGTAAAAAAATACTTTTGTGCATCGTGGAAATAACCACAGGTCCTAATACGCAGACGATCGAAACCGAACAGACAGAGTCGTTTTCTAAGCGCTCACCCATCAGGCCTACGAAAAACCTCGTCTTCGTAATCGTCGTCGTAGTGGTGGGGCTGCAACGAAAGGTGCGCGGCGCAGCGAGGCGCGCCAGGAGACGGGCGGCAGGGGCCACGCACGAGGAGTCGCGCACGCCGTAAACGGGAGCGCCGCGCCGCAGAGGTCACTGCGGAGGCGGAGCGGGCTCCAGGAAGTGGTCGGGTGGGATCCTCTCCCCTGCCGCCCTCCCTCACCGTCTCGCGCCGCGCCGCGCCGCGCCACGCCGCGCATCTGCGGCGACAAAAACACCGGCTTCGGGCGCGTGAGGCCAATTGAATTCCAACGTCCTCCTGTGGCGGGGAAGGGTCTTAGTTTGCAAATTGATAGCCGTAATAAAATTTAAAATTTCGGTAATTGGATAGTTGTTAGAAATGTAATAGCAACTAGTGGAGCCACGGAATGGCACAGGCTTTCCCTTGATACAATGTATAATGTAAAATCAAACAATTCTAAATATTAATTGCTAATTCACTAGGCGCTACTACCCTATGAACAATACACATTGCAAAGGATTATAGGTTAAAGCACATTTATGATGTAATATTTCTACATCAGATTTTAATTCAATGATATCTAAAACCTCATTACATCTCTAGACCACATATTAATTCAATAATATCTAAGTACCTCAATATATCTCTAGGCTAGATTAAAATTCATTAATATCTAAAATCTTCAATTAATCTAGATCTCAATAGCTACCACATGTTTGATTCAACCCTGGAAAATACTTCCTTCATCAATATCTTTTACCATAAATTCTTTATACACTTTTAAATACTCAGACTTTAAAAGACCTTCAATATCATTTTCTTTTAAACAATGAGAATACTGAATAGAAAAAAATACACTACATATTTGACTTTGTTTATCGATTTATTGGTCCACAACAAATTATTTTCCAGTATTATAATTATTATTATTATTATTATTATTATTATTATTATTATTATTATTATTGTCTTACATTATTACAGTATCTACGCTCGGGATATGTTCAAACCACTACACAGGTATGATGCCCAGGTGTGTGGTTTCTTACTGAAGGTTGCAGATGGCTTCTGACAATACGGCATGTATTCAAAATTACTGTCTTTTGCATATATATACATTCCTGGTATCCAATGAAGACACTCAGTGCCCGAAGTGTCATTTTTCGGGGATCACTCCCGTCGCTGATATTATTATAGGCACAGTCGTCCACTTTACTGAAGTTCCACTGAGTTGCGACTTCATAGGCGAGATGGTATAACTTTTCTGGATCTTCTCTTGATATTCTTCCGATATGTCTGTTGGTATTGGGTATTGATATATCGAAAGAAAACCTGCTGTTGGTTTACTATCAAATGTACGTTATACATATCTGGTCTATTCCGCCTGACATGTCTGTCAGTTGATAATGGAACGATCCCAGTAGAGTGTGTGCTCACTACTTTCAAGCTACTTCCTGAGGCACATATTTTAATACGCGCACGGAAAGTGGTGAGTAAGCCCGTTCTCAACGCCAAATAATTTGTGTACCGCTTCGCCACTTCATCATGCCTCTTTTGTATTCACTTGCGTGGCTGCTACATACTTGTTACGTGTTGGATAGTTTGCTTTGCAGCTCACCATCTTCTACACGAGTCGGGAATGAATGGGAGACAGTTCTCAGACATGTGTTTTTCTGTAGTTCATGTTGGTACCACTTGTCCTGGATAGCTATCATGAAGGCTTCTGTCCTCCGGAAGAGATCCGTGCTGGAGCATGCGTGCGCGCAGAGATGTCGAGTTCTGGTTTACTCAGCTGGTGAGGGTACATTCCCTGCAGTGCCTTTTGCTTTCCATGAGGTTACTTCTCTTCCGTTCAATGATTGGTTGAACGGCGGATCAAGCATTTTTCAAGTTAGAGCGGACTATAGGTAATCAACTGCACTCACTGCCTTGCTGACTCTCCCCAATGTTCAAGAAGTTATCTTCTGAAGTGAAGCAATTTGAGAGCTGTGTAGATGTTATGGAGATCTACAATACCTCGCCCTCTTGCGACCTTTGAAGGGTAAAACGCTCAGTGCTTGAATGGGGATGATGCTTTTCGGTGTTGAGTCATAGCGGGTTCGAATTGTTCTCTGGAGGTTGTCGCAGGTCGTATTGCTCCATTTAATAAGCCAAAGGAGTATGCTCGCACTGGGAATAACAAATGAATTGATGGCCTGCACAAGGTTCTAGAGAGAGTTTAAGTTTTAAGAGCCCATGCAATCGGTTTTTACACACTCATTTGTTAGTATATTCTAGTAACAGTGTGTTTGATTCGGAGTGACTGTTGGAAACAAGTATTTTAGTTTCATCGGGGTTTCCGATGAAGTACATTCTTTGGTTCATTATCAGTTTTCCAAATTTCTTAACTTGCATATGACCCGCGAATGATATTCACTCTCGTGCACTTATCCAACCAATTTCCATCTTAATGTCGTCAGTGGACTTTCTCCGTCACGTTTTATTATTGCCGCATATAACTCTCAGTGTCTGATAGAGCTTTCAGGTCATCCATGTAAAAGGATGTGAGACACGAAGAAGATGTTTGAGTTCCCTTTTTAAGAGCGTCCATATTAGATGAATTAATAGAGCTAGAGAGGGGATTCAAGCTAAACAGAACAATAAAGGGCTAAAGAGACCGCTGGAAATCCCCTCGCGGATGTGTAATAGTAACTGTGGGACGGATTGTTTTCCTTAGAGAGATACAGTTTGTATTCCTCGACTATCGCAGTTTCTAGAGTTTTGGATAAACGGGTGACTTGTATACATCCAAACATTGAAGGAGCCAAGAATGGGCAACGTGTCGAATGCTTTAGCGTATCTATGTAGCATGCGGTTACAAGTTTCTTTGTTTTTCAAGCACTTGCCCCTAATTACAGAGTATTAATGAGTTGCCTACCTTGCATCCTGAGATCAGTTACATCCTTTCTGTTCATTTGCTAAGATGTTCTGTTTCCTCAATGTGTTGTATCATCCTTTGCAAGCACAACATGTTATGAGTTTGTAAAAGTTTGAAGCCAGTTATAGGCCTGTACTTCGAGGGGTCTTTAGTGTCACCTCGCTTTGGTAACAAAAATGTTCTACCTCAGTGAGGAAGTGAGGTAGATTTTCTGGATTGTGAAAGAAAATATGAATTATTATTAGCTATATGATGTGAGTGCTGGTAAATTTTTGAGCCAATAACGTGTGGAGGCCATCACTGCCTGGTGCTTCCAGTTAGTTTTTCGTTTCAAACTGCTTGACAATTTCCACGGTGATGATTGGTTCACACATTAGTTCGGATATCTGCGGTGTCTGTCATATTCCATTTCAATCCACGTCATATCTGGGTTGTGGACACAGCAGATGAGCAGATAGGCATTCCAAAAGTCCTCTATTTGTGCTTTGAGGGAAGCTTTGAACTCTTCCATATCATTTACAAGCCCTTTGCCTATGACATCTTCTGTAGAATGCTTTCGGTTTCTGTTAAAAGAAGAATTCTGTTGACTAGGTCCTCGTAGTGCCATTCCTGTAGCGTCGAAAGAGGTTGAATTCGATAACTACGCCTAACAGCTTTCTTCGTGATGGGTGGCTCACGATGTTATCTCGTTATGTTTGGAATTTCAGCGCCGCCTGTCTGGTCGTGATGAATTTTTTTGTATGTGAAATACTGTTATTGATATCACCACTCTTGCTCAGTTTATATGCTGAGGTACTGTCTCCTTGTTTTCAAAATTAGCGTGACGTTCAAACTCAAATAATCTACTGCTGGACAGGAGGTATATCGTATTCGACTTCACAGACCGTCTTATACTCCAGAGTAGCATTCTGTATTTTCTCTATCGATTCGAGTTGTGAGATGCATAGCGTCGGAGGAGAGTGAACTAAAAAGCTTCGGAACAGTACATCTTGAGCAGACGCGTAGACATCAATCAAATGTCGCTCTTAGTGTACTTCTTCGAAAGATAAGTCTTTGTGTGTAAGATAGCTGTACGCTGGCATGTATACTTCCATTCAAGACGCCGACTTGACTCTTGCTGAACTCCTATTGAAAGAACATTATCTCTTAGTCTTTTTGGGTGTATACCTGAAAATGATGCAGGTTCGTTGCGGAGATTCTAATAACCTCCGCAACGTGTCTACTGCCCAAATGAATATCATTGCTGAATTTCACTCTCTTCTACTAACTCTTATCATGACATCTGTTTGGTTGTCACAGACATGCGCATGAGCACCTGGCTGTCTATCCTCTGAATTTAGCTACAGTCTGTATATCACCGCTCCTCAGTATCTACTGCTAGGTTCATAGAGAGAATCTTAGCATGTTTCGTGCTACTAACGTGTCTTCACTTGACATTGCAAGTTACACAAACTGGTGAGAGAGGAATTTTTCTGAACAATTGCTCGACGCTGGTCGCTATTCTTGTGCTCACTAACTTCAGAAGTCAGGGAAACGGTGAAGAAATCCTTTGATGCTACCTTTTGTCGGTAGGCCGTGTGCTAAAAGTCTCCATTTTGTAATGGTGTGGTAATTCACCATTGACGAAGCGCTATTTCTCATTTTATAATTCCCCAACGTTCATCCTTCCTGCGTGTCCTGCCTAAGCGGCCAGTGGTTCTCTGAAGCGAATTTATGCATTGCCTCTCTTGGGAAGCATTTGCTTGCAGGTGCGCACGCTATAAGTGGAGATGGACTGGTGCTGCCATGTTTCGGGCTGTACGTATATTCGGGTGTTATCACCGATTTCAGGGCCGCTGTTAAGCTCTGATCTACCACCGGCTCGCATGCTGTCACGTGCCAGCGTGGGGCTCCGAAGGTGGCTCGGCATCTCCTACAGGCAGCGGCTAACGTTTTCCGAGCTTACGAGCATATTCCGTGTCTCATATCTTCTAGGGTGTGCCATCGCCCAGGGGGACGGGGGGGGGGGGGGGGGCGGGCGGGGGTTGGGGGCGGGGGGGCGGGGGCGGGGCGGGGGGGGGAGCGGGGGGGGGGGGGGTGGGGCGAGCGAGGGGGGGGGGGGGGGGGGGGGCGGAGAGGGGGGGGGGGGGGGGGGGGGGGGGGGGGGGGGCGGGGGGGGGGGGGGCCCGCCCGTGGGGGGGGCGGCGGTGGCGGGGGGGGGGGCGGGCGGTGGCGGGGGGGGGGGCGGGGGGGGGCGGGGGGGCGGGGGGGCGCGGTTTTCGGGGGGGGGGGGGGCGGCTGGGGGGGGGGGCGGGGGGGGGGCGCGCGCCCGCGGTGCGGTTGGGGGGGGAGGCGAGCGGGGGCGCGGCGGGGGGGGGGGGGGGGGCGCTGGGCGGGGGGGGCGGGGGGGGGGGGCGGGGGGTGGCGCGGGGCGGCGGGGGCGGGCGCGGGGAGGGGGGGGGGGGGGGGGGGGGGGGGGGGGGGGGGGGGGGGGGGGGGGGGGGGGGGGGGGGGGGGGGGTTTTTTTGCGCCAAATTTTCTGAACGTTGCCCGTCTCCCACGTGGCTAAGTTCTCAATTGCTCGAACGTAGGCGGGCTTTGGGAGACTATTATTATTTTATATTATTATATTATTATTATTATTATTATTATTATTATTATTATTATTATTATTATTATTATTATTATTACTGACATAACGCGGTCTAGGTAACTCAGTAGGTATCTCAATACCTCAAAACAAATAAAATTGTAAAAGTTATTAATATTTTCGACTAAGAGTATCAAAACATGGAGAGTTTTTGAGAACATCTTCGTCTCTAAAATTGCACATATGGCATGCACTATTCCGCAAACCGACTAAAATTTACCAAAAAATGTATATGACCTTAATGAAAGAACTCACTATGAAGGACAAATGTTATTTGAAGGGAAAGTTTCTATCTTCGATTATGTTGTTGTAGGAAGACACCGGAAAAAAATATACTTTTGAAATTTTTGAAAATTCAGAGTTTGCCATGAAAATCGAACCTTTGTCACTTTTATAAGTGTATATTACTCTGAGAAGAAATTTAAAGAAAAAATTTGGAGCCGTAAAAGGATGGAGAAAGCGTGCATTGCAAAAAAATTACTAACTCCGGAGATATAAAGAGCGTGTTTGGTAAAAATGTTGCTGGAAACGGAGGGAAGAGTAAGATCGTTTCCAAATCCAAGTATCACCAAGACGTATTGGCAAAGAAATGAAAGACTTTTACCATAAAAATGGGCGTGCTGTCCAACTGAAATGCAACACTTTTTTTGTGAAAAACGTAGTTCCAAAATACCGTTTCTAATGCAATTTCACTTATTCGAGAGTGCTCAACGTTTGGTAATATGAGAATAGTAACAGTTATAAGTCTTCTTTTAGAATGTAAACAGATATGGCTCTTTGCGAAACATCTGCAGTGTCCGAAAGACTTGTTTCGGGAACACGAGTGAGTGTAGTATCCAATTGGAATGCAACAAAGAACTATGCCAAGCAGCAAAGGGGGTCAAAAATTCGTTATGAAATTATTACAGCTACAAATAGCACAGCTCCACGATCTGAATTGACGTGCTAATTTAGAGAAATTCAAAGTTTAGCATAACAGGTAGCAAAATGCGTTAGCTCTCACGTTGTCATTTATAATGCAAATTCATTAATCCGAATATTAGCACCATGAATGAGCAGAGGAAATGCTTAGACTTCCTCCAGAACGTCATAGCCATAAGTGCAGTAACTGCAGCGACAATAGTCCAGCTCCAACGGTGGTAATGGCTTCGTGACCATTTCGAATGAACCACCCATCATGATATGAATCATAGGGTACTTGTTACCACATTGTATTACCATTCGTAGCAGCAACAAAATAATAAGCTCAGTAATTGCAAATGGGTTGACCATACGTGTCAATGCTGCACGTGAATTGGAGTGCTTACTGTAGCGTCGTAGAAAGAATTGGCTTCCATGCTTAAAATCCAAGTTTACAGAGCAGTCAGTGGAACTACTATATTCGTGATAACTAGTGCGAGAATAATTTAAAGCCTTCTTTCACTTTTTTGTAGAATGGCATCTCGGTGGATTTACCACGTGCTGTGAAATGTCCGGAAAGGGACAATTCTCAATGAAGCTCAAGGTACAATGCAACATTTCGACGACGCTCATTATGTAATCAGTCCGGGAATTAACATGAACAATATCGAAAATTATACTATTCTATTGCAACCATAACGTTATATTGGTGAAATTCAAAACATTGAAATTAGTCTTTTCTAGAAAATTGTAAAATAGATACCTAAGCTGGCATTGGGAAACGTGCTTTGCCTTTGATTTCTATGCCACTATTGGAAGGTAATGATACATCTTAATGGCTATTCAGTACCACACCATTAATGTGATATCCCGCGCTCTTTCCTGCGTCATACGTATGAGCTTTCAAACTTCTGTGCAATAGAATCAAACCTATAACTGGAAATTAAATATATTTCATCTTGTGAACTCTTCTAACCCAAACCTAATAGCTTTTTACCTTTGTATTCGAGAAGTAAAATATCGTATTAAAATTATTTAGATGTTATCAATGAATTAGGTAAACGAAATTCAGAAAATACAGAAATGATCATCAATGTGGTGTAGAACGAGCGATGGTTATTGATCCCTTAAGTGTATTTCATGCTCTTCGGGGGAAGTGGTGATATCCATCCGGCGACAACCTACACGTCACCCTTGTGGGGTTTTCCCCAACCAGATGTCTCCCTCCCAGGGGTACCTTCCTACCCTGGACGAGCTCTAAACTTTCGACTGGCCCCCAAACACGTGTGATAGTGTAGTGAATGTAAGTTTAAGCGTGTGAAAGTAAGGGATGAAGATACGAAGAAGAAGGTCTGCGCTCTATTTGTTGACAAATCACATTCGCCTGGTATTGATCGGAGAAATCACGGAGAACACTGAAAATATTCTAGTAGGTCGCTAGGAAAGCCCAGACACCGGCTGAGCTCGACCTAGCTTTCTAGCCAGTGGCGAAAACCCATTCGCCGTCGGGACTCGAACCCTGGAACCACCCGGTAGGGGGAAGCACTGCAATGACATCAGCTGATGTCCAGCCCTGATGCAGCTTCTTCGTGACTCAACCAAAGAATATTCACCCGACTCACATGAAAGAACACAAAGTCTGTTGATTAGAACTTCTGTCACTGAACCTATTAAGTAGTTTTTATTTAATTGGAATAAATGCTCAAATAGGTAAAATACTCTAATTGGGTTGTAGTTTTATAATTGTAATTACAAATATTATTCAAATTCGATGATTATGAAACTTATTAAGATGATATTTCGTTCTGTACAGAATTGTCAAGTTGTCCATATCACTTGTTTTTAGCATTACATATAAATTTAGAATGTACTACAGACAACTAATATTAATTTGATTTAATCTATTATTTAGTTTTTAATGATCGCTTACAATTTTAAAAACCGCTGAATTATCAAAACGATAGATCTACAAACACATTTTTAAATTCAGTACAATTTGTGTTGAAAATGAATATTAATTAGAAAAATAGTTACATTAGTTCAAAATTGTTATATTAGATAAAATATACCAAATCAATGTTTATTTTTTTGATTTAAAGTTTTTAATGAGAATGATAAAGTGTTTTTGCAAATTTTCGAATTGCATATCTTCCTTTATATTTTTTGAAAATGACCCTTATAGTTTCATACTCGTGTATTCGAACTAATGAAATTCGCCTTTAACTAATGAAATTAGTGATATCACAACAAGACGTTTGTTACATGGAAGTAACTACAATCTACTTGGAAATAGCTGTTTTGTATTTAAATTTATTTTTCGAAAAAGATTGTGTCAATATCTATTCAGAGCAAATTACATTTATCTTTGGCAGATCATTCACCAAGATAAGGTTCAGGTATTTTGTTCACGCATCATTAGCCTAGTGTTTATTAAAGTATTTTATCACAGTATCAAAATTTCCTAAATGCGTAGTCCCAATAATCAAATGTTTAATCTGTTTATACAATTTTCAACGTTGAGAAATGTTCTTGACATATAAATAATATTGACATTATATATTGTGACGTACCTGGGAAGCGGTACTTTCACGACAAATAAATTATGGAAGGGACAGGTACATTTTCGTGAATGGGTCTCCAGGAATTTGGCACCGCATAGGAAGATAATCATTATAAATTTTTTTGCACATCTAAATATTTTAATGATCAGAGAACACACTTTACAAATAGTATTTACACGCGAATACGTGTCGAGTGCGAGCGCGTCATGTGGTGCGACGTGAGAGGCCTCGAGGTGATAGCACGTGAGTAGTCCGGGCTACGTGGTTGGCGTTCTCAAGTTAATTCCTATGGTGATCTGCCTTGTTCTTAGTTCTGCAGTTGTCGCGTATCTGCAGTGTTGGCCAGCTGAATGTGAACCCAAGGTTGAGATAAGGATATAACGTCAGCTGATGAATATGGAAGTACGGAATTGGCCCCCAGCCACCCAAGCGGAAAACTGATTGAAACCAATAATGTAGGAAATCGTAGGACGGTGGAGGCTCATTCATTATCCCGCGGCTGGTACAATAGATAATATACAGTGGGCATAGCTTAACGGACATTCGCTGCTGGAAGTTAGGGAAAGGGTTCTGCGGAGACAAGATAGAACAGCCTGACGGGACATACTATCACGCGTTCGTGCCGTTCCAGTACGCCGTGCAACATTGTTTCACAGTCGCTGGGGTGGTGACCCGGCGCGAATTTCTATCGAGCCGTTAGGTTGGGCCAGGGAGGTTGGTCTGCCGAGGAGGGCGAATTTCCGGCGGGACGTTCGGAGGCGAACCGAAGCTTGCGAAGCCACGCGCGCCGTTGCCCGACGGCCGGTCGCCTCCAGAGGAAAAACAGCGTGGTTTTTAAAACATCAAGGTAGCGTGACTGGCGCTTGTTTCCAAGGCCTGCGCATTGGCTTAAC
>BOPP01000009.1:18251787-18275677 GCA_017312745.1 Gryllus bimaculatus | reverse complement strand
GGTGGTTTTTAGAAAGCTCGAAGTAGCGTTGACTGTGCGGCTTGTTTTCCAAGGCACTTGCGCATTGCGCCCCCCCCCCCCCGATTTGACCGTTGGTGGTGGCGGCGGCGGCGGCGTTACTACGCTGATCAACTCCAGTACTTATATATATATATATATACTTGTTGGTTTCTCTCAAACGTGCCTTTTTGGATAAATTTTGGATAAACGGCAAGGATTAGGCCTGTTCCGTCCTTAATGTGCAAGTCATCTAACCATCTTGTCCTTGGATTTCCGTCTCTTCTTCTGCCGACTGAGACGTAATTTAGTTCTCGTTTAGGTAGTGTATCATCATCCATTCATAGTATAGGGGAGTACAAATTTTGTTTCATTTTTAAACTCTTTCTGAGAGATTAAAACAATTTAGTTGTTGGTGTATACTTTTCTTACAATCTAATGCGATATAATTAGCATCACCTCACAGAAACTTCCTTTCACTTGTTTATATTTTGTTTTCTGATCAGTTTAGGGATCAATTTTCAGATTCATAAGAAATCGCTAGAGTTTTATAAACTTTCATTGAGTGTCCCGTTGTGTTTTACGAAATTATTTCTAAGAGTTTTTCTAATTGTTCCGCTCATTCTCTGGGGTATACTTAAATTTCACGTCTAGATCACATTTGAGTTTTCAATGTTATAGCCTAAGTAATTGAGGCATTAGACTACTTCTATGATTTTGTAATTTAGAATTTTTTTGCATCTGGCGTGTTGTGAGCCAGCAATAGCCATGGTTACGTAGTTAGATATGGTAAGATTATGTAGTTTCATTATTTTTTGAAGCTTGTAGACTGATATTTGTAAAACATTTTCGGATTCTGCAACAAGCGAGTCTGATATCTGCATTGTCTTCTGGGATATATTTCCTATTTTTAGTCTTGGCAGTGTTGTTTGTTTGTCATTCTTCTATTGCTGAGTTTATTGATGAATTCAATGAATATACAGGACAATTCATGTATCTTTAGCTCCTCCTGTAATTTGTGAAATGTTGAAGTTATTTCAATGCAGTTTTCACGAAGTTGATGAGCCAATGGGGCTAATTGATGTGTGTATTCGTTTCCATTTTATCACTTGTACGTTACGAGATATTGAGGTAACTTTGTTTCTTCCAAATGGAAAAATACATATTTTTATCATATCATGGCAAGCATAAAAAGACGGATCCAATTATATACGTATTGCCATCTGTTAGATAAACATATTTTTGATTAACTTTAATTTTTTGTACTCGTATTTAATGGATATTGTGAATGTAATGGTTCACCACCCAAGGTCATGCAGCCCTCTTCCTAAGGCGCGCTCCGGGCGATACAATATCCGTTCTGGTTTTTAGCTCTGGTGTTTAGTCGCATGCACATTAGGCTGTCCTTCACGAAATTATAGCAATGTTTTTTTTTGTTTTTAGATCTTTCTTAATAAAATATTCAACTCCTGAGGATGCTTTTTGTTTGCTCGGCCTGACTCGTCATTGCCTGAATAGGTAACTTTGTAGGTCAATACTTTCTTCCTGTTTCTGTTTTGTTTCAGTTAAGCCTGCAAAATTTATGCACATTTTTGAGATCATTAATGAGTTCAGCTTCTTTACGTACTAAACCCCGAATGTTCTGTGTAGATATTTTCCATGTTTCTGAATTATTCATTCGTTTATCCTTATTCTTTGCTTTAGTCTTCTTCGTAGGTATGGAATGTTTAATTCCTGCACTTTGAGGAATGTCAGTAATTTACATGTCCTCTGGCAGCATACCGGTTCTGCACCGGTTCTGCACTGGTGCATCACCGGTTCTGCACTGGCAGCATCACCGATGCCACTTCATTGCATCCGAGTCTGCAGTCAGTTGAAGGATTGAAGAATAAGTATACTTCGTTAGACAGTGATGTTGTAAGTAAATGATAGATAGTAGAGAAATTGAATAACTCTGTACCCCTCTAAACATAATAGCATTGAAATTGAAAAATACAAGAAACCAGAGACAGGTCAAACAGTACAGATCAAAGAAGTATGACACACAAGTACGTTGAGGCATGACACACTAGCCTGACGATAAAAAACATAGGTGGGGGATTGGGAAGGATATTGGATTTAGGTTAAACGGGATGGGGCAGAAAAGGCAATGAACAAGATGGTAGGTTTGTGTGAGACTCCTCTTTCGAAACCTGTACAGCATGGAATGGCCGTTGATAAATTCTTCAAACTATCATCAGTGCTACCTCTGTATATCCGCAGTACCTTGGAAGTGTGCAAAGCTCATCGTGCGCAAGGGCAGTTCTACTTTAAGGCGGCTCCTGGCAGAGAGCTTGTCGGTATTTTTATATTAATTACTAAAATAAGAGAATACAATCGAACAGCGGAGAAAGCAATTTCCTACCTTCGATTTAACCGTGATAAATTAACCAGGAACACTATTATGATATAGCAAAAATTTGAGCGGTAAATAATTTTTACATTATACTTAACTACGCCATTAAGATATTTTTACGTTTAAATTAAATAAAACATTTATAATATGTGTAGAACTGGCAATGTTGCCTAATTCATTTATTTACTCCGGAGTATAGTTCTGAGTTCAGAGTTTAGACTTTCTTCTGCTAGGACATTCGTAGTAATTAACAAGACGGACACGCCAAAGCATCATCGAACACTAATTGGCACCCGTTCTTCAGCATTCCTTAGAGTGCGGCGCATGGACGAACAATATATCACCCGAGCGGAACGGTTCTTGGAAGTGGCCGGCGCCCCCTCGGCGCCCGCGCCCGCGCCCGCGCCCGCATGCGCGTATGCATTCGCTACGGCTCCAGCCTCGCGACTGCAGCTGCGCGGGCTCCCCAGCGCGGGCACTCGCGTAGTTCGTCTGACGAGGAGGCTGCAGAGCCTGCGGCAGGGACGAGCAGCTCGTTTTACGCTCGTGGACGGGGGGAACCGTTATGCACCTCTGGAATGCTCCTGCCTTGGACGAAATATAATACTACATACTTCCCAACGTGACTCCACTTCTTTGTTACTTCCCGGCAAGGACTTGGTGAACATGAAGAGCAAAACATGAAAGATGGCGATGCAATTTATAATAGTATAATTTCCTGCATACGGTTTCGATAGTATCCTTAAAATTGAGCAACTAAAGCAAGATAAAAACTTGTTTAGTTTGTTTTTTCGTATTATTACTTACGGTTTAGAATATTCTCTTCAAACTGATATTTGAGATAGAAGATCAGCAATAACAAGTTAAAACCACCTTGAAAACAGATACTATTTTTCTATTGGAACGAAATCTAGGCGTACAATTTTCTAGGTTTGAGGGCGCAGATTTCAATAGCTGGCGAGAGTTTGGGACGAGGGGGATTGGAAAATACAGTTACAATAGATACACGTCTTTTGATTTATTTCGATTGCCGGTTCCCTTGATTTTATATGACTCGTCAGGTCAAAAATACATTAATTAATAGGTTTTTTGTTTACATCTTCGTTCATAAGTGATCTACGAATAGAAATAAATAGGATATTTATTTTATTGTTTTGTCTTCTTTTATATATTCTAGAACAGTTTCAGAAAATAATATTTTTTCAGTTTCTTGAAAAATAACATTTGCTAAGCGTAATTTTCTTTAATTTATTATAGAAATTGTTGTGTTTTTACTTTCACATACTTCTTACCTAGTAAGAGCATATTTCAATGCTGCAACAAGAATCGGCGATTCGGGAACAGAAAAACCCATTTTATGGATCACTGATAACCATAACGTGGATAATTCTTGTTTCTATAAGTAGTAAAAAACCCCTCTAACTCCCTGTGTAGTCAGAATTCACGTTTTGTGAGTACGTAATACCGAAACATTTGTTAACACGGCAAAACATCTGCCCATCTGTCATGTTAATCTGTTCGTCTGTAAACAAAACTAGCGAGTAAATTTTCACCATAGACAGGATTTTCACCGAATTTTTCTTGCCTTATTGATCTTGTTGACATCATGGCCATTGAATTTGAAACATTTATTTTGATTTTTGGTGGTAATTTACACCAAACCTCAAGAAGAGTTTCAAACTTTTCAAGCTGCAATGTTTTCTTTATTTTGTGTCATAGAAAAGTACGCTTATAAAGTTGTCATGGGTCCGATTTTTATTCAACTCTCTGAATTATCGAAAATAGCAATAGTTAAGAAGCTTATAGTAGACTCCCTACTACAATGTTGAAGATATAGAATACAATATTCGAGGTAGGATTTTTTGTTAATGAAAAACGCCCTTCAAAGATAAATAATTAAATGATGTCTTGTACAATTGTTTAAAAAATTAGTCATTTTTGCTTAATGTAGAGAGAAATAAAGACAATTTTAAAAACAAGACTTTATCAAAAGTGACTTGTTTCTCAGGTACTGGGAAGTACTGATAAGCTATTGGGAAGCTTATAAAAGTGGCGCAGATCCAATTTTCATTGAATTTAGAATTTTCGAAAATAGCAAAAGTTACAAATAATGTGAAAACGTATGGGTTGTAATAGCATCACTATTGTAGGTTTTGTAAGGATATAGCCCTAATAAATAAGTCGTATGAAGTAACAGTGGCAAAAACACAGATATGATCATTGGCTAGAATGAGGCCTTTGGCGTCAATACATAGCAACTGTGAAGGGGTGGGGAAAAGCGAAAGGAAGTCCCGAGTCAATATAACGGTTACTAACAACCGTGCAATATTCTGTGCCATTCTTTAGCACAATTAGTTTATCCACTACAAATGTGAGAGTTTAATTTCGTCCCGCCATTTTCGATTTTTACCCGTATTAATGAAGTAGTAACCTTTACCTATCAAAGGTTGACACGGATACCCAAACGTTCTACATTCAAATGGCGCGGGCAGAACTCACTTTAAGAGGTTGAGAACCTCGATTAATTTAAATACTCTTAGAGAGTTGGAAATGTAGCGTCTGTGCAGAAGTAGGTGGTAGGAACACGCCTCAGCCGGGAGGCGCAGCAGCAAAACGAAGCGGGCGGCTATTAATGTTGGACCGCGATCTAGTGGAGCAGGAGTATTGGTTCATAATTGTAGTTTTGAAGTAAAATTGGATACAGCTTATGAATAGAGGTATGTAGATGCAGTCAGTTATGATTGGAGAATATGAAGGGAAAGAAGAATACATATGTTAATGGACATGTAAGTAATAAAACTATTTTATTTCAACTTTTCCATTTTTTAATTCTTTTGATGTATTATTTTACTTTTGGAATTGAATACATTCAATATATGGTATTAGATGAATTTTGTAAAATCGTGCCGCCGTACCAATGAGGAGTAATTGAAAAAACGACACCTGAGAACGGACAGCACGTGGTGCAGTGTACAGAACGAGGCATGGGGACAGCAGAACCCAATGATAAGGAACTTCGCGGGTGGAAAAATCCCCTCAACGACGTCCGAGAAGACCGAGGTAGAATCTACGTCCTGTGGTTGTAACATGAAGCCCAATCAAGGAAATTGTTGACTGCACTTGGTCCCTGATAATAGCGATCCAAAATTTCAAAATGAATTGTGTGATAGGTATGCTACGTGCGCGTGAGGGACTCTGCTACTGAATCGTGTCGTTAATTTGATACTGAGTCGAATCACTAAGGGAAAACAGCTTAAAAAAACATTTCGCTACGCGCAGACTAGACAGCAATTCCGCGAGGAGAGAATATTACCGAGGTCTGAGGTGCCAGCATAACGGTAATTTACGTTAGATAAGAGGGAGAAAAACAAGCTGGTCACAGAATTAGGTGAAATAGTAAAGAGATAAAGAAAGGGAAGTAGGGAAAAGGTAACTTGCGTGTAACCTAAAGAGTTGGTATTTTGAGTCCTTGTTACTCGATATCTTAGTATAGAAGATAAACATTGTTAAGATATGACATGTTTGTATTTAAACATAATTGATGTAAACCAGCATTGAATAGAACGATTGTAAATGGTATAGATGGTAAATTAACTGTATTGTAATATTAATTGTCATACATTTCAAACTGGAACGTGCAAAATATTGTAAATTTTTGAAGTTCCATTATTCAGGTAGTGAATCTCAATAGAGAGACATTTCACTGAGATTGTGTTATGGCAACGGTAGTTACAGACTTGTAGACAAAAAAAATCCTGACAGTGTAAATATTTAATTGTGTGTGTTTGTGCAGATTGTGACATTGGGTTTGCATTTGTTGTTTTGTCATTTTTATTTAGGAGAGAAGACAAACTTGGTTACTCTATTGACTTTGTTGTTGTACAAAAGGTACTGGTTTTGTGTTGTTTTAAAAATATATTTTTTGTTCGGAAGTTTTCTGGAAGTTTGTCTGTGTATATATATATATATATATATATATATATATGTATATATATATGTATATATATATGTATATATATGTATATATATATGTATATATATATATATATTGTTGATTAAGAATAGGTAAAAAGTTGTATACCTCCAACAGTTGGAGAGGTTTCAATACGAGACGGAGGTTCTCCTCAACGTCATTGGTTAGCAGCGCATTCTTTCGTACTGGGAAATCTCGGCACACTGGTGTACTAGTTGTAGTGGATGCAAAGTAAATCTGCCTACCTTACGATATCAAAGTCTCAGAAGCTGTCTGTACTACTTCAATTTTCAACGTACCTTGATGTAAGAAGATTTTCAACTTTGGTATTAGAATATTAGAAGTAAAAAAATTAGACTCTTATGGGGATGATCATTTTCTGATGTTTGCAATGCTTCTCCGTGAGAGAGGCATTACAAACATAAGAAGTGAGCAATGTGCAATATTTATATTTCCAATTGACACTAGAACGCCCAATCATGGGATTTATCGAGAGCGCCCGCAAGCCGTCAAGCTGATATATTTCAAGGCCAATTCATCCCATTTGGGGAACCTAATCACAGTAAAAAGCATATTAACTTCAATTAACATTTTCTTGACTCAATACACCAATTTCGTTAATTAATGGCTTCTTAAAATAGAAATAAAGCTTTGGAAAACAAAAACGCATATTTATTGAAGGATGTTTTGGTACTTAATTCATCTCAACTTCAGTGGCTCTATAAAGATGAAAATAAGTAAACAAATATAATTAGCGTATAAATTGATATAAATAAGCACAGGCATACACATACATACCCAAGTGTCATGGATACATTAAATACTGAAACACTTCTATGGCTGTTCGTACATACTTAATATTACGAGTACATTTATTTTGTAATATACTTTGTGGTTGATACATCCTCAATCCTTACTTAATGTCATTATAGATTTCCACAATATTTCCTCTGCCACTGCGGAATTTTTCTCGAGTGTCATCACAATTACTTATTTTTTATTTCAAAAACCCAGTACGTGTGAAAAACAATTGTATTGGCTATCACTTACAACAATATTTTACGGTATGTAGTTAAATTATATGATCAACTATTTTTCAAAAGATTTTTGTATTACATTTGTAAAAGCGTTTCTTGATAGACGATATATATATAATATATATATATATATATATATATATATATATATATATATATTCTAGTTTTATGATAAATATCAGAACTTTTTAGCGCGAGTGTGATGCATGTAAGTCATGAATTTCGATCACAAACCAATATTTTTCCGAATCATTGTGAAGGATGCACTTTATTGAAGTAAAGAAGAGATCTGTCTGATTCAAAGCAAGCAGAAGCTTCGAGACAAGCAGAAATATACTCCTCTGCTGTATTTCATCTCAAGATACCTAGAGAGGAAGAAAATTCATTTTATTGTGATTATGAATTACAATACTTCATATGTCTAACTCTGTTAGAAATGTCTTTCAATGGAGACTCCAAACGTGATTTCTCGGAAATCGATAATATTAGGCAAAGATGAGTGAACTATCGTAGGAAGTCCGACCTCAATCAGCCATCAATTGAACGGCTTTTGGGTGTTTATAATATAGTATGCAATAAAATTGCTTAGATTATATAAACATTTTCAAAAATTTTAGATAATCCACTTCGTATGTACATGTCCTGTCACGGGATCCCATTGCCCTACTTCTAATTATACAAAATAAAACAATATTCGAATACGACGTAGACGATTCGTTGTATTCAAAATGACAGTTTCAGGCTTTCTAGTGTTAAAATATAAAAACATATTATAGCTAGTGATAGAGTATTTTATTTAGCTTGTAGCTTCATTCGTGTCATCACCAAGTCTGAACATTTAGTGGATTCGTATTTGATGTATTAAATTATATTAGCGATCCAATGCAGCGCGATCTTTAAAAATCACTGCATGAGAGTAAAAGGTATGTTTTAACTTTCATTGTAATTAGTGTTGGATATTTTAAGAAACGGAATGCTTTTAAACAAAATCGTAGGACTGGCACATTTTAGTGATACTCTTGTGATAGTAACAGCTTCATAGCTCCATAGCTTCATAGCATAACAGTTTTTAAATATTATATTTTCGCACGAATATTACAATTCAGGATATCACGTTTTTATAAAATTATTTCTTAGGCGTTTATATTATAATTACAATTGAATCGTTGAGTAAAAAAATCGTACAACTGAAAAATTGACATTTTTTTAAATGGGTATAGTCAAAATACTTCTTGAACATTGGCCTTCTTTATGAAACGAAAAACAGTAAAACTAACACAATGTGTTCGCATTAACGAGGCTACCTATTTTTGTATTGAGTGGAAGAACAATGTAACTCCTGGAGTTACACACCCAACGCCTTATATTCTCTTTCTTGCTGCTTGAGTTCAACATACTGGTATGTAATTGACTCTACAAACCTGTAATGTGAATATTGGAGGATTGTTATTGTTGTTTTTTTAGTTGAAAGAATCAACGATAGTTACGTATCTTATAATTAAATATCTACATAATATTCATCTTCGTGGACACACTTTCTACCATGCAACAAAGCCTTCGGAAACGACAAACGAGACATAAAAAGACATGATTGAAATTATCTACCAGAAGATTATGAGCATATGATTGTAAAAAGTCGCAAATTAAAACCATTTATCGGTCACATGCGTCTTTAACCCTTGTTAACATGCAACCCTATAAGTTTGTTAAGTGCACTTGTACCTACCTGTAGATGAAGAAATTTAATATCCCTAGCAATGGGGTTTAACATCCTTAGCAACGTAAATAAACAACCATCGAGTCATCGCAATTCAAATGTTTAATAACAAGAAAACATGGCTCTGCACAAAACAAATTAGATCCAAACAATTCGGAACTCATATTAGTTCTTGGGATAAGTATTGTTAATTATAATATTAATACGACAGTTAAAATGTATATTAGATAAATTAACCTCATTTTCCTGGCATTCCACCAAATGAAACTCTTCTCTGGTATTTATATTTACTAACGATCTAAAGATGCCGCCACTGGAAGTAGAAGTGCAATCTTACCCACCGAATAACATTTCTTTAGGTATATTTAGGTTCAGGAGAATTATTTACATCAATTGTTTCTCGAATCACGGTATACGAATATTGTTTAAATATATATATATATATATATATATATATATATATATATATATATAATGTAAATTTTCGCATAAATTTGAAATTCAATGATGACCGATAAAATGCTAAACATAAACCCCGAAATGTTAGTGTTATTACTGCCTCATCCAAATTAAAAATCTCAGATCCGCTAGGCTTCGCCTCGATTTTTTAATTTTCGCATCTGCAGTAATAACACTCCTAACATTTCCAGGTATGTTAATAGCTACTACAGTATCAGTAATGATATATACATATATAACTGACTTCAAGAGCTGATGGACAAATTATTATAAAAAAACGTGCATATGAACAGAATTGAATTGAATTGAATTGAATTGAATTGAATTGAATTGATGCCTTAATTTACGTCACGAGACTCGAGCAATAACGCCCGCTCTTCCGTCTGAACACGCAAATTTCGCTACTCTCCTTTCAGCCACTAGAGGAGAAAGGAGGTATCACTAGGCCGGCGAAACAGACGATTTGAATTTATCTCAGAGGCCTCATTTACGCTTCAGGATCTTTTTCATGCAGCAAATCTACCAACGTAGGGCAGCCGGCTTTACTTTCTCACGGAAGGAAGGCGGTCAAAGGATTTTTTCGTTCTTAAATCCACGTCTTCGATCAGGTTTGAATCCTCAAACTTGGGCATAACAGGGTTTACCTTAGGTATATCTGTTAAAGGAAAGTATGAGTGGCGAAATCTTGGAGTTTTACAATCATACTTTGCCTTGGGAGACAAACAATGAAGATCAGCAAGAATAATAATGAAATCATTACAGTTCTAAGCTATCATATTGTGTAAAAATTCATTAATACACGGGCCGTTACGCTTTAAGATATAGCTATACTAGCTATACGTATTATATACCTTAGCTACTATGACTATAATTAGCCCATAATTCGTATATCGCCATATGGTACCCGTACTCTTTACACCCTATATGTTTGATTATTATAGTATCCTCCTTCGATTTTTACTTAAAATTTTAAGTTAATTTGCTCAATTTCTTGCGTTTATTAAATATTGAGTGCCAAAACAGTATAACTACAAGATCAATTTTTGGCTGCACAGATTCTTAGGATGCACATAATGAAAATTACTCGTCAAGATCTTGTAGAGGGAGTCATTCCTTACTTCCATACCCGTGCATTTGATTGTTGTAAAATGTACACGGTTTAACCAAAACATATTGTTTGAGTTTTTCTCAGAACAAGGATTTTTGACTCCAACTGTTTTTCCTCTCACCGATTCAATTTTATAATTTATTTTAAATTTCTGTATTTATTTCCCAACTATTTCCAGTTTAAGTAAATATTGCAAAAATGTACGTTTATTTTTCCTTATTTCAAAATTATATTGAGACTTTTGGGATATTTGTCGGAGATATTTGCAAGTAAGTGGATAGCAAATCATCAATAAAATTCTGCCTTATTAAATTTTGTTGGTAAGAAACAAATGATTTGAGATTTTCTTTTTCCCTCATTTTCGCGAACTAGAAGGAAAAGTATCTGATGGAGTTCATGTTACCAAACAACGAGTGTTACGATACATTCTTGGCTATCCGGGATGAGCCGCGTCTCCGTCAATTGTGCTGATGTTTTGGCCATATTGCTGTGGCCTACTGATAGCAGCATAGCTCTGAAGAAGGCCACAGGAAGATGGTCGATACGTCAGCAGAATTGACCGAGACGCAGCTCATCCCGGATAGCCAAGAATGTATTGACTCCGGCCGCGGAAGCCTACGAACGCATACAACGAGTGTTACGAGTTAGTTTGCGATGCCCAATTGTTTATTCAATGATTGAATAAGTAAAAAATGTGTTGAATTCCTATTGTTTGAACTTAAATTGTATTAAAGTTCTTGTGCACTAATGAAATATTGATCTTTAATTTTTAACTACAACAGTATCAGTAGTAGCCAGAGAACGAAACTGCCAGTTTTGCATTCATGGGAGAAACTTGGGAGCATCGGACCAGCACGCAGTTAGTACATTGTTCATCAAAGTGTGTCTGCTGAAGACTTCCTCTCGTCGAGGGCATTGTGTCTTTGGGCCACATCTTCAACGTTTTGCTTTCACGATGCGTGTGAGGCCATAATATGCATTTGCATGGAATAATGCATGTGTAATTCAGTGAACAGAGCATTACAAATGGAATGGTTCCTGCACATGGAAATACCGTTCTCCCTACCAGAATCAATAGTAAAATTTGGCCAAGCTGTTTTGGTAGTTGACGGCACCGCAGATGCCATGTGTGGACCTCCGTGGAAACCTAAACCATCGCTGTTTCTGGTGGTTCCCTTGTCCATGTAGAACTCTGAACCACAAAAGATTTGCAATTCATTGTTAACTCTCTCGGAATGTCGGCAAGTGTCCTAAAATTTTGATCATATTTTCTGTTCTGAAGAAGCGCTCATATTTTGAAAGAAATCTGTTGATATCATCTGTTGAGCAAACGTTTGTATTTTACAGTTTCTTAAAGGTGAGGTTACAGTGAATGTATTCTGAATCATCTTCTCACTTTATAATTTACTAATAAATAAAACTTTATTCCTAAAAATTAACCGTTGTAACCATCAGTTCTCTATTCTAGCCTGAACCATGAAATTTTTGCTATTCAGTATCTAATAAAGTTTACCCAAAAGTATATGTTATTTGTGCCAAAAATTGAAAAATGAGCAATAAACACGGCAAAATACTACCATTCACATTATCATTATAGAAGTATTGATTTCTTGTCCTGACGGGGGGAACGAGGTGGGTAAATTGGTGTGGACCGGCCACGCCCTTCGGAGACGAGGTTGGCTGGTTCGAGCCTTTTCATGCAGTTATTATTGTGAAACTTCTCTGTTGCAGCAGAAATTATTTTAGGATTCACAAACTTTATTGAAAACCATTTGAAGCAATTCTAATCAAAAATACTATGAATCAAAAGATATAATTTTCTAATTCTTAACTTTTAAACAATTTTTCACATCCATTATTGACTTTGTAAAATGTATGTCTCTTCAAATCAATTGTTGAAGTTTTGTGCACATGTATGTAAGGGGATGGTGAAGCTTTAAGTAAAATAATAAATATAAAGCAACATTAAATTTAAATATAATATAACCAGTACCAGTACGAACTTAGATCTCCCTAATCATTAGGAAATTATTATTATTTCTGTTTACTTTCTAGCCTTACGAATTCTTCGTAAGAAGAGGAAGATATGTAATCTTGCGGTGGAAAAAGACGAATTTTCACCATAAAAAGTCTTATAGTTGGGCTCTGATAACGAAAATTAGGGGGAGGGAATCCTCTAACAAGTGATGAAGCCAAAATCCATGTTTTGTCGGTTCTTGATACCGAATATTCAATTGACGGAAAACGCCCGTCTCTCCGTCTGTACGTACGTCTGTAGTCAACGCTAACGGCTAAACCGTTCCACCGATTTTCTCCAAAATTGATTTGCCTAACTCGATCTAGTTGATGTCGCGCCCTCTGGATATTGAAACCAATACTTTAATTCTAGGGGGTACTTTACATGAAATTCAATAGACATTTTCAAAATTTTCAAAAAACACTCGAACTTTTTTTGAATGAATTTTGTTGTTCAATAGTGCGTTTAAGAGGATGGTGAAGGTCTCATATTCGATGATATCACACATTTTCAAAATTGCAAATAAAATCAAATACTACAAGATTGATGATAGAAGTGTTTGGTTCAGACAATTGTCAGTTGAACAAACTTAAGTGTTAAAAAAGGTCATGTATATTTTGTGTAAAAGTTTGTAGTTTTTGTGTCATTTGCGCTTGAAAATTGCAAAAAAAAATCTCAAAAACCGCTTCAAATTGTTTTTCAAATTTTCTTCACATTTGAAATAAGGAATGGTAAGAAATATGGCGCTAGTCTCATTTTCGGGTATTGCTCGTTTTTTTCGAAAATTGCAAAAGAATTTCAAAAGTACAAAATTGAAGATATTTTGCCTAAGAAAAAGTTTGTTGTTGTAAATTAGCTATTAAATAAATACATAATAAATAAATAAACAAACTAGTACTATAGAATGGCACAGACTTTCTCGCCCTACTTATTTTTCTAATATCGCTACTCTTGACTAACGTTTGTGACAAGTCTGATTCTCTTCACGGCTGGTTTCATTTTGACGCCTGCAAAACATTTTTTCACTTTTTTTACGTACTCGGCTCCGTTGTACTTAAACTGAAACCACCACACACCTATCGCTATTAAAGAAGTATTCATATCATGTACTAACGGATGCCCGAGGTGGCTAAATTGGTGGTTACGGTCCCAGCTCTTTGGAGGGAAGGTTGGCTGTCTCGTGTCTTGTCAGAAAATTATTATTATTTGTTACAATCCGTGTTGCTGCAGGAAATAATCGAGGATTCTACAAACTTTATTGAAAACTATTTGAAGCAGTTCTAATCGCAAATACTATTAATCAAGTTATATAAAGTGGGAGTGTCTGTATGTGATTTTCGAAATTTTAACTTTTAAATTATTTTCACATCTCTTATTAGATTTGTAAAACGTATGAACAATCAAATCAATTGTTGTCTTTCGGTGCTTACTATTTTAGAAGTGCCAGTTCTCTGTAAAACCCGGGTGGCCGAAGCGGTTAAATGTCGAGTTCGGTGTCAGCGTTGCGTAGAGAAAGGCCGATGTTTCGAGGGTGACTGAGAGACAATTCTGTTTCTTTTAACGAGCATACATTATTTACCACGTCGAGTTATGCCTGCCGAGCTGCAATCTTTTTTCTGTCCAAAGGACATTTATTTTACGTTTTGTTAATTTTTACGCTGCCTAATACTGCAACTGAAACACAAAGCGCTTATGACAACTAAAGAAGTGCCTAATCCATGTACGACCCCAGCGACCGAGTTTTTTTAAATGATTCATATTGACTCAGTGCTTCAGAAGCAATGTCGAGTTGTTCGAGACACGCTCAGGGATAGTTATTTGATACAATTCTGTTTTGACGAACAAAAAGTATTGAAAATTGCAGAAACTTAATTCTAAATTATTTTAAGCACTTCTAGTAGAGGGAAAAGCCTTTTATGGAACACTGCCGGTCTAAAACAGCCGGTTCTGGAATACAACATCCGCCGTAATTATCCGTTGGAGTGTGTTGACCTGCGAAGATCCAATGTAAACATTCGGCGGAGTGTGTTGACACCGGAAACGACCATCCTGTACCAAGTTGTGGGAAGACACAAGGTTTCTGAACATGCAGTGGCTGTCCGGTGTTTAGTGTTGTGACTTCACAAGATCGCCGAGAGGAAAAGGCCGTCGTATACGAATTTGTGACGACACACACACACACACACACAGCTGTGCCGAGCACTCAGTTGCTGTGGTGATCTTTGGACATCACACAGCAGCAACCATGCCTACCGACCTAAGAAAAAAATATGGTGGCCTAGGGGGGAGGAGTAGGGTGCAGTTTCTGCTTGACGTGGGGAAATAAGAAAGTGAAGAACATAGCATTTACTAGTAATGCCTTGAAATTACAGCATCATGTTCCTCAACGGAACAGGCGATGCAGACGAGTCGTTTCCCTTGAAAATCTTCGGCGTTGTCACAGGTGCGACGAAGGGTGTTGTGATAAATGACTTGAAAACAGTTGACTTTGAAACAAGTCACAGTTTGTGACCGCATAGTCTTTGTAAGTGGGTACAGCCAGGTTCACGATAGTGTCTTCTGCACGTTGAGGTTACCATGTTTGCTGAATCGAAATTTTGGATTTCTTTCGAGCTGCATTTGAATGTCATTTACACGACACTCGACGTACGTTTTCGGTGTTGCGACATGTGCCCCACAGGGTTAGCAATGCTTGAATTTCGGAAAAAATCAGCATTGAAGCAAGATTAGCATAGTGGTATTAATAACTTATTTATAACCCCTTTTTCTTTTCCTCGCGGCACTAGTTCTCTACATCATTTATACTTAATGTACTGACAGAACGCGCTCTCGCATACCGAAGTGGATTTTATTTTTTCGCACACTTCATAAAAACTACAAAAACAAAAAGAGAACTTTTTCGCTATAAACTACAAAACTAGACTGTCTCGGCTAATGTCACGATTGGTCAGAGGCTGTTGCACATCGGTACTATTCATTCACGGATATGTGTTCGTGCCTCTTTCAAATCAACAGTAGTTCCTAATTCTGTCGTCTGCAAATGTGTAATGATTGTATATATGTATATGTATAATGTCTTTGTTGGTATTTTACTAATAACAATTTGGAATCTCCTGGAAACATTGATGGCAAGAAAGAGAAAAATTGACTTGGGATGTAGGATATTCAAAGAACAGTAAACTTATGATTACTTTTCCATACATTAAAAATAAAAGCTGTGTGACTGATATGCCATAATATAGTGCCTGTGTTCAGACGATACCATTTGCGTCGACACTATGAAACTCAACGAAAAGATAAATATGATTGTTAGGTCGGTGAGAAAAGATAAAATGTTAAAAATAAAATAAATTGTGACAACTCAACAAATTACTTTTGTGAAGCAGAAATAGCTAAATATTAAATCACTGCGAGCAAGTTTTTAAGTTGCCAATCTAAGAGCACGCACTAGACAATCATCCGTGAAGGGAGAATTTGTTAAAGAATGCCTTCTTTCTGTTGCCAAAGAGATTTGTCCAGAGAAGACTGATTTATTTAGTACAGTCTTACAGGACCTACAATTACACGGAGAATTGAAGAAATTGGAGACAAAATGAATCAGCACTTGCAAAACTCCACAAAATAACTTTCATGTTTTTCCTTGACACTCGACAAAAGCAATAATGATCGTCATTCTACACAAAAGAACAAGGCCTCTAATTTTTATTCTTGGGACTAATGATTATTTCAAAGTCACAGAAGAGCTTGCTGCACTACAAAGCATAAAGGAACAAGTACAGAAGAGGATATCTGTGAAAAGGTTTGCCAAACTGTGAATGGTTTGCGACTGGGCGGGGCTAAACTAGTCAGCATGCCATCTGATGGTGCTCCTAGTACAGTGGGGTCTAAGAAAGGAGTAATTGCTCGCATTAACCAAGAAATGGACAAACATAATCATTCTCAACCAATAACCAAACACTGCCTCAACCACCAGCAAGGGATGTGAAGTAAATCACTGAAGTGGGACTCTTATGAAAATTGTGGTATCAATCAGAGCCCTTGCACTAAACCACAGACTATTTTAGGAATATTTGTTTGAGCTAAATGTTGACTATAAGGATATTCTGTATCACACAGAAGTCAGTTGGTTGAGTTGAAGGAGAGTTTTGAAACGTTTCTATGACTTTTACAGATTACAACTTTTTGCTTTCAAAAAACGAAGTCCCAAAGCCTAATGTTGCAGAATGGAAATGTCACCTTGCCTTTCTGACAGATGTAATAGCGCTACTCAACAATTTCAGTGTGCGACCTGAAGAAAAGGGGAATCTCATCTGTGATACACAATCACTGTCAAAGCATTTGAAGTAAAATTAGCCCTCCTCATCAAACAAGTAAAGGAGGAAACCTTCTGACATTACCACAACTCAAAATCTCTCGGCGGAGAAACCATTGGTTGCGTTATCAAACAAAACAAGTGTGGGTTTACTGGAAAAATTGCAAAAAAGTTTTCCTATTTAGATTTAAAGAGCTTCATGTCCACGAACAGGACATACATCTTTTCCGTAACTAATTTTCTACTGACACTGAAAGTGGATTCAATTTACCAAATGGAACTGTCTGAACTGCAGAATTGTGACTCTCTGAAAGACTCATTAAAGTCTAGCAGCCTTTATAATTTCTATGCTTCTCTCCCCTCTGAGACATATCATCTCAGGAATAATTCATTTAAAATGGCAACCATCTTTGGCAGCACTTATGTCTGTGAACAGAATTTTTCGAGAATGAAACATTTAAAATTTGAACCAGATCAAGACTAACAGATGCACACTTGCATCACGTGTTACGACAAGCAGTGACACATTTGAAACTGAACATTGACTATCTCATTAGCCAAAAGCAAGCCCATAGTTCCCATTGAAATACTGGTACGTTTGTTGACTTAACTTTACTTCATTTTAAATATTGTATTTTTTCCCGTTTTGCTTCTTCACTTCAAAATAAGATATGAGCAGTGTGCATAAGATTTTGTTCATAGTTCATTTTTACTATAGTCCGGCTCTCAACCGCCAGAGAGACAGTGCCCAGTTTAAAAAGATTGAGGACCGCTGTTCTTAACATTGTTTATGCCACAGAAGTAATCGATATAATTGTAAAGTAGTATATACATTGTAATATTGTAGATAAATTATTTACATTATTATTAAGATTATGAAAATAACAAATCGTCTCATATATTATTTCAATAGTATAGATACCTTTTGTGGCTCTCACACGCAACAAATGTTTACAAATGAGGTATCTAAAGAAAGATAGTTTCACGGAGACGTGACGAATTGCACTTTGACTTTATGAATCTGAAGGATTTGTTAAAAAACGCATTTAAATATTAATGTCAAATGAAACCAACAATACTCGAGCAGCGAAAAACTCTTAAGCGAAGCGTTCTAGAGCGTTAAAACCTTACATTTTGAGACCAAAGCCTCAAACGTTTCTCACTATAATCTACATAATGAGATACTTCTGAACATTCTATTACATTTTTGTCAACTCGGCGTTTCTCGATGCTTCTAAATCATACTTATCACAGAGTGGCGCAACTCCGTGTTAAATGCTCTATGAAAATGTGATGATCAGCGAATCTACGTTCCCTGTGGTGACAAAGAAACACTACACCGATTACATTCGATACTTCAGTCGTAATATAGCTTCGTTCTGCTAAATACGATAGAAAATAGTGTTTATATATTTTGATTTCCTCTCGAATATACCTAAATATACATCAGGTGAGGTACAATTTAAAACTATTTTTAAGAAAATAAATTATTTAAATTTTATTAATGTTTGTCATTGAAATTTAATAATGTCTTGAGGAATAACTGTTTCTTTACCTTTCATGAAAATTTCTAGAAACTGCTCATCTAAGTACCAAAAATAAAAAAATAAAAACGAAATTCTGAATGCATGCTGAAGGGTTTATTGAGAGAAGAAAATTTGTACCTAAAATTTACGTAGCTCTCTCAAGAGTAAAAAGCTTTTCCAATGTTTTTGAGACAACCAAGGAAAGCGACAAGCTGTCGAGGAAGATTTTATAATTATTTCAAATGTTATTAAGGAAGTGTTGTGAACTGTTCGAAGAACATTTGTCTATAATACTGAATAAACCTTTATTGAAAATTTTTTCAAACATCAATTGAGTCGTCCAGTGAGAGGGGGAGCTAACACATAAGGGTATGGAACTAAGGAAAATTGAGTTTTTCGTTTGCATAAATAATAGAGCTTGAAGTGTGTGTGTGTGTGTACGTGTGTAAAAGAAGAGGATGGGACAAGGTTGGGGAAGCAAACGGGCGCTGTCCGTGGCTCATTTGTTACGACTCTTCTCTGACATTCAACTGGTATTATTCGGATAATCAACGGAATACTACCGAACAAAGTAACCGGCTGCTAAAATTCTCCTCCAATCAGTGGTTGAAAATGACCAGGCTATCTAGCTAGTGTCGAAAATCCAGGTCTCGAATCTTAGAAAATAACTGTCAGAGACACTGCTGTGGGAATAGTTGTTGCCCTGTACCATCTCAGCCGTTCACGAAGATCCTTGTTTCCTAAAGAGTTCCTTCATTCTTCTTTGTGTTACCAATCGGTACTCTTGCAAAACAAGGGATACTGGATATCTGTGAAATTGACATGTCAAATCATTATTTAACATCAAATATCTAACTTTACTTAGAATGTCAGTAATTGGCCGATTGCATACGGGAAGTAACAAAAACATCTGATGTTCTGATGCTAGCGTTGGTATTATCGACGACACACAAATGTAGTTTAGCTCCCTCTCTCACGGAAATTGAAGAAAATGGGTGCGTCACCTATTTTACAAGATAGATATAATAGCGTAATGAATTATGATATAATTATGAAATTTGCGGAATAAAAGAAAAAGGATATGTAAAAATGTCGATTTTTACTTTTCTATATACATACGTATAAGCGTATATACGTACATACGTATACACGTGGTATTAGGAAAGTTATGTAATGCTGCGCATTTTAGCTGGCTTTTCAGCAAAACAAAATTCATTGCCGAGCCCTGATAACGAAATAGTTGATAACTTCAGTTGATAAATTAGAGAGAAAGGTCCTCTAATACTTGATGTAACGAGAATCCCTGTTTCGTGAGTCTTTGATACCGAAAAAACAAATGACAGCCAAACGCCCGTCCGCCTGACTGTGTGTCAGTCTGTGAACACCACTAGTACCTAAACCATAAGTATGATTTTTTCAAAAATTAATATTTCCCGGTCGATCTGGCTCCACTCGAGGCACCGCGATTTTGAAAAACTTTCTTCAAAATTTGGAGGTAGTTTATATAAAGGAACCGAACATTTTCAAAATGTTCTAAAAAAAGGCTCCAAATATTTTTCTTTGAATTTCTTATAAGAACAGAGTAAAATATACAAATAAAGATGGCATACGTCCGATTTTGAGTTAACTCTGAATTTTTGAAAATTGCAAAAATACTTTTTGTGACGCCATCCAACAAATATAAAATTGAAGATATAGATTTTCCTTTCAAATCCAATGTATTACCCATAGTGATTCCTATCATTAAGGTCATGTACGTTTTTTTTAAAATTATAGTAGTTCTCGCGCAATATAGCGAGTATTACGTGCGTTTAAAAAAATACAAAAACTAGATTTTCTCAAAAACCAGATGCAAATTTTTTCTTTGAACTTTTGTTAGTGATAGTACTATATGTATTCTATGAGTTAACATAAACGCCATATTGCTCTATTCTTTTGTTTTTCACAAATTACAAAAAAGGAAATTTTTAAACTTGTCTCTCACGTCGTAAATATTTACACTAGCGGCAATTTGTTCCATTAATTTATTGATGAGTACTTATGCTTTAAATAATGTCAGATAAAGTTTCTCAAAAATTAACCGTTTTCCGGAAAAATTAGCTCAAAAATCAGCATTTTCAAAAACACTTAAACGCTTTTTTCTCAAAAACCGCTCCAAATGTTTTTTTCGAACTTTTTGAACGTAGAGTGCCTTATTTTAAGATAAAATAGAATTAATTTTGCTGTATTCTTTTGTTTTTTTTTTAATTATACTTAAAAAAATATCTTTACGCGTTTAATATGCACATTTCCAGCGATTTTTAAATGCAATTTCATTTGTGACTAAACTTGCTTGCAATGACTTTACATGAACTCTGAAACGAGGTTCAAGTTTCGCATTTACAGCAGCGCCTAAACGAATTTTTTTTTAATAAAAGCTCCAGATTTTTCAAAGAAAATTGCCATTTAGGACGGAGTTGTACTGTTCTTTAATATTCTTAAAATTATATTTCCGTTATATTACTAAAACACCGAAAAATGAAGAATGTTTCAAGAAATTCCTTTGGGTGGCAATAGATGGCAAGAGTATGTGGCAAGTCCGAGACCAAAGGAACATAAAATAAATACTGGAAAGTCTATGCCATTCCGTAGCACCACAAGTTTTAATTTTGTGGGTAAGATCATCTCACTGGACACCTCATTTGAATAGATATTGTTTTCATTTGATATTCTGTAAGTACATTGGAAGTTACCGTTACACATTTTTTCAACACATAAACATGTTTTGTTAATAACTTTTCCCCTTAATACGAAAATAGAAGAGAGTGCGGTTTAACATGCGAGAGGTCGCGCACATGTACGCTTGTAATTTTCATTTTAACAATTTACTTCAGCTCTTGATCTATTTATACGAAGAACTTCATATAAACCATCCCCATATTAAGGGAGTTTTCAGTGTATTTCATAAATTATTTTCTAGTGTACTTTAAAACAGCGTTCCCAGTATTACTCACAATTTATAATAATGGACATATATAATCATATCACAAATACATGGTTAGACAGTTTTTTTATTCATTTTAGCATCGACGAGATTAAATTTTAAAACTATAATTCTCTTTTCTGTCTTCTCTGCTTACGGAGAACCTCACACTTCCCGAATGTGTAAGAAGCAATCAATTAAAGGGGAAACTTTAGTGCGTCTTCTCCCCAGAGCCGTTCCCTGGAATCTACGTCGGGTTGCAAACTCCAAGAACAGAAGGCAGCTCGGAATGTCGCCCCCCTAACTGATGTCTGACCTTAAAGGTGCAACTGAGTTGCCTGTAAAAGATATTTAAGATAGGCGTTGATTTATGTCAAAGAAGTGCTTTCTTTTAAGGAACAGTACAATTTATGAGTTGTTTATATTGTTGACAATTCATAGAGCACATTTCCGGACCCTTTTTCATAGCAATTTATAATACCATTTTATTTGTATCTTAAGTTCAATTTGAGAAGCTAAAATACGGAATAAATTATAAAATGTTTTTGCGAGTTTATGTTGCCTCGTGATTCTTCGAAAGGTGAACCGATTACATTCATGTTTAAAAATTATTTCATGTCATATTTTTAGTTAATATTACAAAATATTTCTAATCAAACAACCCTCACGATTTCCACTCATAATCACAATATGTCGTCAATTACGGACGTGTGGAACCGGCTCTTTAAGTAGGAGAATCTGCCTGACCGGTTCGTCTGCTGTTGAGATGTTTTTTCGAACTTAGAAGATCGAGGGCGATGAAGAACGCCTTACAGAACCGGTATCTATCTTGAAGATCACAGCCCCATGTACTAGGTATTGCTCGGTAAAGATCAGTCTCTTGTCTACCCTTACTCCTCGCAAATATTCTGAAATATGTCGACGAACCACCAAGCCCATTCGAAGTGTTTGAAACAAGGACTGCAATAATTACTCACTGGTGGGCATTATGGCAGTGCTGTTAGTTTCGACAAAAACGGTGTTCCTCAAAATTCCTCGGCGAAACGTGAAATGTCTTTCACTCTAATTTACACCCGAACGCCTCATGTATACAAAATACTTACAATACATTGCTCTTGAATATTTTGCGCTTGAAACCCAAATTAGAAAGTACGTTAACCCTCAGTTACTCGCGCTCGCGTACTTTGTATGCCACTGGAACTGTTATCGCCGTAGGTGTCAGATAACATCAGCGGGCGTTCTGACATTGGACCTCTCAGAATGCCTTCAGCTGCATCCTTCTCGATACTCAGTTGCGTAAGATTTACTTTTTTTATTATTGTAATTTTATTTTTGGTTGACATTACATTGTTCAGTTTACATATTAACTGTGCAAATGTTTGATGGTCTTAAACTATCTTGTACTAACTTACACTAATTTAAAATTATACATTACAATTATATAAAAAAATATACTGGTAGAAGAAGAAGGAAGCACCTCAGATTAGTATTATTCCATGTTTGCGAATATTTTATAAAATTAATGCAGGGGATATCTGTTGTAAATTCTCGTTTGATAATTGGGGGCTTTGCCTAGTTCATAGAAGGATGATGCTTGAATTAGGGAAACAGTGTAAAAGTTGTGTGCGAGATAGGCTATTTGGTTTTTTAGTGTGTTAACATTTAAATCATTCGGTAATTGATTGTTACTGATGTACCATGGTGGTTATGTAATTAATCTTAAAATATTATTTTGGGTAACTTGTATTTTGTTTAGGTTGTAATTAGCAGCATTAATCCAGATGGGAAAAGCGTAGAGTAATGTCGGTCGGATTATTGTTTTGTAGAGTAATAGAGCATTGGATTTGCAGAGTTGACTGTGTTGATTCAGTAAGGGTCGGAGCTGAATTAGTTTAGTTTTGGCTTGCCGAGTTTTTACCTTTAATATGTTGCTTTCAGTTGAGTCAGGTATCGAAGTTTAAGCCCAAGTATTTTTTTGTTTTATTAGTTGGTATCCAATTGATGATTTCGTTTGTGAAGAATGGAAGAGAGTGTGTAAATGGTTTTAATATGAATATTTTTGATACAGATTTTGTTGGGTTCAACTTTATTTTCCAGACATTAGCCCAATTTGCAAGTAAATTTAGGTGATTCTGAAGCTGGGTTTGAAAAGGTCTTAAAGAGTTCCCTGAGATATACAGTGCAGTGTCATCGGCAAATTGAGCGATGTTTATGTGTGCTCAAGTACGAATATCTGCTGTGTATAAATTAAACAACTTGGGGAAAAGTGATGAACCTTGGGGAAACCAAGCAGAAATTTCCCTTGGATTGGAACAGTGGTCTTCGACTGAAACTGAAAATGTTCTATTTGTTATATAGCTAAGGATAACAAATACTAGATATTTGGG
>BOPP01000009.1:18230187-18250748 GCA_017312745.1 Gryllus bimaculatus | reverse complement strand
TACGCCCAGTAGGGATGGTCGCTTCCCTGCCATTGCACTCTAAAGCACCTATGTATGAGTGTGTCAGTCTGTTTTGAAATGCAGTGTGAATGTGTTCCGTAAGCCTTAGTAGTTGGTGGCTGGTAGAGTATTGTGACTTGAAGCCAAACTGGTGCTGTGGTTTATTGTTTGTTTTGTTGATATGTTTATTCAATCTGATGAGTATTATTTTCTCTAAGATTTTTGACATTATAGGTAGCAGGCTGATAGGTCTGTAATTCTCGGCTTTTGAGTGATTCTTGCTTGGTTTTGCTATTGGGTGAATGACTGAGTGTTTCCATGTTTGAGGAAAATATCCTGTTCTCAATACAGAGTTGTAAATGTTATTTAGAAAAGCAATGGCTTTCTGCGGTAGATTTTTTTAAATGATTGTGTTGATCCGATCGTGGCCTGGTGCTTTTTTATTTGGCATATCCTTTATTAGTTTTCTTATTTCATTAGGGGATATGAATTGTATTTGGTGGAGAACATCATATAGGGGAGCAGTGAACATTGTCATTTTTTTCGTCGTATTTTGGATATTTGGGGGTTTTATGGGGGGTGAAAGTGTCAACAAAGCGTGGGGCCAGTACTTCAGCTTTTTCCATTGGGGAGTATTTTTACCATCACTAGTAGCTAATGGGGGAATACTTGTTCTTTTTTGAGAGTTTCTTTGTAAACTGCCATAGAGAGTGGTTTTTAATATTTAAGCTATTGATATAGGAATTGTATTCTTGTTTATATCTGTTTAGAACCTTTTTACAAATATTATTTAGCAGGTTTAGCTCTTTTTTTAAAGAAGGAATTCTTAGGGAATTCCAAAGTATTCATGTTTTATTTTTATTCGTATTAAGTTAATTATATTAGTTGTAGCGTTTTTTACATTATTTTGTTAATATCTAAGCTTTTTTCAATATGACTGTTGTTAATATTACTAATTATTATATTGTTGAGGGTCTTGATGTGTTGGTTAATTTCTAGGGTGTGAAATGGCGGTATGAATTTATTTATAGAGCCTTTAAAGTTCTTCCAGTTAATGTTATAAGTATGGGTGGGTGGGGTGGGGAGTTGAGGGAGGTTTTTCTACGCGAGTTGATATTATTACTGGTATGTGGTCTGATTCTAGTTCATGGTACGTTGTAGAAATGAATTGAGTTTTAATATTTGTGACTACTATGTCAAGTATGTTTGGACTTTTGTTTGGATAATATGGGAAGTAAGTGAGTTCGGTTGGTTATAATATGTTGGGATTCAGGATCTTTTTATGTTGTGTAAGTATTTACCAGCGTGATTCATAGCCCGGCATCCCCACGAGAAAGGGTTAGAGTTTAGATCACCTGCAATAAGAATGGGTTTGGTAGTTGTAATAATGTGGAGATGTTGCTATTATTGAATTTTATATTTGTAGGTTTGTAAGCAGTTACTATTGTTATTATCCTCTTATTATTATACTTTACATTTATTGCTGCTGTTTCGAGTTCTGGCGTGTGTGGAAGAGTAATCTGGTGATGTGGTATACTGCATTTATTAGTATTAATACTCCTCCACCTTTCTATTTTTGTCTGACTGCATTGATTGTTCTGTATCCCTGAATAAAGAATGAGGATTCTTGGTTGAGATGTGTTTCTGTGATGCATACTATATAAATTCTGTTAGCATGTAGGAAGTGTGGTAATTCGCCTTTTTGTTGATAATATCATTGACATTCCAATTTAATATAATTATATCACTTTGGTGATCCATAATTGTTGCTAATTGTCATAGCAATTGATTGTTGGATATTCTGTATAATTGTTGGTATTAACGAATTTATAAAATTATTGATGTGATTACTTATAAACTGAGTGATATTTTGTATGAATGAGTTACCAATGTTGAAATATTTGTAGTTTCTGTTTGTCTGTTGGTTGTTAGTGATTTGTGTTTTGTTGGTGGTTGATACATGTTATGTGTGAGAAATTAGGTATGTTGTTGGTTGGAGGTAGTGTTGGAAAGTTTGTTGTATTGATCTGCGGGGGAACAGGATTGTTCCTAAGTCTGTCATTTGGATTATCTCTTTTACTTTCTAACATTTTTCGGTAATGTGAACATTCTACTGATCTGAGGTCAGCCCTATGCTTCCCGAGACAATGTTTACATGTAGGAGTGGAGTTCTTTTGTTCACAGTTTGCTGACAGGTGATCACCTGCACAAAACACACATAAAATTGTATGATTGCAATTATTTTTGCTGTGTTCAAAGTCTAAATACCGGTAACATTGTAGGAGGCCCTTGGTTTTCTTTCTTCTTTCTGGTTTCACAATGTTACTGCCTATTTGTTTTATTTCTAACACGTCCTCGATTTTATGAGCTCCATCAATGTCTACCGCCACTACTGGGATGGGGGAATTATGTTTATACAGTCGTGTAACTTTTGTAGCAGAATTGAATTTGTTATTGATTTTATAATATTTCATTTTCTGAGATGGAAGGATGAATATTCTTGATCACTATTGAGTATTTTTTTACTAATTTTATCCGAATACGCGTGAAATTGTTATGTGGTGGCCAGAAAATATTTAACTGCTTTTCGGAAGTCGGTCATTGATTTGAATTGAATTCGAATCTTTTGATTTTTGAATTCTATAGTGAAATATGTGATACTATAGTGATGGCTTGGAGTAATATAGGTTATGATTTATAACCATATACCTTAATATATTTACAAAATATTTACTTTTCTGGACATTTTTCGGCAAGCATTACAACACAGACTAAAAAGTGCATCAATGCCAATGGTTTAGTTTCGCGCCATCATTGCATAACATGTATTCTTGTGTAACAGATAAAGTAACAGATAACTCCTACTGATTTAATCAATGCACAGAACTGTGGATTTAGAGGGCTGTATGATTATTTCCGTCAGTTGTCTAATCCAAAATAATTTTGAGTTTTCTCCTCTTTATTTATAAAAGTAACTTGAATGTTGAATTTAATTGCGAGCAGGCGGGAGTGCATGAAGTGTACAAGAGACAAAATGTTTGGAAGGGCTCATTATCTGACAGATGGGGTTAATATTGTCATAAAAAGGTACGAATGCACACATGTTTATTTGTTTTAAATTAAGCATAATTATAAGAGAGTTTTTGCAAGACGGGAAATTTATTGTGGTAGTACGTAAATATTATGGTCAATAAGAAATAATGTATCGTTAGAAATATAAGTTTTGAAAGTCATACAATCGAAAGCATACGTTAAAACTAGGAAGTAATTGGAACTGAATATACACCTAACAGGATCTCAAAAGCTTTTATTGAACATCTGTGTAACTTTGAGACTCTGTTTGCTTTTATACGCATTACAAGATAGTAAAACGTATAATACATGAAATCTGATTGTATCGTAGGAATGGATCAATCCATTTTACGTAGTCCAGACCTGGTTGCTTGACCATCTCGAAAAATATTCATATTTTGTACATAAATTCCCTTGTGTTTGGCTATGCAAAAAGTCTTAAATTTTTTTATTGCATCCGGTTTGCAAATGACGACAACTTTTGTCCCACACGTTTGACAACGTTTTTTCGCGTTTGTTGACATATACCCTTTTCTAAATTAATCATTGCTCTAACATTCAAAAATGAAAATCATTGGATTTAGTATACTCTGGTCTACAAATCTAAATATTATTCACATACCTTCAAAGTTTTTATTTCAGAAATATTTGCATCCACATCTACGGAACGCGAATGAACGAAATTCGATTTTCAGAGAGTTATTTCTCAAAGACAAATCAGAACCACATCCTTAATTTTATCTGTGTTCTCACACATAACGGTATATATACTTTTTGTAATATATCATTGGTACATATCGTACCACTTAAAAATTACCGCCTCTTAAAAATTGGATTTTGAATTTTTTATCAAATTTTCAACTCTAATATCTCTGTTGAGGATTCAGAAACAAATCTAAAAATTGAACACATGCTAGATAGCTTTAATACCAAACTTTAAGAACAATTTCAACTTTAAGATAAAACTCAAAGTATTTTTTTAAAATGTTAACTTACGCAAATGAAGGTTTCGTTTCTACATTGAGGATACATTGATGATCGTAATATTTTGAAGCTATTTTAAACTAAAATCTTCATTAATTAATAACAAAGTGTAATAGGTAATTATACTTTATTATTAATAAACATATAAGTGGCCTAAAATATAATTTTCAATATTACGTATACTTTACCTTAAAACAAACGTACATCTTGACATTTACGTTTGTAATTGAAAATATGGTTATCTTTATATTAAAAGCTGAATCGGCTAATACGAAAATTGGTTGTAAAATATAACAAATAAATACATTCAGCGTTTTGTTTATTTTTCGCGTTTAAATTTGCCATTCTGCTTGTTATTTCTGAACGATTCTACAGAGATGCCTATAATCGTACAGCTCCTCTGAAATGATCGCGATTGAATTTTAGAATAACTTATTGAACACAATCATTTTCCCGGTATAAGATTGTCCGGTAATTGCTTATTCTTATAATAAGGAGCGAAAGTTTTTTCTCTCAATCCTTTTGGTATAGGCTTTTATGTTTTCTCTATGCATCTGAAAAAGACTGGGCAGAGATTAATTTTTTGTATTTTATCTCCTGATACACACAGAGAGATGTGATATCAGAGTTATTCCTTAACCTATGTAACTTCATTATCTGTGAAAGTTTTGTAGAATTCAGTGGGAAATATAGTTATTCAAATTATCGTTCTACATGTTCTCACGGTAGGAAGTATTATTCTTTCACAAAGGGCATAATGAGGGATAAGAGCCCAAAAATAAATCTAACATAGCCTTGAAAATACATTTTATTACATTGGAGCAATTGACATTACAGAATTGACTTCTCGCCGTAGCTCGACACACAATTTTTAACTGTTTATGGCGTAAAATAAATAAATGAAACTTTTCCTTATTATATATTTCTTTTTAACGAACTTACTTTCAACTGGTCGATCAGATCGCAACTGGCTCTGTGCCAATTCTCCAAGAAGAGGGGTGATTCACAAGTTGATCCGACTTACCTGTTCTTCTGATTTCCCTTCAGCAGCCCCGGTTGCTGAGTCTGAAATTTTGGTGGAACGCATGCGTGATCGGCTTTTCTATGCACTAATGTATTGAAACTCATGGTAAGTTTAACAAATGTATTTTAATTCCTATTTCATAGTCTAGGTGAGGCTTCCAATTTCAATATTAATTTTCTTAATTTAACTTAGATTATGGTTCGTGCCCTTTCGGGTCAATGGTCAGGCGTTCGGACCCTTAGACGGGTGAGGCGTCGGTCTCGGCGCCCATAACAGAACGGCGTCCAGAACAGGCGCAAGCGGCGGTTCTCTCTGGCGGTCCGGCGCGGCACGGTCCGGGGGCGGCAGCAGTCCCTCGAAGGGCGAGCGGCGTCTTGGTGTCTCGGGCGCTAGTGGTGGCTTCCCCGGGCGTCAGCGGCATGGTCCAAGGCGGCGGTGTTCGCGCCTCTGCCCGTCATATGTCCTGGCCCTAGTTCGGGTGCCCTGGCAGTCATTGGCCGCCAAGTTCACACCTCACTGTGATTGTCTAGCCTGTGGCATCGCCTAGGTTATACATGAGCGTGGCGCGGCGTTTAGCGACGTGCGGCAATGCGCGAGCCCGCGTTCATGAACCATCTCCTCCATCCGAATGAATTCAACTTCACTAGTCCGCTGCTTCTATCACAATGAATAAATTTACTCGACCACTTCGTTTAACAGAATGAAAGTCAACCTGTATCGTTCGTCTCCTCAATCCGAATAAACGAGCGTGTCAGACGCAGCGGCCTCCCTTGGTTCGCGAGGTCACGTGACCCTTCCCGCTCGGTGTTCGGCGATTGACAGTCTCGAATCACGCGGCGTGCGCTGTCCAATCGCGGCGTCTTCGGCGACGGTTGACGTCGCGGATTTCGTATGAAATTTAGGCGTGACGAACAAACTCCTCGGTGGGTGAGTCGCGACGCTTGCCGGCACGGCGTCCGTAAATTTCCCACGTGACGCATAGCGTGTTGGGCCGAGCCCGGCACTCTACACAATGGAGCCGAGCCTTGCGGGCGCCTCGGCGTCGTGCGAACGCACACAGGTAGCGAAAAATTGCCACTTTCCTGGTTCTCCACTTTCGAGTGCTACAACGTTTTTCAAAATAAAATTTAAAACATGCGACGATATCTGATGCAATCGACCGTCTCATTAATATAATAAATATTAAATGTAAATGTAAATCATTACAATAAATGAAAACAACACTTTTTCCTCTGCCCCAAAGTTTTCAATTGACTTAATGCTCTTAGGAAAAACTTTCTAAACAGTTTTATGGCCAAATTCATAAGTGAAATTACCTATACAACACACACTGAATTAACAGCCATCCAACTATGCACAAAGTCACAGAAACACAGAAATGTGTTTTTATGGCAAGGGAAAACAATAATGAAGCCACAAACACGATTCAAAAGACTGTGCGATCTCCAAAGCGTGTTAAATCCTCAACTCATCGCGTTGGCTCTGTCAGATACACGAACGTTAGGTTGTTGATATTCTAAGAAATGATAAGAGGTGCGGGGTCAAGTTTGACAGTTGCTTCTAGTGAACATCCTTAAACTGTACTGACGTCTTCGCTTCACTGACCTGATCCGCTGATTCTCTTGCATTGTTTTTTAACTCAGTAACCTTATTTGTTCGACCGTCCGTACCTCTGCGTATTACGAAAAACATAAAAAGCCTATATCAAAAGGATTGAGAGAAATAACTTTCACTCTTTTTACAAGAATAAGCATTTTTCGTGCAATCTTATACCAGGGAAATTATTGTATCCAACATTTTATTCTAAAATTTAGCTGCGCTAATTGCATCTCAGGAGTACTGTGCGTGTATCTCTGCTGAAAAGTTCAGAAATAATAAGCAGAAAGTCAATTTACCCACGAAAAAATCAACAAAAAGCTGAATGTATTTATTTGTTATATTTTATAATAATAACATATAATATATAATATAAATATAATATATATTTTTGTATTAGCCGATTCAGCTTTTAACATAAAGATAACCATATTTCCAATTACAAACGTACATGTCATGTTGTAAGTTTGTTTTAAGGTAATGTATACGTAATATTGAAAATTATATTTTAGGCCACATTTATGTTTATTAATAATAAAGTGTAATTTAATATTTTAAATCAATGTAGATTTTAGTTAAAATAGCTTCAAAATATTATGATCGTCAATATATCCTCAATATGGAAACTAAACCTTTATTTGGGTAAGTTTACAATATTTAAATCTGTAAAAATTGTGCAGAATTTTCAGATTTTTATCTTTCCCCCAACGGAGATATTGCAGTAAAAAATTTGGAAAAATAACCAAAATTCCAATTTTTAAGAGCATGTAATTTTCAAGTGATGCGTTATTTACCAACGATATTTTGCAAAAAGTAACTATAATGTTATGTGTAAAAGCACAGAAAAAAGTAGGGCTGTGGAGCTTTTTCTTCTTTGGTTGTAAATATTTCCCATATAAAAACATAGAAGGTATGTGAAGAATATTCAATTTGCAGGCCAGAGTATACTAAATCCAATGGCTTTTGTTTTAAAATGTTAGAGCCGCCCATAGCTGAGTAATTTAGAAAAGAGTGTGTCTACAAACGCGAAAAAATGACGCACGGCGTAAGACAAAAATGGCTGTCATTTGTAAACTGGGTACAATAAAAAAGTTAAAAACTGTTTTGAACAGACAAAACATAAGGAAATTTTTGTACTAAATATTAATGTTTTTTGAGATGGTCGAGCGACCAATTTATTAAATACTGGACCAATTAAATTTCATCTATATTGTATATTTTGTGTATCAATGATGCAATGATAGTGATAGCTTCTTACGTCAATTATTTCAGTTGCTATTTACACACTTTCCTAATATGTAAAATTAAATAATTGAGCAATAAAAACAAGATAGTTGAATGTCGAACTAGTCTTCAAAAATAGAACTTGGCTATCAGTAACTCTCTGAAAAGGTTCACAAATAAAGAAACTGTTAAAAATATATATTCCCGTTGTATACCTCGAAAACTGAAAGTATTGTAACGCAAATATGCAGAATATGATTGTCATCTTTTGCTTAATACATTTATTATCAGTTCTTAAATATATACAATTTTCCTGCAATTATATTGTGATTTATTCTGCGGTTCTCCAGAGCCCTCCTCCTTTTCGTATCCTCCTCGAACCGTTATTTCATTGGTATCCGACTGCTCTCTTTAGGGTGATGCTGATAATTCATTACTACATTCATTCTCGATAATCGAATAAATATTGTACTCGGCACGAAAGAATAATATATTGTGCATGAATTTCCGCAACATGTCTAGAAAAATATTAACTGTAGAAAGTCGAGAAAGCCGAACATTTTGGGTGTATTCAACAAGATGCGAAGACAGTTCCAACATCTTCTAACAGCCAGCCCTTTACTTAAGTAGCGGGCGAAATCCAAGCGGCGCTCTACGCGGTCAAGGAGTTTGGGGAGGCCACCGGCTGGGCGGTGACACGGTCTGACCGCCGAGAGCCCCCTGCCCACGCGCGCGTAGACGGGAGGAACACGCCGGACCGGCTCACGGCTCTCACCTGCCCGCGCAGCGCCCAGCAGACATGAAGAAAGTATTCCCAGCGGAATTTACAGCGGCTTTTGGGTTTTGATTGACTACTTGTCATCTTGGCGGTCCCCTTCATTTTCGTGTTGATACGTAATCCCAGTTTTTTGTATGCTCGTGAGAATGCAAGTGTGTATATACTCTAAATTCACATGTAATTCTCGTACATACCTGATATTTATTCAATTTAATAATTATATGTAAACGTATACTACCTTAAAAATTCTTAAATATCATTTGCCTGTAAAATAGTGTTTACGAATCAATTATATGCTGTTTTGAATTTCTATTTAATGAAATATTTGTACGTCTCTTACAATAATATTTATTTTATTAGTTGTATATTAACCTTTCATTAAATTCATATCTGTAATTCATCCTTGTTCATGCTACCCAAGCAACGAACCTTCAAGTAGTCACGTACTTGAAGAAAAGCAACACCGCACCTGGACTTGCGTAGCCAAGATCCCTACATCAAAACAAATCATAAATGATAATACCAGAAACCAGAATTTCAAAATCAGTATTCAAATGATTTTGATACCGGTTGCACAGAAATAATAAAAAATTTCCAAGGACTAGCATAACAGTGCAGAACAATTATCCATTTGTGCAAGATGAAAAATTGACATAATGCTCATTTCTGAAACTCATTTCACAGAAAAAAGGTACTTTAAATGCATAACTATGAAATACATGATACGAAACACTCAAGATGGCACAGTCCATGGAGATATGGCAATAATAATAATAATAATAATAATAATAATAATAATAATAGTAATAATAATAATATTAAGAAGAAGAAATATTCAACATTCCTTGAAATCAATAATTACTTGCAAGCTGCATTTGTGCTAGCTAATGACAGCTGTGGTTCATTGGCAGTTTCAGTCGCCTACAGCCTTCCAAAACAGAATAACGGAGGATATGTACAGAGAATATTTTGATACTTGGGGAGCAAGGTTCATCTCCAGAGGTGACTACAACACAAAACACTCACTGGGGTCAAGACTGTCGACGTTACGAGCAGTGTTTTACTGCTCAACGAAGTCACATCATTCAAAGCAGAACCACTATCGATACGAGAACCGACGTACTGGCCAGCAAGCTGCCAGAGTTACTTGCTTTCTTTACCATGAAAGGAACATATCAGTTTTACATCAATTTAAAATTCTCTAGAATTGACCTCTGATCACTCCAGAGTATTAACTATTAGCTCTCATATAACACAAATCAATTTGAATCGATATAAATGTTTTTTTAACTACCATTATTCATCAAACAGCATGGTATGCTACACCAGAAATGCACGAAACAGCTAACCGCGACTATCTCAAAATAGATTTCTACAAGACCTAGAGACAAATAAAACTAAACAAACTAAAGAGTATTTCGAAACACTAACCGAAGATACTGACTTCTCCCTATAGAAAGCCACCAAACGCATTAAATGACCAATTAAACCTGTACTGCCTCTACGTGATAAACATGACAACTGGTCTAAAACCAACCGCGAAAAAGCAACACTATTTGCAGATCATTTTGTTAATGCTTTCCAACCACTCCTATCTAATAGAAAAGAACAAGAAATACGTTTTATTCAGTTCATTAATGCTACTTATCATATGTCGCTGCCAATAAAGTATTTCAAGACATCGGAAATTTCATATGCAATAAAACAGATTAATCCTTCTAAAGCACCTGGTTACGATCTCATCACTGGCTTTGTTCTGGGAAACCTGCCAAGAAAAGCACTAGCATTGGTAACATAAATTTTCAATGCCATCATTAGATTTGGACATTTTCCCTCTCAATGGCAGTACAGCTAAATTACTGGCATACCGAAACCTAGTAAACCTATTTCCGCCGTATTTTCGTATAGGCCTATAAGTTTATGTCCAATTTTGTCAAAATTCTTTGAAAAGCTTCTCTTCAAGCGGGTACTTCCAATCAGCAAAAAACAATATTATCTCAGACTATGAAGTGGCTGAGATTAGGATAAAACACGCACCTAAAGAAATTTACAGAATCGTGAAGGTCATCAGTGAAGCGCTGGAGAAGAAATTTTATTGTTATGGAATCTTTTTGAATGTTGTCCAAGCTTTTGACAGAGTGTGGCACTCAGGACTCTTATATAAAATCAAAAATATATTGCTCCATCAATTTTTTTGCACTACATCGTTCCTATCTGACTGGAAGATATTTCCAAATAAAATTTAAGGAAGAAGCGTCATCATTATATTCTATTGCTGCTTCAAAAATACCTCACTCTGCTTCACAAATGGTTCAAACAGTGGCGTATAAAAACAAATGCAAGCAAATCTCTCCACGTGACGTTTACACTCACACCAAATAGATGTCCTTCAGTAAAATTCAACAACAAAGAAATATCACTGACAGACTGTGTAAAATATCTACGACTACCTCTTGATCAAAAAATGACCTGGAAGACACATAAAAAGAAAAGAAAAGCACTTCAAATCAAAATTAAGCAGTAGTATTGGCTTCTGGCAAAAAGGCGTTTCTCTCATTAGCTAATAAACTATTGATTTATAAATCAAGATTAAAACCTGTCTGGACCTACGGCATACAACGTTAGGGCATTCCGGCCAATTCAAACTTTGAAATACTACAGCGATATAAATAAAAAAATCTTTAAGATTGCTAGTTAATGCCCCGTGGTTTGTTTCAAACCAAACATTGCACAATGATTTAATTGTACTCACAATATACAAAAAAGTCCAATTAAGTTGCCAAAAAGCCTAGAAAATCGCCCTAATTACCTGACATTAAATTTACTAGACAATAGCCTAAACTTGAGAAGATTATGCAGATATCATCCTCTGGGTCTCTTAAATAGATTTGATTATTAATAGCAATATATATGATTGTAACCAAACATTTTCATATTGGTCTTGTGATGTTATATTAATATTATCATAATTTATATTGGTTTTCTACATAAAATGTATCCATGAAGGGCTGTGAATCACTAGTTTCTTCACATTACCTTGTACTTAACGTTGTTATATTAACGTCGTGGGAGACAAGTCAAAAAAATTACATTTTTGTTATTATTAAAAAAAAGCAAAATTGCGTTTATGTCATCTCGTACAATAAGCACCTTCACCAAAAGTTTAAAGACAAATTCATAGTTAACCGTGATAATGGGACTTATGCCACATTTATATTTGTATTTTACGACTCAGGCCAAATGTCGTCCACTCAGGCCAAATGCACAGGGTTTTCTTCAATATGGAAAAAATCCTACCCATGGCGCTAGTGTTGTTCACATACATCAGATACAGACAAACGGACGGACGTTTTGAAAAAAATAAAATTTTTTTCGGTATCAGGGGACCAAAAAGTGTATTTCCGTTGAAATATAAATCGATTTTCCGCAGCATTACGTAACTTTCCTATACTACGTATGCTACTCCGCATATACGTACGTATACGGGAATTTAAAAATGGAAAACTTTACTACGAGAAAGTTTAAGCCATACTGTAGCACCACTAGTTTTTTCATACCTTTGAATTATTCTTCTACCCTTTGTAAGTAGTTTTGAATATGGCGTGATCCCACGCAGTGCTACACCGTAATTAACATCTGTTATTATTGGTTGTGAGTAAGCATTGACAGTTCTAAACGTTGAAACTTCAAAAATGTTTAGGCACTCGTAATTGTTTATCAGTTTTTATTTTAAATTACAATTTCCAGTTTTTGTGAACTTTTAAAAACATTTCAGTTCCTACGTTTGTGTAATTGTTTTCAATAGTCTATTAAATAATTGCTCGAAAAAAGAGTTTGCATTACAAAATCTTACGGCCAAGATGTCCCCCACTTTACTTTCTCATCACGGAGAAAGAAAGATAGAAAGTTATGTAATGCTGCGCGAAAAACGGCAAATTTTGGGCAGAAAACTCTTATTATAGGGCCCTGATAACGAAAAGTCGATAAATCCAGTTGCGAAATTGGTTTGTGTCCTTGATACTGAAAAATCTAATGCTGATAAAACGTATGTATGTCAGCCAATCTGTCCATCTGTGAACAACACTAACGGCTAAACCGTTCACCCGTTTTGTCCAAAATTGATATTGAACAATCAATCTGGCTAATGTGGCAGACCCTTGAATTTGAAACCGATATTTTAATTTTAAGGGGTTCTTTCACGAGGGAACTGTCGGCTTTGCTCATTCGTCAGCGTGTTCGCTTTTCATGACACGACCCCGGGTTCCTTTCTCAGTCGGGCGAGGTTATAATGCGCGCTTTCCTTGCCATGTTCCAGAGTATGTTGCTGGGTGACGGTGAACAAATTCATTCCTCAGGTTGAGAAAACCAGAATGCGGCGTGGGGATGTCTTCGCGCCAACCACTCGTACCCCCTCAATCCATGGTCGTATGGCCGGGACGCCGCTGGTTGGCCACGGCCCGTACACGGGACGAAGCAACAAGTACAAACAAAAACAAACTTTCATGAAGCCCCTTGGACATTTTCGTAATTTTCAAAAAGAATCTCCATCGTTTTTCACTAAACGTTTTTGTTGAATAGTGTACAGAACGTTTAAGAGTATGGTGCAGATCTCATGTACGTTGAAAATCCTAAAATTTGACAACTGCAAAAGTTCAACATTTTTTCGGAGTCTTTCTACAAATAAACAACTAAAATAGATATTTTTTCTCTTAATGAAATATGTTCCTTAAAGTTACATGTTGAAGTAAGGTCATGAACAATTATTCGAGAATTTGAGTACTTTTCGCGTAATTTTGCGTGAAAATAGAGCGAGAAAGTACAGTACATGTTCTTTTAGCAGCACTAGTTGTATGACCGCGGCGGCGGCGAAGGTGTAGCGGCGGCGAAGGTGTAGCGGAGGATTCGTTGAGAGGCTCGGAAATCGCGTCGCCGCAGCCGCCGAGTTGTGTCTTGCGCGCACGCACGCACCTGGATGCGGGCGGGCATCGGGGCGGTAAGGGGCGGTTGTGGTCCAGAAAGCTCGCGCCTCGCTCGCGGGTGTGTTTGAAAATCGGAATTTTTCGTTCTCGCTTCTGCTTTCTCTCGCTGGCTTTTCTCTGGATGACTTCTGAAGTGGTGAACGGTAGTTGCTTCGAAGGCTGATACGTATGATTCGTAGGTTCTCATCTTTGCTCATTACCTCAGCTCGATTCTGCATTTTCTTGTTTGTTACGTGTTTGTCTTGTGTATGTTAGTAAGTTTGTAAGAAAGTATTGATAATAAATTATGAAATATCAAAATATTCATTTATTTTCTCAGTCTTCATTGATGAAACAATAAACGAGTTATATAATGATAACTCGAAGTTATGAAAATAAGAAAAATAAAATAAATTAAATAAATATAATAATATAATATAATAAACACTATAAAAAATGTTCAGAAAGTTACCAGTACCCAAATTAAAATTCACAGTTTCAAGCAGTCTATTAAATATTACTATTTGTATAATAACATAATAAACAACCGTTTGCGCTGCAAGAAATATTTCACCAAATGGCATCTTACGGTATATTATGAAGTGATGGCCATTTGTGGCAAGAATAATTGCGTCTTCTCAAGTGCATCAAATCGCAAGTGAGCTAATCGTGCGGTGATGGCAGGAAACCGAACATCCGATCACCTTTTTTTCTCACAGATGTCAAATACCCGTGACCTCATAACAAAGTTGTTTCCAAACATTAACTTTGATTTTCTTATAACATTATAATATTTTTATACAAAAAAGACCATTTCGTTTATAATGTTGGTTTATTGTACTCGTACAAATTTTGAACCAAGGTCCTAACGTCCATCGTTTCCGAAACAATAACTAATTATATAAGTATTGTCAGCAGCATAATATAGACAACTAAATAATCTGTTTAATTCTAAAATATTACATCAATATAACATGTACCCAAAACACGTTTTGTCTTTTAAACCACACTATCACACCACTTCTGAACTGGACAAGAAAAGAAATATCAAAAGAAACCTCTTGTGATATTCAAATGCATTTCTTATGTAACATGCTTTGGTTTTAAAAAGACGATCCCGCTCTAGATAGCAATGGAATCACATATTATTACCCACAAATGTTACCATCAAGAATATAAAGAACACAAAATACAACACCTCCACCGTTATCTCAGTTAACTTTCTACAAAATCATTATAGATTTCCATCGCAACTTTCATCTCAAATAGAAACTTATTCCCATGTGAATGAAGAAAAGCTTGTTTGGTGAATTCTCGCTTGCTAAAAGCGATGAAAATTTTAATGAAGATTGTCTGACTACATTAGTTGCTAATTCTCTTATAGAAACAGCATTGCATTTAAACTTTTCTCAAATGAGATTCAAAGTTCTTTCATTGTATCACAAATAATTAAGACGGTTTGTTGGAGTGGTGGTTGAACAAATAGTAGCTAACCACCACCAGTGGAAAAGAACTGAGTAACAATTAATACATATTAGCACTTGTCCGACATCCACGGATAGGTCATTCCACTATATTGAAGCATTAGTTCCTAGTGATTATTAAACATGATATAGAATACAGAAAATGGTGTTTAATCATAAATTCCGTAGTGAAAGAAGATGAATTGAAGCGTAGAAAGCAAGAGTGAACTAGGCCTAAAAGGTTTCAAAATTTATATTTTTACATGATAAAATAGTACATTGTTTTATTAAATAGTGTTTTAATGTTCTTTATAAATTTCATCTCGTCTCCATATTTTGAGCGTTTATATTCACTTAAATGAAAACTTGAATTTTTGCTTTTTTATAATGAGCTATGCTGTGCGTCATTTTTCTCTTTCCAATACTGTTGACACAATACGTAGACACGTTGGTTTAAAACATGGATGGCGCTGAAAGTCTTTGTGCTCCAAGTAGCTGTGAGAGATCAAAAAAACGGGAGTCACATTTTAGTGGTTAGAAGAAAGTAAAATTCAAATTAAATAGAAATTTAGAATTACACTGGTCTACAAAAAATATTTTTTCTTTCAAAGAATGAAAATAACACATTCTAAATGTTTTTTTCATACTGAATTCAAATATAATTTCAGTCTTTCCCCACCAGGCAGAAGTTTTGTGAGATATTCATTTGAACTTTTTATAATTTTCCATAAAATCAGTAACTAGCTATTCAACTCTAAATGGTAGACTACTCTTTCTTACTTACATTCTTACTGCTAATGCTGTACTTAGAAAGTGGTAATGGTGATTTTGGGTCTGGTTCTGTATTTCGACCACCTCTCTTCTTGGCTTAACAGTAGTCAGTCAACGTATTAGAACTACCCTTCCCTTAGTCCCTGTTTTCCACTATAGAGACTTTCTGATGAAAAGCTTGCCGTGCTCATCACTGACTCCCACGATTTTCCCGGAGGGAGTCGAAATCAGAATTTAAGAACTGAATTTTCAAACACGTTACATTCCATGGCTTTATAAGAATGTAGATCAGCCGCTAGGTCCGATATTTTTCTGCTTTATGGTTTCCAAGGAAATTGGAATATTATGTTTTCAAAGTCTGCCATGCTGCATTTCCAGTGGATTACAGTCATTAATGCCATCAATTTCAGTCATTAATGACCACATTTTTGTCTAAAAAAATATCTTCTTTCAATTTAGCATCACTTGCTTTGGGAAATTTTGATTTCAAGTACAAAAATACGTTAGAAAGTTTATACCTAGCGTTTACGATCGTTTTTCATTTCTCCTAATTTAATATTGAATGGAGATAAATGTATTCTTCAGAATTCATTAAATGAACTCGTGACACATTTGTCTGGTCAGAGACACGAGAATCTTTTAATATTTGTCAAACAGAAATAGCAATTACTTAGATGATCTTCAGTTCCCCCCAAATCACAGGTATTGCAAATGGTATATGATCTGTACAATTTTTCCATTAAGACAACAGTCTTAACACAGTCTGAATATGTACTCCTAGGCTTCCGCGGCTCGAGTCCATTACTTCTAGGCTGTCCGGGTGACGCCGCGTCGTTGGCAGATAGCAAGAGAGAGATTTAATTTATCATGGAAGTATTGACCCAGTAAGGGCGTAGGATTAGGGTTGGGCGATATTAGGTGTTATAGGTTGGATTCTTTTTTTTGATTTGGAAAGATGGGTTGGGAAGGGATAGGTGGAAGGGCATTTGATTCGGATTGGTTTTTATTGGTGTGTGTTTAGACATTTGGACAAAGGAGTCTGCGGGAGAGGGTGATGCTTGGAGGTATTGGAACATTGGGGTTGCCAGGGGATAGGGGTTTTGTTATAGTCAGGGGGATGGTTTTGATGGGTAGGTTTTATAGGAGAAAAGATGCTTGGATTGGAGGGATTAATGGTGATGAGTTTTGGAGGCCCGAGGTGGAAGGAGTCGAGGGATTTTGGACGTTTCGTAGGGAGGGGAGAGTTGCGGAAGGAAGCAAGGAAACCAGATCAATCGGATAGAGGAATTTCCTCTACTCTGGGAGTGGAAGGGATGTTCATTTATGTATAGGGAAAATAGGAAGTGGAGCGAGCACGGCGCCCTGTGGACCCCGGCTTGGATGGGGTGGTTGGGGGATTTTTGGAGTGATATTTGACTAGAAGGTCTGAGGGTAGGTAGTTTTGGAGTAGAGAGCTGGATGTGGCTCGGGATGTGGGGACGGATTTTCGCTAGGAGAATAGGATGGGATATTGTGTCGTAGGCCTTGGGTGAGGTCGGTTAAGGATGGTAGGGATTTCCTTTGCTCTTGGAGGGGGTCGCTATGGGATAGGGTTAGGTTAAGTGTTTGGAGGGCCGCAGCGACCCTCTACGGAAGCCGAATTGGAATTGGTCTAGGATTGCGGTGATGATAGGGGTTAAGTGGAGGAGAATCCATTTTTTAAAAATGTTTTACTTAGGATTGAGATGAGGCTGAGGGCTATAGTTGGTGGGTTGCCGATGAGCTGTGCCAGGTTCGGGAAATCATGGACACACGGGCTGTTTTCCAAGATGGAGGGGAAGTAAACGAGAGTTGGAAACAGGAATTAATGATCGAGGTGATGAGGTCAATGGCTTTTTCGGGAGGTTGCGGATTGGGTGGGACGTATTCCATCGGGTCGGAGCTTTGTCTTGGTGGTCTTCTGTCAGTATTTGCTCTTATTTCCGGGTTGTTTGCGGTCCAAGTCGTTGCTGATTTGGGGAATAGGGTTGGGGTTCTCATGTGCGGTTAAGAGTACGTTTGGGGAATCGGGATGTTTGGGGGGGTCGCGGAAGCGGTCGGCCAGGTTGGGCAAAGGTGTCGGCAATGGTTTGGGGATCGAGGTAGGGACTTTTGGGCTGTGTAAATGGGGGAAATTCGGGGTAGGGGTGTCCTCGTACTGCCTTTATCACTTATGTAGGTTTTGGGGCTCGCTCTTGTCATAAGTAAGCATAAGTATTTGTTTGTCTCGTAGTTTTGAGGAGTCCGGTGTACTTGGTCTTTTGAGTCTGTTTTCAAAAGTCTTTTGTCTTCGTCGCGTCTGTATTTGTAGAATCGTCGCTTGTATTTGTCTTTTTTGTCGGATGGTAAGTATTATTTCGTCGGGGCGGGTGTGGGGGGGTGTAGTTTTTGGTGTGGGTGGTGGTTTCTTTTGTAGCGGCTACGGAGATGTGATGGTTAGGTGTTCCAAGGGATTTATCCTAATTGGAGGGAAATTGTTGGAAGGTTGGCCGGGACTTGTATCTTTTTTGACAGGATATGCTTGTAGGACTTCCAGTTTTGTGTTTCATGGATGGTTGGGGGTTTGGGGGGAGATGTAAGTTGTTGTGGATGAGAAGTGAATATGATACGGGAAATGGTCGGAGAGTCGTAAGAGGCATATTTTGGGTGGGTATAGTAACGTGGAAGTTGGCGAGGAAATGAAGGACAAAGTCGAGGAATGTCGTGAGGATTTCGTTTCGGTGTGAGGTGGGGTTCGGGGGGGGGATTTTTATATGTATTTGTGGGTGTTGTTTAATGAAGGTCTCAAGTCGCAGTCCGCTTATGTTGCTGTGTCGCAGCCCTCCGGGGAATTTGGGAGTTCAGGTCGCCTGCACAGGATGAAGGGGTGGGTGGTTGTTGCAGGGTGTTCAAGTCAGAGGTGGGAAACTAGGTGTGGGGTCTTTTGAAAGGCTGATATAATCATTATGGGGATGTGGAGCTTTCGAGTATGGATGGCAGTAACTTCGAGGGAGGTGAACTGAGGTAAATTAGGATAGGGTATATGTGGGAGGGATGTTTAATAAGGATGGCCATCCGCCTCCTGGGAAAGGTTCTGTCATTTCGCGTAGATGAGGTAAATTTTGTATGTGAAAGGGTTTGTGGGATCAGCATTGTCTCTTGTTAATGTAGTAGGATCCCGATGGAATAGTCCTTAAGGAATTGGGCGAGGATGGGTTTTTTTCTCCTGGTGCTAACCACCGACGTGGCATTCCCAGCGAGGAACAAGGAAGGATTCCGGGACTGGGGGGGCATTAGTTGAGTATTTAACAGTTTTATTGCAGGCGGTTATAGCTGGTTTAGGCTATCTTCTGGCCATTCCATGGATGGTCGATAAGGATCTGAGGTGGGGTAGGAGTTTTCTTGAGGTAGGAGATTGTAAGAGTGAGAGTAGGTCTTTATATTCTTGGTCAGTAGAGGTTGGGGGTTTGGGTTAGGTTGTTAGGGGTGAAAGCAGAGGATAGGGTTTGTTTAATGGTGCTAGGGGGGGGAAAGGAGTTTGGACATATCGGAGGGTGGTGCTTGAGTGGAGGGTCTTGTCTTGTTGTTCCTAACGTGTTTGGCTTTTGCAAGGTAGGGGCAGATAGGATCATAGGCAAGGGTGGTTACGAATTGCAGTTAAGCAGGTGGGGGTGAAAGGGGTAGAATTGGTCCGGGATAGAGAGGGCATTCTTCAGTGGGATGGTTTTTGGGCGCAAAAGGGCGCAGGTCACGGGTCGTCTGCAGTATGTCTGGTGAGATTAAAGTTTCTGGCATCTCTTACACTGGGGTATTCTGTCGGAGTTTTCTGTGACGGTTCAATTCTGGTTTTGTAGTAGTCGATGTAGTTTAGTTTGTTTTTTTGTTTGTTTCGTCATGTCTTTTTTTCGTAGTTTCTATACGTAGAGTCCGAGTGGTTGTCCGGTGAAATCCGTTGGAGTCGCGTCCGTTTCACATTTCAGTTAATGGAAGCAGGGTATGTTCAGGTCGTGGAGGTTTCGTCTTGCTTCTGTCTATGTCATCAATTTTGGGGCAGTCCTTTCAAACAAATTTTTCTCTAATTTCTTCTGTGGCGCGGGTTGTACGAATATGAGAGTTAACAAAGTATAAGTCCTTTTAAGTCAGTGGTGGATATTTAGTTCAAGTGGTCACGGATTTTGTTGTATGCTGTCATCGGTGCGAGGTTGTACTAGTATTTGGGATCTGTTTGCATTTTTACTGTCCATGGCGTTATTGTACATTTAAGTAGGTCTTGGGTTAAGTCAGAGGGATTCAGAAGTGATTTGCGGTCAATACGGAAGGGGCCTAATTTTGCTTTTTGGGAGTGGGGGTTTTTTGTTGGGGGGGTTTCGTTTTCATTTTCTGGGTCGGCGGTCCTTTTCATGGGTGTCAGAGGTGGGAGCTTGGGGGTCGGGTCTTGTAGTGGGGTGAATCTGTTTTCTTCAATGTAAGGATTGGGTAGGGGTGGGGGGTTAGGTTTGCACAGTCTTGGTTGCGGGTTGAAAGCCATCATCAGGTAAGAAACGTTTTTGGATTCCTGTCGGGAGGGTCGAGTGAGCGCGGAGGTTTTCGCAGGGCGCCGCAGGATACCTCTTCGCTGCTCCTTGAGGGTCCGCGTCGTCCATCTCTCGTCCGACATCTCTTCCCTCAGAGGACGACGGCCAGCGGCTTGAAGC
>BOPP01000009.1:18204397-18228763 GCA_017312745.1 Gryllus bimaculatus | reverse complement strand
CCGACGTTTCGCCCTGTCATGTCGCAGGCTATCCGCTCAGGGTACTGACATAGTATTTTCAGTTTTTTTCCCCCCTCCATTTTCCCTGGGAGAGGCAGGAATTATTTAATCTTTGGGGTAATTTGAATAACTGCAGCCGATTTGGCTTGTGGCAGTTAGGGTATGGCTTAATTGCTTCCAAACTAAAACTATCTAATAACTATAACTATACACATTCCACTTTGGGGTTTGTTAGTTTTTTAAGGTTTTGTTTTATTAAATCTTTAAGTTGGGAGATCTTGAAAAATTGTTTCAATTTTCTTCTTCTTAATTTTTTTTCTCGACTCGCATTCATTCATTATAATTATATTTACAACGCATCGCATTCATTCAGTTCATTCATTCATTGTGAATACGACACCGAACAGTAACAAAATCACCTGTCAGACAACTACTAGTATCACTTTTTAATAAGCAGGCCACGGGCCCGACTTCAATCAAGCGTCCGTGGCGGCCGCGACGTCTTCGTCCCAGGGACGCTGGCCCAGCGGAGCGCGCCATCCGGCCGCCCGGGCGGCGGGTTTCCGGGCATTCCCGTGAGCGGCGATACCCTGTCACGCACTTGCTGCTCCCCCGCGTCGCAGAGCTCAGAGAGCTTTGTGCGGGGGCAGTAGCGCAGAAGGTGAAGGGCGACGTGCTGTGGGCCCCTTTCTTCTGTGAAAGGCCCTGTGGCACGCCGCCTGTTCGCCCGCCTTGGCCGGTTTCGGCGCAAGGATGCGCGGAGCGGACGGCGCTTGCAGCGCCCTTTCAGAGCGCCGTTCGCGCGCTCTTTTGTAGCTACGGCCTGGGAACTGAGTTGAGGCCTAAGATTCTGGGACGTCAGCATTTTTGTGGCGTGTCAGTCGGGTCTAGTAAAAAGGCAAGGTGAGGGCGCGCCGCGAGGCGCCGCCGCTCTGTTTTCATCGTGCTACGCGCGGACTAGGGTGCAGAGTGGGAGAAAACCTGCAGCGAAATACCGTCACAAGCGGAACGCCACAAGGGCACGCACGCAAGCTGTGGAATAAGCGGACGCTTTAGAAGGAATTGCCTAAATCGGGCGAACGGAGAAGAAGGCTTTCAAATGAAGGAGGGTGCGTGTTTTAAATTTTGGCAGCCGAGATAGGAGCGCCTGAGCGTTGCCATGCCAGCGAAGGCCGCTGTCAAGTAGCACGCCCCAAATATCTCGGCTTCCGCTCCGCCAAGGTAGAATGCCGTGCCCAGCCAAGCTCACCGTTTCATTGGGTTTATGGCCTCTTGAGACTGAAGTTGACGGTCTCGACGGTTTGAGAGCGAGGCGTTTTCCCTGACTTAGCCATTCAGCGAAAGGCGGCGAGACAATCCACTTAAGTATTTAACTGACTGCCTTCCGTTTCGCCGATTTCGCGCTGAGTGCCTACCGAAATCATCCGCCGAACATGCAGGAGCCCGCCAGCGTTGGATACGCAGTTTATTGTTTCAGCAGGAAGCGGGCGCGTCATTCACGTATAATCGAAGAGGGTAGGAGAAAGAAGCCCTTCCCTGAGGCACGGCCTGCCTCGGCTCGTCTGGAGGACGAGTATACGTTATTGACGCGCACTTTTGGAACTGCTGTCAGAGGAAAACTCGCGATCAGTCTGACCGTAGCAATTCGCTTCACTCCGGCCACGCAAGGGCACTGTCTATACTCGAGCAAACCCGCAATGCCAGCCAGAGTCGAAAGCCGACCGCATATCCAGAAAGACCACTGGCAAGGTTCTGCCGTCTCTCGAGGCGAGGCCGATCTCGTGCACAAGCCGCGTAAGCTGCTGCAGCGGAGCTGGTGACCAGCTCGAAAGCCGAAATTGTTCATCTCTGAGAATGATTGAGACTGAACGTATTTCCTGTTGCAAAACGTGACAGGATCAGTCTCTCAAACGTTTCCCTAGGAATGGAGAGTAAGACTAATAGGTCTATACGCTGCTCGGCGAATAGTTTATTTTTGCAGGTTTTGGTATAGTGCAATGGTCGCAATCTCCACGCCTTGGGAAAATAGCCACACACCAGGCACGCATTCCGGAGCTCTGAGTAAAAACTCGACTCCGCGCTCCCGCCCAGAGGCGCGCAGCTGTTCTGCGGTGAGACGGTCCGGGCCACCTGCCCTTCCTCGCATTGAGGTGTTTTAAGCTGCACTCGAAGCTCCTCTCCCGTTACTCTCGGCGTGCCACAGGTGGGGAGGGCAACAGGCCAAAGTATTGGCTGCTGGACCGGGCGCAGGGCACTGGCGCACAACAACAGCGGTTGGCAAGCCATGGCACGCGCCTTCTCGAGTATCTGCCGGTTCTTTTCCCAAAAGCGGCGGTTGCTCTCTTTGAGTGCCTTCCGAAAAAGACTTCTCGGTATGGTATTGAGTGCACCCTGGTACGCATTAAAGATGCTTTACCACCTCTCCAGGCTCCCTGTGGCAGAACGTATGTCGGTGAGACCAGACGCACTGTGTCCGAACGAGTTAGGGAACACATTAGTTATTACAACAAAAACCAAACCCACCGTTCGGCCATAGCACTCCACTCCGAGGTCACAGGACATGCTATTGAATTCGATAAAACCCGGCTCCTACACAGTGAAAATCGATACTGGCCTAGACGCGTAAAAGAGGCAATAGAAATCAGTAGACGGCCGCAAAACATCAACGCGGATGCAGGCCTTAATCTAAGCCACGCCTGGAAGTATATTCTTCCACCGATGCCTGACGGCGCGGGGACTGTTCCTCTCCGTCCGATCTCTAGGACGACGGGTGCGAGGCCCGGGTTGGCCCAGACCGCGAGCCAATCAGAGGGACCTCTCCGCCCATCAAGGCGCACTTGCGTTACCCGACCACTAGCTGAATAAGATATAACACCGGAGGCGGAGCTTTACTATGTCAGTACCCTGAAGAAGCCTGCGACATGACAGGCGAAACGTCGGCCTATCTGCCAACGACGCGGCGTCAACCGGACAGCCTAGAAGTAACAGTCTGAATATATTTGGAAGCCAGATATTTTCAAAATCAACTTCACAGCCAAAGTAATGTTGATAACGCCTTTTCGCAAGTTGCGACAAATTTCGCCTCTGAGTCACAGCTTACAAAGAACACTTCTAAATACAAAGAATATATATCACTAACTTTTTTCGTTCTAACACGCTCAAAGGCACCTCAAGACTAACACAATGCCAAATTACATACAAACTGCCCTGAGTATGTCAAAACATGAATGAACCTGCACGTTATCACTTGTTGGTGTGTCAGCATGATATTACATATAATTTCCTTAAATACAACTTCAATAAAATCGCTACTTGTAGAGTGAAGGTTCTTATGACAAGTCAAAGAGAATGTTAAAACGATATTTTAAAAAGTAGCTGTCACAAAAAAAACTGTGTCTAATGGAAACATTCTTAATACAGTATGAAAAAAACGCACTAAATTCACTGATCAAATTCTTGTGAAGAAAAATTTGTCGACTAGTGTTATCATACATAAGAAGTACAAGTAAACTTATGCCAGCAAAGCAGAAGGGCAGGCCCATTATTCAACAGTTGCTTCATAGGAGGAAGTGGAAGATGATGTAAAAAGTAGAAGGCCACAAAAAGGGAAGTTCAGCAAGCAATTAAATATCTTATCAGATATTTTCAAAATTAATACGGTGAAGAGACATGTGAAATGAAGATTTCTGCCACAAAAAGGAAATTATGAGCATGCTACTCTACATACCAGAATGTCGTCACTACGTGTAACATGAGCTTTTTTCTAATTCAAAAAAAAATTATGTGGAACACAGATGATCATGATTTCTCTTGTCCTTAGGGCTTTCTGACTCTTTCACAGTGCTTTAATAATATTTTTTATTATAAATATATTTTGAAACTGTATAAACATATATACGTGTTATTATAGTATCAATGAATTCTGAATTATTGATGTTTCAGATTCATGAATATCAAACAACTTCTGCTCAAGTAAATAAGGATCTAAAGAAGTTGCTATATTTTTTTAAAATTATTTTTATAAAAATAATTAATTAAACTGTAATACACTATACATTAACGTAATCAATTTTTTTCCCTGGCGAAAAAGGCAAAACTCCGAATATCTCTGTTAACTTTTCGTGTGGCATAGCTCACTTTCTTTCTACGACTCAGTTATTAATGCCAGGCTGAATTTGATTAATTATTTCGGGTTTTCGGGCGCGGCAAGTGCTACGGCCATTATTTCTACAAGTGTAGTTAATGGTTTTATGGCGGCAGTGTTTTGCTTCCGCTGGAGGTTGAGATCTGGCGGCGATCTACACGCCAGCTAACCCCGCCAGCGGGGCACCGCCCCTCCCGGGACACGCTGTGAACTTCCGTCCCATCTCCCGGCAAGAGCTATTGTGTAGTGCATGTAAGTATAAATGTGTGTATGTGTGGGGTGAGAATGGAAAAAAGTTCGTGGAGATCGCGCGCGAAACGTCACTCGTTTGTTAGGCATTCACCTGGTGTTTCTGAAATTATTAGGTAATATTTGTTTGCTTAGAATACATTAGAAAATAATGAAAACAATTATGGATAATTCAAAGTGATCTAATTATATCTCATAATGTTATTATTCTGCGAACGAAATCAAACTAATATCAGAGGGAAATCGAGAATGTATATTGTTCATGCTACGTTTGCCGCAGAAAACAACAAAACCAAATTAATACATTTATTTAAAAACGTGCATAAACTTGGCAATGTCTCCTTAAAATATTAGAAGTTAAAGGGCACGTAAACCATCAGTAATTTTTAATTACGTTATTCATTACACATTCAAAAAGAAATAAGCACATTACAAGTTCAGCTATAGGTTGCAAATAATTATTACTACACCAAGGTAATATTATTTTATTGTAGTTTATTATTTAATTACGATGTAAATTGGTATGTATTTTATATAATACTACTGAATTTGGAAGAATTGTCGAACCAATCGTACATTTTAACACTGTGACACATCTTATATGTTACGCTTTATGTTCTTCAGATGATATATTCAAACTAACGAGTCAAAAACATGTTCGTCATTGCCCGATGGAGACAATTGTGTACTCTGGGGTGGAGGTGCATTACCAAGTAGTGTTTTAAAGGCATTTTCATAACGTTCATGCCCAAACATGAACTCTTACTGGGTTTCAATAAGCACTTTGACAATGTTAACGAGTCACGATGGCGAGAACGATGACTTCCTTTGTCTTAATAATAACAAGATAAAAATGTAGTCATATATTTCTCAACATTGGAGCCAGCAACGACGTGTGGATCTTCTGGTGTCTGCCACGCCAAGCGGCAGTGCACAGTTACGAAAGCACAGCGCCAGAACCGGCAACAGCCGCAGCAGAGTGTGGTGTGGTCGGGGCGGGGCGAGGGGCCGGAGAGGGGGACGAAAGCCGCATCACCGAAGGCGCCACAGGCCTTCCGCATAAATAAAGGTGCGGCGGCGGATGTCGGCGGTGGAGATGTGGGCGGTGGCGTTGTCGGCGGCGGAGAGGAGAGCATGTGATATTGTATCTGAGAATCGAGATATCTGTGTGTCAGTCTGGAGGGATGAATAAATGAGCCACGTATAACACTTATCAGCTCAAACCTTTTGAGCTTATACGTGTTAAATATGTACGGAGTAAGATCTAGGAGAGATGTCCCGAGATAATAATATTAAAATATTTTAATTTAGGAGTACTTAGCATGCAATGCCTGTGAAATTTCCCAAATTTTCTGTAGAATGGATAAAGCATTTTCCTTCACTTTTCGCTGAAACAGAATAATGGTGAAATTTTTAAAAGTTAAAATATTTTTCTAAGACGTCATATACATCATATATTAAAACCAATTTTTATTTCTTTCTCAATGCAATGTGTCCTCCAGTTGTAGATCTTTGAATAATTTCATGCACTTTTTTAATATCATATAAACAATTGTTGACAAATAACACTATAAGAGTTTCGGTATGCCGGTATGCGTTTCCACTGGTTTAGATTTACTTGAGATTGGTTGAGATTTACTTATTTACTGAGAATTATTTTTAATATATTATTCGTTGTCTGGAATTGCGGTAAATTAAGGTAATAAATACCCAAAACTCGAATTCACTAATTCCTAGAGATTATGAGTACATTTTTACTAAAAACAACATGAGATGGATTGATTCAATGGCTCTTGAAGTGATTTAGCAAAAATTTAGGGGTTCGGTAAATGTAAAGATTAATATTTATCAAAGGTAACTTACTCTACTCTTAAGAGGGAAGGCATAAATAACTCTCTTAATATGTTTGTTAACACTATCTATTTGTACTTCAGAAACGAAAAGGGCTTGTTTTAGGATGTGAATGAAAGGAATATAACGAAAATAATCCTAAAATTAAGAAAAAGGCGTGAAATCTGTACTATTCAATAATACTCGCGCCTCTTGCTTTATGACCACTACCATCTGCACTGATTTTTTCTAAACTTCAAAGATCCAGCCGGATGAGATAGCGCCTAAAAATGAAATGTGTCTCTTGAACCGTATAGACACTTCCGGCACAGACCAGCAGCTTTCTCCAGAATTTCCGGCGGGCTGGCGAATTCCGAATACAGACGACACTAAACTAGAGATGTGTAATGCGGCACCTTAAAAATGTGAAATTCGTAGACCAGCGCCTTGCGAGGAAGGACATGATTGTGTAACGTCATGGATACTCACAGCGACCACAGACACAGAGCTTTCGTATAACAATATATTTATTATCAAAGAAAACAAAACAAATATATACACTTAATAATCTACTTACACCCTAGCTCTGATAGACCTACTATCCCCTGATGGCGGGAGCGATCCAAACCCGATTGAAGATGGTTTTGATTGTGGCATTCGCCACTCCTACTTTTGAAGCGCGCACAAAGCCTAGCTTCCGTGACCGGAAGTCACGCTGGGACACCGTTCTGGCGCACCAACGGCTGGTTTGCCTCGATCGCAGGAGCGATCTTATCCGATTGAGAATCGGCGTGAATCGTGGCACTCAACCACTCTTCACCTCGGAGCACGCACACAGCATCACTCCCCCGTGACCGCAGTCACCCAAGGACCTAAAGTCCGCAGGCTTCGTCAACTAATGACTCGAGCCTCGCGAGCCTGGCTCGCATATGCACCGTCGTGGTGCCAAGTTTTGTGCACACGCATGAGGTTCTCCCACTGTCTCCAGAACCCACCCACTGGCTCTGTACACTCTGTTATATAGGCGAGGCCCACGTGACCTACTACGTCACGCCACCCCCTCGCTTGTTATAACAGTGAAAAGTTTCAATAGGCCGGATACTCTCAAAGCCTTGTGTCTCCCGTTTCTGCGTTCTTCCCTTTCCGGAAAAATCCTTCTTCCTGTGGCAAGGCTAATCCTCTTCCAAGCGTCCCCAAATAGATGCCATGAGGCACGCAGGCTAATACGTTACAATTGACTCATGAGCAACAAAATCCGGTGGCCAATATAGAGGGAAAGGGAGTGGTGCAAGGTATCTAGAAACATCTCAGAATAAAAAGAAAAAATAGGCGATAACGGGATATCATAAAAAGATAATTCGAGATGGAATTCTTCATATAAGCAAGCTTTGAATGCAAAAACTCAATTAAAGAAGTGATTGGATTGAATAGTAATTCAAAAGAGGAATAGGAATGGCAAGGTAAAGTATTATATTACTGCTAATCACATTATTTTGACTCCAGGAAAATCTGGATTAACCAAGTTGAGATAAATGTTTGTTTCTTTGTATGATTTTTTATCGGAATTACGGACGCCGTAACTTCTAAGATTATTAATACCTTAAGTGTAGTGCTTTTCTCCTCGCGAGATGGCGATGATCTTCCCCGGATGGAGCCGAGGCCCGGCGCCGACCTTCCCGTCGGCTTGAGGGACTTTTCCCCGCCAGGTATCAGTAGGGCCCCGCCTCATCCGGGAAAAAAACTATGAAAATCCTTCCACCGTCGGGTCTCTACCCTATAACCCCCTGGCACCTTAGAGGCACTTTAATAGCATCAGTTGATGTCCAGCCACCTCTGTAGATGGGAACATGTTTGAAGTTCACAGAGATCATCACAATTTAGGAAGCAGGTTGAGACCAAAAACTCATTATTTAGAAGATATCTTTGGCACAGAAATGATTAGTTTAAGAAGAAAAGGATGATGAAGATGAGAAACTATCTGACGGCTGGTTTTTGATGTTTACCCGGAGATTATACCCAACTGTGTCCATATCGAATGAATTGATTTCTTTGTTCGATGCCCTTAAGGTAACGTCTAATATGTAGAACGCCCCAATCCATATTCCTTAATTTGATTGATCATTTGCTTCCGAGTGTCTCAAATGCAACGGTATAGTTCCGTAAGAGTTGTGAATGTTTTTATCACTGGAGGTGGCGGTGTTCTTCGCCCGCAGGATGGTGGTTCCGGCGCTGACCAACACGTTGACTTGCAGGGTTTTCCCCGAACGAGGTATTTGGCCCAGCGGGTCCCGCTCCAGCTGAGACAAGATCTGAGCTCCTAATTAATCTCCCGACATGTGCCTACAGGTCTGTTAGTGTGTTTGTATATGTGAGGGATTAGAATAGAACAAGGACGAGGAAGAAAAGATCTCATAGATCGAAAGATCGTAGTCCATAGCGCGTTTGCCTGGAATCGATCGAGAAAACCACGAAAACTTGTCGATTAGAGCAGCCGGCAGCTAGAACTCACAGAGCGGCTGATTTCGATTTAGCTTGAACTGAAAATAGTATCAGCGTCCGACCTCAAATCCTAGATCCTGCACGTCAATTCTGTTGCAATGACATTAGTTGGTGGCGTGAGCCGCCGCAGCGAGTTATTAAATTTGAACTCCGAACCGCCCCTCTGGGACGTGACAAGGAAGCTTCCTGGAGTCTTCTGGTTGGCCGTACGAAATTCAGAATTCGCCAAGCCGCGGCCCGGAAGTGGAGCGAACGAGGCGGAAAGGCGGCTGCGAAACGGGGGTATCGGAGGATCGCGCCAGAAAGCGTGTCTTTTCCGGGAGGTTGCAACGCACCCGAGTCCCTCCGCCGGGAACACAACGCCCGTGACCTACACAGAGCCGGACGCGCCCCTCGCAGTTGGCAATCAGGATCCTCTTCCCTGGTGGCGTCAGGCCCCGGGAGCACGAAAAACTGCAACCTCCCGCGCGAGCAAGAGGGGCCTGATTTTATTGATGGCAGAGGGCATTTAGGTTACTGCTCTTCTTCCGGCAGGTTGCTGTTGGACCACTATTTCTATTAGGGCTGAATTGCAATCGAACATTTGTGAGACTGATTTCATAATTACATGTTTCTGGCGTACACATTAATGCACAACCCACACGTTAGAAAAGGCTTTTTATTCTGCCTCAATTGTTTTGCGATAATTCTTTACCGTTCAACGTGTGAATAATATCGCCCACTTTAAAATCCAATCAATCCAATCCATCCAAAAGTTTATTTGTGATGAGTTCGTAGATTAAACTTTGTATGCAACATAGCCTTCAATAATTTCACACTATTATTGCACATAAGTAAAATATTACTTAGTCAGGATGTAAATCGCCATGTTGCTTTTTGGAAAAAATAATGCTTAGTTGTTAACAATGAACAATCTCTGCATTTCCTCGTTCGATTGGAAAACTAAACGAAATACCTACCGACATAGGATTCTACGAGAATTATAACATAATTTCCTGTGTCACCTCAATTTTACCGTAAAGTTTGATCCACCTAAGCAAGATAAAAACTTCGTTTTTTTCTGCATATTATTAATTGTTTTAAGGATGGGCTGCCAAAATATTTTTTTCGGATAGAACGTCTACATAAGTAATAACAAATTAAAAACCGACCTGGTCACTATAAACTTTGCTGCTATTGACATGCAGCAATTTTTGCAGCTCGCAATCCGGTTTCGCTGTTTGAGTGACGGGTTACATAAAAGAGGCGGCCATCGTTCTAATTTTCACTGTGATATCTGTATTTTCGAAAATTGCAAAATATTGACATTCCTATCGACGTCTTCCTTCAACTACAAAATTGAAGATTGAGATTTTTCCTTCATATATAATTTGTTCACAATATTTTTTTTCTGTCTTCTTTTTTTCTTTTAAGTTTCTTTCATTAATGTCGGCGATTTGTAGAAATTATGACTTTAAAGAATACATTTGCTTCAAATTATGTCTGACAAAGTTTCTCAAAGCTTCAAAGGCTTTCTGTGGTAATTAACTCAAAATTCTACATTTTCAGAAATGTTCTAACGACAATTTGTCAAAAAACGTGTCCTAAGTAGCAATTTTCTTTGAAAAATTTGACGTCATTTAAAGCACATTAACTCACAAATACAACAGTGATTTCAAATGGCTGTAAATGTTTACATTACCGGCCTGAGAGATATTTAATAATACTACATTTCTGTAATTTTTGAAAAAAACAAAAAATACCCCGAAATGAACTTTACGTTATATTAAAGAGTGTATTTAGCCCTATCCTTTCGCAAAGTTTGTAGAAAAACTTGGAGCCGTTTTTGTGAAAATGACGTTTTAGCATTTCTGAAATTGCGAACTTTTGAGCTAGTTTTGACAGAAGACGGTTTAGTTTTCGATTGTGACATTACTTTAAGCACAGGTACTCTTAAATATATTCATGTGAACAAATTGCCGCTCATGTAAATATTAACCACGTAAAAGACAAGTCAAAAAAATTACATTTTGTATTACAAAAAAAGAATAGAGCAATATGCCGCATTCTCTCTCCAAATCCAGTGTGACAGATCGAAGCTTGCTCGTCGGTGATTTTTGCCACAATGAATCTCCATTTCAACTTAACTTATCACCGAATATCTGCCTCCCACTCATCCACTGGCAAGGTCGTCTTCTATTCGCTCAATTTAAACAAATGGTGTCGCAGTGGGGCGTAACTAACTTCTAATGAAGGTTTTCGAAAACTCAAAAATTTTCTGAGAAAAAGCGCTTTAAATTTCGAATTACAGTAAGGCTTAAGCGCCATTTTCTTAAAATTGGCTCCATATGTTTCAACGAAAATTGCCATTTAGTACGAAGTTTTACTGTTCTTTAATTATCTTCAAATAATATTTTCGCTCTACAATTAGGAAATCGAATATTTAAGAAAATTTCAAATAAGGTGTGTTTTGGGTGACGATAGATGGCAGCAGGCAAGAGTATGGGTCAAGTTCAAATAGCTAGCCGAGACCAAAAGAAATAGAAAACTAATATGGGAAAGTCTGTGCCATTCTCTAGCACCACTAGTTTGTTATTCGCATGTGTTAGTTAGTTAGCATGTTCGTTTTCCACGGCGCAACCTCGGGTTCAATTCCTGGTCGGAGCAAAAATAATTGTGCGCTTTCCTTGCAATGCCCCACTGTGTGTCGCTATGTGACTATGAAAAAGTTCACTTCTCATTGCTCGCGTTGAGAAGGTCATAATACAGCGTAGGGATGGCTATATGCTAACCACACGTTCCCCCTTAACTCATAACAGCAAGACCAGGACGCGGCTGGTAGGTAAGTGGTAAAGTGCCATTGTATCAAAGTACATACGTACATGTGTCTCGGTTTGTCCCGTGATTTAGTCAAGAAAACGTCAGTATACCGTTTTTTGCTTTTAAGACCTGATCAACTGATATAATACCGTCCAAGTGTCGTTGAGGTTCAAAGGTACGCATCCTTAATAGTGAAATAAATGATATTGTAAAAATGTAAACATAATGTCTGGAAGATATATGTGTAACATGAAGTTTTCATTTCATTGCCTAAGCTTCCTTTTTTATGATTAGAAATCTTTTCCATATTCATCTATGTGCAGATTAGGAGGAGGATGGCGGTGGCGATGGTGTAACGGTTCGCGTACTGGACTGTTGTACCCAAGTTGGCAGGTTCAAACCCGATCGAAGCCGTGGATTTTTTAAGGGCGAAAAAATCCTTCGTACGCCTTCCTTCGGAGGGGAAGTAAAGCCAGCTGTCCCATGTTCGTAGATTTACTTGCATGTAAAAGATCCTTAAGCCTAAATGACGCCTCTGAGCTAAATTCAAATCGCCTGTTCCTCGCCCAAGAAATACCTCCTTTCTCTCCTAGTTGGTGAAAGGAGCGTAGCGAAATTTGCGTGGTCAGACGGAAGAGCGGGCCTGATGGCCCGAGTCTCGCCACGTAAAATGAGGCAAATTAAATCTGAAAATAAACAAAAATGTCGTAAATCAGTGATGTTTTTGTACTCTTACCCAGACGTAACTTGAACATACGCTATTCCTTTAAACTGTCACTGCACTAAACACCACATAATTCCGCCACTGATTTTCATGTAGAAGATTTCACAATCGGAAGGTCATTTTTCTCTTGGATCTAGCAAAGCTAATATGAAGACAATTTCATATTAAACGTTTTGTAAGAAATTCGAGCTTATGTCCCAAATTTAAGAAAATATGTCTCTGAAATGTAGTACCTCTTTTCATCTCATCAAAATATTCAAAATATGAAGGATCATATCCTCAATTAAATGTAAAGACTGCAACTACTTTCGTACAAAAAAAGTGTTTTTATCTCTGTAAAAAGTGACCTTAATTATATGTACAATATTTAATACATAAAATAAAACTGAAATAAATGTATTAAATTGCTTACTCATCACCCAAAACCCGTCTCGCATCTGCAATTAATGATCATGATAATAATTTGGCCCAGATACTTAAATCATACTTTCGAATTCTCCAACATTCCTCACAATGCTGTGATTAATATCCAGCTTTCCAGGAGTTTCATGCCCTGCAAAAGATTCTGGCCGGGTTTTAATATTTTATTAGGGCGATGTCCTTCCTGCCAACCCGCACTGCGTGTGGCGTTTTTTGTACTCTTACCCAGACGTAACTTGAACATACGCTATTCCTTTAAACTGCCACTGCACTAAATTCAATTCAATTCAATGATATGTATACTTAAATTTCCTTTTCAATGATAAATTGACTAGATTATTGACATTAAGACCATGAAGTAGTGAAAACATTCATAACTGGTTTTCGAAGTACCACTTTAAATTACACATTTCCTGAAGGCCGTTCACATGAGGAATTTAGGCCAATGCACCGTATCATCCCAAAATCTCACTATGAGAAGGCTCTAAAGGGGAATACAAATATTGGACGTCCACTGATCTGCCTCCGTGGAGCGAGTAAGAGGTTTAGCACGAAAAGCCTAGCGAACCGTTGGGGCGCCAAAGAACTGACACGAGCGGCGCTGCATATTCGAGAAAAACTGCGCGGCGCTGACGTACTAGATCAAATACCGCTGACCGCGCGGAGAGCAGGAAGACAGCAGAAGAGCGCAGAGCGGTGTTCGAAAGCCGACAAACCATAAGAAGTCAACAGCGCAGGCCACGAGTCGCTAGGCGATTGTTCTCGGTCTATTGGTTCTTGACACCACAGACACGCACTTAAGCCCACAGCACGGGATGTACATCCACGTTGGCTACACGATTAGTTACAGCTGGGAAACGTGACCTCGTAAGGTTCATGACAAGCTGTAACCTACTGGTATATTGGATATTTTCATGACAAAATACAATTACTCACATATCCGTGAATATTTGTGATTCCTAAGTGTCGTCTGTAAAATATAGTGATATAGCACTTCAACTACATTATATTTAGCTCCTATATTATATGCGCGAAAACACGACTATAACTATGATCTCGAAACTTCTTTAGCCTGAAATCACTTAATCACATCATATCATCAAGCAGATTGAGTTCTTTACGGCAATAGAAGGTTACCGATTATGCAAGTTTTTTTAGTGAAAATTACTGATACATTAAGATGCGATATATGCCGTAGTTACCAGTGCAATATACTTTCATTTCGACTTGTATTTTATTAATTAGTTGTTCAGTTCTACAGTAATTATAAAATTCTTTTTTTACACAACTAGCGCATTTTATTTATTTTGTTTTTTCCTCCATACTAATTTTGTTTGGATTATCCGAAATTTCGGATTTGTACCTAGGTAGTGCCAGACAGGCGCGCCTCGCTTCGCGCGTCAGCTGCTCGGCCCCGCGCCGACTCTTATGCCACGCGCAGAAACGGAGGAGAGGGAGGCGGACGTGGATTTAATTGACTTCCCCCGCTGGATGGCGACTTCCGGCAACGACGTACGTCAGCTTCCTGGTAGTTTCCCCAACCAGGTATCTCTCACTAGGGTGGCACCCCCTCTGCTGCGACAAGCTTTATGACTTCCGAATGACCTCCCAACAGGTGTGGAAGTGTAGGGTTTGTTGATTAAGTGTGTGAAAGTAAGGGTGTGCGGATAGGACAAGGAAGAGGAAGGAAATAACGTGCACGGTCCGTGTCTCGTTTGTTAGGTTACTGTTCTTGTATTGTGGCAGATGTGGAGCAAAGGACGAGGGAATGAATGGAACGACAAGTGTCACAGCGAAGACACCCTCAATGGAATCAGAATGGTTAGGATGGAGGTAGAGGCAAAGTGAAGGAGGGAGAAGAAGAAAGGAAATAGAGACGAAGGCGGAGAGAGAGAAGACGACGGTGATTGATCAGCTAGAGGTAGAGGGGAGGCATTAGAAAGAAGCACAGAACTCGGAGATAGAAACGGAGACGAAGTACGCGGTGGGAGTGAGAAGGCAACACTGACTGGGGTAAAGATAATAGCAGAATGAAAGTCATGATCAAGGAAGAGGGATGAATAGAGCTCGGAGATAATGATGGACGCGACAGGTGGGGGAGAGGAAGCAGATGGTGTTAGCGGTAATGATGCTGGTGACGATGGTAGAAGAGGGAGCAGTGGTGGAGGTGGAGGTCAGCAATTCAATTTGATGTCGTTTTCACAAACTTCTGTAATCAATTAGCAGCTTTTGTTAGCCGGAGAAGTTAATGTCTGGGGAAGTGTCGTAGGCGACGTCGGAGACAGAGGAGCACATGGAGCAGGAGGGGTAGAAATGGAGGCACAATGAAGGCGTGAATGGTAAAAGGATAAGACCCGAAAGTGAAGGAAGGGTTAATAAAGGTTATGAAAAAGTGATGACATAAAAAATATTTAAAAAATAATTCTTATCATTGTATACTTGTTAACAGTTCAGCGGCAATTTTGGGAACGGTTTGGCGATAGTCTTAGTTTCAATCATCACAGTGACGTAGACGGTGTCGGCGACAATGAAGGCCAAGAATTATCAGTGCTAATGCAAATATCAATGTTTTATATTTAATCGATTATCGGCCTTAAATAGCTGAGTCATCACCAGATCTTTCACATGAAAGTGAAGAATTTTCTTCGATATCGAGAAGGAAGATCAGTTGGAAAGCAAGAGATAAAGTCGGGGCAGGAAGTTGAGGCTGAAACGAAGACGGAGGTGACATGGCTTAATCAAGGCTAGCACAACGTTGCAGGAGTAAGTTGCGATGGCGATATCAAAGGGCGGTGTCGAGCGCAACGGTATAGTTATAAACGGCGGCAGGATGGATGTTGGCAGCGCCAGTAGTGTTAGAAGTAGGTGGGGTGAAAATTAATCTGTTATGTGACAAACTAAATAAGCGCACAAGGGCGCATTAATGATACTAAAGAAAGTATAATGAAAGTATAAACTATAAAGTACATGCATTATATGCATTTTGACATAGATGATAAAAACAATATAAAGGATAAAATACGAAAAAAGTAAATAAAGTTGAAATAAGGATAAATAGAAAACGGCGAGAGAGTACTCGGGAATATCTTGAACAAATTAGACGCTTCTATTGAACAGAGATAGAATAGGGTCATCAAGGGTAGATTTTTAAATTACAAGACAAAAAGCGGTTTATGCTTCTTTTTTGGACTTATTTTAATTAATTCCGAAGCCTTTTAACAAGTCACTAGTGCTATCAATACATATTTTACAATCTGTTCCATTGAACTGTACCCTTCTCGTCTTATTTACTAATTTAATCGACAATATGCCTCCAAATTTATATTTATTAATTCTTATTATTTTCTAATTTGCGAAACTGATGACTCTTCTTTCTGATAAACGACCTTTTCCTCACCGTTTTCTTTTTATCCTTATTAATTACAGAACGTTTCAAGAAAATTTTGGAGCTGTTTTTGAGAAAATAGCGTTTGAGCTTTTCTGAAAAATCTGAAATTTGAGCTCAATTTCACAGAAAAAATGGATACTTTTGAAATTTTCAAAAATTCAGAGTTAACAGTGAAAAAATAACTTGTACCACCATTATAAGTTCATTTTACTTTATTCTTACAAAAGATTTAAAGAAAAAATTGGAGCCATTTTGAGAAATTTTTGAAAATGACGCAAGGGCTTTATGTAAAGAACCCCCCAGAAATCAGTGAATGTTTTTCAAAATCGCAGTTGTTTGTGTGAGGCGAGATCGACAGGAGTTTTTCAGTTTGGAAGAACTCTTATGTATAGTTTAGGCCCTAGTGTTGTTCACAGACGACAGACTGGCAGATGGACTGACTTTTGAAAAACAAAAAAACAAACAAATATTCAATACTTTTGAAGTATCAACATCCTACATTTTAGATGATGTTCCCGTTTTTATGTACAAGAGCTCCACAATACGAGTTTTTATATAAAAACTTCTCCCGTTTTCTTACCGCAGCATTACATAACATTCTTGTCACTACATTCATATTACTCCGTATACGAGAAAATGAAAACGGCGGGATGGTGAAGAGGCCAGCGCCTTCTTCTCGAGCAGGAGCAGGTGCCTGGCGAAGCGGCCACGAGTGTCTGAGTCGGTGCTGGACGAAGCCGTGAGCAGCGGAGCGGGGTGGGGCGGAGGTTCGTCTCGCGGCCGCCTTTCTAGGGTGCACGCGCAGGCGCTCGGTCGGCCGGCCAGGAGGCGCCGGCTATCGGCGCCCGTGAGCAGCGGTCTCCACCTCCTGTGGCGCCGCGGGTGCTCTTATTCTGCTCACCGGCTGCGATAGCTCAGCAGGAACAACTGTTACCCCTCCAGCGTCTGTACGTAGGTTACCGTTACCCCTCCAGCGCGCTAAGTATGTAGCTAGGACGAATTTACAGCCTGGCGAATATTAGTGGCCAGTTACTCTGGTAGTTTTCTGATCAATACCAGGTAAATACCGGAGCAGTAATAAAGTAACCCAGGAACGCGCGCAGTCTTTCCTTCCTCATATTTGTCTCCCCTGTATTGCCGCCCTTTACTTGTACTACACCACAACACATGTCGGGAAGTGTGTAGCTTAGAACTTTTCCAGGCTGCATCCGAGCCCCACTGAGAGCGATACGTAAAGACGGAATATTTCACACTCCTCCACATCCTGAAATATTACTCATAGAACTCTCAGGGAACTAGTTGGCACGGTGGTAGTCAATACTCACTCGCTCACCTTTGTTCCGCAACCGCTGGCGCATTGCAATGGTGCTGCCACCATCACCACTTCTCCAAAGATTGAGTTCTCGCCACTGATTGCGCCACAACATCAAAAAAAGGCGCTACCGCAGCCACTGCACCTAGTACTGCTTCTTCTACTGAGCGAAAGTCACATTGTCGCTCCATGAAAACAGCCAACAGCTCTTACCAACACTTTCCTTGTTGTCTTTCTAATCACTGCGCCACCACTCATTTGCCATTGTAAGCAGCATAACTATTTTGCCATCACCATCCATGTCTCCTGTAAACGCAGCACCGAGCCTAGTCTCTCCATTATACACACTTCCATAACCATATGTACCACCGTCACACCCACGTGCATAACCACATCCAAGACCAGCCCCATAACCAGCCGTGCGCCCGTTCCCGCTGCGCGGCCACAGCCTCCGGGCCGTGACGGAGGCCGCCGGCCGCGGTGCCGGACCGCGGGCAGTTGGCTCTCGCACGCCAGCGGGCCACGACTTCGCTCGGAGCGGAGTTCGTTCTAGTACTCACGGTTCGAGGTGTATTTCGGACGCCTCCAGTAGGTTTTCAAAACGCGTGATTTCACCGGTCGGTTGAAGTGAAGTGTGGATGATTCGAAGGATAGAATCCTGCAGGACCACTTCGCTTTCAGTGGTGGATGTCGATGACTCACACGTCGTTTCAGTACGTTTTACGTTCACTAAAATGCTTTCTTACTTACGGATTCCTTGTATTGTTTAGACTTTGTAGAATCGGTTCGTTGGGCGTCGAACTGGACTCGTTTCAATCAGAGAATATTTGAAGTTACTTCTCAAAAGTCTTGTCTCTTTTATTCAGTTAGCCGGCTGCAACCAATACTATCCCTCGTATATTCATGTAATGTAATATGTTTAACGATTCTTTACTTCATTCTATTCATAAACTACAATGTAAAATTGTAAGCAGCAAGTTAGTGTTGACGTGCCTCTGTCAGGTTATCTGAAAAGCAGTTTTTGAACTTATGAATGTAATTAACCAGTACCTCCTTGCATAAATGTATAAATAAGGCTGCGTTTCTCAGGTGCAGTATGATGTATCCTGAATTAATTACCCAAGTTTGATGTTATTTACTCTGGTGTACTATTCTTAAACTTTAATTGGAGCGATTATTATTAGTAGTTGTATTATTAGGTAAAAGAGAGTTCAAAATATTGACGTGTGCGTAAATTGGGGTGCCTGTAAAAAAATGCAATAGGCATTGGACTTGCCTCGTGGTTTTGGAGTGCAGAATAGATGTTTTCGTTCACTTTTAGTTCAGTTTAGTTTAGTTATGTTAGCTTTCTTAACAGTTTGGTTTTGATTTAAATTTTCAAAAATTATTGTAATACATTTCATATGGTATTTTGTAAACAGTTTTTCCAATATAGTGACACTCTGTAATAAATGTTGTTTATATAATTCTACTATAAATATATTGAAACTGATTGTTTCTGCTTTCAGGGCTTCTTGGCGAGAAATCAACGCATCATGTGTCGCAGTAGTATCTTGCAGGATCCAAATTAGGGCATGAAGCTCGATGTCTACAAGGAAGATGCATTAACCATTAGTAACACAGAAGGAAGGTGGTAGCTTGAACGTCAATTACTAGAAGAGACTTGTGAACAAATCTGGAGTACAGGTGCTTGTGTTCTGAGTGTCAGTCGGATCGTTATCGTCCAGTGAAGAACTAGTGCAGTGAACTTCGATGAACGCGTCCATTATGCTGTAATTGACGCAGAGAATAAATTTAACCCTTACTTCTGCAAAGACCACTTGGAGAGAACTTTGTTAACACGTGTATCAGGCTGTCGCTTCCTTTCCCTTGCTAACAAATGAACTACCATATGAAAATCCTTAAAACAATGTTTGTGTTTTCCCATTGAGTAAATCCGATCATCGCTGACATAACTTTCACCGTGAAACTTAACTCTTCCATTACAAGCATCCCGTGAAAACCTGAAGAAACTGAAATGCTTCCATTCAGTCGATCGCCGGTGCTTGTGAGGCATTGACAAATGTGAGTGACCGATGAGGCGCAAAGCAAATCAACCATTTCAGAACTATGACCAATGCTTTTAAGATGTCAGATACCACATGCAAAGTTGCCAACGATTTAATAAGGAAACACGTGTGACGTCAAGGGCGAAGTGAATTATTTACTCCCTCTTTCTATCAGCAAATCAATGAATTACGGATAGAGGTGAGACATTTTGAAAATCACTGCGCCTGGTCAGCCCAGCGGAGTAAAATTTCCACCGCGAGCTGCAATGCGAACTTTCTAGCGAGCGAGAGCGAGAAGGGGCGTTTAGTGGACGGGGCGTCCACGAGAAAGGGAAAAGTTTTGAAGTCCAGCCGTGCGCGCGCGCCAGCAGTCACGGAAGTCGCCCCGTGACTTACTGCGTCTGTGACGCCAGTGCGCGCGGCAGGCAGCTCCGCAGTTTACGGGTGACCTTTCCCGCCGCTGCCATTTGCGTCCGCTCAACCCGCCGGTGGCTGCGTGCAACCTCAAGGCAGCGGCCGGAACAGGGCGTCCGCACTGGGCCTATCGACACCAGGACACATCGGGACTCGTCTGGAACGCCCGGCTAACCCGCTTCGTTTCGGACGCCTCTCACTGCCTGCGAATTACGAGTCAAGACTTTCACGAAGGAAAACTTAAGTGGCCGATTCAATTTCCGCGTTTCGATTCTTGCATTAGCCTTACTGCCTGTAAGCCAAAACTTCTAGCTGCAGGGAAAGAAAAAATATTGAGAGAAATCGATTAAAGTAGTCTGCACAACAATTTGAATCCTACGCCTGGATAGGAATGCTCACGGTTGGATCACCCCAGTGAAAGCGTCGTGACGGATTCGTCTCTCCCTACGTTCCACATCTCGGCAGACCAGCCGAATAGCCCAACCACGTGCCCCTCACCCAGCAGGGCTTCCACCGCCAACACTCGTCGTCCAAAGACGGAAGCCGCCGGCCAAAAAACGGCCAGCTGGAACCTGCGAGGCAAAAAGGCGGGCCGCGAGCGTTGGGAGGGGGCCGTGGAGGTAGCGCCCCCAGCGTCGGCTTGTTGCAGCAGTCTGCAGTGGCGCTGCGGAGGGTTCGGTCTCCCCGGCCAAGGGAATGCAGCAAGCGGTGCCGTGCGTGAGCAGAGTGCGTAGATCTCGACGCAATAAAATAACACATGAACGTTACGTGCGTGGCATCGCAAGAGACGGAGTGTATTACGAGTTTCTCGCCGTTACGGAGTGGAAAATATAGATAAGTGCGTGAAACATTGCGTGTGTGTTTAGTTTAATTTACTTTTTATTTTGCGACAGTTTTGAATTTAGTGATAACGATTCTTCACTGAATAGAAGATTTGTGAAGCTTCCACTGCCAGTGTAGATCAGTTGCAGTAAATCTCATCAACAAATGCTTCTAATGTGTGGCCGTAGCCGACAATGAGTTCAAAACTTCGCTTGGATGCGGTATACGAATATTGTCTAGTCGCGAACCTCTCTGCAGCGCAGCAGGCATACTCGGTGCGTGTAACGGGGTATGGTGCTCTGCGGTGAAGTGCTGGAGTAAAGTGCCTGCGATGGGGAACACGGTGAGCGCCGCTGGGTGCGGTGGTGCCGCCGCCGGCGACGCCCGCGGCCTCCTCATGCTGCTCTGGCTGGTGCACCGCTACTGGCTGGCGCGTCGCCACACACAGCAGGTGAGCCTCTCCCGCACAGTCTAATGCAAGCCTGCTCTCAGTTTGTAATGAAAGATCTTCTTTTCTGAAAAAAGCGATACACATGTAATGAGGAAAGGAAATAACATTTGCAATTTATGAACAGTGATAATGATGATGATAATAATAATAATAATAATACATACACCAATATTATTTACATACCAGTAAAAACAAATTGTTTTGGTTACTTTTTATTCTAATTTTCGAACAACCCCTTAAAATATATGCATTGTATGTGAGAGACTAAGTTTGTATTTTCGTAAACATTCACGTGTATGAAAAGAGAATAATGTATTCCCCTAGATATAAATAACAACCCGATAAAAAAGTATGGTGAACTTTAAAATGCCAATAATTTCTCTAGGAAGGCTAATGTTTTGTTAATATGCATTTTAGAAAGCGAGATCGTTCAAATGGCATTAAGCTATTCTCGGAGAATATTCGGAATGATTCACCAGTCTCTCACCAGTTCATATGGAAAGTATTCACACATATACGAGAAAGCAGAAAAGATTTGAAAAATTATGAATCGGTATTCGTCATTACCTTTGTTAAATAAAATCCCGTTAATATTGTTCTAACATTATTTACAAGGGAAAGTCAAAAAGTGTGTGCGAGGGGTTTTTGGTGTGTGTGTGTGTGTGTGTGAGAGAGAGAGAGAGAGAGAGAGAGAGAGAGAGAAAGAGAGAAAGAGAGAGAGAGAGAGAGAGAGAGAGAGAGAGAATGAGAGAGGGTATGGTGAGAGTAAGATCAACAAAGAGCTAAAAGATTAGTAATTAGTCTCTGGACAAACCGTTGACATTCAGAAAGAGCTAAATTGGAAATATTCAATGACAAATACTTTCAATAGGACTGTGTGCTTCAAAGTCCAAACGGAATTCTTTATCAATAATGTTAAGGGAAAAGTCTTGCGCGCTTCTCCTCACGTGCAATGGCTCATCCTATCTTCCTTTACATTCTTGTTTCGAGGAAGAAAAGGCTTGGAAACGCAACTTCAACATCTGCAAAACCGGAACGAGAAATTAGACTGAAACCTGGAGCAATTAATATCAGTCCGGTTTTGCCACTGTACCTTTGAGTTAAAAGATGATGCAGACCTTCCATGAATGGGGAAAACATGCATACTAATAAGTATTTAATTGTACTTGTTCATTTGATCTCTACTTGGATTTGATAGTTCAATGCTTATATTCAGGGAGTGCATTTTAATTTGCATTGAAGAAGTATTGAATCATTGGTATGAGGCATATTTCTAATTTTTTGTCTTTTTTAACCAAATTCCAGAGAAATCTTTTTGTTTAAGGCAATTTAGTTACGGCAAAGCCGGGCTTTGTTTCATCATTATAACCACGGCATTTCATTTTTCATTAAAGCTCCGAAAATACATTGCCACTGAAATACAGACTAAAATAAACCGACAAAATTATGTGGTTGCTGTAGTCAGTATTTATCATCTCTCAAAGTCCGATTATATTCCACTCAGTAGCGAGTTTGTACAGAAAAGCCAGAAAAATACAGCCCTCCAATATGTGAGAAATTGTTCTGCATCCTCAAGAAATCATTAAGTGTTCAGAAGGCAAGCCCCAAAAACATCACACGTAATGAAATTGTCAAATTTTCAATCATCTTTGAAAGGTTTGAGATTAATATTTGGATGTGTATTGTACTATTTAAACACACTTGTCATATAATTTAACTGTAATAATATCATACTGTCCTAATGATGCAAATGTTCGATGCATATAAGGTATTACGGGAACTGCGAAGATAGAACTATTCTCGAGACAACCTCAGACATAAAAGTTGTTTCGGAAAAATATTCTACCTAACAAATAAATTTGTTTTATTTATTATTAGCACATTGTGATATGTATTTATGTTAAGTACTAACTCGTAAATCGTACCTCTCAATGTTTGGCGGCCTCTACAAATACTTGGCTGAAGATACAGTTGGGCAGTACAAAAATACTTGTATTTAAAATATGTATTTTCGATACTTTTGTAATTTGTATTTTGTATCGAAAACTCATATTTGAACATGTATTTTGTATTTGTATCGAAAATACTTTCTGATTGTATTTTATATTTTCAAAATATAAAAACATTTTTTATTAATTCGTCTTAGAAAATTTTAATTTAAATCTATAGACAAACCTAGAAAACACAAACGTCAATAACACGAATTTTTTAAAGCATTTTCTCATTTTTGTGGCAGTATTTAAAAAATAGTTTTTGATGACTCAAAATTTTTGTTAATCAATGAAAATGTATTTCCGTAGACACGTAGAGACAGCAATTAGGGGATTTTGGAGACCAGTTCACATACATTATATTATATTGCCAAATGCATCACTACCTGTCTACAATATGATTGTGCATGCTGGTTAAAAGCTTGTACTCACTCTGTGTAAAGAGCTAATCACACGATGTGAGTGTGGAAATTGATAAATCATCAAAATGTGTTATTCTATACGGAACATTTCACTATTACTGAAGAATTAGGAGTAAAGGTGAAAGCGTCATATGAAATTTGTAAGCCTGCCAATCGGACAATAATAAGTAGTTTCTGCAGTGCAACCCCAAATTTAAGACACACTTAAAGCTAAAAATTTATAAGCAGTAATATGTATTATACATTTTAAAATGCACACAATGGTCTACAATAGGCCATGCATTTCACTAGTTATTATTTTTACTAGGAAAAATGATAATTTCTTTACACATTGCAGAGGATTCCTCTTGGTGTGTTGATTGAGCAGCACTGAGAATAATACTACTAATGCCAAATAGTTTAAACAAACAAGCTTGACATCTGGTTTCTTCAATATGCAGGAAAGAGGAAACTATCAAACAAAGTTTGAGGATCTTATTACAAAATTCGCTGTCAATGGAATAAGACATTCATCATATGCAATTACAAGAAGAAACATTAGAGATACAATGTTTGAAAAACTAGTAGTTTTGAAGGAAAATGTGTCCAATTGATTACAATTGTAAAACACAACCAAGTTTTGAATAAATTGTGAAACTAGATCACTATTAGTTGAATTTTGTACTTTCAAAAGTATTTTAAAATGCTATTTTATATCTTGTATCTAAAATGATTTTATGGAAGTAATTTGTATTTGTTATCTCAAATATTTTCTACCAAGTATTTTGTGTTTTATATCTGAATTACTTTCTTTAAGTAGTTTGCCCAACTCTGCCTGGAGATTCTGATATCAACTTTCACTCATCGAATAAAA
>BOPP01000009.1:18161897-18199397 GCA_017312745.1 Gryllus bimaculatus | reverse complement strand
TAAGCAAATCATAATAATCATAAATCATAATAATCATGAATCATAATCATAATAATATAATCATAATAATCATAATCATAATCATAATAATCATAATCATAATAAAATCATAATCATAAGTCTAATAATCATAATCATAATAATCATAATCATAACATAATAAATCATAACATAATCAGTAATCATAATCATAATCATAATCATAATCATAATAATAATAATCATAATAATAATAATCATAATCATAATAATCATAATCATAATCATAATCATAATAATAATAATCATAATCATAATAATAATAATCATAATCATAATAATAATCATAATCATAATAATAATCATAATCATAATAATAATAATGGCATGTTAGTTTCAGATGAATCCGACTTTTGCCAGCTAGCGGTGTTTCCAGCCGGTGGGCTGTTCTTATATTTTTATTATCCGCGATGGGGGGGTGGGGGGAAACATGTAGCTAGCACGGTGTGTTGAGTGAGAAATATTGTAATATTTCTGTTTAATGTAGACAGTCTCATCAACATGTTAAAGAAATTATCCGATTCTCTGTGTTTGATATCGTAGTGAAACGCACATCACTTTCTCAATGTCCTAAATATCCTATGTAACGGTGTTTATATTACAAGATTTAAGAAAGTTTTCTCTCTAATTTCTCTGAGACCTTCTTGCTCCTGTTGAGATAGGCTTTCTTCTCCTCCCTTTCTCTTGTTTAACGCTTCGCTTCATTTCTACTCAACCGCATTACAACTACTCAAATGGAATGCACCCATTCAAAGAGAAAATCACCTGTCTCACAATAGAAAAGAGGGTAACGCATATTAGAGTATCACTTCATATCAATGAGAATTTTTAATTCACGTTCGTTTTCTCTTATCTATTCAAAACTTATTTTACATACCAAAATTATTCTTTAAAACATTAAAATCAATCTAAAGCCTCTAATAGTTTTAATAGTGTGTGCGAATTGAAGTTTCTTTTAGTAGTTTGAGTATACTGAACATTGATACCTTACTATGAGGATATTCCTGAATCCAATACATATGAAGTATATTATTACTTGTTCATTAACTTCCATATTACTTCCATTACTTTTCCATAAAAATGATTTTTTTAAATCTATTAAATAAAAAAATGGGCACAGTTTCGTTGTGTGACAAGAACTAATGCTGCAGGTTTCTCTTGATATACGTAAAAATTCAATATATTGTTATTATACAGTTTTTATTTTCCATCACATTTCCTAACAAGGTATCTTTCTAGACGTACCAATTAATTAATTCCACATAATTATTTTCCCCTTTGAAAGTAAACATTTTCATGAGATAAAATTTTCAATTAACAGACTATTTCCTCTAAACGCGAAATGTGCTCTGCTCTCAAATGAATTGATAGTCATGTTGTAGAAAATGGCGAAAATAAGTGAACGCGAAGCACCATGTAATAATAAAACATTCTGAACATATCATTACGAATTATTCACTGCACGAAAATCCTAGGATGCTTATTCGTGAACGAAGAACACAATATTTACAATCCGTCATAAAGTCTAACATCAAGTGTTATCAATATCTTCTCCGCCTCAGGAAGTGTACACGTAATGGGAAAAACTGGCGATAACCACATTATTTTAGTAATATGCAATCATGATATTGTAATGGAAGTTGTTCAAGATAGATCAGATTAAGGAACTTAAATATCTGGGATATGTCGTAAGGAATAATTGTGTACAAGAGGGACAGGTAAAAAAAATACCAAGAAAAGGTGAAATAGTTGTCACAGGTGTGAGAGAACATCTTTCATACTTTCTGTAAATAAGGGATAAACGCTTTTGATAGCGTCATGGGAAGCATTCTCTTGTGGAGAGTAGATATCTGGGAATATAAGAAAAGAAGGAAGATTGAAGGACATGAAGATATATTTCTAAAGTGATACTTTGAATTGGAACGGAGTATGTCAGACTAAGTGATGAGAATATAGAAAGACGGAGGAAAAATGAGAGAGAGGTCTGCGATTAGAGCGATATGATATGAGGAGGTTCTAGATAGAGGATGATGGTGCAAGATGGTGTCGGAAAGAAGTGAAAATGAGAGAAGCTAGAAAGTGATCAGTATGGGAATAGGAAAGACAACATTTTTTAAAGAAGGAGAGTGCGCGACAGAAGGGATAGATTTGCTTAGAGAGGGAAGATGGTTTGTGCAGAAAATCTTAAGGAGAAAGAGATTCAGACGTACAAGGGTTGAAGGTATTTAAGAAAATAACTCTAGAACTAACGTAATACACAAAGAAATAAGTGTTTAAGAATAAGTGTCAGTAGGTATACGTAAGATGTATGAATTCTATTAGTTTTTCAACTGTATTTTTGAGAGTAGAATTTTGGAATAAACTTTATCATTAATAAATATCCTGTTATTTCGTCAGATGGTAATGCACGAATCGGGTATGAGATTGCATGAAATCATAAGCAGAATATAATGAACCAGTATTTATTGCGTCTTGAGCTTACAATAATTCTTAGTTTTAATCAGCTTAGTTCACCATCAATGCTCAGTCTCAGCGTATTAGTACAGAGTAGTTACTCCAGTTTTAATTGTAATAAGTAACTATTTATTATGAATATTAGATATTTGTTAGAAGCGAGAAAAATCGTTTACCTTTTCTAAAAAGTTCCTGTACATATATTGTTACAATATTCAAGTGGAGAATTTTCTGAAAATAATATTGTGAATGATGTGCAGCGAGATATATTTTGCGTCTCGAAATTTCTTTTAATGTGTCTGACAAATATATTTCATCGGACAAGGTTTTTCACTTTAGCACCGCAATTAACTTCTTTCCTAACTGTTCATTGCAATCACGAACCCGCACGTCTGGATCGTAAAATCCAAATAGAACACACATAACTGGCAATTTGGAGAGGAGTGAATGTTTTAATAGCGCAATTTGAGATAGTCATTCTCACTGAATTCGAATTGACACCAGATGCAATTCAAAATGTATAAATGATTAAGCTCGTATGTAAAGGTCTCTCGATTACGTAGCATAATTACGTTAATGTAATATCAATTATGTAATTAGTCTCATTTCGCTCATGAGGTGTCCTTTGATAACACTGGTCGACAAAATTTAACATTTTGTCTATTCCATCAGACCCGCTCTTCCATCTGACCACGCCAATTTCGCTACACTTCTTTCGTCCACTTAGTGGAGAGAGGATGTATCACTCGGGGGACGAAACAGGCGATTTTACGTTAGCTTTATTTAAGCTTGATCATTCACATGCAGTAAATCTACTAACATGGAAAAGTCGTCTTTACTTCCTCTCCGAAGAAAAGCGTATGAAGCACTTTTGTTGGAGACTCAACAAAAGTGCGATAACTTTCAAATTGTCGCATATAGTCCCTGAAGAGTCATAGTATTTTATCTTTGATATCAAATGTTTCATGATACAAGTCTCTTTCATGTGGGCTACAAAAGCAATGTTTGTTTCTCATTTTCGATATGAAGAAAACGGCTTTTAAACTGAGTTAAGAGGTGTCTATTACCAATCTTCATTTGTTAGGATAATGATGGTCTCCAAAAGCTCTCAGTAACGTATCAACATCAGTACAATACACTAGATTGCCTTGTGCTTAGAACAGCATCGGAGATTTTGTTCCTGTCGTCAATTCACAGTAATTGTAGTTCCCTTCTGAAGGAGGTTCCAACCCTTTAACCTTCGAGCGCACTTGTGATATAGTGGCACATGCGAGATCGCGGGGCGGTATTTTTGCTGTGGACAAACATCCTCCTCTTTTCTCAATATTACAGCTTCTCTTGATTGTCAGTCATCGGGAACTTTTTAATAACATCAACTGAGAATTGTAGTAAATTAAACATTTATTGAAAGAATTTTAATCCTTCTACAGGAAAGGAATTTATGGAGATAATCTGTAAAATCACTTTTCTACTTTTGCTTCGTGTTGTTTTATGACCCTATAATAGCATAAAAACTCTAAATTAAAATGTAATGAAGTAGGAAGGTAAAAAATAAACTAGATAAACTTGGTAAAGAAGGGGAAAGAGAATGTGTAGAGCTAAATGTGAACAATAAAACGAAAATAGTAAGTATTAGAAATCTAAATTAACATTTCCACTAAAATCACCTACAAATTACCCGCAATGAATATCCAATACATTTATTTAACACAATAATTTGCATTATATCGCTAGCTATTGGATAAGAACACAAATCATCTAACACCGTTATTTCTTTCAATCATATTTATTTTGTATCTTTTGGGGTTTTCTTAAGAAAGTCAAAACCAGACAACGATGTGATCAATGCAAACAAAGTTAGAAACTTTCTCTTTAAGGAAGAAATACAAGAACTACGATGTCAGAAATAAGGTATATATAAAGTATAACTAGTATTGAAAAATACAATGACGCTAATCTTTTCATTAAAGATAAAGACGTGCATACCCAAGGATTAGAGGATTTTGTACCCGGTTCTAGAAAATACAGGAAAAGGAATTAAAAAGGAAATTCCTACAGAATTTTCAAATGAAGAAATTTTAGAAGCTTCCATGGCAAAGATAATTTGACATACCAGTATGCCACACTGCGAATGATTGACAATCGTATGATATGATTAATGCATTTAAAATGTTAAAATCCAAGGAATCCGCGTAGCATAGCAGCGATCTATAGGCATATAGGCATCCATGCTGGGCGCTATACGGGAACTGTATTGTCGAAGTACGGCACGGCCTGATGCCATTAACATGGAATTAATTAAGAGAGGGCGTTGAAAATTTAGCTCTAGAAAACTAATATTCTCATTCTCAAGAAAGCAGCGAAAAAGTTCAAATGGTAATGAACATTACAACATATTAATTTTGTCATACTAGATTTATGTTGTGGGTGAATGTTCGTTTTAATAATTGAGAATAGTGAAGGCTAAACAGTATTGTTCACTTGAATTTCAATGGTTAAATGTTGTCGTCGACGAATTGTGTTTGTGGGTTCACATGAGGTTAATCCCGTAGTGGGAATTTTAAATTGTTAATTTTAAGGAAATTATAGTCGCGAATCGAGGTTTCATCGGAAGCCTAGAGCGGGAAAGTCGCGACGCGATTATATAAAGCAGATGTAAGGATTTCCGAAGAGCGGACTAAATAATTAGCAAGTCGGGAACATTTATAGTTTGCACAGACATTAGGTTCACAAATTACACCACAAGAGGACCCAGAACATCCTCTTTTGGAGAAGGCGGATCGACAGACGGGCAGACGGGCAGACGGACGGACGGACGGACGGACGGACGGATTAAAAATAACCACTTTTTCGATATTAAGGAACCCCAAAACGTGCGAAATCTCGAAATCAATTTTCCGCAGCATTACATAACTTTTCCTATACTACTTACATACTTCGTATATACGTACGTATACGGGAAAGCAAAAATGACTCCTAGGTCCTTAATTACAACAAAAACGAATAATACATTAAAATACTTTTTTATTTTTTGTAGGTACAAAAATACATTATATAGGTATAAAAATACATACAATTTAATACAAAGAATAACATTTAAACACGTTACATAACATTATTTGTCTTGGTCGAAGACAATTGAGTCATTGCAAAACCTTCACACTACATTTTTTTAAAATCTATCGCATTTTGGCATTCATTCCATCGGCCAGACAAAGCTATGCCATAAGTTAGACCACATATTCCTAAGTTCCCAATGAGTAGCCCTTGTGATCTAATAACCAAATCCTTTCATGTGGCGTGTTATTTATCTACAAAAGTATAAAAATAAGGAATTTTACGTACCGTTATGTTTGCATGAAATTGGTCTTTTCTTATGATTTCTGAAAAGTGACGGGCAAAAGAGGCTTTCTTGCATAATAATCATCACTTCATAGCACAAGAGTTCAGGCCATCCTGACCCATTTCTGCGCGCGCTTATAATCAAGAGCATACTAAAAAATAAACATTTCACACACAAAACATAAAGACACCTGTTTGGCGCATGATATCTCCTGAGGTGATGCCCGCAGGAGGCGCGCGAGGAGGCGGCGGCGGGCGAGTGGCGGCGGCGCGCCGAGACCTGGGAGCGGACGCGCCCATCGCGCTCTGCCACCACCGCGCCTGGCGGCGACGGCGACGGCGGCAGCGCCGGGCCGCCGCCGGCGGCGGCGGCGGCGGCCGGCCTGACCGCCATCGCCCTGGAGCCCGGAACCGCCGCCGCGGACGACGACGCCGTGGACTGCGGCTGCTGCCCCAGGTAGGTCAGCGATGCGGCGCCAACAGGTCCGCTGCGGTGGCGTTGGGCGTCCTCGGCCGCGCGGAGGCCGGGGGCTGGGTGGGGTAGCAGATTATATTCGAAAGCGCATGCTTCAGCAGCCGCAGCCACTATCTACTTGTCTGTCCGGGAGACGCCACTTTTTGGGCTACGGCGCAAAGCAGCCGAAATATCGCTCGCGATTTACTTGATATTCCCAAATCATGTCATGTCATTGCGGAGGTATCTGAAAATCAGTGACGCGCCAAACATTTAAAAGTAGAGGTGCTACAACAGCACGAAATTTCTCACGACATTTGCCTATGTTGCCTATTGCACGAAATTTCTCGCGTTAATGCATATGTAATATTAAGCGAGCCAACACGGGTAGCCGAGATGACTAAGGCAGTAATGTCGTGGCTCTCGGATCGAAGGATCACGGGTTCGAATCCCCCCTCGGCCATGGATGTATATGTGATCGTCCTTTTGCCCCCTCATCGTCATCCCATCACTTCGGAAATAAAGTTTTAATATTTACCAGCTGAAGCAGGAGGCCCTTGCCCTTAATGGGATGTGCAGTTGAGGTGAATAGGATGAGGTTAGGACAGACAAACGGATGGACAAACGTTTTGCGTCATTCGATTTTTCAGTATAAAGAACCCGCAAAACATGGATTCTGGATAAGTCACGTGATAGAGAAATTTGTTTCTAAATTTAGCAACTGGATTGATCGACTTTTTCGTTACTAGATTCCTGTAATAAGAGTTTTTCTTCAGAAAATTTGCCGATTTTCCGAGCATTTTATAATTTTCTCTCTACTTCGTAGCCAGAAAATATCAAATCCGTAATTCTTAGTTAAGTCATAGTCTTAGTTTTGTCTTAGTCAAAGTCTTCGTTTGTAATGTTTAAAACAATACGATAATTAAGTTAACAAGTGAATAAAATGAGACAGAAAAAAATGTTGCGTCCATGCGTCAGTGAGACTTAATGGGATGCAAAGTTTTCATTCAGTAACTCTCTACCGAGCATTGTCAAGTACATCCGTATCCACATTCCCCCAAAATATGCATGAAATCCAATATGTCTTGGTGTAATTGTAAAAAATAAATGCTTTGTTTCTTTCACCAGATATATCCAAACGTGACACGAAAAATTTTGACTTGGAAATATCATATTCGAACGTAACCTCTGGAATCTTAGGAACTTACTGTTACTTCATGCTCAGTGACCCTATGGGAAGAGAATGGTTGTGCAAACATAAGACTTAAGTCAAGAGTCTCTAGGGATACTTCTTTTTGCCTGAAGTGCCCACAGATGGTAATTGGTAAGCATTAAATAACTGCTCAGTGATAATTATGGATAACCGAAGGGTATTAGAACCGGTGGAAAGATGGAATTTGGAGTGGTTGGATAAAATAAAAAAAATTTATACCAGCAATGGATCGTGTTCTCAAAAATTCGTTTATAGAAAAATGGGGGGGACAATTAAGGGGGCACTCTGATGCTAAGACTGGTGAACTATCAATTTACATGCCCGTTTCATAAATAAACTGTACTTAAAATTTAACGTTTTTCTTAGAGAATTCCCATTTTCACTACATTATCATTATTTAAAATTACAAATAAAGAACGTGTGTACTTTTCTATTTGTAAAAGAGGTACGGCACGTCTTTCCTTGCTAGTAGTAAATTTTGAAATATCTTTCATTTAAGTCTACTATTTGGGTAATTAAGTCACTCTCGATTAAAAAATTGCAAGAGCTGATAACACTGATCTACAAAGCTTATTTTCTGTAACAAGAACTGAACACACTATTTCTGGAAGATAATTTGCCTCTCAATCTAGATCTAATTTCAGAATTTCTGTAGACCTCAGTTTTTATATAAGGCTTTTTTGTAAAAGCGTATATCTTCCAATGTATTTTATGTATCTGGGAAAATGACACGCTCTAATAACAACAGATACCTATCTTTACTGTAAGAAATACAACAACGAAACCTTTCTTGAGTCATTGAGGTTTGAATTGGGAAAAGACACATATTCATATTTCCCTATTTGTCTTAAAATTTTGCACAGAGAAATAAAAAACTGCATATTACAATGTAACTTGCCTCTTACTAGTAATGTAACAATTTACGAAAAACTTGGTGGAAAAAGTTGAAAATCCAACTTTCTAGGAGACATTTGACACGAAATGATACAATCGTTAACGTTTAATTACTAATTAAAAAGTAAACATCATGATCATAATAAAATCAAATGGATTTACTACGTTGTTACAAATAATTAGACTAGGATTCAATAGGATAAACGGCTCCACTCACGAAATCATTCTGCTTGCTTCCTACTCGAAACAACCGAGAATACGAAAAAATATTGGCGGACACAATTCTGCCAACTGTTAAATGAATGTATAGTTTGAATTGAAACTAATCTACTTCTACTTCTACTTTGTGGAAGTTTTGTCTAGGAATCCGATTTTTTCGGAAGTCAACTTCAGCTCTCAAAGTAAACTTGCGTAAGGTCCGATTTAAGTCATGTTCATGAATACGACTCTTAATAGCGTGGTTCGTATGAGGACACCATAATTTGTCTCGTGACATGCGTGTCTGCACCAAGCAACGTACAAATGTTTACACCTTGCGGAATGCAGATTCAAACGTTGGAGTGCAGACATTTCCAGTGATGTTGCAGAAATTACAATCGTCCTTGGAGCTGTTCGATCCCGTTATTTATTCAGCGTGCTCCCATCCCTCACTCCTTGTGCTCTTGGAACAAAATATTCACATTCACTCTTAATTCTTACAGTCTTTCTTATATATACAAAATACCGTTCCCAACATTACGTTTCCATTTTATTTTAACTCTGAAGCTTTATTTTTATTTTTTCTTTACTTGAAACTTGTAATATTCGATTCGGTTTTATATAATAATAGCCTAACAATTACTCGATTTACACTCAAAAATTCACTAATTGCGAACTTTTTAGATGTAGAAATTGATTCAATTACCAATAATTTATTCGCTGTTGATTTTATGTTACCTTCGATTTCCACAATTTTTATTATCGTACAAATATAATGGTTATTTTGATAAGGATAAAATTTCTTCAATTTTCCATCGTTATTGTAATATTAACAGAACCCTCTAGACGTTGTCCAGTTGTCCTGCTCTCTCTCTCTCTCTCTCTCTCTCTCTCTCTCTTTCTTTCTCTCTCCCTCTCTTTCTCTCTCGTTTTCCCTTATATATAAATTTCTATAAGAAGTGCTTTTCAGAGCTTAAAAGATGGGTATCTTAATGTTGTAAACAACGCCTATAAATATAAACTTCCAAAGAGTTTGAACGTGTTCCCTGATTTTAAATGTTTCGTAATATTACATCAGTTTTTTCAAACGTTTGCTGATGATACAGTAGCACTTAATTTCTCACATTATTTATATCCTTCGCCATTTTCCAAAATCCTGTGAGGTCAACGAAAAAGAAACCTGCGCCACATTTATAAGCATAGTTTGCTCTATCCGGAGATAAAATAAAGAAAACAATTCAGTCGTTTTTTAAAATATTATTTCTTAACACTTGACTCTACTTCATGTAAAATCACACGATTACAGATATTCTTTAGAAAAATTGTATATAAGCATATTACAGACTTAATTTTTAGACCAAATTTCATTTCAGACCATAAAAAGTCTCTACCTCCAATACTGTTGTTTAAAGACGCCGAATGTTTTAAAAACATCAGAGAGTTCAACGGAAATTATACTTGCACCATTTTTAAGCTTACTTTGCTCTAACCAAGAATATAATTTATCCAAAAAATTTGAAGACATTTTCAAAAATATTTTTGAAAATACTGTTAAGTACTTAGGTAAAGTCCAGCACCAAATTTGCAAGAACTGGTGTTCGCCCGAATCAATCGGAGAATATCAATTTTGGGGAAAATTGTCTGAACGTGTAAGGCACCGTGGACTGACGGACACTGACGGGTGACATATGTTTTGCCAGTCTTTCAATACCAAGGACCCGCAAAATGTGGATCATGACTACACGCCATGTTATAGGTAGTAATTTACATCTTTTAAGAACAAGATTAGGGCCCCACAACTTGAGTTTTACAAACGAAAATAGCCAACTTCCGTCTTAGCATTAGAATACAATCTCTTCATGACATAAGTTTGTTGTATAGCGGGAAAGTAAAAAAGGGTATCAAAATTTCAAACTAATTAAACACTATTTATTTATGTTTTCTAACACATGATTCAATTGAATTTTCTTCAGGTAATTATTTGAATTTTTTTCTTTGTAGAAACAATCATGCTTACAATAGTGGACACTGCATATAAATTAAACCATCCAGTGTTGACTAAGATTTAGATCCAAAAAGTAAAAACTGTATATAACGTATGGGGGAGAAGCTTATCTGAGCATTTTTTCTTGAGTTCCATTTTATCTGTAAATAGTTTCGCAGAACTACTACGTTTGTTTAAACATTTGTTGTGCTAAAACCAGACAAAGAAAAAATGTGAATGTCCCAAATGCATTTCGTTATATTTGTGGACGTTTTATGATTTCAAAAAAAGAGACAGAATATAACCTCATTTGTTAGAAGTGTTTATAACGCTAATTTGGAAATGATAAACCGTGGGCTCATGAAGTGAGCAGTGTTTTTGTTGCAGAGTTAAGAAACTGGTCAAAGGGAAGATGAAGGCACTGAATTTTGGGGTTTCTATGATGTGGCGCGAGACAAAGAACCTTCTAAACGACCATATAAACGTAATTTTTGTATCTACAAAGTAAAAGGGTTCAATACACGGAGACACGGAATGGTTTATCCTAATTTGGAATTTGCTAGGCCTGTACCACATGGCACTGAAGTTCCTATAACAGAACCTCTTTGGAACTTCTATTTAGTGCATTCTAATTCAAGGTCGTCAGGCGAGTCAGCTGAAGAATCTGATTGGAAAAGCACCGAACACAACCCCAAATCTGTAACACAAACAGAACTGAAAGACTTGGTTATGCCAACGAGATGATCCTGCTACAGTGCCCAACAGAACAAGAGAAACAAGATTTTGGTCAAAGCAACAATTCTACTATTGACTGCTCATACGCGTGAGAACTGTGATTTTAACGGTAAAGTGTAACAATTACAGTAAAGAAAAGGCCTTAAGTTAATGTGTTTAATTTTTATTTTCTTAACTCTGATATAAAAAAGTATAACATATACAACGTAAACTGTAATTAAGTTCTGAATTTTCTGTTGATCAAACAATGCTTTTAGATTTGCAAGTTAAATATATTATAAAGATTTTTGAATGTAATTTTTTAACCTGATATGATACGGGGAATGGAAGTCATTTCTGTAATTCTTTCACTTCACATAACTGATATATAATATCAGTTATTGGATCTAAAAAATGGCAGAAGGTTCTTTTTGTAGACTTGTGTAATTTAGTATTTTGGTCAGTAAGTGTTGTGCCACATTGGGGCAAAATTCTATAATTACTTACAGAAACCAAGAACCTTCAAGTCTGTTCGAATGGTTTGTACCGAAAAAGGATGATTTTCATTTACTGTAGAGAAACTAAATAGTTGTAAATACTCATCCACTTTTCATTCAGTGCTTATTCAGAAAGTGTGTGAACGTTGTAAACAAAACTTAAAAGAACTGTAAGCAAAGTAACGTAAGTCATAGTTCGAGCGCGCCCATCACAAGTTTCTAGGTACACGGGCAGCAATATACAAAACAATTAAATAAATACTTTAAAAAAGTGTTTTTTTTTTCAATTTCTTGCCATTTAACATTTTATAAACGTACGGGAATGTTTCATAGACGTTTGCCATTACTAAAATCCTGACAACCCACCGTTATCTGCTAGCACGTATACTATTAAGAAAATACAAAGCCATTAATTTAAAATTGTATTATTGAAATTAAAATCTGCAATAAATCTTGACTGGGAGCCACCCTTGACGACGCGTCGCAAGGTATCTGCTCTGCTCCGTTCGCCGCGCCTTGGTCCCGTTGTCCGCTCGCGCGTGGAAGCGCAGCCCGTGGAGTGCGTGGCCGGGCAGGGAGGTGGGCAGCGGCCAGGGATATGAATCAGGAAGCTCCACTTCCCCTCCTCCTCCCCCTCCCCCAGGCATGGAACGCGCGCGCGCGCTGCGCCTCGGATCCGTTAGCGCCTCCGCCGCCGCGCCGCGCCGCGCCGCGCCGCGCCGCGCCGTCGAAAACGGGCAGCCGGCTGCGTTAAGAATCCCGGCGGCTGTGGGAGGCCTCGCGCCGGAGGCTTCGTGGGCGGAATTTGTGAAAGGATTTGGATGAGTGTGTGAGGGCAGATAGACAAAGTAGGATCATTTCCCTCGCGAAGACGTGTTAATTGGAAGAAAAATTAAGCTTTCTAAATCTTCAATTTCGAAATCAACAATTTTTGAAAAAAAAAAGAGAATTCAACAAAATCCGCGTCATTATATTAAGTATCTCTTGCATGCGAGAAAAGAAATTAGAGTGGTTATTAAAAAATAATAACGAATTGTATGAATTTCAAGGACGAATCACGCAAAAACTACTCGTTTTTTGCACGAAATTCCTATTCCCTTTTCTCAACAGCTGATTTTTTAATAGACTTTGGCTCAAGCAAAAATATTTGTCTTCAATGGCACTAGCACCATAATTTTTACTGACCTTTGAAATATATATGACGAAAATATTTAAAGAATAATAGGAGCGGTTTTAAGAAAATAATTGTTTAAAAAAATTAATTGCCAATATTTAGCGCAAAATTACACGAAAACTCAGATTTTCGTAAAATGTACACGATATTATTTCAAGACCTGTGTTTAAGGAACAGTTATCATTAACGAAAAAGTCTCCATTTTTATTGTAGTTAGTAACCGAAAAAATTGTAAAAATTAGAATTAAAAAAATGATACCAGAGTCATTTTTAAACATAACTTGATCTAACCACAAAAATTAGGAGCCATTTTTGAGAAAAATGTGAAAACGTTTGTGAAGCATCATGTAAAGGAGCCTCAAAAATTAGAATATCAGAATGGAACTTCCAAAGCTTTAACTTGTTCTAGATCGATTGTCGATTGATTTTGGAGACAATTGGCTTGAAGGCGGGTGCCTTGTTGATGTCACGGCCCCTTAAATTTGAAACATGTTTAAAATTTTTTTGAGGGGGGGCACTTTACACTATGTCCCTGCGTCATTTTCAAAATTTCAAAAAATGGCTCCACATTTTTTTTATTAAACTTTGCTGTCGAATAGAGTAATGGATGCTTAAGAGAATGGTGCAGGTCCATGGTACATGTCCGTTGTAATGCATAATTTAACGAAATTTGCGAAAATTCAAAACTTATTCGGAGTCTTCCCACACTTAATATTTTTAAGATAATTTTTTTCTTCATGAAATGTGTTCATCAAAAACAGATCTTTAAGACGGCTATGTTCATATTTTCGAAAATATTAATATTTTTGCTTAATTTTGGAAGAAACAGCTATTTTAAGTATTAAATAACTGTTTTCTCAGGACATCGAAATTAAAAAAGAAATTAGTAGCAAATAAAAGCAAAGAAAGTGCTGATTATCACATGGCTGGGGCACTCACTGTATTTTCGAAAAGTAGAAACAAATCGAAATGCTCAATTTGAATTCCCCGCGCTTCATTTAAAGCGGTATTGTAACACAGCTATCTGATTAACAAGCAGATAAATTTGCCGCATACAACTGTTATTTATGAAAAAAAAGGAAATGATAAATAAGGTGTTCTAATAATCGTAAATGTATTATGGTGTGCTTTCTTTATTAATTAATTTATTTATTTCTTCCATAGAATTTACCACTAAGCGTTGGAAACTTTTGTAGTATTTGTTACAAATTTACACATTTATTCGAATGTACACATTGTGAAAGAATAAGCTGGAGTTGAGTAGTGTATAAGAGAGAGAGGGGGGGAGAGAGAGATAGAGAGAGAGGGAGATAGAGAGAGAGAGATGTATACATTTACATAATAATGAAGAGATTCATAGTGGATTTGTTGTTTTTATCTTCCATTTTCTATTTTTAATTTTTTTTATATTTTTCGACAAATTGGGGATTACAACGAAAATGAGATCAGCACCAATCTTAAACGTCCGTCGCACTATTCAACAAACAACAATTTTAATCAAAATATGTTTTTAATTATGAAAATGTCCGGGGTGAATAATGCATAGTACCCCCACCCCCAAGAAATTAAAATATTTGTTTCTGACCTCAGAGTTCGCAACATCAGCTAGAACGATTGGGGAATGTCAATTTTGGAGAAAATCGGCCGAACTGTTTATGCGCTAGCGTTGTGGACAGGCCGACAGACGTTTTGTCGTCAGTTTTTCAGTATGAAGGGCGTACAAAACATAGATTCTGTCTACATCACGTATTACAGTTTTTTCTTGTATATTTAACAACAGAATGTATTCACGTTTTCGTTACCAGTTAACCCGCTATAAGAGTGTATGTGTCGAAAAGTTGCCGGTTTCGGGCGTACGATGACAATACTTTCTCTTTTCACGTTACTAAGAACGAGAAAGTAAAAATTAAGAATGGACTTGAAATGCACATGGAGACACGGCGAAAAATAATTTTATGTATTCGTAACAGAAACAATAGTGTTCCATAAAGAACGCCTTATAAGAATTTTCATAAAAACGCAACTAATCTACTAAAAAACTAAATGCTACTAAAACAACCCCAGAAGTGCAATTAAGCGATTTCTATTGTTAACAATCATAAAATAGTAACAATAGAAAATAGCATTTTGCCAAACTTTCGCGCTCTACTTATGTAGTCTGATCCATTCGTTCCGTTTATGTAGAAAATAGTTTTTTGTTTTACTTCTGTATTTACATATTGTTTATTATTCCATTTATTATTTACCTATTGTGGATGACTCTTCTATATATATAGCATTATTTGTCATGCAATTACATTAAAAATATAGACAAAATATAGGACAATATAACATATTTGTAAATGTGCAAAAGTAGAATAGCAGGACTTCATTTTTCTGGGACGATCTCTATCTCCTTTTTACGACATCCTTCGCACCGAACATTATTAATTAGAAGAAGCAGATAATTCGTACTTATACATAAAAATTAATTTTTCTTTACATTTAGTCCAGTTCTATATATGATACTGGTGCAGAAATTTCCAAATCATCTCGGAATAAGATTTATCTATGTAGTTTATCTGAGATATTAATAATTCATTTTGAATGGAAAAGAACAAGGCTCATTATTTTGTCTTCGCAAGAAATGTTATGCCGTCACGGGGAATAAGAATGTGTTGAGTGACCATAATTCATTACTTCCACACAGGTCATCAAAAATTATTTTAATTTTATATCGAGACAGACTTTTTACCGTTAAACAAATTACTTTACACATAATTTTGAAATATTATGAAAACGCTGCTCTAGTCAATATTTCTAATTGTATAAGTAGAGAAAAAGTACGCCCAACTACTTGGGTATGAAACAGAGGTAGTATTCTAACAAATTAACATTGTACAACGAATACAATAAATAGTTGTGAGGAAGCGACAATATTCTCTTTAAAATATTATGTAACTAGCTTTATCATTGAAGACAAAGTAATGTGCTGTGGGATACATCAATTCACTACAAGAATGAAAATCAATCAGGAAATTCACATATTATTTCTATTTGGGTCCAATTTATAGCTTGTTTTTCTAGTATTTCTTGGATTTTTTGATAATTGTATTGGAATTGAATCTGTTTTCGACGGCTTTCAAAGTTGATAGCGAGTCTGAAAAAATTGCAATGGGGGTATCTTTTGGTGTTTTAGTACTAATTATAATTGCTTAAAGAACTGCCCACGCAGTTCCCGTAGCAATGAAGTAGTAATCTGGGAGACGGTGAGAATCAATTTTATTAATTGGTGGTTGGATTATAGCACAGCCTTCAATTCCATCACGTTTAGACCCGTCTGTGTAGACTTGGTAGAAGTTATAATCTTGGAGTGGTGTCGATATTCTTTCTTGTGTCCTGTCAATAGGTTCAGTGAAATTTATTGGTTTTTTTGCGAGGTCGGTATTAGTTGTGATATTAAAGTTATGCCAAGGTGGGAAGGGATGATTACGTCTGGGGATACAAAGTGGTTTGGTGATATTGAATTTTTCTAGATACTTAGGGAGTCTCTCTCTAAGCGGTAATGAGAGCTGTGATCTGAAATCATATAGGCTAGGTTGGAGGTTGTTAAATAAAACTGCATTTGAGGGGTTGGGGGAATGCTAAGCGTGGAGTAGGCAAATGTTATGCACTGAACGTTTCTTCTTAATTCCAACGGTAGTTGTCTTGCTTCTACAAATAAACTATTACATGGGCTGGTTCTAAATGCACCAAGGCTTAAACTGCAAGCATTGTTGATCACAAGGTTTAGAATATTCAGAACTGTTTTTGAAGCTGAGCTGTAGACTACTGCCCCATAATCTAGTTTAGATTGAATGAGAGCTTTATATAGGTTGATCAAGCATTCGAATTGTGTTCCCCATTTAACGGGTGATAACGTTTTGATAATATTAAGTCGTTTTTTACATTCAACCTTAAGAGGCGTTATATGCTGCTTCCATGAATGTTTGGAATCAAATAGTACGCCCAGAATTTTGTATACATAAGTCCTTTTAAGTTGGTGATCACCCAGTTTTAGATGCACTTCTTCATTATCGTTATTTCTTCTTCTTGTGAACACTATAACTCTGATTTAATCTTCGATATTGTAATTCCTGCATTAGTTGACCACTTAGTGATTCTATCTACCGATTCTTGCATAATACTTTCATTCACCTTAAGATTTTTACCACTGCATATCAACGTAATATCATCAAAAGGGATATTTTCACGGGTTCTTCTATTGTACTGCTTGCGTCATTAATAACTAGGATGAATAATAGAGCACTAAGGACATATCCTTGTGGTAAGCTATTCAAGATCTCTGTAAGATGGGACACAATGTCTAGAATTTTTACTCTGAGGTATCTGTTTTTTAGGAAATTGATAGTGAATGCTAACATATTTCCTATTATATGTGATTTAGCAAGGGTGGATATGAGTGTATCTCATATGCTTTTTCAATATCCATTGAAACTACCATTACATGTTGATTCATAGCTAGGGCATCACATATTGTAGTATTGATATTTACTAGGAGGTAATTTGTTGATCTAAAGAATCTGAAGGCACTTTGGTATGTTAAGTTACGGTTTTCCAGTATCCATTTCAGGCGGCGACAAACCAGCTTCTCTAATATCTTGCAGATGTTATTTGTTAGGGAGATTGGACGGTAATTCGTGAGTAGAGTGTGATCTTTATTAGTTTAGGTATGGGGATAACATTAGCTTCTCTCCATTGGTCTGAAAAGTGTTGTTAAGTCCAAATATAATTATAAACGCAAAGTAACTACTTACGTCCAACTTCAGGAAGATTCTTTAAAAAAATGTTTAGGACCTTATCGGGCCCAGGTGCAGAATTTTTGCTTTAATCTAATACATAAAGAAGTTTTTCCATTAGGAAAGGTTTGTTGTAGTTATCATTATTGTCCCTAGTTAGTAGCAAAATGTTATTTTGACTTAAGTTTCTGCTTGACGGATCTGTAGATAGAAAGTTTGGGTCAAAAGAATTGCTATCTGAATTTTGAGCAAACGTGTTCGCTAAAAGGCTACATACGGCTTGAGTTCCAACATGTTTTAGTCCAGTACTATCAATAAGATATTTAGGAATACTGGGAGTATTTCTTCCGCTAATGGCTTTTATTTTATGCCACATCTCTGATATAGGAGATTGGTGTGTGATGGAAGAGGTGAACTTTTGCCATTAATTGATCATTGCGTATTTGAGAGTAAGTCTTGGAAAGGCTCTTGCTTTCCTGTAAGCAATACCAAATACCATGGTTTTGTTTTCCTTAAATTGTCTATCTGGTATTTTTTTTATTTTTAATTGCTGTAGTACATTGTCCGTTCCACCATGGAACTTGGCGTTTTTTAATTATTCCAGAGGTATGGGGAATCGACGTTCTTGCTGCTTCTAGAATTAGTGAAATAAAGTCATGCACTAAACTGTTTAACTTTTCAGAATCTAGGCTGATTGGTTGATTAAGAGTTGCAATATTGAACTTGATAAACTGTTGGAATTGTTCCCATTTAGCTTGTTCTAAAATCCATTTACGCTCACATCTCAGATTGGAGAATAGATCTAAGTCTGGAAGGGTCATGTTAATGGGATGGTGGTCACTATCATATAGGTAGTTGTTGGTAGACCATGTAGTTCTAGCTTCAATGTCATTTGATGCATAACTAAGATCAATGTTGCTTTCATTTCCATTACTACAGTTGAAGTGGGTGGCCAGTCCTGTATTTAATATGGTAAGATCATTATGATTGTCTAACCAATTTTCAATGATTTTTCTTCTTTTGTCTGTAATATTAGATTCTCATAATTTATTGTGACTATTGAAGTCTCCTACAATTATAAACGGTTTGGGTAACTGAAGAATAGTATTGTCAAGTTGATGGACATCAAAGTCCTGCCTATTGGGGATATAAATATTACAGACATTGATATGGGAAATTATTTTAACCTTTACAGCTACGGCTTCAAGAGACGTTTGGAGAGGAATATCATGCACATAAGTATCATTTTAACAAGCATAGCTACACCAGAAGCAATTTGAGCATTATTCCTATTACAAAAAGATGTAGTATATTCGGGTAGTTTACCAGAATGATTGTCTTTAAAGTTTGTTTCCTGTAAACATAGTATCTGAGGAAGAATACTTTTATAGTTTCAGGGATGGTAGATGGGCAAAGAATCCATTACAATTCCATTGTAAGATATTCATTTCTAGTTATTATTCAGATGTATCTGCATCCGAATCTTCCATTTGTTCTTGTACACTCTTCAACTTGTTGATAATAGTTGTAAATTTATATATTATTGACCTTTCTGTAAGTAATGAATAAGATTCAGACATTATTTAGATAATTGATAGAATATAAAGTGAAAATTGGCTATTATTGTTGGGTTTGGGGCTCCTGCAGCTTTGTCAATGAACTTTTTCAATTGGTTATATGTGAGGGGGTAATCAATTGGTTTCATACTTTGCCTTTAATGGATCAAGAAGTTCGTCTAGTAACTTGGGGGTGTTCTTAACATGAGTACTAATAGGATTTGATTCTTGAACAATTATCTTTTTCTTTTTAGTTTTCTTACTACTATCCAAATTGGTCTTGTCTATCTTATTACTTTCAGAACCGATCTGGGATGAAGATTCTGATGAGAGGGTTCTCTTAGGAATAGAGGGGAAATTACTCTCATTTACTGCAAGATTTTCCTTTTGTCTTTGTGGTTCAATAAATTCAATGGAATTATTAGTAGATTAATTTTGAGATTTTTCATTTGCTAAGTCATATTCTGTTGCAGAATGTTGAATAGATTTGTTATTACACTGGTTAGCTAGATGACCAGACTGTTTACATAAGAAACATGTCATATCATCTGTAGAAAAGAAAATTCTATATTGGGTACCATCATACAATATAGTGGTTGATTCTGGAAGATTGCTAACATCTTCAGGTGTTATAAACATCTGTCTCCTGAAACTCATAATATGTGTAAATTCTGGTTCAGGAATACCAGCTCTAATAAATGAGATATTGGACTTTATATGGATATTATGTTTTGAAAATTCTTGTTGGATAACTTCACGTGGCATCACAGGGCAAACATTAGAAATTATTGCCCTCTTAAGCTTATTAATTAAAGGTCTGACATTCAGTTTATGATACTTGATGGTTAACGTACGGTAGTTGCTAGTCAGGTACTTTGCTCTATTCTTAGTGTTTAGAAGTACACAAACTCTGTTATTAGATATGCGCGACACGAATCTAATGTCATTGGTGTTCATTATTGTAGCGAGTTTAGTAATATATTATTTTATTGAAATACCTTCGTGGACTTCTATGATAACTCTTTGGTCTTCGATAGGAAATACATCACTCACAGAAGTGTTGGCGTAAGTCTTCTTTGCTTGATTTTCAGGAGCTTGGTCCATCGGAAGTTTAGTTAAGTTGTTGTTTACATTGGAGAACATTATGTTTAATTGTCAGCCGCGTTAGGCTGACTTTAAATAGATGTTAGATTAGATTAGTATTGATTCCTATTTGGTGTGACAAAAACACTAATACACAACTGATAACACTGCACTCGTGAACACAAGAGGAGACACAAACGGAGGTGTTCCGTCTACGATGTCTAGGAGCGAACTGTTGCTCACATTTGTTAACTGAAAATTTGACTTTGAACATTAATAAACGGATATATTGACTCTTATTTGGGGGAATGAAAAGCGTAATATTTAATTCAAAATTGTTAATTGAAACATGTTTAATTTATGCATAATTTGTACGCATTATGAATCCTTTTTTACATCAAAATTTCTCAAAACTATGAATATTAAAATAGATTGAGCAAATATACGAAGAATTTACATATTTAGTATGAACTAGGAAAATAAGATTTTATATTGTTTATGCACAGCAGAAGTGCGTACTTGAGAGGTTGGGTTGTATTGTATGGCTTAAGTTGACTAGCACTTAATTTAAGGAATACACCAAACAAATGTATGTAATTATATGCAGGATATAAAAAAGCAACTGTGTTCTGCTTGGTAGTTTATATATTCATTGAATACCGTTCAGCAGTGCATTCTTGAGCGTTGGTGTTGTATTGATGGAACGTTCTTTTTTTCTTGCTAATGTTGACGAGCACATAATACAAGGATGTATATTAACAAATTGTACGTAATTATATGGAAGGTATGTTAGAAAAAAAACTTTTTTCTGCTGATAAGTTTATAAATTATTACGTGTTGAATCTCCCGCAGCACTGCCCTCGGGAGCGTTTGGGTTGAACTATTGAAACATTTTTCTGATGAGCACTTAATTCAAGGGATATACGTATCAACAAACACTACGTAATCATATGCATGAAATGTTAAAAAGAAACTGTATTCTGCTCGGTAATATAAAAATGATTACAAGATGAATAGTCAACCGCAGTGCGGAGATGTACTGTTGTGATTTTATAAAAAAATTTCTTGCTTTTAGGTGTACAGTCTCTTTTGCAAAGGGTTTAAATACATTCGATTGAGTTGAGTTACATTTGTCTGTCTGTACGTGGGGCGAGAGCCCTCGTACGATCCAGGGTCTACCAGCAGATTCTCGGACTTGCGGCTATGGGTACGTGTGTTTTGCACAAAGACATCCCTAGGCCTTATTCCGGTCTTCTCAATCTAAGAAGTGAGTTTCCTCAACGTCGTACCGCAACATATATAGGGACATTGCAAGGAAAACGCACACTAGAATCTTGTCCGAATGAGTGTCGAACCCGGGGCTCGCCATGGAAGCAATCACGTTGACCAATGAGCTGAAGTGCGAGGCCTGCGTTACATTTAGAAAGCATTATTGTCTTAGACTTATTTAGAGATGTTGTATATGCGGGGGGTTTAGGTTGGGTCAAAAAATGTCTGAATGGTTTCCTGCGACTGCGTACTCTCTTTGGGGTTCGTTTCCCTCAGTAGAAGAGGAGGGTTTGTGGAGTTGGAGAAATTTTGTGGTAAAACTTAAGGGCGGGTTGTTTGATGTTGACGGTAATGGGGGGGGGTATGCCGAGCTAATGGGGGGGGGGGGTATGCCGAGCTCATGATGAAGATCATTGCGTATGAACCAAAGTGCTTCGTTTATGGTTCTTAGGAAACGATTTTGAAACGTCTGGAGTCAATGGATAAGAGATTTGGCAGCTGAGCCCCAAATACGACATGCGTATGTTAGCATTGGTCTGTTCATGGCTTTCTAAAGATGGGTACCGGTTTGTATTTGGAAGGGAGAAGATCGACGTAGAATTTTCAAAAGTTGGTGAGTACTTTGTGTGGCTAGGGCAAGTCTATAGTGGATGAGGAGTTTCCAGGTTAGGCAACGATCGAGGAGGACTCCGAGGAATATTACTGGCGTGTTGGAAGGTAACCAAGGCATAGATGTGGGTAGGTGTGCTACCGGAGGAGGTAAGGAGTGTCTGCGTAGAGAGAACATTTTGGCTTGAAATTTAGTAAGGTTGAATTGAAAAGGTCATTTGCTGATCCATTCAGAAATTTGATCCATGTGGTTTTGAAAATTAAGTGTTGCATCATACAGTTCTTAGTTTGTTGAGGACACGGCAAAGTTATTCATCGGCAAAGACAGCGCGGGAGGTGTTAGGTTTGATCTGTGCTTCATAAGAGAAAAAAATTGATTGGTAAAGTTATTTAACGTTATAAAGGTTATGTAACGTTGTTGAAGTGGGATTTATACCGATAAAGAAATATATTTACCTATAATACATCTTCATTCGAAATACGTTTAAAATACCGATAAGACGCCAAACAACGGTATTTTCCCTTTATCGGATGTCTGTACCGATAAAAGATCTCTATTTAAAGATATTTTCCCGGTATTTTATGTAAAAATATAAGTATTTCAGTAGAACCATACCGGTATTGTGGGCAAAATCCTTGTGATTGTTCAGAAGAACAACTATTGACACTGCAGTTTCTGATCGGAATGTCCGTAAGTTTCTAGTCTCAACCGTGGTGAATTTTCGACACTAGTCATACTGTTCTAGTTAGGTCGAATTTTGACTTTCGAGGGAAAAGAATTGTAGTGGTCGTAGTTTCCGAACTGTGGATTTCCAAGGTTCCTCCGATCACTACCGGACAAATGCCGGATTCGTACTTTAACAAATAGGCCACTGAACGCGCGTCATCTTTCCTTCCCAGCCATTCACCTTAAATGCACACACTCTCACACGCACTACACTGCTAGATATCTCGAGAGAAAAGTCGGAGCCTAGAGTTTGTTCCGACTGATCGGGATACATTTAGAGGGATGGAATGCTCCTGAAGCCAACATATAATTCGACGCTGCATTTCACATCCTAGCAGGAGATGAACGCCGTGGATTTAATGATTGATTGGTTTATTGATGTGTCCAGCAGTTTCCATGTCAGCTGTCAGTCTCGTTTGTGATTAGTGTTGCCTTACATTCTCAAAAAAAGTGATATCTCTCCAGAATATCGACGTGTGTCTTGCTGTACCAGCAAATTTTTCTTTGTTTCTGCCCAATGTCCTGAATTTTTACTCTCTCTTATTATTCCACACAGTCCTTCAAAAATGCGTTTTGGGACTACTAGTAAACTACATTAGAGAACTATTCGTGCATAACAGAACGCAAATGCCACTGCTGCCATTTGGCGACTGTTTTTTCTAGTCAACTGGAACCTCATACTGATTTCAGAGTTCATTTTCTTTGACCAAGAAATTAAATCTTCTTCAGCAGTGAAACTTTAATTTATTCAGGGCAGCAACTTTCTGGGAAACGGGAATGTCAGGAGTAATTTCATTGATCCGGGAGTCAATGCCAAAAGTCAAGGAATATTTTGAAGAATCGTTGGATGTCAGGGAAACTTCTGAGACAATATATAAAACGAAAAATTCTCTTTCAAATAACTTGAATAAATTATTTTTGGCGTACATTTTATTTGCGCCAAAAAGAAAAAAGAAAGTGTTTGAAAGAATATGGAATTGGAGGGAGAAAAGGTCTCAGTCGATAACAGTGATTTAAAATTGATCAAAGTCATTCTGCATTTACATATTTGTATATTTTATATAAATACTCTCAAATACTTCACAAATTTTGTTGTGGAAAACTAAAGTAAAAAATCTGGATAACCTGGAACAGTCAGGAAAATTCGTCTCAGAAAAAGTGGTCATCCTGTTATTCTTGAAAGTGTGCAATGTTATTTCCCTTGACCTAGTTGGTTGTTTACTTCTACAACTTAGTTGTTTACTTCACATACTATTTCATTGTTATACGATGTACTTGTTATATTATTAAGTTGTACAAAAAGAAACCATTTGCTGTGAAATTGATATTTTGGATGTCATGGATTGCATTCTTATCCTTATTTGTAGTGCATGTGTTATCGCGGGAGATCGTTAGATGTGGCGCTGACCTACATGTCGTCTTGTAGAGGATTTTTTTCCCCTCCAAGATTCTCCCATAGCGGGAAATCGCCATATCCGGAACAAACGTAAGTTATCGAGAGGTCTTCAGACAAGTGTGCATGCGAGTGAGTAAGGAGAGAGATTTGGACAAAGAAGAGGAAGGAAATATCGCATGCAGGCATGCGACCAGTGGTCCGTTTGACAGCTCTGGCATTCGGCTGCAATTGATCGGAGGAATCACCAAAAACCCGTTCAGAGCAGCCTGGCGCTAGAATTATCCTCCGATTAGCGGCTTCATTCGATCTGGCTAAATAAAGCTAGCGTCGGAAATGACGCCACCGTAGGGATTCGCAGGCCCGTGCAGACGCACGAGCCCGAAAGGTCCGATCTCAGCTCCCCAGTATTCAAGGGCCCCCGACAATTTTTAAAAAGGTCAATACCAAATGTTGCGAAAAATATAATAAAAAACGTATGAAGTGTATAATTAAACTACTAACAAAAAGTGGCATAGCGGAGTGATGCGTTGCGTATATTGGATAACATTCATACCGTAAACCCTCGTTAGCACACACGCGTTTAACAGGAATTTCGCGGTAACACGAACTAAACTTGAACCCCAGCAAGAGATTACAGTATACGTAATCGGATAACACGAATTTTCCCAACACGAACTTCGCTTATTTCGGTCCCTTGGAATTCGCGTTAATGCGGGTGTACTGTCATATGGAAAGACGCATGGTTAACGTGTGAATGTCACTTAGTAATGGGAGGTTAAGTTTTTTAATAAGACTTGTATATAGTTGTGGGAGAGATCGGTGAAAGTAAAAGTAGAGGGCCTCGAAATTAACGTAGACCCAAGGGCCCCCAAAGCTATTAAACGGCCCTGGGGATTCGAACCCCACAGAGGTTCTCAGTCATATTCATGTCACAGGCAGTGGCATTGCTGTATCTGAGTTAACTAAGCCCACTTCTTGAAAATCAACATGCACTACACTTACAGGACTAAGTATCATAGTCGTTGACGCTCCGGGAAAAGGGACATAGATTGGTCCCTAAAATTGTTATCTTGATGCGTAACGTGCCTGGCGCTGTCGAAGCAACGGTTTGCTTTCTGCAGGAGGCTCGGTGATCCTTTATCAGGGAAAAATTAAAATGAAGTCTTAGTATTTGCAAAACCATATTCAAGCCTACGATGCTATTTAAAACAATATTTGTTTATAAAATCATATTACCAAGTGAATTAAATTCCCAATAGGTATTTTTCCAGGGAATTCTAATCTTCACTGACTCACTGATCCTATTATGCTAATTATTCCTATAATTGCGTCATAATTCCAGTATTCGTAATTATGCCACAATTGGAAGTATAGTTGGCATAATTATAATTACCAATATTCTCTCATTTTTGTTGTTGCAGTGATCTCTACTATTTCTCTGTACCAGAAAGTATAGTGGTAATAGAATGATAAGTAATGACATGAATTTCGAAATTAATAGATAAGACGAAGACTCCTATCTTACGTCCCAGTCGTTTATTCTAACGCACGTGGTGGAGAAAATGCGATTCGCGGGATTACCTGCGCTCTAACGGTGAAATCTTGAACTGCTGATCAAGAAGCGGCGTTGCAAGAGGCTCTCCTTACGTGGTTCTACAACCTGGTCCTAGAGTGCGCACCTCGCTCAAAGTCCGCCTGTCTCCTCTGCGCGTTTGCTGCCCTCTGCACTGTGAATCACTAACTCTGTTCTTGGCAATGTCAAGTCAATACTGTGGAGTATCAAGTTTGCAAAATTTGGAAGAAAACAAAATTTTAAAAGAATTAAAAACTCTGTGGCATCAGCCCAATTTTATGGGAATGATAATTGTTTTGATGAAGGAAGAACACATTTCAATAATTTTTATTGAAAAATACGTATTATACGTATGTTACTCTTTTTGAAAAATATACCCATCATTAACTTGTTTTTTCGCGTGACTAATTTCTGAAATAATCATTTCAATAATTAGTTCTCACGTTTTATAGGAAGCCTTCAAAACTAAAACGCAGGCAGTTTTAGTATCAAAAAATTACTACATTTTCATCCGTAATTCAAAGAATTATTTTGGTTTAAAACGGAAACGTTATTTCAGTTTATCACAATATATTCCGCTGAAGGTGAAATGTACATCTGCATACATTGCATCAATTAAAATATTACAATCGAAATGTATAAATTTAGAAAAGGATCTAAATAAAGGTCTGTGAGACGGCCTGAGTAGCCAAGGTTGCAAAGGATGAAAGGCCCTAACTGCCTGGGCTCGAAGGGCTGCGGGTTCGAATTCCGCATCGGACATGGGTGTTTGTGTGTCTTGGTGTTGTCCTTACGTCTTGTTCCCACAGTTAAAATAATCACAGTGGGCTCTATTGACCGAGTTGTTGAAAGCCGTCCTTAGAAGTCTATAAATATAAATAACTTACTATGTTTGTTGAAAATCTATTAAATAAAATCAAGTAAAGTTAAAAAAATTAACCTATTTTCTTTAATTTCTTGTTATTGTCTTCGATACGGAGCTCAATACACACTGTGTAACTTACGTGGATCGAGAAAATTGTCGACATGAGGGAAATTTGAAAACTTAAATTATAGTAGGGAATACGTTCCTAATGTGAAATACCGAACAATCGAACCTGTTTTGAGCTGACGTCTTGAGACAAATTTGGGAATTATTTTGAAGAAGCGCCTAATCAAGGGTACATAATGTTTTTTGAGTTGAAGCTCTTGAATAACGTGGCGGTACGTGTTTTCTTCAGAGCGTCAACAAAACTATTGGAACAGTAAACAAAAGATTTGTTATTACTAGTGACCCGTAAATATTGTTTTCTATATCTTTTGTGTAATATCTATGTTTTCTATATCTTTTTGGGGTCTCTAAATCGGAATCCGGTAACTATTTTACGCAATCACATCAGGATTTTGACATAACCTCAAAAATATAAAAAATGAAACATATTTCTAACCGAGGAGTTAGACCATGTTACCTGTATGTTTTGAGGTCGCTGAAACCGAATCTGAAGTCCATTTATCCGCATACCATATTTTTTTAATTCGGATCAATTGTAATTGATAGCGGTGAAATGTTGAGGGTCAAAGTTGATTAGTGATTATACTTTACGAATGTAACAGGGAACTGTGTGGTAAATCTCATAATAAAGTGGCACGCGTGACTTTTCCCCCAGAACAGAATAGCAACTTTCCCAGCACCTGTGATTGGCAACACACGTCCTAACGCAGTCAAAGCGTTTTTGGCTTCTTGCGAAGTAGATAATTTGCTGGATATGTTGATTATCGACAGAGGCAAATTTCAGATGTGACATTTCGCTATGTGATTATGTGTTGGCCCCTAGATGAGACAACATTCATCACGTTGTTGCATGGCAGATTGCCTATACCGTTGGCGCCATATCACTAGCCTTCTCTCGAAGCAGACAGTTTTTTAAATTTATTTTTTGAGGTTATGTGAAAAATATGATGTGATTAAGTTAAATAGATTTCATATTCGTTTTCAGATACTATAAAAACGTAGAGGTAACATAGTTTGACCCCTCGGTTAGAAATGTCTTTCGTTTTTTATATTTTTGAAGTTATGTCAAAAACCTTATGTGATGACGTAAAATGAACACCGAATTCAGATACAGTGGCCCCAAAAACATATAAAAACATGGTTGATCTCCAAACACGAACACAATTGTTTTGTGTTGCTCTGTTATCTATAACTCCCTTACTTAGGATAATATTCAATAACCTAACATTGACTTGTAAGATCAGATTCTATGTGTTTGATGAAACTAATTCGCAATAAGTAGCAAACGGTAAAGCATATCAGCAGGGAGTTATAATGGGATGGTTCCTCCAATTTCCTCCGTGGGTTACTACACAAAAGAGAGGTCAAGCTGGTTCGCATCGTTTTATGGCCCGTACAACAAACACCAATTCGCTGTAATCCTTGCCTCTGCCTTTACGGGCTCTGTGAACGAGGCTTGACTGATGTGAAGATGATAAGAGATAATGTTGACAGCACATTCTGTACTTACTTACGGGTTAATGGATAAAATCCCCTTGATTATTACGAAATTACCGAACTCGGAACAACTTCTACGAACCAGACTTTAAGAATGTTTCATAACGGTCTTCCGAGACGAACCTCTTACGGAACATAACGAACAATGTTTAAGCCAGAAAATATTTTGCGAACTATGATCACACACACGAATAAGTTATTTTTTTCAGAATGTGAATTAAGCTACGATTAGTAACGTCTTGCTTTGAATTTACGCCTTAATGAAAGTATTTAGAACAAAAATTGCTCAAATGTTCAATATCTAAAATATGAAAATCTGACAAAGGTAGACGAATACATTTTTAGAAACAATTTGATTAAATGATGTCGAAAATATTTTATGCAGTTCATATTCTTGACATTTTACACACCCTTTTTATGGTCAATTAATCCCATTTTATATTGAGTTTGAGAGAAAATCCAAATATTCTTAGAGAAAATGATATGTAACTTTTTTGTTTCTAAATTACAAAAAAGTTCAGCAGATCCATTCCTTCCACATTTATAAATCTAATATAACACATTTCTAAATTTACAGACCTTAGGGCATTTTAACGATGAAAGAATTGAGTCTTATAAAACACATTCAATAAACCCTTTATATGCAGTATATTCACTTTATTTTCGTGTTGTGGCATTAAAGAATAATATTTCAATCTTCAGACAAAAACTTTAGACTTGTAAGGAAGTTTATCGTATTCCCGACCTTAGAAACACAGTCAAAAACATATCCAAAATTTTGAACTGTCTCTACACCGAATAAAGATAAGGAAAGAGCATGAGAACATTGGGCTTTTTCCTTTATGAAACAGAGAGCAATTAAGTCTGAAGAGGTTGCAGTCTTTCTGAAATAGCAATGTCAAAATAGATTCCGTCAACCAAGTAGTTTCGTTCAATTTCTAAAATAATAGATTGAAGTTATATGCTTGAAAAACTGAATATATATGGTTAACAAGTACAAAAAATTTATTTTCATTAAACTTGAATATTTTTTATCAAAAAGAAGAAATTTGAGGGACGTGCATAATAGGGAAAGACATTTGTCCCTCGAGGTTTTTTTTTTTTTACAAAAACTTAATATCTTAATGCGTTATATTTACTTAGCCCCTCAAGTGACTCGTGGGGTGACAGCACGCTAGTTTTCCGTAGTGCGATTCCAGATTCAATTCCCATTCGATACACAAAATAGAGCTGTAGCTTTCCATAACAATCGTCTGGTATTCCAAGATTGCCTGACGAAAGAAAAGCTGAAGCAAGCCAAGTTTGCTTGATGCAGTACGGCATGCTGGATGCAGAATACGGCATGCTCGCCTCATGTCTCCCTTACCCCAGGCATGGATAATAAGTAAAAGGTGCCCAGATCTGGAAAACCACTAACTTGTGAAAGTGGAATTATTCTGACCCTTAAGTGCCAAATTCATACAAGCATTTGATTAATTTTCTTTAATAGAAACGTACGTAGATAATACGCTTATGGTAAATGAAATTAGTGTCAAAAGTATTATTCTTTCCACTTTTTGACTTGATTAATCTCATTTATATAATATTCAAACCCAGAAAAGTCCCAGAAAGTATTATTCTTTCCACTCTTCGATTTGATTAATTTCATTGATATAATATTCAAACCCTGATTTCAAATATATTTATCCACACTATCCAATAATTAACTAATGAAGATATTATTTGAAATAGGTTTACGAATTCAAAGTTTCACTCATCTGTATTGACTAATTCTTGTTTATAGGCAGTGATTCACCAAGATTATTTAAAAAATCCAAACACAAAGGTTATAAAAATGTCAGCTTGTTTATTCCCATTAAAATATCATAAGTTTAATCCTACACTTTCTTTTATAGTAGTTACCCACACTTAGTTTTAGAAAGTCTACTCGTTGAACTACAGGTTTCAAGCCTGTGATGTCTCTTCATCAGGTGCATTCTCTCTAAAATTAATACAATTATATTAAAAATTGATATTAAACAGAATTCCCCCAATGTGGCTGATATTAAATAATATGGTTTCTACAAAAATTCTGATTGGAATATTGGAATATTTTTCCCTAGTAATTGAGCAATAAATTTATATATATATATATATATATATATATATATATATATATATATATATATATATATATATATATACATACATACACACACATTATGCGAGATGATAAAACTACTTTTAATCTAGTTTAGTTCTAGTCTACACTAGAAGGCCAACGAACAAATAGCAGTAAATCGGACTCATCTTAGCAGACGTATTTTTTTCTGGAAGAAGAAGTCGGATTAATCGGGCCACAGTCCGGGAGCGGTATTTCCTTCACCTGTTGCGTCCTAACCTCTCCCCTTATTCACACAGACTTACGTTTGCATGCCACCACACGTGTCGGGAGACCAGTCGGAAGCTTAGAGCGTGCCGCGTGGCCTGGAGGAGGAAATCCCCCGTAGACCGAGGTGCATGTCGGCCCCGAATCTGCCCGGAGGGTAGGAAGAACGACACAAAAACAATGTCTCCGAGCTTAATGTTATATGTGAACGATTTGAGAGAAATGGTTTGTCGAGCGTTGCCCTCTGTGCCTAGGACGCTGCCATTTCAGCCAAGACAGCCTCCATTTCATCCGGTCACGGAAGCCTAGCTTGGGTTGGCACTCAATTCTTTCATATCCCGCTAGTATGCCCGCCTTATGCATACTAGTGGACTATGCTTTAACATACGTAACAGAGGTATTTGATTGACAGATTTGTTGAGTCTTTGTCACTATCCACGACCGTCACTGATCTGTTACATTTTTTTGTGTTTGCATGTGATTGACTGTTAGCGTCTGTGAGAATACATTTCGAAATATTTCCGTTAAAGTTAGCAGTCCAGTCAGTAGATACATTTTTCCAAGAAAAAGTTCATTAAAACTTCTTCTTTGGGTATGTTGTACGTACCCAGACACTAGTTAAAATTCTAAGTTTGCGACCTCCCAGATATTGTGCTAACTACGAACGTGGTCTTTTCTCTGATGAAGAAAACACGAACTCAAGACACGTATCTAGAAAAATTCCAAATGAAAAAGTTCGAAGCAAACAATTAAAATAATTAATTTTTAATCGACAAATGCAAATATTGAATTTTTCAGTTCGCGCTGTTAATGTATATCTATATATTTCCTGTATATCTATATAAATGAAATAAATCGTAATAAATAAATTATATTTTATTTTGACATTAACAGAAAAAATACATTATGTAATTTTTGAAATAGCAAAAGTCACTCATATGACAAAATTAACTTTGTCATATAAAACAGTGCATTATCTGTACAAACAGTTTTCAACTTACCGAAGCTGAAAAGATTTCTGTGAAAAAAAGCTTTAAATTTCGCATATTCGGCAACGCGTAAACGTCATTATCTTAAAAATGGCTCCAAATGTTTCATCAAAAATATTATTATATGAAGAGGTTTTTCACTTCCTAATACTCGTGAAGTAATTTTTAGGTTTTACTATAGGGAAACTAAAAAATGAGATTTTTTTTTAAAAAAGTATGTAAGTTTACCCAGACCAAGAAAATTAAAAATATAACTAGTACGAGAAAGTCTGTGCCATTCTGAAGCATCACCAATTACTTTCTTATATACGTACCTATGTGCGGAGTAATATACGTAGTATAGAGAATGTTATGTAAGGTGCAATATCGATTTCCATATTTCAACTGTAATACACGTTGTGGGGTTCCCTGATAACGAAAACTTTTTTTCTAAAACGTCAGTCCGTCCGTCTGTCTGTTTGTCCGTATGACTGATGTATGTGAACAACACTAGCGCCTAAACTATGCCAACGACATTTTTCAAACTGTCCCCTGTCTATCTGGTCTGAGTCGAAGCCCTGCGATTTTGAAAAGCATTAATTAATTTTGGAGGGTATTTTTCATGAAGCTCCCGGGACATTTGCAGAATTTTCTAAAATGTAGCTCCAACTTCATCATCATCATTCATAATCAGCAAGTGCAAGGATTAGACTCAGTCTGTTCCGGCTCCTAAAAGCTCTTAATCTTCTCAGTGGTCTTTCCACATTTCTTCTCCCTTTCGGTTTGTAGTTGAAGGCCACTTTGACTATCCTTTCTTCGCGCATTCTTAATATATGATTTTTCCATTTTTCTCTATATTCTTTAATTATATCATTCACGTTTCGAATTTCGTTTCGTCGAAACGTTTCCAAGAAACTTCATTTCAGCCGTTTCTTAACTTCTAATTTGGACTTTAGTTAATTTCCAACATTCACTTCTATATGACAATATGGGTAGGGACAACATTGTTTTGTAGAGTTTCATTATAGTTTCTTTTCTGACTTTATTTTTCAGAGTTCGAGCTATTGTGCCACAGAAGTGTATATATATATGTTTAATTTTACCAAAGCCAAGATAATTAAATGCATTTACTTGTTCTACTATATTTTTTCCAGGAGCTATTTTTGCTCTTAATTGTTCACATTATACCATGATTTTAGTTTTATCTATTGATATAATCATGTTATATTTCTGAGCTATATTATCTAATTTATATATTGCTTCTTGGATACTGTGGATCCTATAATGCCAACAGTACTATAGTAATATTTAAATTATTTACTATAAATTGTCGGTTTAAAATGTTTAGCCACTCATTTATGACTTCGTCAACATATACTATGTTAAATAAGATAGGTGACAATGGGTACCCTTGTCTTACGCCTTGGTTAATGCTTGCACGTTGTTTTCTACTTTTTGTTGTCCTAATTTTTATTACATTTCCTCTATATAGCTCTTGTTAAATGTTTTGGTACTTCTTTCTATTCTGACGTTTCCCTTAATTTCTTGTAAAAAGATAATCAAATACATTTATAAAGATGGCATATGTCCAATTTTCACTGAAAACTCTAATTTTTTAAGAATTTCAAGAGATAGAAATTTTTTGGCGCCTTCCTACAACTACAAAATTAAAGATAGAGATTGTTTTATCAAGTATTTTTCTCCATAATTAGTTCTTGCACATCTTTTCATGCACATTTTTTTTTTTTTTTTTGAAAAATGTATTAGTTTTCGCGCAAATTGCATGCAATATGGGCAATATTAAAAAATATCAAAATGAATTTCTCAAAATACTCTAGATATTTTCTTTGAACTTTTGCAATGCGTAGTGTTAAATGTCCTTTTATAAGATGTCATGAACGCTTTCTTCAAAAACTAAAATAATGTATTTTTTCTGGTCCTTTACATCGTTAATATTTACATTTCACGATCAAACTCCAGTTTTTCGAAATCTGCTCAAATTTGTCTTCAAACTTTTTGGTCAGATAATGCTGACTGCAATTCTTAAGACTACATAAAATTAATTTTTGTGTATTCTTTTGTTTCTTCAAAAATTTCACAAATGTTTTTTTAATAACTCTCACACCGTTAATATGCACATTTACGGTGATTTGTATACATTATTGCATTATTGAGTGGCAATGCTTCAAACGAGTTTTCCAAATCTCAATAGTTTTCTGTGAAAAAGAAAGACAAATTTCGCAATTATTGTTACGCTCGTTCGCATGTTCGTTAAAAGGCTGTAACGTCATGGATACTCACAGCGACCACAGACACAGAGCTTTCGTATAACAAATATATTTATTAACAAGAAAACAAAACAAATATATACACTTAATAATCTACTTAAACCCTAGCTCTGATAGACCTACTATCCCCTGATCGCGGGAGCGATCCAAAACCCGATTGAAGATGGTTTTGATTGTGGCATTCGCCACTCCTACTTTTGAAGCGCGCACAAAGCCTTGCTTCCGTGACCGGATGTCACGCTGGGACACAAAGTCCGTTCTGGCGCACCAACGGCTGGTTTGCCTCGATCGCAGGAGCGATCTTATCCGATTGAGAATCGGCGTGAATCGTGGCACTCAACCACTCTTCACCTCGGAGCACGCACACAGCATCGCTCCCCCGTGACCGCAGTCACCCAAGGACACAAAGTCCGCAGGCTTCGTCAACTAATGACTCGAGCCTCGCGAGCCTGGCTCACATATGCACCGTCTTGGCGCCAAGTTTTGTGCACACGCACGAGGTTCTCCCACCGTCTCCAGAACCTCCTACTGGCTCCGTACACTCTGTTATATAGGCGAGGCCCACGTGACCTCCTACGTCACGCCACCCCCTCGCTTGTTATAACAGTGAAAAGCTTCTATAAGCCGGAAGACGCCCAAAGCCTTGTGTCTCCCGTCTCCGCGTTCTTCCCTTTACGGAAAAACCCTTCTTCCTGTGGCGAGACTAATCCGCAACCAAGCGTCCCCAAATAGATGCCATGAGGCACGCTGGCTAATACGTTACAGGCACCAAATTTTTCAACGAAAATTTGCCTAAACTGCGATGTTTTTCTCTTAAATAATATTCAAGTAATTTTTCGGTTCTGTCAGTAGGAAACCAAAAACTGAGCAAATGTGAAAAATAGGTGGCAATAGATGGTAGCTGCCAAGAGTATAGGGCACGACCGAAAAGCTAGCACCGACCAAAAAAATAGGTAACTAACTAGTATGAGAAATTCTGTGCAACTCTGTAGCACCACTAGTCATTTTTTGTTTTGGGCCTAAAATCAAAAATGTAAGAACACAAGTGGTGTATGAAATATGAACTCGTTAAATTTGGTACTCTCATACGCACCATAGTTCTTGACATGTTTACAATCGTTGCTATATTAAAGTTATGCAAAGTAAAACCGGTTTTTTATAGTTCGAAATTATAGATTTCAGGCATAAAAACAATGTTTAAAACATATTGGGTTAAGAATTGGAATCGGTGCTAAGCAAACTCAAACTATAATTAAAGCCAAAGAATTTTCTTCCAAAGCTATTAGAACCGACAAAACACGATTACCACTATTTTACATCAGCTCACACATACAACTCAACCCTCGAGCTTTGATGGCAAAAGGAGTTATTAATCTAGTTGTTAAAATCGTTCCTGCTAGAGTATTTGAGATGTGTGAAAAGATACCAAGAGGGCTCATATTGTATAAATGTCTCATATTACAACCTTTGCCTCTACACTATGTGATCAAAAGTATCCGGACACGTCCAAAATGGTGTTATGGTGTGGTAGGGTTTCATGGGAGGGGCTTTCACCCCTTGATGTTTTGTGTGTCACTATCACAGAACAGGACTACGTTGATGTTTTAATCATCTTCTTGCTTCCCATTGATGAACAATTTGGGGATGGCGATTGCATCTCAACACAATCGAGCACCCGTTCCTACTGCACGATCAATGGTGGAGTGGTTACACGACAATAACAACCCTGTAATGGACTGGCCAACACAGAGCCCTGTGTTGAATCGTATAGAACACATTTGGGAAGTTTTGGAACGCCGACTTCGAGCCAGGCTTACATCGATCGGCCTACACCGATCGACATCGATACCTCTCCTCAGTGCAGCACTCCGTGAAGAATGAGCTGTCATTCCCCAAGAAACCTTCCAGCACCTGATTGAAAGTATGCCTGCTAGAGTGGAAGCTGTCATCAAGGCTAAAGGTGGGCAAACATCCTATTGAATTACAGCATGGAGGGCGCCACGAACTGGTAAGTCATTTCAATCACGTGGCGGGATACTTTTGTTCACATAGTGCAATTTTATATATATATATATATATATATATATATATATATATATATATAGTATATATATATGGAAATAGTATTTCTTTTTGAGTGTTAAAATTTTAGTGTTATGACTCATGATTTAAGACACGAATCTTTAATGACTAAGTAAATAACGTTTAAAAGCAAAATATAATTGAAAGAGGATTTATTAATAAGGGATATTCACAATGACGCTGAAATTCACAATGACGCTGAACATAATCCCGCGCGTTCTATAATATTGAAATAAAGTTCACCAATTTATTCATGTATATTAGCTCAACTTAGTAAAATTATTGTTTGCTTAATTATTATTACATTTCTTCTCAAAATACAGAAACAAGTAGATATTTTATATATAAATTTGAAGATCCGCAAAATGAAACGTCTAAATACATTTTTTTAATTGGTACCAAGATTTGGAGGGTTGTTACCCCCCTTGCCCTCCTTGATTCCAGCCTCTGTCTTAACTACTGGCGTGAGATCTACAACGGTTACAATGGCGTCGGGTCAAATGGACTCGACCATTCGAATTCAAGAAAAGAATGTTATTTCGATGATTTTTGGGAAGGGTATGTGTTTAATAGTAAATTCAATGTATAAATACATGTAACAGTGACAAATCGTCACGTTTACGTTTCATAAAAATACAGTTAATTGACACCTTGTTCGTGTGCCTTAACCGTAATTGCTACGTAACTGATCGCAAGCCTCCGCTCCACCATTCGTACTACTTCTTAAAAAGTTTCAATTTCCAGTTTCTGCAGAGGGCTTATGCCTTCGTCTTGGCCTTATGAATAGATGAAATAACTGTTCATAATATGGCTGGTTCAGAAGACGTCATTGTCACCTTGTTTGTCAAGCGAAAGAGTCTTGAATTTACTAGTCTTCACTTTTTGGCAAGAATTTCATAGGAGTGTCCGTTTGGTTCCAACGTAATATTCCAAAAATGGCCAACTGGGCTTTCACCCCACCGAAAGCTGGATTCACATCTAACCTAAAATTACCCGCGAGGACGGAGTTAACGCTAAGACGTCAGGCTTGCACAATGGCCGTATGAAAATGCCCAGGACCACTTATGCTGGCGTCGGGTCAGAAAGGGCATTTCTGAGAAACAGGTATGCCAATGACATCTGTCATTTCACGCTCTGAATAGGAACGTTATCAGAAGAGATTACATGGAACTCGCATCATCGGTAGCTGGCCGTATTCTTGGAAAATAAAAATAGAAAATACCTTTTGGGTCAATGTGATCCGACTGACGCCAGTAGATAAGGGTTAAGAGTGTTTGAATTGTTTTTAATCTGCTTGTGCATAATAATTAAACGGAAACCTCCACATATGATTTCCTTAGCTTTTTTGCGAC
>BOPP01000009.1:18083023-18161841 GCA_017312745.1 Gryllus bimaculatus | reverse complement strand
ACCGGGGCTCCTGCCGCCGCCCCCCTCCCCCCGCGCCACGGCCGCTCTGCGTACGCAGCATTACACAAACATTGCGCTGGCGCTGGTGAATTTTCTGTTGCGCTGCATACGTCATTCTCACGTGACTCAAATGGTGCGTTGCGATGGAGATTCTGAAAGTGAAGCACGCTCTGAGGGAAACATTTAATGGTGCAGTAATTTGCTTCTTGTTAAAATTTATAGCAACATTACTTTTAATATTTCACTAATACTAGGAAGTAGTGTAGAATTTAAAATGTCAAAAGAAATTTCATATGAAGTTCCATCATAATAAACGTACAGTAAGACAAGTATATTACTCTACTACATTGCACTTTTTCCACTCTACTCACCAATGTCAAAAGCTTCATTCTTTTAGTAGCCTCAAAATGAAGAACTTCTTAACATCTACAGTTTTTCTCAACATCAAAACCAATACTGTTCTCCTAAATACTCCGCTCTTCTCCGCAAAGAACGATTTCTTTTGTACCAAACTGCACGAACCTCAGATAGTTTGCACCTGTCAGAAACGGAACAATTTCTTTGAAACAAATGCCTGCGTAAGGCTCCTAAAAATTCTATCGCACAACGAAGACTAACGTAAACGGCTTAATTTTCATTCATTTTTTCATTTTGGTTTTCTCAGATAACATGGCAAAACAGCAGGGCAAAACGCTACTTATTTAGGGAAATTATGACTGGTACAGTGTTGACTCACACTGTAAAAGTCTCCTCCACAAGAAGTGGCGGGTGAATTTCTATCTTCCCAACCGTTAGTCAAACTTCGACACCCTTCGACCAGGAGGAGGGGCGCGTTGAATAATCGCTACAGTCAGAGCTTTAATGCCTATGTGATTGGCTCACAATACTATGGGGCGGGAAAGACACTGTTCCCGGAAGGGGGGCCTCAATTGTTTACGTATGAGGCGGAAATATCGTCATCTTTCCCTGGCGAAAGGAAAATTTTTGCCATCGCGTACGCCATGTCAAAAAATATGTCTGAACAAGGTTTTGCCTCCAGAATTACTGTCAATAGACCAGTAAATATTTAGCATTGTAGTAATAATTATACTAACGTTTAGCAATAAATTTGTAACTCTATCAAACTGCTGTATTAAAATGTTAATCTCAGGCACAATTTGCAGATGCTTCCTGGCCAATTTATATTACGAATTTGTTTATAAAATTGTAAATTGTTGCAAAATGGTTAATTCGCTGTTTTCGGCTCTAGAACATCGGGAGACTAATCGACCTTTAGATCTACAAAAGTTGGAAATTGTTTATAAATTTGCAAGTGTTGCAATTTTTATTGTCTCCCCTGAATCCTCTTTAAACGCAATACTAAATTCCCCAATTCGATCGTTGCTATCAACTTCCATTCTCGAGATATTTAATTGTTTAAAATTAAGCATCTCATAATCGCCCCATATTTTGCACTCATTCCATTCGCTTCCGCACACAAGTATACTGAAAAGAGAGGTTTGCTACGTCTCGCTTCGATTGATCGCTTCGCATGCTGACTGCCGAGGCCAGAGGTGATATTGCGGCCTAAGTAGCGGCTCGAGGCGATAAACGGTGCGTCGGAGCGAAATGATTGTTTTTACCATTTCTTCAAAAACAAGACGTAACGTTTATTGGTAGTTCCGTGGGATCATTGCCGTAATCATTTCTGTCTTACTGCAACTATGACTCTTTTTTAAATATTCAACCTTTCCTTTTTATTCTAAACAGTCATTAGAACTCCCGTTTCAATATTTTAATTCGTTTAAGTGTTGTTAGTATATAATTTATATGGTACATTTAATAACGCTGAGAGAACCAGTTTTATGGCGAACATGAACAAAAGCTATATTATTTATTTCTAACTTATCTGTATAATAGTACGACTTGCATTACTATATATTTATCGACTAGCAAAGAACATTTAATAGAGATATATTGCAAAGTTCAATGGTATTTTATCTCAAGGGCAAGTCGAGCAATGGAAGGATTTCTGTATTCTGGAACTATTCGATGACTCTGGTTCGCGTGACGTCGACAGGGAAATTAAACAAAGGATCAGTTATAAATGTGAAAAAATTGTGGATGAAACTAATCGCTTCCCCTAACAAAGTATTGCCATTGCCGCCCTAATCATGAATCGTTTCTCGCTCTAGAAAGTCTTTCGGATACGCACGAACATATACAAGATGCCATTAATTCATGTCCCCATCAGAGGTTTGAGATTTTAAAAATATTAGACAGATAAAATTAAAGAAACTACTTGTGAGTGATTAAGTTGAATGGTTAAAAATAATGTACTCACTTATTTTTATTAAAAAGAAAATCATTTAATTAATTTAAGAAATGGCTTCGATTTCGAAATCAAAAACTGAATGAAATTAAAATTGTTAATTTTTAATAAATATTTAAACATTTCTATTTTCTTTTGCATGTCATTCTGTTTAAGGTCGGTGTAATATATCCAAAATATTTAAAGTTTGTTACTTGTTATTTAGGGAAGTTTCCAATGATTATTTTCAGTGAATCATTTTCTTTCCTTTGATTTCCATTATATTGGTTTTTCTTTAAACTTTCTCACTTATACGTTTGTAAGGAGAAAAGATGTATTCGTGCGCCAGAGAACGGCCAATTTTCGGGAAAAGCTCTTATTGTCGGGCCCTGGAAACGAAATAATAGATAAATCCTCTTCCTATATATAGTAAATTAGTTCTTCTAATCAAATATTGTAGCCAGAATCTATATTTTGTAGACCCTTGTTACCTAAAAATCGATTGTCGGCTAAGTTTCCGCCTGCCTGTCCTAATAACAATATATGAACGCTAGCGCGTAAACCTTCGAGCCTTTTTTTCTAAAATAGATATTCCTCTTTTCATCTGAACAAACTCGAGGCTTTGGAAGCTTCAAACGGATATTTTTATTTTTATGGGTACTTTACATGAAGGCTCAACATGTTAAGCTTTGGCAGAAAAAGCACTTGCCCCTGCATACGCCCTCCTCTCGGCAGTTCCTGAATCCAAGGTAGCGCATAATATTAATCAATTCCAATAATACTAATAACAATATATGCGATAATTTAAAATAAAACTCATTACAAATTGTGTCATGCCTTTTTTTAGTATTCCCAATTCCTGATCAATCACGATAACACAGATTCGTATTTTTCTTTGTATCATTATAAGATACATAAATGAATTGTGTGGTAAATTGTACTATTTTAAAGCCTACTAATAATAGTTCTACATCACAAAACGTTTAACATTTTATTATTTTATTCTGTAAAGTATTACGCGTAGATTTTACATTTAGAAAGTATTTTATAGTTGGAAGGTATAATTCGTCTCTTCTGAAAAAAGACCCAAGATTCGAAAACTCCAAATTTTTTATTTTTCATCATCCACATCATCTATAGGCACTTGAAATTATCGAATCTTACTTTTTGATAACCTCTCTATTATTACCTCTTCTCTAGTTTTAATTCAATTCATGACGCCTTATTTTACGCGGTGAGGCTCTTGTAGTGAGGAAGCTTGTTCTTCCGCCTGCCCACGCTCATTTTGCCATCTATCGGAAAAAGAAGTTAGAAGTCGGGCGACGAAAGCGATCTGAATTTAGCAGAGGCCTCATTTAGGTTTGTGGATCTTTTAGATGCAGTAAATCTACAAATGAAGATTAATAATTTACAATTTTCTTAAATTAATAGAAATTATACAACATAACATAATGTAACTTAGTTTTACATTGAATAACACACAACATATTGCCATAACCAATTTAATACTGGCGAAGTGAATTCATAAATGTGCAAGTTTCTTTACAATTACTCCATCTTAGCAAGTTGTTATTATGTATTTCCCCCTGTTATTACCATTCATATTATAAGCTGTACTGATATTATTCGCTGGTTTAAGGCAACGTATCATTTGTTTTGTTGGCTTTGGGCCTGTGCCCGGCCGGCCCAGAGGCCGCCGCCGAGGTCGAGGCGATGCCAAAACAATTTCTGAGCGCAGCGGCTCCATGCGCCTCCCCGCTCGCGGTATCTCACACAGGCTTCGTTGATTGGTTGCTTCTTGTTTGCTGGTGCATCAACTGCTCTGGCGTGAAATTGATGTTTGTGTAATGAATATTCCATCGCATAAAGGCGTGTTCCTTCCTCGCGATAAAGTGAATTCTGGCATCGATCTATTCGTCGGTTGGCTCCTCCAGGAACCTCTCCCATCGGGACACCGCATCCTCTTACGTAAGCTTCCGGCTGATGTTCTTTCGTATACGATTGTGTACTGCTTGTGTGGGTGTGCGTGTGTCAGACAAGGAAGAGGGAAGAAAGATCGCGCGCGGTTTGTGCCTTGTTTGTTGGGGTATGTTCCGACATTCGTCTGTTATTGATGTGAAGAATCCTGGAAAACTACGGATCGGATCAGATCAGAATTCCGGCCGGTAGAATTCTCCTCCAGACCGACAGCGGCTGAATTCGACATGGTTCTCTAGCATTAGTCAACAAATCGCCAGTGTCGTGGCTCGAACCGTTGGACCTCTCGGTCTGGCAACACTTTTTTCCCCTGAACTTTGTCAGCCGATCACGCAATGATATTCCTACCGCTTGTACACTCGCATGTCCACCTTCATTCTTTAACGTTTACGCAAGAATACTAGATTAAAAATTCATCTGCCTCTTGTTCTCTACCTTTACAGATCATTTTCTGAACTTATGTTTTGCATAACTCCTAAAGTATTTTGATTGTTTTACAATTATTATTTGTTTTAATTGTCTGTTCAATATAGCCCCTATACTTTTTGTCGGTCGATTTCTGCGTCGAGATGAAAAAAATAACACAAACAATCGAGGCACAATCAAGCCATGGTAAAGATCGTGACTGATTGTAAACTAGAATATTAAATGGACTTAGAAAATACATTGTGAAAATTAAAAGCTTGGGGTGAAATAATAACAATGTTCTGATAAAAACATTTTTATTATTCCTCGTTCTGACTTGTTTTTCGATTCAAAACCATTATGCAACCATTTATTGAATAGCATCTAAGAATTTTAAACGGTTTCTTTGTTTTGATCTTCTCAATGTCATTTTAACTGTGCAAACTACGATCTGCTCAAGATACAAGAACTAAAGCCGAACAGAATGAAGAACTCTGAAGGAAAATAAGTTAACGGAAAATTGTTACAGTTGAATTGGCGATCATAGCAGAAATTGTTAAATGTTCCCAGTAAAAAATAATACTATATTGAAAATGTTACATATTCATATTGAAATTTTGCGCATAACAGATGATAAACTAATGATTTTTGGAAGGACCGGGTATCTTCCTTTGATTTCTTCAAACATTTTTTTAAAATTATAAACGTGGAATAAATTTGCCAAGTTTCATGAATTTCTCGCTAGTCAGCCATTTGTCACCCCCGCAGAGGGGGACTGGGTAACGAACCCGTTCTGATCCCCGAGCCACTGTTTACACAAACAATTGCAAATGTTAGCGTCTTGCTAGAGATCTAGAGCTCTTAGAAATTAGGAAGATCTACATAGGACACTCCCTGGCGCTATTCCTGTTACTTATGTGTGTGAGGAGGGGAGGCAGGGCGGAAGGGTGGGAATGCTATAGAGTGGTGGGAATGCTATAGAGTCGTGGTGTCCACCTCCAGGGGCTCGAAAACTGTTAAAATGGACGGTTCGAGATAATAGATTCTCCCAATAATCGAAAAAGTCTATTGAAATACGTGCATTCCCCACAACATGCATGTATCAACGCATGCGTACTCTGGCGCTGGGCAGCGCAGGTCGCTCCGGCGAGGGGAGGAAGAGGGAGGGGTGGGGCTTGCGCTTGCGATAAGAACGTTCCCACCGCCTTGACGGGGCGAGCGGCAGCGTTTAAGGCCCCGCGCCCCGAGAACAATACGCTCCCGGGAGGATGCAAACGAGATCCGCCGCCAGCGAACGGGAGAGTGTTTCCGCCGCCGTTGCCTCGGCTTTTGCCTTTGCTGCTGCTGCTGCTGCTGCTGCTGCTCACGTTGTTGTTCCCGTTTTCTTCGCCTTTTTTGTTGACGTGGACATTGTTGTCATTGCCCTTGCCGTTTCAGTTGGAATTGCCGTTGTCATTGCCTCTGTCCTGGACATTTTCCCTGCTGTTTACGCATCTGTTTCCGCCTCTGTTTCTCTTTGGCGTTGACTTTACAGCTTCGAATAACTACGCAACCTTTAATATTGGCGTCTTCAGTTACAAAATTCTTAGAATTATCGATTATGATCATTGACGCGTGTAGCAAAAAATTGTGTGAGTGACTTTTATCACAATGTATCTAGTTTCTCCGTGTGTACATAGTGTATGTTGTGTGCATTATGTAACGCGAGGACTTGAAAAGAAACGAGCATTAACTCTGGAGCCATTCACAATAAAATTCTATATTTATATTTGACATTGGCGTGTCTTTCATTCTCTTTTTCATTTTTACGTATTTTGTGTTCAGTACATTATCAAAGCCTGTAATACGCTTAAGCTTTCTTTTTCGTTACTTTTGTGTGTCCATTTTTTTCTTTATAACCGTTTCATTTCGATAATTATGCCGATTTTTTTTGTTCTCCTCATACTCGTTTTATTCATGATTTCGTGAAATATTCCAGCACTTGTTTCTCTCAAACACCAATTTGCTGTTAAGCATGGCACAGAAATACACTCTCGATTATACTACTGCAACAAATGTCTTTTATATTCCTGCTCGTTCATTGCATTTTTTTTCAAACGTCGTCGTTATTAAAATACATACTTATCTTGTTGTTACATCATTACCTTCGTCGTTTCCATTTATGCAGTCATCGTTCTCTTGGGCGTTACTGCAGAACTAAACCGAGTTTTTACCACCCAAACCACTATCTCATCTGCCTTCGGCTCCGTTCCTGGCCACTCCATTCTCACACCTCGCGCTATAAAATGTCATGTGACTGGGCCGACGAGAGCACAAAATACGTTGCGTAAAACATCAGCATAACGCACCACAGAAACAAGTTTGCAAACAACGGTTATAGGAAAAGGTGCGGCTCCTTCCCACGTGGAAAGTATCGTTTGAGCAATGTTTTGTTTTGTGATTAATTCTCAAGCAATTTTATGAAGCTTCAGCATCTCTACCTGTAAGACTCGGGTTGCAAAATCAGAATGGTTATCTAGTGTCTGTTTGGTTGGGCAATGAAGATATATTGTAGCGTCTAATTATAATTTAATGTTCCCGAATTGCCATCCATTTTACTTTTCAAATCTTAAACAATGCAACTTGTGTGGTGTGATAAATATAGATATATTGTTATTTGCCCATTAACTTCTTAATGTTTTTTACATAACCATATTATTTAGTTATGTTTTTTTTTACTGTTTCAGGTAAGAGTCTGCATAGAGAAACTTCGCTACAAGAATATTTAAGATATTGGTCTTCATATTTGAGTAAGTTACAGTTAACTGTATTCACAATTTATTTCACTATCTCATTATATTTACACAACCTAATTACTTTATTATATACATAAATACATAATGTTCTGTTAAATTAATGTTCATCCGCTAAATATAACAGATAAGGCAGAGAGGGGCCAGTGTGGAAAGTGGGCTACTATGAACAAATCTGGTTATTCCATAGGTAACACGCGTAATCTGTCAGATGTTTTCCTTACATATTGGCCACACTTCTTTAGCCAGCAAAGTTTGGCCAGTATATGTTCAGTAGTCGTTGTGTAATAGGGGAATGTAAGTTTTCTGGGTTAATTCAAAAAAGTTGAAAATTCCATTAAAAAGTAGGTAAATAGTTTTGTTCTTAAAATATTGGTTTTAAATGTAATTCATATGAAAACTTAAGGTTTTAGGTATTTTTCATTTTGGTACGAAGTGGCATTGACACAATATCTTCAAAATGGAGAGTGGGGATTAATATGGACATGGACATTGGGACTGTCCACTCTAACCCCACAGTATTGAACAACAATCTTTATTATATACATAATAGACAGGTTTTGTTCAGAATGTGTCTATATATTATCACACATGTGCAAAGATTTTTCATTAAATTACCAACTCTACTTACAAAATATATTGAAACTTAGTACGTGTAGTTTTGTAACTTATTGTTGATAACTCCTTGAAGAAAGATGTTGTATCAGAGAAACTTTAAATGTAAAAATATTTCCATCTAAAATTTTAAGAGCGTTGTTACATTTATTTAGAAGAAAAACAAATATTCTGAAAAGAAAATGATTTATATTAACTGAATTATAGGCAAATCATTTTTTTAGTTTTTTTTTAATTAGATACTAGTAGAAGTCTTAGTATAGTAGTAAAGTAAGTGAATGTGTGTGAATTAATGATAAAACGTCTGCTAGATTGAAAAACAGAGGAACCACGAAAGCCAAAAAGGAACTAGAAAGTGGAAAGAGTAATTTGCCCTTTGCCCTTCTGTGATTCGAACATATCCGATATGAACTGTTGCATATGTATGTAAAATGCACGAATTTGAAATACGATATAGCATGTATTACAACAACTCTACATGTTACTGAATTCGGATGCTAAAAGACAGGTAAACGAGAATGGTGTGTTAGACCGAGAATTCTAAGAAACAGCGACTATAATGATACTGAGAACGAGCCTGGAAGCAGAATGCTCATTGCAACACTAAGGCCAAAAAAGCCCACGATCAAGAGGGCAGGCTGAGACCGCAGAACGCAACCATGAGAACGGCTCAAACACCAATAAAACGACACCGGGGTCCGAGACTGGAGGCAAACGCGCGGGCGAGTAAGCGAAGGGGAACGCAGAAGCGTCCAGGAGAGGGAGGCGTGGCTCGTCGCGTGCCGGGTTTCGCATCGCCGCTCAAGCGGTTCCAATCGCCCCTCCTCTCTCTCGCGCCCCCGCGGCCGGAAGCCGAGCCCACGCAGCCCGGGAGCCGCTGCGGAGTGTTTACGGCCGACTCGCATAACGAGCGCGCGAGAGCCGCACACTACTGGCTCCTTCCGCCGAGTTTCTTTTGGCGAAATGTTTATTGTCCCTCCAGAATGATTCCCTCTTTCACCCACTGTTAAGGGATATATCCGGGGGGACGTTTCTGTCCTTGTCACCGCTATGATGTTGTAACTTAGGAGATGCTGATTATTATTCCTATTCTTATTATCAAGTAGGAAGCAATATAGCTAGAAAAGTAGCATGGTCGACATAGCAATGGTAACAATACACAACGTTCGCAGAGGCGAACGCAGAGGCATTTGGGAGCCATTATGTTTGATCGGTCGTGGATTCCTTATTCCTACATTATTGAATAATAATGTTTACGATTGTCCATTTAACTTCTATAATCCCGTTTACTATCCCAAAATGCCTCTCTACAGCTTAAAATTGTCGTATTACTCATGAAGACAGCGCTATACCTCGTTTGTGCCATTTTAGACTGGTTATTAACCTTAGACGTCCGATTGAGAAATGTGTCCGACTCAAAGCAATGTAGTGTCACCACACCATGTGGTCTACAATTAACAGAAACGATTAAAAATCTGCAAATTATATATTCAAATGTAATTGCTTAGTATCAAGAAAAATTGAATCACAAAATATTTAAAGCAAATATTTGTTTACATTTTAACAAAATTTATTTTTAGTAAAAAGGGATAACATTAACAGTTAGACTATGAACAATGAACAAAAATAATGAGTGTCAATATTCTCTTCAGAATATGCATTCTCTTTGAAGGAAAGAAAATAATACATTTTCTCAGTCCATTTTCACGTTTCCACGTACTTCTACTCTTCCTACCGCATAATTGAATATAATATTCAACAATCTAAAACATTTTAATCTGCTCTTCTATGTTCTTATCAATCCATAAAGTTTTGCAATCCAAAAATATTAATAAACTCTCTGGAAATCTTATTGAAAAGTATTTATGTGCACATCATTGTCGTATTAGCATGTTGAAAAATGCGTATTATGATGCAGTTTGAGTCACACGTGCGTAATATGCACAATTGAAATTGAAAAAGATTACATTAAAAATTATTTCTGGTCAACGCTCAAAGGCATTGAAAATGCAGTGACAAGTTAAAAGGCATCGAAAGAGTACTATGTTACAGTACTATGTTATGTACTATGTTACATCGTATTATGATACAGTTTGAGTCACACGTGCGTAATATGCACAATTGAAATTGAAGAAAGAATACATTAAAAATTATTTCTGGTCAACGCTCAAAGACATTGAAAATGCAGTGACAAGTTACAAGGCATCGAAAGAGTACATCACCTTAGCCTCGCAGAACGTAATAGCACTCTCACTCCAGCTTCTTGTTATCCACGGCTTTCATCACTTCCTAGCATATAATGTTAACCTCATGCTCAACCGTCATCTCTTCAATAGGCAATCCTGATTAGTTGCCAGAGGTTTCACTAACAATCTGAAACATTTTCCAACGAACTCACTGCAGACCTTTGGGGGAAACATACTAGTCTTCCCAGCTCTTCTACATCGCCGCGTGGCGTGTTAGCATTCCGTCATGTGCGCGTGAGGATAGAGCTTTGGCTAGCGTCAGTAATAACGCACGGCTGAATAACCATACAATGAACACTTCTTCCGCCTTTCAAAGAAAGTGCAACCCTCCCCCCCCCTGGCCCCTCCCATGCGACGAAGAACTCAATGAACTAGACACGACACAATGCGAGGCGTGGTCATCAACTAATGAGAATCGTGGGGCTTTGTCAATACAACACGGCTCGTTAGGGCAACACACCTCCTCCAGGCAGCGGATGCCGGCACAGTACAATAAGCCTCTTTACTTTACAGACACCTCGGGATGGCTCTCAGCGGGCTGTATCTCAGACAATTAAACCTCTCAACGGTGTTGACGCGATTTTCCCTAAGTTCGCAACTGGCGCTCGTGGCAGTACTCCTTCGTGTTCTGATTACAAGACCTCAGAATTTTGGCACAAGAAAGGTATGATTTAGGCACCTAAAATAGGTAACAAAATTACGAAATTATGAAATATTTATCATGAAAAGTGACGTTTTAGGCACTTAAAAAGGTTACAAAATTATTAAACCAGGAGTTTAAAACCATTACCCACGAAAAGATATGTTTATGGCATCTAAAACTCATCACAAGTGAATCAGATTTGCTCCCCCCTTTTTCTGCTCCTGGAGGTCAAGTATTTTTACATTCATGAGAATGACTATAAGAATAATATTTTATTCACTTTCATTTCTTTTCACTTTATTCTTCCCCCCTTTTCATTCTCAACGTATCAACAGCGTAGCCACACCGGGAATGGGTGCAAGTGCCTAAGAAGTGCGTGCTGATCGGAGATGAGCGTGAAACATCATTTATATATTGACTTGCACAGATTCTAATGTTCGGTGTGTGGGAGAGAGATTTTGGTGCACATATGATTGCTCATTCGGTCAGGGAATATTCACGTTTTTGGAAAATTGAGAGAGCATTTTCCTTTCCGTAAAACAAATTTTAAAAAATGTGTAATTAAAACATGACAATTTATCAAAATTACTTCGTTTGGCATTTTTAGACACAAAAATATTAAAATAGGCATCAACCGACGTTTTAGAACATTTTAAGCACTATTAGCTGTTTCTAGTAGATCTATTTTTTCATTATTCGTAAACATCTGCAATTATTTTCCACAATCCCCAAAAGAAACTTAAATAGACATATGTTCTAAAATCCAAGGCTACTTATTACGGGCGAGAACAGCATATACTCTTTTTATTTTAAATTGTAATCGAAAAATAACTATAAGATCTCGCAGAAAGTAATCTTCTTATTGACCAGATTTGTAGTAAATTATATATAAATTATCTCTAGAGCCCCAGAAGCGACACTGCTCATGTATATGTACGCCAACAATTTTAAATCGAGCATCGAAAGGACGGAAGAAAATCGCGTCTCATGGAATATTTGTGTTATTTTATATATTTTGACCGCGTGATTCTATTTTTAATTAATGACATATTATTTGTCCAGTTTTGTAGCAAATAGTATGGGTGTTTATTATGGGTGGATGTACACTATTGATAATTGAAGGAAACTCGGGCATTAGTATTTATAACGTTCGATAACATTTATCTGTACCAATAAGTTTTCGGAAGATTCAATTGCAGTTTTTAATCTAAAAAGTAACATATTTTTATTGCCATGACTTTCAAATATTAAAGAGGATTGATCTTGTTGTCAGAATTCCGTTCATAATTTTCATTGTGTTTTGCTTTATCTGTATTACTTATTACATCCATAAAAACTACCCAGAACTGATTTTCCATTTGCAGGACTCGTGGAAACTGCACCAACAGAACTGGCCGGTCCAGTGTGTAAAATCAGAGTTCGTTGTCCGATCGTTCGTTCAAGTTTCTTTGCAACCATCCGATCAGGCCCCGCGGCGCCCGGCCCAACCAGTTAATTGTAACGACCGGACTTCCAGGCGGCATCCCCGGAGGGGAACCCACGCTTCACAACACACACACACACACACACACAAAACAAAAACAGAGCGGTCCGCGCCGCCTGCGCACCCAGTGAAAGTGGAGCCGTCAATTCAGAGCTCCTCGCGGCGCCGGATAGATTTCTAAAAGAGCGCCTGCGCATGCCGTGCGGTGGCTGTCGCCCGAGCGCGCGAAAACTGTGAGAGCAGACGCCATAATGAGTTTTTAATTAGCGCTTGCTGTCACAATACTGTCGCCTCGAGCGAAATCTGCCTTCTCGACCATTTTCTGCGACAGTCCAAACTACAGGCACTCGTTTCGTTTCTCAAGAACGTATGCTTGTGTATTCAAGCTTTAGTGTACAATAGCAGTCCACGGCTACCGCAAGGCAATAAGTAACATCAAAGTAACTAGAGAACGGAAAGTAAACTAGCTATCGTCAGCTTAAACGATGTTTGTTATCTAATTTTTAATCTAATTTAATTTTTATTAACTCTTAAGAAATTAAAACGAAAAGTAATATTTAAGAAAATTGGCAACTACGTAAAATACCCTCATTATTGAAGTCCGTGAACGATATCCACCATTTAAATGTGGACAGCAACACCAAATGCAATATTAATCATTTAATCTTTATAGTAAGGAAATCATAAGTTCAGTTTCTATAATTAACCAACTCTCAAAGTGCAAGCGATCACCCCGTTTATAAAGATCCTGTGCCTGCATATTCTAGTGCGCCATATTATTGAGAATCTAAACCAATAAGGTTTGCCCTTTTCGTACTAAAATGAATACTGCCCTAAGAAAAGAAATTCGAGGAAAATCACAAGGGATTGATAGTAATTAAGTTAGCTTCTCGTGACTCTACGTTTACATATTCCTAAATCACCATTAATGCAAGAGATATTAAAGTCTAGCTTATTTCTTTCATGATCTTGATTTTACATTGCTATTGGTGAGGGGAAATATTGCACCTAACCGTGGAAAATGGGTCTGAAATTTTATATTTAAATGAATGAAAACCGGAACGGTGTAAGCGACATTTTATAAATTCTGAGAAAACTGTATTGATTATAGGCTATATTTCAGTGACAATGTATTATCGTGGTATCAAAGAACAATTAAAATTACCGTGGTTTTAATGATTAAACAAACCATCACGACTTTATAGTAATATTTTCTTAAATAAACAGATTTATCAGAACTTATAAAATGTCGCTTATAACTTTCTGGTTTTCACCCATTCGTCTGGTAATTGCTTACTGAAGAAAACTGAAAGTAGTTACTACACATTCGGGTATTCAAATCGAACCACAAAACCAGATTTGACCCAAAAATACTATTGATGTGGAAATACGTTTTTTATAAAGTAATTTTAGTAATATTAATAAATGTAATGTAAATCAACAATTTCTCTCAAGTATAGATTCTCGTGCGAAATCTTATTCATTAATATCTAAGACAGAGATGAAACTCATATTACATGATTACTACGGGGCAAGATATGAATTCGTATTATTTCAATAATTTTATTTAAAAACATCTGAATTGTCTATTAAACTATACAAATCCATTAAATCAGTATCAGAATTTGTTTCATTGTGATGGTATTTGACGATTATAATTCCTGTAATTGACTTATATCCCATCTAGTACATCAAGTAGTTTTAAAACATACTCGTATTTAGAAAAACTCAATTATATTTAATTTTAAATTGAGTGTGTTTATGTATAACAAACACGTGCGTGCGTTTGTGACTGCAACATGCATACTCGTGAGTGGTGAGTATATACGTGACGACTGTTATAAATTGCAGGTATTTTAGTGTGTATGTGTGAGCGTGCATTCGTTCGGTCGTGGTCACGCCAAACGAGACAAGTGATTTATATTGCGATAAATTATGAGCTAATAGGACGAATGGACACGGGAGATGAATAGGGTGCAAGGACCCTACGCACCACGCGTTTCTGGTTGAGCGGACGAAATTGGAACTTGAATGCTTCAACTCAGTCAAATGCTCTGTGATCTCGAATGGAGAACGTGTTTGTTTAAGAGCGCCATAAATATTTTGCTGGTATGAATTGCACTATAATTACAAATGAATATTAGTAGACACTTATATTTTATTGAAATTTAATCTTAGATTGTTCAGAAATGCAAAGTAGTGAGATAATTTTTACCCAAATACTTAATGTAGTTATTACTTAAGTAAAATTATATTTTTTTAAATTAGCAAAGTTTGTAAACTTAGAATTTCACATTTTTTAAATCAAAACAATAAGTTTAAGAATTTGTATGTTTATTGGATTTCTTTCTGGTCTTGTTGTAGTTATTAAAATATGTATCAGTTTGCCCGTTTTCATAAGTATACATTTAAAATTGTAGTGTGACTTGGGAACAATACCGTGAAGGCTTCATCCATCTGAATAATGATTTTTGGCGGATATGTGAGATATCTTCAACCAATAGCAAGAAAAGAGAAACAATTCTCTCATATATGAATTCAGACATGCAAATATCTATCAAAAATACATTTTTGCATCTTGCGTTCGCCTACTGATATGTCCGATATATTGGATTATTTTCTTTATAGAAGCGAGAGGAAGAAGGCATTAATATATATTAACTTTTTGAGACATGCATTGATATCTTAGAATGGTATCCTATGTTTCCAAATGGGAAAGTTGTAATTCCTTTAGCCATTCATTTTCCACGTAACTTCCCATCGACGGTGTCGGTGACAAGTCGTATTTATGACTGTCGATATGTCTAAGCGTTATAAACACTAATCTGTTATAGTATAATTGAGTAATATTACTGGAACAGAAACATTGCGGAATTTATCTGGAGTTAGATCAGAGCACGTTCATATGCCCACTATATGTAAGGCATGCGTTTATTTGACATATTGTTGAATAACATGAATGACATGTTGTTCAATAACAATTGTTGAATGCTCCAGAAAATTGTAGGCCATACGTGACATTACTTTTATATTTTTGTGTGAATTACTTGATAAACTATATTATTTTCATCGTGACCGAATTATTAATGGTTTAGACATGACAATGTTATCTATAATGTTTCAATCATTACGTCTTTATAGTAAGAAAACATAATCTAGCCAATTATGTGCCTTTGTAGTGATACATGAACAAATGGGATAAAACACGAGAAAACATTTTTGGTGCCGAAATATTAATTTTAATTAACCAACAATTTATTCGAAATGAGATACAGACACCATACATGAGCTACGTGTTTTACAATATATTAAATTTCACACACACACACACACACACACACACACACACACACACTAAGAAGGACCGCATAATAGAAAGTTACGAAAATGTCATCATACGATATATACAAAACAAAATCTTTATAACATAAGTACCATTTGCAACTAATGCTGTTCATTATACACATCAAAAACTTAATTGATACTGTCTATATTTTAATCAGTCTAATAATAATCCTTCTTATGTGGTTAACTCTCGAGTTGTTGGATAAACTTTCTCACAACGGCATTAATAGATAACAGCATAATGAGATCTGTATGTGTGTGAAATAGTATCTTATTTCCTGTACGTCTTTTTATTATGTCAGTATATTGAAATAGAAATGCATTCTCTCTCTCCCTCTCTCCCTCTCTCCCTCTCTCTCTCTCTCGCTCTCTCTCTCTCTCTCTCTCTCTCTCTCTCTTCCTTCTTTTTATTTTACCTAATTCCCGTATATACGTACGTATATAAGAAGTAATATACGCAGTATAGGGGAAGTAATGTAATGCTGCGGAAAATCGATCTTTAAATATCAACGGAAATACACCTTTGGCGGTCCCCTGACATAGAAAAAGTGTTTTTTTTTCTTTCAAAACGTCCGTCCGACCGTCTTTCTGGTGTATGTGAACAACACTAGCGCCTAAACCATGCGTAGGATTTTTTCCAAATTGAAGAAACCCTTGTTCATTTCGCATGAGAAGATGCTCTGTGATTTTGAAAATCATTCATTAGTTTTTGGGGCTACATTACATGAAGCCCCTGGGACATTTTCAAAATTTTCTCAGAAACGGCTTCATTCTTTTCTTTAAATGTCTTTTAGGTATAGACTAAAATACACTAAGGAAGATAGCATTGATCCGATTTTCTGGGTTGAATTGAATTGAATTTGCCTTATTTTACGTGGCGAGACTCGGGCCATCAGGCCCGCTCTTCCGCCTGACCACGCAAATTTCGCTACGCTCCTTTCACCAACTAGGAGAGAAAGGAGGTATTTCTTGGGCGAGAAACAGGCGATTTGAATTTAGCTCAGAGGCGTCATTTAGGCTTGAGGATCTTTTACATGCAAGTAAATCTACGAACATGGGACAGCCGGCTTTACTTCCCCTCCGAAGGAAGGCGTACGAAGGATTTTGTCGCCCTTAAAAATCCACGGCTTCGATCGGGTTTGAACCCGCCAACTTGGGTACAACAGTCCAGTACGCTAACTGTTACACCATCGCCGCCGCCGCGGGTTAACTCTGAATTTTCGAAAATTTCAAGATTTCAAATTTTCGGGCGTCTTCCAAAAGTACAAAATTAAAGATAGAGATTTTTCTTTCAAATACAATTTGTTATTCGTAATTTTTTCTTTTCATTAAGGTAATGTACATCTTGCACGCTCAAACACCATTTTCTCAAAAACGGCTTCAATTTTTTTTCAAACATTTCGAGGGTGTAAGGCTAATTTCACTCCTTAGTATGACACAAAATTAATTTTGAAGTATTCGTTTTTTCAAAAATTATGCAAATGTATATTTTGGAAGATCTCTCATGCCGTTAATATGTACATTTTGTAAATACTATTGTATTTTTGAGTTAATGTGCATTAAATTAATTTTCTATACAAAAGAACTTAAAATTTCTAATTTACAGTAGCGTTTAAAAGCCATTTTCATAAAAACAGCTCCAAATTTTTCAAAGAAAATTTTCATTTACGACAATATTTTACTGTTCTTTAATATTCTTAAAATAATGTTTCCGTTCTACTCTTAGGAAAACAAAAAATTGAGAACATTAAAAAAAATGTACATTGGGCAGCGATAGTTGACAGTTGGCTACAGTATGTGGCAAGTTCGAATAGCTTGCCGAGACAAAAAGAAATAGATAACTAAAGCGGGAAAGTCTGTGCCATTTGTAGCATCACTAGTTTTAGCTAGCCTAGTTTTTTTAGATAAAACAAATCTTATTAAATTAGTAATCACAATAACACGATATATCTCAGTGATTTATTTTCCAATTTACTTAAAGGATGCCTGGAAATTCACAGCTCCTTACGAATTCTCGGCTGATTTAAAGTTTATTGGGGACTTTAGGACCAATAGCGACATATTTCTATTATTATAATTATTATTATTATTATTATTATTATTATTATTATTATTAAAATAACATCAAATGTATGCTAATTACTGTAGCACAACAATTAAATACGCTTTTCTCATTCTATATATATTCTCATTCAAAATATCATTGGTATGACAGTAAGACTGTGATAACCCTATTCTCCGTCATCTCTCTCTCTCCCCCCTCTCTCTCTCTCTCTCTCTCTCTCTATATATATATATATATATATATATATATATATATATATATATATATTGAATATGGAATATTTTTGTGTGTGTGTGTGTGTATTCCAAAATACTGACAGCTATCGATAACCCCCGAAAGCGGGAAATCCTCGCAGCTTTCTTAGAAAGCAGCAGGGGCGCCATGCCCTGCTCTCCCCATTGGGGCGCGCGGGAGCGGCGGGAGGGGAGGGGTAGCCTCCGCCGCTCCCAGTGCACTGCGAAGAAATAAGCCCCGTCTGCAGCGTTGGGGCGTCACTTTCTCCAATCGATAACGCAGTTGGAAACTCAACTGCGTGACAAGCCGATTAGCCGGCCGTTCCAACTCAAGTGATCTTAAAGTAAGGGAAATATTAGTATGTTTCATGTACTGTTGGATTTTCTGACATCTATGCTCCTATGATATATTATAAGCATGAAAAGGGGATGGAACATCAGCAATGCTAAACTCTCCCAAACTGTATGAAAGTGATCGTAGGCATTTAATCCTAAAATTCTCCTGTCGTCCGTTTAGTTGCGTTACTTCATCATATACGTGTTATACCTTATCATTGTGCAAATTTTGTCTCCAGAAAAAAAATTGAATCTAAAAGATTATATTATTGATAGAAAAAGGTTCAAAACATATTCATAAAATTTAATACGAAACCATTGATTTATGTTCATTTTTGGGATAATAATGGTAGGAAAATTGTAATTTGTGCCTGTGGCTATCATGTGATGATCTCTTCTGTAACTTAACTAGTGGTACACAGAAAATGCAAACATTGCAACAGAATGGCACAGCCTTTCCGTATTAGTTTTCCATTGGAAAACTAATACGGAAAGGCTGTGCCATTCTGTTGCAATGTTATTCGGACTTGCCACGTACTTTTGTCAGCTGTCATCTATTGCCACCCAAAGTACATTTTTTAAAAAAAATCGCTTAGTTTTTCGTTTTCCTAATAGTAGAACAGAAATATTTTAAGAATATTAATGAAGAATAAAACCTTGTCCTAAACGGCAATTTTCGTGAAAAAAAGGAGCCGTTTTTAAGAAAATAGCATTTAAGCTCTACTGAAAATGGGAAATTTGTACCTCTTTTCAAAGAAAACTATTGAGTTTTTGGAAAACGTCTTATTTCATTTCAAGCACATTCAATTACAAATGCAATAGAAGTTAGAAATTGATGTAAATATATATACATATATATATATATATATATATACTATATATATATATATGTATTAAAGGCGGAAGAGATATTTAAAATAAATTGTGTGATTTTTTATAAAATAAATGAATACAGCGAAATTAATTCTATATCATCTTATTCAGTTCAATTATTACAATTTCTTGGAGGAGTTTTAGGAAAAAATTTAGCCGTTTTTGAGAAAATGGCGTTTGAGCGTATCTGAATATGCAACTCATTTTCACGGAAAACGGTTGAGTTATCAGGAACTTTTATCAGACTTTATTTAAAGTACATTTACTTATAAATACACTAACACAAAGAAATTGCCGCAAATGTAAATATTAGCGACGTGAGAGACAAGTCAAAAAATATATTTTTGTAATTTTTGAAATAAACAAAAGAGTATACCAATATGGCTTTTATGTCATCTTATAGAGTGTATTTAGAACTGGTCACATCAACAGTTGAAAGAAAAAAATTAGATCCGTTTTTGAGAAAATCTTGTTTTTGTAATTTTTTAACATTCCAAATATTGAACACAATATTGCTCGAAAATTTTCAAAAAAATTACCTGACCTTCATGACAAAACTCACTAACGAGAATACATTTTATTTGAAGGAAAATTACTACTTCAATATTGTAGTTGTAGGAAAACGCTCAACAAATTTTAAAATGTTGAAATTTTCAAAAATTCAGAGTTAACCGTGAAAATCGGACCTTTTTTATAAAAGTAGCCGTAAGTTTTATAATTGTAGCCGTTTTTAGAGAATATTGAAAATGTCCAGGCTTCATGAAAAGTACCTCCAAATTTTGAAGAAAGTTTTTCAAAATCTGAAGGCTTCGACTCGAGCCTCATACACGAGGTTTCTTTAATTTGGAAAAAAACCTACAAATGATTTAGGCGCTAGTGGTGTTCACAGACGGACAAATATAGTTGGATAGACGTTTTGGAAATATAAAATATAGTTGGATAGACGGACGTTTTGAAAATAACAACTTTTTCAGTATCAGGGGACACCAAAACGTGTATTTCCGTGGAAATATCTAAATATATTTTTCACAGTATTACAAAACTTTCCTTATACTACATGTATTACTCCGTATATGCATACGTAAACGAGAAAGAAAAATGATTTTAAGGTAATAGATGTGAAACTCCAACAAAAAATAATTTCAAGTTATTGATTTCAAAAATAATTAAACTTTGGTACGATCGAAGAGAACCCCTTTTAACAATATAAACATAAGTGAAGTATTTATTGAATATTGTACAAGGTATACAACTTTGCTTTCGCCGTTTTTTTCCTCAAAAATATGACCCTTTATTGAACAATGCTGACACAGATATTATTCAAAGTAATGTCCATCGCTGGCCAAACTTTTTCCCATCTTTCCGCAGTGTGCGAATGCCGCGTCGAAAAAATTGGTCATCTTTGGAGGCGATCCACGAATCAATCCACTTTTTGACATCCTCAAAAGATCGGAAGTGGTTGCTCAGCCAGGTCGTGGCCATTGATCGGAACAAGTGATAATCAGAGGGAGCAACGTCTGGAGAATACGGCGGGGTGGGTAGGACGTCCCATTTCAACGTTTCCAGGACGTTTTGACCACTCTTTCAACGTGGGGCTAGCATTGTCATGCAGCAAAATCACCTTATCGTGCTCTCGCTGTATTGCGGGCGTTTGTCTTTCAATGCTCGACTCAAACGCATTATTGCGTTCGATATCGATCACCTGTGATTGTTTCACTTGGTTTTTAAAAGCTCATGGTACACGACGCCGAGCTGGTCCACAAATGCAGAGAATGATCTTGGGCAACTGAATGTTCGGTTTGGCCGTCGACGTGGAAGCATGGCCGGATACCCCATGATTTTTTCCGTTTAGGGTTATCGCAATGACCATTTTTTGTCCGCCGGTCACAACACGATGCAGAAAACCCTTCCGTTTTTGCCTCTGAAGCAACTGTTCACAAACACACAACGCCTCTCAATGTCTCTCGGTTTCAACTCATATGGGACCCATGTTCGTTCTTTCTGAATCATACCCATGGCTTTGAGACGTTTTGAAATGCTTGCTGTGTCACCCCAAATGATGCGTGTCAGTTATTCTTGAGTTTGACGCGAGTTTTACTCAGCAATGCCTCCAATTCTGCATCCTCAAAAACTTTCACTCTTCCGCCACTATGCCGGTCTTCCACGTTAAATGTCACCATTCCAGAAGCGTTGAAACCACTCGCGGACACGTTCTCTCACAAAATACGTCCTCACGCATAGAGTACTGGAGAGCATTCGATGAGACCAGCGCAGGTTTTCTTCATATTGAAACAAAAAAGCAGACCTCCCGCAAATGACGAGAAATTCGGCTCGGTCATGACAATGTTCAATCGCGAACAACGTTACGTGCATCACACAATTCCACTAATATTTAAATGGGGTATGTTGCCGAAGCTCACAGCTAATGCCTGACGTCTCGATCTGTTTATCGCGAAGTTTTATTACCACTGTAGCCAACTATTGCAAAACGGCGGAAGCAAAGTTGTACACCTTGTATTTATATGTTAAAGTTTGTGCATTTGTAGAAAGAGGAGCCATCACGGTCAGGCTGTCATGGTAACGGACGTAAATAATTAATCCCTGGACATACAAATGCTCGCAGTTGAATAACATATCGGGAGAAGGATGCCCCTTATAATAAACAGAAATAATATTTGGAGGAGAAGTAATTAGGAATAGAAGTATCGGGAACTCCCTTTTTGACTGCTGACCCTCGAGCCGACTACAATTTTGGTACGTTGCGGATGACAGTACTATTAGATGGGACGCGTGCTGGGTGATGTTGCAATACATTAGTCAAGACAACGTTAAACGTGAAAGGGAAGTGAGCTAGCATAATATTATCATCAGTATTTTCAGAATACTGTAATAATAATTTGAATAATGTTTATATCATATAATTGTAGATTGAATGGAAAGGGACATGTATATGCAAACGCAAATTAGATTAGGGAATATGTCGTAACTTTTTCATTACTTGAAAATTATATTTGTGAATATTAGGATGTGAACATTGAAAGTTTCTTCTTCCGAGAAGGTTTAGATAGCATTCAGTACAAAATATTTAGCTTACATAATGAATTAGTAGAATAATTTTGAAAAAAGTCGAAACTTGCAATTTACCAAAATGAATAGGTTTTAGAAAAATAGAACTTCTAAAAATTATTAAAGAAACCTTTTTAATCTAACAAGAATTTAATAATAAATTTTATCTTTTTTTGAGAAAATTTTAGAAATGTAAGGTGAACTTTACTTGAAGTACCCATAAAAATATTATTTTTGCATGGTGTCGCAAAGTCGCATAGTGTAAAGTTGAGCCAAATGAATTAGGTATTTTTCATTTTTCAAAACATTCCCATGTTCAGTTTACTTATTTGCGTTGAGGAACAGAAAGAGAGGCGGTCGGACGATCAGGAAGACCCAAAAAGTATTTCCCTTCAAAATCTTGATATTTATTTTTGCAATATACTAAACTAACTATTCTACGTAGAAGAGAAAGTAAAATTAAACTGTGTTTCGATTTTCATGATCAAGAATTCATACAATTAGCGAGTTTCTAAACAATTAAGACGACTCCAAGGCGTGTTCGCAACAGATCTACCTAAGCAACATTCGTTTATTTTATTCCATTTTATGAACACGTAGTCTCCAAGATTTTTAACATTAACACCACATTGCAATGGCGTGCAGTAGTCTGCTCAATTACATGAGCGCTATTTACTTCAGCTCTTGGCACACACATATTCAAGCAAAATATTTACATGTGAGTAAATATGAAACAGTTTTAATGAATATAACTTTCTATAGTTTTCTTCATACAGTACAGTTTACCAATGTATAAAATACAAATGAATGTCATGTAGGTAGTACTCCCAATAATCTTTCGTGAAAAGCATCTCAGCCGAACTATAACATTTTTCGAAGTTATCCAAGCAAGAGAGAACTAACAAGTCACGCAAATGTAACAATGTAACAATAAATTACATACTTGTTTTTTCACGAGTATTATTGGCAGGAAAGTAAGATGCCTCCTTTCTTCCATTACTTTGAACAGGAAGCAGAACAAGGGAAATTTGAAGTGATAGTGAAACACTCAGCTCACCTCTGTCCCCTCGTTTCTTTCCTCAACATTATTTATACGTCAGATTTTACCCATCCCTTGTTATTTTGAAAGCACAATTATACTGTGCTATGGATATCGACTGGATATGTACTGTTTCTTACGTTACTCTCCTCCAAATCCCAGACCTGGCCAACGCTGCCCGGTTCTGGGCTTCCCGCGGCGCAGGGAGCTTCCTGCTTCTCACGTGAGGCGTCCGCGCCGAGAGATCTCGTTTCCTCGATCAGTCGTTCTCACTTGCCTCCATCACGGGACGGCCTGGCCTCGACAGGATTCCAATCACGTGAGATTCAGGAGAGAACCATACGGCAGTGATTCCCAGGCGGTGGTACGCAAAGCAATAGGCGGTACGTGACTTAGTTCAGAAAAGAAAAACTAATGTTGAAAGAAGTAACCTTTTGTTGAAGTGGATACTGAAAACTGGTACTACTAACTACTGATAATGAATAAGTGGACTTTATAGCTTTCAACTTGCACACAACCTTACAATTTAAAGAAAAAGTTCCACTGATTTCTACAGTGTCAACTGAAGTAATATAATTGTTGTTGTTCAAAAATGCAAAAAAAACTATGTACTTGTTATTTTTTTCTAACCGCTTTAAAATCAAAGCAGCATTTCAAGACTTGAAATAGGCTTTCTATTTATGAAGTCACTTGAAAACCTGAATTATAGTTCAGCCGTTAGTACGATGAAAGTTATTTACAACATTAAGATTCTTTGAAAAATTTTACACAGAAAACAATTCCTTGCATTTTCAATTTCTAGACAATTACTCAATGCATTGTAAGTCGAGAAACAATTTCAAATCTAAGAATGGAGTCCTCCTTGTTGGTATTTAAAGCTATTTAAGTTTTATCAAGATAATTTATTTAAGATCTTGTCACAGTGGTTGAAAAAAATACCAAGGATGATAATAGTTTATTGAAAGCTAATCTGGTTAGTCATAGAATAGCAAAAGAAAGACAACCCCATACAATTGGGAAATAATATAAAATATTTTTCTGTGAGCCATTAGAGTCTGGCAATGTTTCCCATACGGCATCCTTGGGGACACAGTGGCGATAACGTTGCTTAAGGTACTCGAATACCTCAAAATGACGTTTATTCAGGAAAAAGTTTTATTTATGTTTCTTGTGCATTGAGATGTCTACTTTTTAATTCTTAAGACCGTTTGTTTCTGAGTTATTGGTTCCAAACCCACGCGCATATATCATGTCTCACGGCTATTTGTAGTTCAGTGGTCCGTGATCGCTATAAATGAGAGAAAAATTAATGATTTCGTGATTATTTTAAATTGCATTTTTAAATTAATGTTAAGTGCTTCAATTGTTACATTAAAATCAGAATACCCATTTTGGATAAATTATTTCAAGTAGTTATGTATTTAGTCATCACATACCATTTCAGAGTTAATGAACCTTAATATGGTTTTCCCCTAATTTAACTTTTTCACTTCTTTGGCCCGAGTTGAAACGCTTCTAATTTTGTAGGTATTTTTATAATTATTAATAGCAGATTGTCATTTCTTGTGTCAAAACCTGAAATTGTTATAGAAATTCATTTTATCAATAATAAATTGCTCTATTAATCGATATCCTTACCAGTCATTTTTAATACTTCTAATTCAAATCCCTATAATGTACATATAAGTCCCTCATCAATCTTCAAATTTAGTCTCAGGCACTAAAGCCTAATCTAAATAACAATTTTAAATAAGAATCATAAAAATATAGTAACGGTTCATGAGTTATGATGTCACAAATAATAGCCTGGTTTTAGGAAGAAAAAACATATCGGATGAAATAATTAATATGAATTTAAAAAAATTGATTTGTTAATACCTAATCGTACTAGAGAGAATGTTGAAATTCAGAAATACGCCACAAATAAACATAAGTGAGGGAGACTTGTACCTTAAGATACAGAGAAAATAGCATCATCAAACACCACAGCAAAGAGAATAATTGATGGTATGGTCTTAAAGGTTATATTTGAAGACACCTTCGACCCTAAAATATTTTCTTTTGCTCTTATAGTACACGACATTGCAATTGACATTGCAAATACAGTAATTGTAGTTACACGTTTTCATACGATGGTTTATAATGGAGACAAATCGATGATTTTGATGCAACCACTGGAATAAAGCTCCTCGTCAAAAAATTTGGTACTTGAGTGAGTATCATTTATCAAAGGCAAATTAGTAGACAGTAAATGCTAGTAAAAATGTATTGACATTTGTTCAAATGAGACTGAAGAAATGAATGGAAAAATAAGCACTTGCAGAAACAGCCAAGAAGGTCGCGCCTGGTTGTCAAAGAACACATTTTGCGATACAACCACAAGTCCTAAATCACTTGTAGTTTAGAAAGTGATTACGCCAAATTCCTAACGGCTTCAGTGATCCAGAGACTGAGGCCCGTGCCTTACATTTACGATTGTAAAACAATATTTACTCTCTTATATCTTAGCAGTTAAATAGTAAGACGGCATATAATCATCCCAGAGGAGCGTCATCTGCACTTTTTCGCACCATCGCGCGGTTATCGCCCTAGAAAAGAGGAGACAAGAGAGTCCTTCCGCTTCCCGCCGCTTCCGCCCCGTTGTTGGCGCCTGCGCCCTCTGTGCGGTCGCTCAATGGGCCATTAGCCGCCCAGGAAGTGGCCGGTCGCCCTGACGCGGAATCGCCGAAACCCACTGAGCTACTTCGGCGCCGCCTTCCCCCCCCCTCCCCGCGTGGCTGGCGCTCGTTTCGTCAGCAGCTTCCGCCACCCGCGCGCGAGCGCGGACCACTGCACCACTTTCAGGCTCGGTCTTCGGCAGGCACAGATATTGACAAAGACTTAGTCTAGACACCAGCATTTTAGTAGTATTGTGACACAAACTCCAGGTATTACTAACGATCAAAAGCTACAGTGAAAAATAATATAAGAATATTATCATTTCACCAGTATTCAATCACAAACTCGGTATCCGAAGATAATTAACAACACAAAACCTAGTGTAAAAAAGAATCGTAAAATTAGGGTAATTACCATTTTAATTCTACGTACCAGGTTCCGCAGCCAGTGACCTAGCAAATTTCTCATATTGCTCTCCATTAAACGGCCACCTCTAACAAATTTATCCAAAACACAATTATCTGTATATAAAATAAATACCAAATACAGAATGACAAAGTTTGTTGTGTAAGTTTTATTTGGTAAATAAAAGTAATTAACTAACCTAGTGGATAAATAAGGAGTATAATTGAATGACTCAGTAAAAAAACACAACCAGTCCAGAAAGGTTTTCTTCTGAGATAATTCAAGTTATAACTTTTGATATGATGGGAAAAATTACAATTTTCTTATTTCAAAATTGTTGCACCTGATAGGATATCGTTAATAATGTGATATAATTTAAATAAAAACTATGGACTTGTACTGTTTTCTATCTCAACGAAGATTTACCAACCACAATTTGAGTAAAATAAAAATGCTACCACAAAAATACATTCTAAGAGTGCACATTAGTAATATAACCTGGGATCTTCCAATTTTGAAGTTGAAACTATAAGCATAGGCCACATCAGCCATTCACTTCTGGCAAATCACAATTGTGACACAACCATTGCGAGCAGTCTGAGTTGCCGGACATCTGAAATCTAAGTGGAAGAGAAGTGTATGTCCAAGACAAATACTGTCTACTAACGCAAATGACATATTCCACTGTTTTTAGTCTCAACATTTAGTTCCATGCATTTTTCATTAATTTATGTAAATAAACGAAGATAGCTAATTTTGGCCTAGAACTGTTTTTCCACTCACCCATTCATTTGCTCTAGAGGTGGTATATCGCTTCTACCGTCATTCGTGATATTTACCACGAGGGCAATTGTACCCCTTTATCCAAGTACAATTTTTTTCGTATTCATTTAAAAATAATTTTAATTTTGAGAAATACAAGCATATCTTTAACATTTTGTTAAAGATGTATCACGTTTTGAACACGTTGTTGTAACACGTTTTGAACAAGGCCCATTGTAGTGGGCTTCATATTGTGTACTTATGATAACAATAGTGACGTAGAGAATGTGAAAATGTACTAAAATGGAAGATATTGATCATTTGGGATCCAGGAACCCATAACATCTAGATCAAATATTAGACGAAGCTGAGAAACCAATGCGAATATTACTTCCTAGCAAAAGTGAATACACCTATGAGACGCGAGTCACTTCAGATTTAGAAGACGTTCTGCTTACATACTTTTCGGACCGTAAAAAAACTGACTAATTGTTCACCTTTTGTAATATGTTTACACCAAATATTCTCTTCAGTAACACATATAATTTATTCATGTTAAAAATTGTTTTATGTGCTTACGTTAATTAGCTAATGTCAACCCCACGTGCCTGTGACTGTACTTATCCATGCTGGAGACGACGTTGGACATGAAAGACAATACTGATATTTCACATTACAACACATTACGTGGAATAACATTCTCCATATAAGTAGTTGTACATCAAATATTAATATATCTACATAGTAGTAATAGTAATTAAGCAATTGTTCAGAAATATTTGAGATTGCTGTTTATGTAATATTTGTGCCGATTTTTTATTTACCATCCATATTTCATAGTGATTTAACTTCACGCATATTACCCTTGTTCTGAGATTTAGAGATAGTTGTGCACGCGTGCAATTAATATAATTGGAATAAAATATTTGTTTGTGAAATTAGAGAGTATTGGTAACCCATTTGTTAATTCACTAAGTAAAAAAATAATTAAAATTATTTTACGGAAAACATTTTATTTCATAATAATGAGCACAATTAGACCTGGTGAACAGTTTCTCATAACTTTGCAACCTTTCTTAAGCGGACACCTCCGTAAGGAGCCAATTTTATCTGGAACCATTAGTGATAGCTTTAGACAGGTTTTACTAATACTTAAACTGCGCTTTAATAGTATAAGTATATCCTTGTTTGTCATAATTAGAGCTCAGACATTCATCCAAAAAGTTGAAAATAGGCAGTAAAAATCTTGAAAATAGGTGGAACAATAGGCACCTAAAAAACGTAGAAACAATCAAGAAAATTTTTGTTGAAACTAGAAAGAAAACCCCGTCAATAAGCAGGCTAAAAAAATTTAATATTAAAGTTTCAACAAATATATCACATTCTCTTATTAAAAAAATATAAAAATAATTTTATTCATAGTTCAGAGTATCAGTGCACAATCAATATTTTTTCAAGTTTTCAATAGTGAACGAAGTCCTTCTTTCATTCAAAATTATTGTATAACGGGAGAATGTTCTCTCCCAACTCACATGAAGCTATACGGGCGTGTTTTATTGAGGCTATATGTTCCGGTTGTAGACAGATTTCTTCAGGTTTTACCGAAAGAATGGAAGCTATTTTAGATATTACTTATTAGCCTGGTTTACGATTAAACGCACTGGTAAATTTTAACTCGACAGATTCCTTCAAGTAGATGGACCTCCTACCTTTCCAACCAATTCCTTCAGAATCTGCTGTAAGTTGTCAACGATACTAATAGCGTCTGTCAGCAGAAGACCGCTCGACTCTAGTTTCATAATGGCTTTGGGTAGATGTCCAAAATTTGCTTTTATGTAACTGGTGGTACTTGATATTTGAGAAAACACTTCCTTGGCTTCCTTAATGACTACTGCTGCTTCGTTGTTAAAATCTCCTAAAATCTGTGATATTTCTTTGACGTTATCAGCATAGAACATGGCAGCTTCAAGCCTGGAACTTCATGTTTTCAACCTGGATAGCGGTGGTAATAGATTATTCGGAAAAGCGGTCTTAAACGCTGCCACTCAACACGGAGCTTTCAAAAATACATTTTTCCCTGCGGAAATTAAATGGTTTACATCGTGGAAATGCTGAAAAACGTCTTGTGCCCAACTATGAAAGGCATGAGCTGCGCAAGTTGTGCGTATCATATTCGGATAAAAAACTTTCCAACTTTGGACAAATCTGAGCAATACACTGCTGCATCAGTCATAAAACGGAACAGATTTTCATTAGTATTATTTTCGTCAGGGAAGAGGATACGTGGTATCTCTCACTACTCGGGCAATCGTGAAATGATTACCAGCTTCTAATGCTTTAGTCAAAATCATATGTGGTTTACTAGGCTCATAGCAGTCTACTTTCCCCAAGACAACATTGGCAATCTGCCTCGAACAGCAATCTGTAGTCTCATCAACTGGCAACCAAAAATACGAAGTTCCAATATCGCCTCGAATTTCGTTAATAGTTAGTTCATATTGTGGAGGTAGATAATATTAACGAAGAGTTGTCTCATTTGGGCTTTTATATATTGTTTACTTTATCAAGAATTGCTTAAACGTTGGATTATCAAGTTTTGAAAATGAAATATTTGCTGCAACACGCGCACGGCACAAATCACTGTTGAATTCTTTCTTACCTTCATCTTCTGGCAGCACTTGTTGAAGAGAAGGTTGATTCGTTTTTTCTCATTTGCTACCCAATTTTGGCATAAGTTTTGGTGCTCTTATGTTGCATTGTATTCTTGTCACAATTGGCAACTTAGTAACAACATTGGCAAAAAATTTCTTTTCCGTCAGTCGTAAAACGTTCTTCTCCATGAATCCACTCTATTAGCAAACGCACTTCTTGATGACTAGAGGGCGGGTTTTAATGAAATATTTTTCTTTGGACATTAGAACAATGCCGTTTAGTATGGACATTCACTTTATGATATGACAAAATGAAATTACCTATTTTTATGTCATCTTTTTGCATTTTTGTAGATTGCGACTAATAATTCATTGTTTACGTCATTTTAATGCATTTTTCGCTGATTTCATTGACTTTAATATTATTTTCATGGTACTTCGTTCAAACAATATTTACGAGGTGCAAAAAACGTTCTCCCAGAATTTCCGAGTAGCCTATTCGATTTCTTCGCTCATATATTGTAACATTAGCCGTTGTTAGTACTAAGGTTCCTGTGACGCCTATCGACACCATTGACAGGTCGGCCGATTTCTCTATAAATAAAGACATAGATCTTCTTTTAAAGAACAGTCCACACCAAACGTTAGCAATCTGAGTTCACTTGAACAAAAGGAAGACGACTCGATTACATCAGAAACATTCCCAACAGATTTTGTTGTTCATCTGAAGTGGTATTTATCAAATGTTTTTACGTCATTTTTCGTTGTTTTTAGGGAATTTAAAGCATTTTGTTCATTTTGGCAGTGTTTTAAATCATCAAAATCCGCCCCCTTTTGATGGCACTTCTTTCGGCATTATAGCAAGCGCACTGACAAACTGAACTGACTTGAACTGGCTTGAGACTTCGAGGACAGTGACTGCCGAACAAATCTCTGCCTCTGCTGTATTCTACCCGGAGTCTACCATTGTTGCAGCGCTGTGTTTTTGGTAAGGAACAGCTAAGATAACTCACGGATGATGAAAGTAATTCACGTACCTGATCCCGCTAGAGAAATTCGGCGAAATAGGTGAGAGTGTGCGGCACGGTGTCACATTCGCATCCGTACTGACGCGCATCTTCGCTGGGACACACAGAACAGTCATTTCAGAATGCTATCAAGACAGAAATTAAAAGAACGAAATTGAGAAAAAAACATAAAGTTCAAAATAGTTAACGAGAGGCTGTGAGTGCCAAAATAGGCAATTATCTCTTAAATACGCATTTTTAAGCACTCTAAAACGAAAGGAAAAGCAATCACATGTATAACTAGTGGTGGTACAGAATGGCACCCACTTTCCTGTCGTTGTTTTCAATATCCTTTGTTCTCGGTCAGCTATTCGAACTTGCTACATATTGTCTGCTAGTATCTATCGCCACCCAAAATACATTATTTTGATATTTTCTTAATTTTCGGTTTCCTAATTGTAGAGCGGAAATAATATTTTAAAATTATTAAAGAACAGTAAAACTTCGTCCCAAGTGGCAAATTTCTTGGAAAAATTTGGAGGCGTTTTTAAAAACCTGCTCTTTAAGCGCTGTTGTAAATTCAAAATTTGAAGAGATATTTCACAGATTTTTTTAATTTTAAAGAAACTGAATTTAAAGTTAATTTAATTACATTAACTCATAAATACAATAATGTTTACAAATTGCTGGAAATGTACATACCAATACCGTGAGAGATCTTTCAAATAATTCACATTTGTGCAGTTTTTGAAAAAACAAAACAGAGAAATATACGAAAGTTAACTTTACGTTATATTAAAGAGTGCAATTAGTGTTATCCATTCTAAATGTTTGAAGAAAAAAATTAAATCCGCCTTTGAGAATATGGTGTTGAACGATTTTGAAATCGCGGAGTTTTGAGCACCTTTTCACAGAAAACAGTAGAGTTTTTGACAAACTTTATTTGACATTATTGAAAGCACGTGTACTCATAAATATAATAATGTGAACAAATTGCCACAAATATAAATATTAATGGCATGAGAGATAAGTCAAAACCATTACATTTTTGTAATTTTTGAAAAAACAAAAGAATAGACTAATGATTTATATCATCTTATAGAGTACAGAGCAGAGTTAGAGTACAGAGTAGGGCTATTTTTCTTTTGAAATTTTCTAAAATTATGATCGTTTGCCGAAAATTGTACGTGCACCATTTTTCTGTCTTTTCGAGGAAAAGATGTAAAAAAATTGAGGATATTTTTGAGAAAATTTCTACAATATGTTGGTGCCTGATGTTAAGTTCCCTTATCATTAAAAGATCATTTTCAAATTCGAGAATTCGTGACCTCAACCAGATCATTCAACAAATATCAATTTTATTGAAAATTCTGTTTACACGTGAATTATTCATACGTAAACGGACAAACAATATGTTTTTCGAAAATTACTTTTTCAGGTTCAAGAGTACTCAAAACAAGCATTTTGACAATTTTATGTATATATATAGTAATATACGAGCAAGAATCAATCCACTTTTTTCAATGAACGGCATACAAAAAGTGTTTTCAGTGGAAATGCGACACATTCTCCTGTAGTATTACATAACTCTCTCCTTAATAGTAAACATGGTAAATATTATCCGACTTCGCTAGGATTAGAACACGCGTCTTACTAATCCAGAATACTGGCTTAACCACACTAAGCCACTACGGACGTTTATCGTCGCTGCCTCCAGGAGAAGTTATTACGAAAATAATACTAACTTGATATTCATTGTGCTTAGTTTTTTGTTAGAGAATGTACTCCATGTGTCAAAGATATCAAATTCCGATAAGAATGGAGGGTAATGAATACACGCGCAATTACCTTGTTCATTTAAGTTAGAAATCTGTTCAATCAGAAGCTGGGTTCTGTAGGCATGGTTGTGAAGCTAGTCCAGGCGTTATCTTTCGGCGCCTACCTTCTTGACTGAAGCTAGGTCATAGACGAAAGTTGCAATAACGCTAGATGGGTATTCATTCAATGGCCAAGTGGACAAATTTGTTCACACTTATCAGTAAAAGATCCTTCGTTTAATTTTCATATTGATGCAAACCAGCGTCATTGAAAAAAATTCCAGAGCTGAAATACACGAATTAACACTTTTGCAACAATTTACACTTTTATTAACAAATTCGAAATTTGTGCTAGAACGACCAGAAAGTATTTGTAAATTGTGCGTGAAATGAACATTTTAATATAAATCTTTGACAGAGTTACAAATTGCTTAAAGGTAGAGTAATTGTTGCTAAAATGCTAAATATGTACTGGTCGATTGACAGTAATTTAGGATGGAAAATCCCCACTAAGAAATATTTTTTCGTTATAGCGTACGCGCAGGCAAAGTCTCTCCATAGGTAGGCAACGATGATGAAATTTCCGCCTCATACGTAAACAATCCAGGCCCCCTTTTTGGGAACAGCGTCTTTGCCGCCCCATGGTATTTTACGTCCATCACATAACCACTAAGGTTCTGACTGTAGTGATTAATCAACGCGCCCCTTTAGACCCTTGGAAATATAAAATTTCACCCGCCAGTTTTGTGGGGGAACTGTATGTATACGGGAAAGTAAAAATGGACCAGTGGAAAAGGTGCTTAAAGTTAGATTCAAAGAAACAAAATAGGCATTTAGGAAAATTTCCGGTCTCTAGTCATAATACCCCATACTGTGAATACAAAAAAGTGTCTTCCATTATTCGAGAAGTGTAGGCCTACGTGCAAAAAACGACCTATTGTTAAAATTGACAAAAATATTTTAGTAATTCAAATTCAATTTTCATATTATTAACGAAAACAATTGTAAGAGATTTGTGATAAAAATTTTAATACTGTTTTGAATTTTCAGTAGGGTATTCGACTCCACATTTGTATTTGAAGAATAAAGAAAACAAAACTAGTGGAAGGGATAAGTATCGATGTATTTGCTTCCGCAATACGTAAGGAGACTTTAGAGTTCCACTGACGATTGGTTTTTGAAAGGTTCAATTTTTTAAGGGCCTTCAAGTGTTATTTATAACGTGCTTTTTGTTCTGAATATGTTACTCATTGCATAAGTTCGTTAGAATTTGATTAGGCTCAGAATCTGCAGAGGGTCTTAAATAAAAGAGTAAAATTGTAGTACAAATAAGGAGTAGTATGTATGAGTAAATATAAATTCGGAAGTATTCGCTAGAAATCTGAAAATTCTGCCTACATTTTGGAAATATACCCCATTTCCCTGAATAAATCCACGCGAATGCCGTAGTAGCACACTAATAGGCCGTCACGGGCAAGGGCCGTCACGATCCTTGTTTTCCTATCCTGTCCCCAATCTTAACGGTGAGCGATGGGCTGATCACCCACTCTCGAACGGCCTCTTCGCCCCTCTCATCTGGAAGAAAGCAAAGAAAATACGTAAGTGCTGATAAGTCATAAGAAGAAACATATTGATTGGATAAATATGCAAGCGACTAGAGACCGGTGTATCTCCTCGCTCCTTCAATTAAAAAGAACTCGTTTGACTTATTTTGAATTTAAAGTTTTTGGTAATTAATTTTTAAGGTAAGCCTCATATGATCTACATTGAGCAATCATTACTTAGTTTCTCATTTCATCAAATCATAATTGTCATTAATTACTTTACACTGAAAGATAATATATATTATTTAAAAAAAATATTCTTGCCTTATGATGAGGGAAATAATTTCTTTGAAACTATTGATTTAATAAATGCACATTTACTTGAATTATTTATTTATTTTCAATAATAATAATTTATTCTAAATACGTGGACTAAGAATAAAGACATAAATAAATAAATTACAAAAATATAGTAGTGTATGTTACATTAATGAGTTCTTTTTATTTTCTCCATATTTTGCGCAGTTAATAGCAAGTTAGTGAGGTTTATTTGGAATGTCACGCATAAATCAAGCACCTTCCAGTTTCATACTTTCTCCCATTATTGTAAATAGTTACCTAATATGAAATATTGTAATTTTATGCCATACTAAAATGTCAGTTATGACTTAAAAGTCTCCAATTCAAACAAAGAATCTGTGGCAGGAAGAATTCTCATTTCTAACAAATACAAATGAAACAAACATGAATAAATTTAACTATTACAGTATTTCCAGAACATACAAAAAATATATCTCACACAAGCTTGCCTTGACTACATGGATGTAGAGTAACAATTTCTGAATACTTTAACTATAAATCAAAACTTTTTAAATTAAAGGAAATACATTTGTTAATTCTGCGTTAAATATATTACCTTAAATTTATTTCCTCTCATAAGAATGGTATCAACTTCGATTAATACGACCGGCAAAAATCACAAACGTCCCAAGGATTTCCAGCCACCCTGTCGCCATTTTTCGAACATCGTCTTGACAACGCATCAAACGAAGCCCCGGAAATTCCAACTTACCATTTCCATGTTTTCCTAATGTTTGAAAATACAGAGAGTGCGCCGAAAATAGGGCCAGATCCACTTTCTTTACTGTTCTTTGCTACATACGTGTACAAATTTAAAGAAACAAATTGAAGCAGTTTCTGAGAAAATATTTGTTTAAAATTTAAAAATCGCCTATAACGCGAAATTGCGCAAAAATACTCATTTTTCGAGAATCTTAATATTCCCTTAATCCTAAAATCTGAACTGCTACACCACCAGTCGTGCGCTGTCATCTCTTTGACCAAAAACTAGAAGTTTCTCGCATTATTTCTACGTAATGCAATTTTCAAAAATTTTGCGAGTTTAATGAAAATGAGATCTGTACCAATATTTAAGCGTACTTGCCTCTATTAGTGGGAAAATTATATTCTTAGTAGAATCGCATGACGAAAATAACTAATGAAGTCAGATGTATATGGAGTGAAGTAGTGTAACGAAAGTAGGGAGTCATAAAATTAACTTATATGTCTACTTTTATCTTTTGAGGTATTTTCGACTCTTTAGATGCACGTGATGTCGCTACTTGCAATGAATATTTTTAACTGCCTTAAAAAATTAAGTAAAATATAGTGCGATAGTGTATTATGAAACATTTGGTAATAAATGCATATTGACATAATAAAAGCCTATGTCGTTTGATGACATATTTACAGTAAAAAATTTCACAAACGCAGTTCAATTTTTGTGTATTTTATTGTTGGCATCTCAATAAAGCCAAAACACTTAAGTCATCATATTGCGTCACAACATCACATTTGAATGCGATCGTAAAGTTACGAGAGCGGCCAGAAGTAGGTGCCCCACAAAATGTGAAATTACAGACCCGAGTAATAGGACCGTCCAACTCCGCCGTGTCACAGATTTCGAGTTAATTAGAGTTGAATCTCGTGAAATCGAATTCCTGCCTTTAGCAGGGATCCGCAGAGCAGAGGTGGTGGAACACTTCCGCTGTAACCGGTCCCCAAGCCGAGGAGTTCCGCGTTAGTATTGCAAATTCTGCTGTTCTCCCAACATCTCAACCACGTCAACCGCCTTTGTCTCTCGCCCTACCTCTCGCCCTACTAGATCCTTTTCCACTCACGGTTGCGGTTATGTAAACTGCACTGACCCTACTCCGGTTGCTACTTTCAGTAAAATCGTCATAACTAAAAATCTGATATTTCATATTTCTTTACATGTACAATATAGTTTTTCCCTCTCTAGCTTTCCCTCACACGCAATGTCGGAATAATCGGAAAAATCTCGTATTTTTTTCTTTTCTAGTTGTGACGTTGATCATTTATATTTCTAACGTTAGGGATTGCCTTGGCTTAGGGTTTGTTCTCTTTTCGCCGGAGATATCCTCTTTTTGGAGTAAGAAAACCGTCCGGGTGGATTTGACAAGAAAGGACGACAAGAAAGATTTGACAAGAAAGGACTTTTTATCATTGTAAAGGGAGTACTATGATTTTGATATGCAATCCAGACGTGTTATGTACAAAAGATACTGTACTTCATTTCGTAGCTTTTAAATGTAGTATACATAAAATCTAGGGATTTGGGGATCGAAAACAGTAATTCATGTTAGTAGCTGTTGGTTTTGTGCAATTCACAAAAAAAATAGTTTCTACAAATTTTATAAACATCAAGAGATTTTATTTTAAAAAACATCGATGGTTTTGGAAAAATATATCGATGTGAAGAAAACATCGAACACAAGACATCGGTGTTAATATATTGATGTTTATGCTAAACATATCGATGTTTTTAAAACATCAACTTTTTTTGCCATCCCTATCTGCCTAACTAAGTCGCGAAAGTCTAATTATTTCATAACATTAGATTTAAATATATTTCTTCAATCGTCAAAAGAGGGGAAAAACTGAAGCAAATCAAAAGCAAAAAACGACGATAATTGGACTCCGCCAAACACGACTCGCGTCGCAGCGGAGAAAGCCAGCCGGGCGGGCGGGCGGAAGGGGCCGCGCTTCGCAGGTTGTCGATCGCATGTGGGTCAATGGCACGACTCGGCCTCGACCGCGGAGCCTCCATCTGCCGGCGGAGAGACGGGGTGGAACCCCGCCCCTGGCGACGCGGCCCGCCGGCCAATTTGCGCCGAGGCCTCCGCGGCCGCGCTCGTTAGAGGAAGCGCCAGCCACAGGCGCAAGTTGCAACGGGAAATGCAGCGCGCTTCTCGCCGCACGGCTCTCTCTCATCACTCGCGCGCCTGCGGAAGGGAGTGTCTGCTTGGTGGCAGAAATATTACGTGAGACTCTTCACGTTGTTGTGTGTGAGAACGGGTGTGCGTGTGTGTGTATATATGCGCGCGTGCGTGCAACTGTCAGTGAGGGTGCTTATGTGCACACACACATACACACACACACATATATGCACACATTATATATAAATATATGCTATGCTATGCACACACACACATATGCATAGCATATATTTATATATAATGTGTGCATACGTGAGCATGTGGGTGCGTCCTTGTGCATATGTGTGTGGGCGTGACCATGTGTATAAGTGTGTACGTGAAGGCAGGTAGAAATCTTCCAAAGACATTGGGGAACGAAGTGTCTATTAGCCTGTAGTATTTCTACCAAATATAATCAGATTTCACATACTACGAGGATCGCCGTCGAGCATTGTTTCGCTGATTTCAGACGTGTGAACGGAAGAGTATGGGTGTATGTGCGGGTATGATCTTACGAACGACCTCTTACATTGTGAAGGTCTATTAATGGATGTTTTACGCGGAATTTAGATAACAGAACCCCCCACTATGTCTGATTTAGGTAAATATGTTGTCGTACGAAATAGCGCAATAATTTAGAAATGTTGCTTTTTCAAGATTTTCGTTTCGTCAATCGCCCCTTCCGGGTATGCTTGTTTTGTTAATGAACTACTGGAAAAGGAATACAAAAATAGTCTGTAAGGGGATAAGATATATCAAGAAGTAATTGAAAATGCAGCAATTGACAGAAATGTGTGCGGAAAAGGTCACATACTTCAATCAAGATGGGAAAAATAACAATAACAAACCAAATTACAAATACAGTAATGTTTCGTAATCACTGCCCCGTGTTTCATAGTATCAAGAGTGTACGGACTTTCTTAAACTTTCACACTTAATGAACGATATTTTCATAGTAGAAATGCTTTGAATCTCTTAATATTTACGAAACTACATGACAGTGAAATAAGTCACACTATCCAAAAAGCCCTAAAGCGTTTACGAGAAGTTAAAAGGCATTACTTAAGTTATTACTGTTGTATTATTAGTGAAACGTCAATAGTCTTGTCAAATTCAATGTGATTATTTAATGATATTTTGAAAAGAATCGTCTTCTATATTATTTCGGAAGTATACATTTCTTTTGCGGCTCTCACACGCAACCATTAAAAAAATAAATTTATAAAACCATTAAATAAATAAATAAATAAATTAATAAGCAAAGTCTCTAAAACATGAGAATTTCACGGAGGCGTGACGAATTGCACTTTGACTTTAAAAATAAGAAGGATTTAAATTTTAAAACGTTAAAAGACTCATTTAAGTATTCATGTCAAATGTAATCTGTAATACGCGCGCATAATTTATAGTTTAGTAACTTTTAAACGAAGCGTTCTATGTCCTTAAAACCTTAAATTTTAAGCACAAAGGCGTCAAAAAACGTTTCTTATTCCATTATCTATAGAATCTTATATTTCTGGAGATTGTATTACATTTTTGCCAATTCGGTGTTTCTTGATGCTACCAAAGCATATTTATAGCACATCACAGTGGCGCATCTCCATGTTTCTCGTAATTGTTCTTTGACGATACGTTGATCAGCGATGATAGCGTTCCTTGCGGTGACAAAGAAACCCTAATATGCTTATATCGATCTACAGTCGTAATACAGCTTCGTTCTGCTAAGCATGACCGAAAAAGATGTTTTTGCATTTTAATTTTCTTTGGAATATACCTAAATATACAACTGAAGTACAATTTTAAACTATTAAAAAATATTTAAACCTAATTAATGTGTTCATTGAAATTTAATAATATACTGAGGAATAAATATTTCTTTACTTTTCATGAAAATATCTATAAACTGCTAAAGTACAAAAATTACACAAATTAAAACGATTCTGAATGCAAGCGGAAGGGTTTGTTGAGAGAAGAAAATTTGTATCTAGTTGGGCAAATAAAAACCAGTGTGATACTAATTGTTTACATTTTATTTCGTTGTGCTATAAATTATTTTCAAAACTGCATCTAAACTATTTTCTATTTTTGTCTTATTAATATAATATTTGTAAGAACATACCAAATGCTGGAATTTAAATATGTTTTGCTTTTTGTTTGCTAAATTAATTCTCAGTTGGTGAACTTCAATAGCATATTCGTACTCTCGCAAAAGTTATTGTAACTTTCTTCTTCACTTCAGTAAAACCACCCGCAAAATTGATTTCTGAGAGTTTGTGTAATTGCTGAGTAAGAATATTTTGGTTAGTAATTAACTATACAAATTCTGTCACACTTAGACAGGTATTTATCAAAAGTGGGAGAACATACTCGTACATACGTCGGAAGTTGTTTTGAACGCAACTTCAAAGCAATAAACGTTTTGTCATGTCATCTTCCAGGCTCCCACTCAACAAAAGGCTACGTTGAAAATACAAAATCAATTACAAGGATTAAATGTAAGATTAAAAAACAGCTGCAGTTAGAGCTAATTAATTTTGATTTTAAACAGTACTAGAAGTGTGTAGAAAACGTCATGAGAATTAGACCAATGTGCTTTCGAAATTGCCACCACCATCCTCATACGGAAAAATTTTTGAATCATGAACCTTAAAAGCATGACTAAAACTGAGAATGTTTTGAGTGCTATATTTTGAAGTAAGTTCAAAAACTGATGCTCCTAACTTATAAAAAACATTAGGCTTTCGAAAAAATATTTTTCTTAGAAACATTTTGAAAGGTAGTTAATAGATAAGATTTGTCGATTCTTTCACCTTTAGGAAAGAGAGCTGGATAGAGTACGCTAGAGAGAATGATTGTGCTAATCTCCGTATCTTCAAGTGAAGATATTTTCAACGTGGTTTTATTTATTTACATTTTGTCCTATAACTGGGCCGCAATTGCCATTGTATTGCATTGTCATATCAGCAAGAAGCTTTTATCCCGAGTGCACTCATCTTCTAATGTTTCTATTGACATGAAGGGTGGATACAAACAAAATGAAATGTCAGTTCTCTTTATGTCAATTGTACAGAAAACATTAACTACAATCCGGATCGCGTTATGAACGTGAAATGTCACTAATGCATATGCCTGCCTGTTCAGGCATATGCTTATGCCTGCGCAGCCTAAAACAAGAAGGGAGTTAATTATCACTTGCTAAAACGTTCAAAAGAAAAATGAAGTTATAATTTGAATGATGTAATATATAAATACAATTGATATTGTATTAAACCATTTTTCAGAGTAGTCAGAAAGAATAATAAACAATGTTAATAATTTATCAAATAGTCAGGGGGAAAAACAAATCTAGAGAAGCTACAGAACGGCACAGACTTTCTCACATTAGTTTGCTATTTCCTTTGATCTCGTCTAGCCATTTGAGCTTGCTACATAGTCTTGCATCATCTATTGCCGCCCAAAATACATATGTAAACAAATGTTCTTAACTTTTGATTTCCTAATAGTACAACGGAAATATTATTTTAAGAATATTCAGGAACGGTGAAACCTCGTCATAAATGGCAATTTTCTTTGAAAAAGTTGGAAGCTTATTTAAGAAAATGGCGTTTAAGCGCTACTTAAAATCGAAGCTCTATTTAACAGAATATTTTTGAGTTTTCTATTAATAATAAATGATTTTCATGAAATTTTATTTGAAGCATTTTAAAAGACCTATACAATAATGTTTACAAAGTAGTGAAAAAGTGCATATTAACAGCGTGAGAGACCCTTTAAATAAATTACACTTGTGTAAGATTCCCGAAAGAAACGAAATTACGTCATATTAACAAGCGCAATTAGCACTATCCCTTCAAAAAGCTCGAAGAAAAACATTTTGGCCCTTTCTTGAAAAAATGGCGTTTGAACATTTTTGAAAATGTGGACTTTTGAGCTAGTTAAAAAAGTCTAAGTTTTCGAGAAATTGTTTACATTATTTAAAGTACATTTATTCATAAATATAATAATGTGAATATATTGCTACTAGTATAAATATTAACGACGTGAGAGAGAAGTGACAAAAATTACATTTTTGTAATTTGTGAAAAAACAAAAAGGAAGAAAAGTAATGCGTTTATGTCATTTTATTGAGTGCACTTAGCATTAACCCTACCAAAAGTTTAAAGAAAAAAATTGGAACGTTTTGTGAGAATCTTGTTTTTGTATTTTTTTAAAATTGCAAATATTGCACGTAATATTGCGCAAATACTGCTAAAAGTTAAAAAAAGTAAATTGACTTTAACGAAACAACTCACTATGAATAATAAATTTTATTTGAGGGAAAAACCATCTTCAATTTTGTAGTTGTAGGAAGACGCAAAAAAATTCAAATTTTGACATTGTCGAAAATTCAAAGATAACCCTGAACTATGCCGCCTTTGTGAGTGTATTTTACTCAGTTCTTACAAGAAGATTAAATATAAAGAGAGCCGTTTTTGAGAAAATTTGAAAATCGTGACGGGGCTTCATATAAAGTACCCCCAAATTTTGAAGGATGTGTTTCAAAAATCGCGGCGCCTCAAGTGGAGACAGATCAAGAGGAGAATATAAATTTTGGAAACAATCTTATGTAAGGTTTAGGCGCTAGTAGTGTTTACAGACTGACAGACGGACGTTTTGAAAACAACAACTTTTTGGGAACCAGGGAACCCCAAAACTTATTCCGTTGAAATCTCGAAATCGATTTTCCGCAGCATTACATAACGTTCCCTATAGAGTATTACTTCATACATACGTACGTATGCCGGAAAGTAAAAGTCAGGAATTGGTCAGTAAATAAAATGTTCTATTATGTAAGGCTCTAGGTCTCCTTTCACAATTTTCAGGGAGGGGGCTGACTCCCATTGTGCACCCGCCTATGGTTTAATGCAATGCCTGATTCCAGAAATTGGTAGGTTAAAGCATCTGTCTAGATGACAGAAGGTTTCCAGCTCGGATCCATGAGGCATAAAATTTGCACTTCGTGACAGACCATTTCCAGTATCTTCTAATAATATTTCTCATTCTTATTGTTCGTATGATATTCTTGTTTAGATTGAATCAGTTATAATTAACATTAACAGAAAACTATTAACTGCAGGCAAAGTAGTGACGATTTTAAAAGCTTCATCTGATGAAATCATCGGTGTGGGCCATGAAAGGAAGTTTTTTGAGATCAATCCACAATGTTTTCTCCCTTCTTTGTCCTATGCTCTCTCGCACGTGCACACACTTGCATGCACTTCGCTACCGCAATTTTAGAAAGACCAGGCAGGTTCCCCGGGGCGGTGCCCCGCTGGCCGCTGATACTTGAAGGGGGAAATCCTCCGCCAATGCCGGATCTCACCATCCAGCGAGGGAGGAACTTTGTCACCGCCCGCGGAAAAACATTCACTAATGACAATAGCCGCTGACGTACTTGACATCAGTCCATCAATTCCTCGAAGCCTTCGTCAGACGAATAAAGACTTGTTTCCAAATTTAAAATTCAAAGACAAGTTTAAAGATAAAAATACTAATCAATTTTTGCTAAAACGCAAACACTACGTATATTTTAAAATTAGCTGTACATGAAATGATTCAAAGTACTACGAGTGAAAATTAATGAATCGCGTGAATTAAGAAATACATTTATGGCTTCCAAAGTGGTATAGAGAAGGTACACTATTAATTTGTGCTGTTGCAATTTTCAACACTTCAGAAATTTTATTGTTTTCCGGAGATTTGCCGCTTTTATAAGCTCATAATGATATTTAAGCTGGATATTTAAAGGAAAGTCTAGAATTATTTCCTATGAATGCTTGAAAATTTATTATGAACTTCATATTACCTTAAATGTTCAATTTCAAATTAAACTACATCCACTGGCAAATGGAAATTTGAGAAAACATTTATATGTATGGTTTATGTTTCAGTGTTTTTTCACGGTTTAAGCTTGCACCACTCCATTATTATTTATTATTGTTATTGCATATTTGGAAACATTTTCTGCGTATCATTAAATAAGCTAGTTACCACTGGAGAATATGCTCCTAAGGCTAAAAAAGTCATTTAAATGGAAGCACCTGTGCCAAAAGTTGTGACAGAAGAATCACAAAGAAATGTATTAAACAAATTGTATAACCTCCTTATTCCGAAATCGGTTAAAATGAGATATTTGTGTTGAAGAGAATATATCAAAAATTCGGAAAAGGATTTTAATATTCATTTGATTTACTTCCTAGCTAGCAAAAAATAAGGCCTAAAATTAGTGTGAACTTGAAAATTATTGAGTCGATTGTTCTCAAATAACAGTCGAACTCGATTGTCGATTGATTGCAACAGTGCTGCTGCTATATCCAAACGAATAGTTTTTGCAGTCGAGTTTTATAGCATATCGTACAAAAATGTATTAATTGTTCACAATAGGTATTATGGAGAGGAAAGCATTCCAAAACGCCGGAAATTGAATATAAAATGCTTTGTTAAGCCCTCCTTACATATTTAAGACATGTGGCAAAAATAAACAAAAAATAGTGGTAGAAAGGAAACAGGAAAACATAAGAAGACGATAGGAAGAAAAAAACGGATGGAAGAAAAATTAGAAGAATTAAATGGAAAATAAAAGACCGAATGAAAAGAAGAAAGCGCAGGGACACAGGGCGAAAGTGCATCAATCGAAGATGCACCTGTGTTGACGCAGCTCCAAGTGCCCCGCGCCGCGCCGGTGCGCGCGACGTCGTGGCCCGCGGGCGCGGCAGCTTCGCTCCACGGCCGCGGCGGCGCGCGGCGCCAGCGTCGCTGTCTCCCCATGGGCGCGGCGGGCGCGGCTGCGGCCGGCAGTCTGCGACAGGCGCTCGCGGTCGACGGGAGCGCGGTGTGACGGAGGTGGACATACAACGTCGGTGGCGTGGTTCGTGGCCGTACCGTTCTGTGCCGTGCCGTGTCGTTTCGTGTCTCGTGTGTGCGTGCCCAAGTGCCATGTGCCGCCCCGAGCGAAGTGGTTGCCGAGGGTGTGGAGCGGAGGAAGGGGTGCGGCGGGAGGTGGCGACCGGTCGCAGGGTCGGCTGGCGGGGGGCTGGCGCGGCGGCCGGCCATCGTGAGGTTGCCGCGCTGGCAGACGCAACGCGTCGGGCGGCGGGGGCGGCCGGGGGAGCCATGTAGCGCGCGGGCCCGTCGCCTGACTGAGCGCCCGCCAGCGGCCCGACCGCGCGGCGCCCGCAGGCGACCTCAGGAGGACGCACGCGACGGATTTGCCGGAGGAGCGCGCGAGCGAGAGGCCGGCCGCATGCCCGCTGCTGCTGCAGGGCCGCCGCCGGCCGGGGTCTTTGCCCGCGGACGAGCCTTGCCTTCTTCCTCGATGACGGGCCCACTGCTAATGCACCCGGGATACACTCAGCGTTCACGATCTGCAACTGCGCTCTTGGGCGGATTTCTTGCTTGGTCTGTGGGTGGATGAGTGAAGCTAATGACGATCCTCGACAGTTAGCAATTGGCCGATGTCGACAATGTGCAGACTGCCCAGTATTCTCCTCAGTTACGATTCAATGCGCCCCTCTCCTCCTTCATTTTTCTTTAGAATTGAATCAGTAAACAAATCATAAAGTCGTATTTGAAGCCGGGATACTCGGAGATCGAGGGTTGTGACCGACTGGAAAGGAAATTCCAAAACGAATATCAGACTTCTAAAAGGGCGAAGTTCGTACAGTTTTTGTGAGTTTTAAGAGTTGAACCCAACCTCAACGATAATCTCCCACTGTTGTTTGATGCTGAAGTACAGATTATATTTGTCGGTCGAGTTTTCCAAAACAACATATGCTAAATTTGCCCCCTCTAAGACAGTCATAGTATGTTTGAACCGATCAATGCCTCATTATGAATGAATAAACATACAATACTCGATGGTTTTGAAGTAATTCTTGATATGAATTAGTTGCATTTGAAATTATGTATTGCCTGCCCACTATTGATAAGAGGATATCTTTTCAATGAGGCTTATTGTCTCATTGTTCTCCTCGACTACTGTATTACACCTCTTGCATCCAGCGTTTTCTCACCAGCAATTTTTTGCTTTCGATGTGCTACATCGCCCTCTTGTCTCCGACCACTGGACCATTTTCGATGCATCATCACGGAGAGGAGCCCAAACCACAAGCTTGGTAGATACAAGCATCTTTAAGAGCTTCGACGAAGGAGATTGTTTTTGTTTTTCTTCTCTTGAACTACGGAGCTGCGCTGCGCCTCCGTAAAAAAATTCGTGTACGATGCTCCATAATGGTGTATTAGCTCTCCTCTTCAACAAGAAAAGATCGTGAGTGGATAGCGCTGGGGGAGTCACGGGCCCAAGTAGCGATGGGCGCGAGGTGGTGATAGAAATACCAAGAAGCGGTAAAAGTGCTCGGGCTTTCTCACTCGGGAAGGTGCAGGCCAATGATCCTCCTGTGTTTGGAAGCACTGCGGTCTAAGCGGGTTTTCCTCCGTAAGCAGCGTCGCATTTCACTCGGAGAAAAGCACTGGAAGAGACTATTCCTGCAAGAATTCTAAACGTAGTAGTTTAAAGGCGTTGTTTATGTTTCTAGCGTCAGCTTTGTTTGTGCACATTGAATCGGAAATACTGTTATACATCTCATTGAATGATATATTCGAATGTCAGTAGGATATCAGAGTCGATTATAAATGACAATATTAATTTGATTTATTGACAGTGGATGATAGTTAAGGTATTTAATGATGTGTAATGGTACATTTTCTTATTATTAATCACATGTGTGCACATGTGTACATGTGTGCTAAGTGTCAATGTTGTCAATATGTTTTGCAAACAAATAGGTTTTTAACCATTTATGTAGAATGATTGCTCTTCTCTCTTAAAAAAAACTTAGCATAACACTCATGCAAATAGATGACAAAAATATGGAAATTAAGGACACATTTGAAATACACAAAACTTTCTATCACAACTGTAACAGTCTCATATTAACTAACAGTAAATATGTGTCTTCCAATCCCTAATAATAGTTATTTGGATTCCAGAGGTTTTTTTGGGTTGTAATGATTGAATGGCAACAAAAAGTTTTTTTGTCCGAGAGAATTAGTTAACGCCCATGGTAAATATATGTTATTTATATTTCCTTACTTACTAATTCAGTAGATATTAACTTGATTCGGTTTGCCATATCGTAATTGTCATTAGTATTTTCATGTTTCCTGGAATCCCCATTCATTATTCCCTCTCATTCCCTTCATGTAGCGTCAGTCTCCATATTTCCCTCGTAGCACGACCCTCTCAGTCCATGTTATGCCGCATATATCGACTCGTCCGCGTATGCCGCTCCGTATCGAAGCCAATAACAAGCATTAATGTATCTGTAAAAACTAAAATATAAATGTAACTTGCACATATCATTATATAGAATTGCTCTAGTCGAGATGGCTTTCCGATGGCCTGTATCATCCTCTCGGCCTAAGACTCAACCTAAGGTACAGGGAACGAAGCAACTGATCACGCACCTCATGAACCCGTGGAACGGGTATCTGGAGCCCATGACTTAAACCCTATTGCTTTACTCCTTCAGTTCACGAATGGACCGGCAGGGCACGACGCTTTAGATCTCCACTTCGATACACGATTTCGGATGTATTCGAATAAATCTACGTCTAAACGAATGATTTGCAAGTTAATTGCATAACGTAAAGCATCAGCTCAATTGCGGACTTTATATATATATATATATATATATATATATATATATATATATATATATATATATATATATATATAAGGGAGAGAGAGAATACGAAATATATGTGTGATACAGAACAAAATACGAAGTTCGTAGTGTGTTAGTTTTCTGAAGGCTTAATAAATGTTTCATTAATTTTGTAGTTTGTAGAGTAAAGAAAAAATGACAAAACAATTATTCAACAATTTTCTCATATCTTTTTTTTAAATGGCCCAACATTCACTAAGGATTATTTATTCAATATATTAGATTTCTTTTTTAACAATCATTATTAACTAGAAACGTTCAATTAGTACACAAACATCAAAATACAGTTAGAAGTACTTTCTGTAGTCACTCTAGTCAAAGTTAATTTTCAAAAGTCCAAAATCAACTTTTTATTATTAAATCATTGTTCCTAGGGAGTATAAGTAGCGGACAGTCAGTCTGATAAATGGGGGAGGTTACGTTTCTAAATTGCACAAAAGTTATACTACTTTATGTCGACGGGCATGTTCACACTATTTTACGTTTCCTGGATATACTGTGATATCAACTCGTGTTGGCCGCTTCCACCAACCTTATACATATATATCTTTTAGAGACAAATTAGTTATCTGACCGCGTCTGTCAACCAGCAAAACCTCTCACAAGCACTGGAGAAATAATAGAAAAGCTACGGCACACTTTGGAATAAATCGTAGTTATAAACAGGAAGATCAACAACAAATTTATTAATCACTATTATAGAATTAACTAATGCCTTACGTCAGAAAATGTATGGAAATCACATACTTTCTGGCATTGTTTCTAAAAGATCAGCAACATTACACTACTACATAACCACTACACAAGTATACATAACAAAAGTGTTTTCAAGCAGTTAATTATTTTGCCAGACCGGGACTCGAATTCAGATTCTCATTCTCAACGTGCGAGTAACAAGAGTAATCAATTTTTCGGTATCAACAACTAATAAAACATGGTTTCTGGTAACGCCACGAGTAAAAGATTTGGTTTTCTTAATTTAGCAACAGGATTTCTCCAATTTTTCATTACCAGAACCCGGCAATAAGGTTTATTCTGGCAAAATTTCTGTGTTTTTTGCGCACGATTACATAACATTCTCTTTTTACAAAGAATTCGTAAGGCGAGAATGTAATAATTTCTGAACCGTTTGGGATATCTAAGTTAGTCACGTGGCTAGTGTTCATATGTATTTAAATTTCAAGTCGATAGATTCATAAGTTTCCTTAAATTGGTTCATACATATGCACAGAAACTCAACAAATAATTTGACGTGACATACCTGTTTAAAAATTGCTAAAAATTGTTTCATAAGTGTGTAAAAAATGTTTAAAGTTACAAATTGTAAAAGCACTTATTGAGACGTCCGGTTTATTTGTATGTGTTATTATTGCATTTGTAGGTAGAAATGATTCAAATGAATTTAATAACTGTTCTCGAATCCCTAATGTTTTTCTACAAGAACACTTGCATTAAATTAAAATCCTCGTGTGAGACTCGAACCGGCGACCTTCTGGTTTCAAGTAATGAACCCGAACACGCCGCTTAATAACCTCGGTGATTCACGAGGTCAAGACTCCCGCCCATCTATATTAATTCACATACAACTGTTTCAGTTCTACCTGAGAAAATGTGAAAAGACGAGGGGGTTAAAAGATGCAAATTCGAAAATCAGGTACACACTTCAAGTTTATTTATCGTAATTGATTTTATTTGTTAGTAGATGTTCTTCAAATAATTTTCAATAGTCTTGATCTCTAAAACAAAATTGTGACAAGTAACTACCCCTGTGCGAGGCTCGAACAAGCCGACCTTGGGTCCGAAGCACTGTAACAATATACATCATCTAACCAATCTGGGCCACTGGGGTCGTACATGGATTAGGCACTTTTATAATTGGCACTTTAATAATAATTCCTCAATCGATTTTGGGAGAAAATCACCCGATTTTGGAAAAAATTGGCTAAACGGTTTAGCCGCTAGCGCTTACCACAAACGGACGTTTTGCCGTCAATCGAATTTTCGGTGTCAAGAAATAACAGAACATGAATTCTCGCTACAACACGTGTTAAAGGTTTTTATTTCCTAAATTTAGCAACATAAATTTTTCAATTGTTCGTTACTAGAACCTGACCATAATACTTTTTCTGACAAAAATTCTTATTTTTCCCCCGCACGATTACATAACTGTCTCTTCTTACAAAGAATTTGTAAGGCGGGTAGGTAAAAAGTATAATAGTGTTTGGCACTGTTGGACTGGGTCAGTTGAGTTTCCAAAATTTCAACGCTGTTGGAAGAATGACACACATTCTGTAGTACAATGGATCGAGACAACCGCCAGTCCTCTGCTTCGCAGTCCAGCAGAGCAGCGGTCGTGGCGAGCGGAGCGGAGTGGGAGGGGGGCGACGGTCGTGGGAACAGGCGGCGGCGACCGCGACACAGACGAACCGGTCGCCGCCTTCCATCAGGCCGCCCTTGCCTCCGCCTCCATTCACAAGAGAGCAGGCACCTTCCGCCAACACCCTCTGCTGCCCCGCGCTTACCCGACTCCATTGATGGCACAGCAGTGCCTCTGTTTCGGAGGTACTGAGTTCGCAATACGATGGTGGCAGGTTTTTCGACACTCACTACAAAGCAAGGTAGAATTCAGCCGCTCCCCGAAGGAGAATTAGCGGCCGGCTGCTTTGACACGTAATTTTGGAGGGTTTCACCGACCAACGCCAGGTGAAAGCCGAAGACGTATCCTAACTGGACGAAATGATGGCGAGAAATATGCTTGGATAGGGCAGCGTGGTCAATGAGAGTGGCGTGGGTGTCGGGAGGGCGGAGACTGAAGTACGGGGTAATCGGGGGGGGGTAAGCGAGAGGCGGCAAAGGGTGTTGGTGGGTTGATTGGTTGATTGATTTCGTGTTCCCGGGAGCATCAACTCCTATGATCATTAACTCCTTACGTGTAGTGTATACTGTATCAAAAATTTGCCGCTCTCCAGGCGAATGTTAAATGACTTATTTCAATGCATTAAGGCGGCGATGGTGTAACGTTTAGCGTACTGGACTGTTGTGCCCAAGTTGGTGGGTTCAAACCCGATCGATGCCGTGTATTTTTAGGAGCGAAAAAATCCTTCGTACGCCTTCCTTCGGAGGGGAAGTAAAGCCGGCTGTCCCATGTTCGTAGATTTACTTGCATGTAAAAGATCAAGCCTAAATAACGCCTCTGAGCTAAATTCAAATCGCCTATTTCTCGCCCAAGAAATACCTCCTTTCTCTCCTAGTTGGTGAAAGGAGCGTAGCGAAATTTGCGTGGTCAGACGGAACAGCGGGCCTGATGGCCCGAGTCTCGCCACGTAAAATAAGGCAAATTCAATTAAGAGACATTTAATTGGATTTTACGAAATAATAGAAAAAACTATCAATCCACAGGTAATGTTAAGTTTTTCATTATTTTCCCATTATTCTAAAATATTCAACAAAATGAAGATGCTGAAATATAGTATTATGTATCTACATTACTGCATCTCCTTTATACTTCTATTGAGAGTTTTCCGTGCATTCGTTCTCGTTATCACAACTATGTGTTTAATTTGCCATCAAATGTTTTATGCTTAGCTGCTGCCTTTCCTTTCGTCTTTTTCTCCTCCTTTCTTTCTCTTTCTTTCTTTTTCCTGCTCTTTCTTTCTATCTCGTTTTTAAATTTTATTTAAGGTCGCATCAACATCTAGGTCATTAGCGACCACTATTACATTGAACGGTATGGAAACTGAAGATGACATGACATGGTGATGATTGAGGGTGAAAGGACGAACACAAGTACAACCATGCTCGAGGCGGACTCGAACCTGCGATCCTTCTGTCCGAGATCGCAACAGCACTAGTGCCTTAAGAATATCGGCCATCCGGACCAGCTATCTCTCTCTTTCTTTCTCTTTCATTCTTTCCCAATGACCTTCAACTTTGCCCTTCCATCAGCACCTCCGCCACAGCCGCCGTATCTCTGCAGCTGGCCAGAGAGCGCGTTTTGTATGTATACTGTAGCTTCATATATGAAGTCGCCTGCATGCCAGAGCGACAGCACTGAGGACGCGCTGCGGGTAGCCGGGAGACACGCTTTAGGCCTTTTAGAGCTGCAATAACTGATCGTTTTTTCCCTTGAAGGCCTTCAGATGAATTGCTTGGTTCTCAGTGGCTTTTCGTTTTTATCTAGGCACTTGACCATTCAAAATTAATGTACGTTTAGTAATAATAAGTAATGACAAGTAATAATAAAATCTTGATTGTAGGCTTCGTAATGAATGAATCATTTTACCTTATCTGCATAGAACTACCTAAATTTGTTCTTTTTGTCGTGTATACCGAACGATTTAAGGCAACTTTCATTTGCAAGGGATCCTAAAGTAAGGTTTTTTTCTTTAATGTTCATTTTCAGATACTTCTTTCATTTTTTTGCCTCGCGAAAGGGTTGATTATAAACTGCCGAAATAGTCCGACAATTTATAGCATGTGAAAATACTAAAACAGTTCTAACGTCCTCCATCAAAGAAACAGCATCTTATGTAGCTCATTGGTATAATGCGTTGGTCAGCAAACTGGAACGCTAGCAGGAACTGTCGATAAACTAATAGTTTTATGGCATCTTGTAAGAAATTCACTGTTTACATCATGTATTTCGTTATAATAATGGCAATATTTAATAGTCAATAATATCTTCGAGGTAATCTTGTCAAAGTCTATTGGTGATAATTCTTTTGGCGACGATAATTTCTAGCTGGAGGCAACGTTCAACAGAGTTTAGCTATTTGCGAGCATTGTCACTATCTCTACGGATCTCTGACCGGGAGATTCTAGTGTTGGAACCTGGACGGTGGCCAGCTTTTTTACTAGGTATATAAGATAGGTATATAAGATAGGTATATATAGATAGGTCAATCCACCGCTGCCTGAGGGAGTATTCGAGCTACGAGCTGCACTGATCGCTGCTTTTCCGTCCTTGTCTATCCTTGTCCCTTCCTTACTCACACTTACACTTGCTGCATTACACTACCACACCTGCCGGACCTTAGATCTTTTCCCAGCTGGGGTTATGCCCCGCTGATGGTAGATACATTGTTGGGGAAACCCCGCTAGTCGACGTGCTCCTCCCAACAAGCCTCGGCGTCAGTTTGAGCGGAGTAAAATCAACGTCACCTCCCGAGGAAAATCAGGCACTACACTTACGGGAGTAATGACTTGGTCAGTTGAAGGTTGTATAACCAATCAATCAAAATCGAGATAAAAGTAGGTTCTAAGGCTCACCATTTAGCGAGGGAAGAAAACTGATACCTCCCGCGAAAGACATTTACTACACCAACGGGACTACTGATCATAGTAGTTGACATACTTGGAACCATCCATCAATCACGGAGGCAATAAGTAACTTTTTTTCTCAAAAAAGCGACAGAAGGCAAAAAAACCCATGGCTAAGGCTCTCCGGACGATCTATTCCTCCGTGCATAGTGGAACGTCCTATGCAATTTCTGTTAGCTCTCTCTCACCGCGTTCCCACAGAATACTCGCGATGGGGTCGTAACGTAAGCTTTATTGCCGGCGATGGCGCTTGCGTCACCCCGACAAGAAGCCTGCGCTTCGGTGCTTCCTTCCCCGGCGTCACAGCGGCTGCCTCTGAAGCGCCGTCGGCTTCCGAAACGATTCGCGACGCTTTCTTGCAGCTTTTTCTGACTCGCGTTGCTTCTCCGCCTACAACGATACTCTTTGGTACTGGTTCCTCGAGTACGCGCAGTGTTCATGAAGGCCTCTGCGGATTTTGATACTTTTGCGTGACTACGCGAAGAAAGAGGAGTAAAATTATTCATTGCGAGCTTTTTTTTTGAGAGAATCTTCAGAAATTTTGAACCAACCAAAACAAGGACTTCAAAATTCGAAGTGGGGAAAAATGTTTTCTGCATGGGAGTTATTTAAACAGTTAAATATTAATTGCTAATGAAGATGTCTACAACATCATCTGAATGAATACGTTTAATCAAATTTACCCGTAGCAGCTTTGATAAGTGGCTTAAATTTGTATGTCCTATTTCAGAGTTTACGCTTGAGTGTCTTATTGTCGAGTGGGAAGGCACTACATTACGTTTCCACATTCTCACGCCATGCATAAGTTTTTCAGATTCTGTCTCTACAGAACGCATATCATCATTTCGAACGTGTATCGTTCTCTTATGTTTCATTAACTGCTATCCACAGTACTTACACAACACGTAAAACTCTTGTCACTAGCTTTATTTTTGTATTTCTATTTACACACAAACTTTAATATCACACCCGTAGTACATAACGTCAAACCGCATACTCGACACCTGTAAACTCTTGTCTTAATTTTTAACAAACTTATCGGATGTTAAACATAACCACAAATTATTTATTATGTGTTTTTCATTACTTGTTTTCAACAGTTGGAAACAATAGTTACTATAGTCTGTTCATATTACTTGTCAAGTTTTTACTCCAAAGTAACAGTGTAAGGTCACATCTAATACGATATATTTTCAGTATCTTCCACTAATCACTGATAATAAATAATTATCATTTTTGGAAAGTTCCACCAGTAAATTTTTACCTCTTTCGGTGTTTCAGATTAAATAAACTTCCTTTTTTTAAATTGATTTGTACCCTTGTTCTCTTATATTAATTCTATTATTCTTTTATTAATTTTTGTTACATGAAATGAGTAACAACATCGTCCTTCACTAAATGTATTTTAATTAGTTGTTTAAAAAGGAAGTCATTTTAACTACATATACTACGTTTGAACCAGAACTCTCAATAATTTACTGAATAAGATATCATCAATGATTCCCTTCGAGATATGTGATGGTATCAGAAGCAATCCATTATATAAGCATGGGGACCAGTGCTAATTTCTACCTTTGGATTCAGTAGTCCTTGTATATTTATAATGAACTGTGTGTTTAAAGGTCCCTTCGTGTTCTCGACAAGTTTCAATTAAAGTAAATTGATCCAGAGTATTTATTATTATTCATTTCATTTACATTTTATTGCTCCATCATTTCGTTAAAATAAACAGTAAATGCTGAGTTGCCAATAAATAGAATAATAATTCATTTATTAAAAACTGTACTAGGAAATTCCTAGAGTATTCAGAAGAGAAGCTTGCGAATAGTTTAATGATAACGGTGAAACACTTCCATTTGGATGTATCATAGGTTCCCAAATTTTATTAGTCTTGTAAAAAGTGGTGACTGCTTTCCTGGCAATGTTTTTGTTCCCAGAATTACTGGTATCTCGTTATTTTCAATTATTTTTTTTAACTTATCACATATTAATCCCTAACGAAACTTAAGACACAAAGAGAATTGCGAAATACTTGCCACATTTTAGCTCAGGTGGGCGTAAATTATGTATGGCTTTCTCATACTTGGAATCTCTGCTGGGAAGGTCAGACGTGTTGCAAACCCGGGGCCTTGCTGGGTCGAGTTGGTGTTGCGGCGAGCAAGCCGTGTTTCCTCCGCTGAACACAGGTGGTAACAAATCAGATACCGCCGAGGATAGGCAGGGTAATTAATATTCTAGGCAGTTACTGCCGTTTTCTACGTCGTTTTCTTACCCCGTAACTCAACGCCAAGTAACACGTGCGATCGGCAATACGAACTGTGAAACACGTTCCTACGTCAATTGAGTGAAAGGAGAAAAGCACATAATTTTGTTGAAAATACTATTCATTTCCAAGCGGCTCTGGATATTCAGTTTCATAGAAGTATTTCAGCGTTATGTGCTGCTTTAGTAATCGGTAACGAGCTACATAAACTTACGTTGGTATAGATTAATTCTTATGAATGACAAGTCTCGTTGCTCTACCTAGTTTACAGCATGAGTTCGTTTTTCAACCCGTTACTTCCCGGGCTGCAGTCACTCAAGCGCGTTATTCCACTTCATGTGAGAGGGAAGTGCTCATTCAAGGAATGTAGAAATCCGAAAGAAGTTAATGATAGAGCTGATTGGAAGAAGTCGGACCGTGATATTGCAGAGGTGGGCTAGGAACAGTCGTTAATGCTAACAGCGCTTTCACGCACTGTGTAAAAAGCTCGCAACACGTGTAATTGAGATGGCCGTTTTTTGTCGTTCACATTCCGCAACTGGCTGGTTTTGAAATCTAGGAGTGCGGGATGGCTGGAGGCCTTTCTCTCGAGTCACGCGTTGGGGCTGCTGTGGACGAAAGGGGTCAGTGGCTACTCCGGCCGGACAGCAGGCTGACAGGTGACTGCCGAGTGACTGAAGGGTTGGAAAGCAATGCAGGCGCGCGCCAGTGACGCGCTCCCATAAGGTGTATTCACTACGAGAACTTCTGAAATGAACATGTAGTGACCATTATTGTAATAATAGCCATTAGAATAATTTTTGTCCTTACCATTTCGTTTAATAATTAAAAAACAGTACAGAATTGCAATTGCGGGTAGCTTTCGTTATCTGAATTTTCGCTTCACTCTTGAATATTTTATTTATCACTTTTCCCTTAGAAAATGTTTAAATAATCTGTTATATTTTAATTTTTTCATATTGTGTATTCAAATATACTTCCAAATGTTAGAAATAAAATACGTCCTTAAACTTAATATCAATATTATATAGTACTTCAATGATAATTTTTGCTACTAATCTTCTTTGGACGGTAATATACTTAATAAAGCCTGCTTAAAAACAAGTTGAATAGTACTTATAATAGTCTCGGCACTTGAACGAAAAATGACAATTAAATATTTTTCAGTTACTTCTATTATATAGATTATGAAATATTTAACTGAATAATAAGCTTTCTTACGATCCTTGTTTCCCCTGCCAGAAAGAAGAGATGGAAATACCTAACGCCACAATCCTCCTCATATTCTCTGTCTGTTTATCTGCAAGTTTGTCAACCGCATAACCGACATTTTGTTATATTGTTCGATAATGTTTCATTATTTTGACTTTTATCGAACCGGATTAATATGACAATAGCCGAGGAGCCAAATGTTAATCCTGTAAGAATAATCTATTTTACCAGGTACTCACGAAGAAAAATGTAATTATTTACGATACAAGTATGAGGATTGTCCTCTCAGTTCGACCTTCTGTTAACGTATTTATGAGTATGGGAGCTCATTCATGGGTCATTTTTTGCTGTAATGTATTAACTATTGTCTCAGCTAAACTTGCATGATGTGTCAAGGCAATTGTTTAAGAATTTAATGCTCAGACCACCGGGTTGCCATATATTTCGCAATTTGCATTCGCTTTAACATGTGAAACACCGAAATGAATTTATAATATTTAACGTACATCTTAAGCGAATGTGAGGCAACATTGATGTTTCGAAACGTCTTATGAAATATTTTAAAATAACTTTTTTCTTGTTTAATGTTTTAGCAAGCATTAATTAAAATAATAACCACTTCCGTCAAAAATAATTTCTAACGTTTAAAAAACAATTGTGTATAACTGAAATGGACTACATGAAATTTGCTACTTTACACTATTTAGTAATAAGATGATTATTCAGTTGCACCGATTTTCGTAGGAATAATGGATAATTAACAAAGCAGAGTGTTTCCAAAATCCCCAAACGTCTCCGTCTTCTGTTATTTTTTCTTAACGTAAAAGTCGGCAATGAAACGGAAGATTCTTACCAATACCTAATTAAAAATTCCATGTTGTCGATTTCAATCGCAATGCTGTGCACGACGTGTCCTAATCCGCGTAGCGCCCCCTTCTTGTGTTTCATTTCGTTGACCTTGAAGTGGGCGCGGAACAATGAGCCGGCAACGTGGTGCTGCGTACGAAGGCGGCGCTCGCGCATGTGGAGCGTCGCCCGCCACGTCAAAGGGCCTCGGCTCGGGCGGCAGACTGTACATAAAAAGTGGTGGAAGTACAATATTTATGTATAGTGACAACCAGTGATGGTAGATCTCTTAGAGAGGCAAAATAACAAAGTATAAAAGAAAAGAAAATAGCAGATTGTCGCAACCTTTCAATATGATATAACCCATATCATAAAGTATCTAAGACCTGAAAATATAAGGCAGTAATTAGATCTATAGTGTCATTTGCAGCCAAAACCTGAGCAGACTCCCAAAAATGTCATATTATGGAAGTATCAGAGACGTGAGTGTTAATAAAAATAGTAAATAAAACGCTAAGGGATAAAAAACGCATTTCTAACATACGACAAACCTGCCTAATAGACATCATGTCAGACTGGATTCGTGAAAGAAGAAGACAATGGAGTGGCCATATAGACAGAATGGAGGAAGATAGACCGATGAAGGTGGCAAGAGGCAGAAGACATGAAAGGAGGAGACGAGTGGGGCGTCAAATAAAACGATGAAAAGAAACTTGGTGAATTTGTGGTAGTCGGAACTAGGTACAATGTGGAACTCATTGATGTGGTTACACGGAATGCCAGATGTTTTAAAATACATTTCATTTCTTTAAACAGCAGGCTGCAGCCTAAACGAAGAAAGAAGAGGAAGCATTCGATATATTTGATATAAGAACAGGACAAGGTAATGCAACGTTTGTATCATCGAATCTGAAGTATCACATTTTCATTATCGATACATTTGACGTTAATTACATCAAGTTGAAATACTTTTTAAAGACTAAAACATTTTTAATATTTCATGTTTTGTTATAATTCACATATCTATAAATATTTAATGTTAATTCACTGCAATAAAACTAAAGAAATATTATTGTTTTACAATTAATTTTTTTTATTATTAATCCTTAAGTACTGTTAACCTTTAACTTTACTGAAAAATAAAGTACTGATAATATGAGAAGTATTGTAACTTCTGTAGATTTGGTGGTATGGTGGGTATTTGTTGAATACATCTTTAAAAGTATCTGAGATAAAGAAAACGGAACACACTAAGAAATTTATTAAGTCCTGTCATTTGCTGTTAGAACTGTTTTACTGGGTCTTAATGAGTACCATCATCAGCCATAGTTGCAAATTAGGTTCATAAAGCAGGTGACATCCTATATAATTTTTATAACGCCATCTGTCTGTTTACTTCGCTTTACATTGTACTTCCAACTTCTGAAGCAAATCAATGAACATAAGTTAACTTCGTATCATCGAAAAAGATGTGCATAGGTGCAAGATCATTACAACCTTCCTCATATTTATGCTGCAATACATTCCAATGTTTCACTTGCTCCGGCCGGCAAAGGTGCCTAGTTGGAAAAAAATCTCGCAAGTCAATGGATGTCCTCACCAGATGTCTCCATTCATGGGAAATGAACACCGCCACCGCCGCGATAAAAATGTACTACACTTACGGAACTAATGATCTTAACAGTTCACGAGCCCGGAATCCCCAATCAACCAATCTCGTCTTCTTTTCCTTCTTCACTTCAAAGTTTCGGCGGCTTCACATATCGAAACATCTTCTGCGTGGTCTTTCTACACTCCTTCCTGTTGGGTTGTACTGCAGCACTTGTTTAGATAGCCTATTGTGCTCCATTCTTTCTAAATGATTTTTACAGTCTTATTTAAATAGTTGTATACAATAAATTCTATCCAATGTTTTACTGTTTTTTGCATATTTCTATTTTAACGTAGCTATTAATGGTAAATAGCAAAATGTAAAGTCAATAAGAGATTAGGGTATCTCCGTCATATGAAGTGAAAAAGGAAGTAGCCTTGTGAATACAATGCGTTTTCACGAAATGTGGCATACATATGCCAGAAGAGAAGGTCCAGGCCATCAACTGATGTCACTGCAGAGTCTCTCACTGGGAGGTCCTAGGTTCGAGTCCCGATGGCACTGAAGGATTTTCGACACTATCTATATAGCTAGGTCGAATTCAGTCGCTGCCTAGAAGAGAATTCTAGCGGCCGACTCCTCTGACCAGTAGCTTTCCGGAGTTTCCCCGATCAATACCAGGTGAATGCCGGAGGAGTACCTTACCAAACTGGCTATGGACCGCACGTGATATTTGCTTCCTCTTCCTTGTCCTATCCTTACCCCTTTCTTATTTGGGGTGGAAACAATAATCTACAGCAATCACTGCAAGCCTTCAGCTATTCGTAAATATCTCGATTTTGGTCTATGTGTGGCTTATTTTGTTACTCATAGAAGCTGTTTGTAAATAAAAATAAGACATCAAGTAACAACATAAGCAACTCTTTCTCCAAAATCGAGATTTTAGAATTTGTGACTAGTCGGAGGCTTGTTGTGACTGATGTGGATTTCCTTGTTATTGCCTCATGCCTTTCATGGGGAGGAAGGTGATGCAGAATTGTAGACTTGGCAGAACTCAACACCGTAGGAGAGTCTATTATGATAAAATGACGACAAGATCGCTTTATGACTGACGGGAGATAAAAAGTAAAATGAATGTGACGTTCCATAAAACACGAGGTCGATACATCGTGGCATCAATACGATGAGTAGCACCTCGGGTTGTTCGGACGGCTGGCACGTAGGCCGCGCCCTCTTCGTTAGCCGGTGCTTCTCTGGGCCGCGTCAGCGCACACCGCCAAGCGAACACGCCCGCCCGCTGCGCCCCTCACGGAACCTCGGACGCAGGGGGCATGGGCGCGACGCCGCGGGCTTAGAAGGTCCAAGACCACAGAACACAGGCGGGTCTTTTAGCAAGCGCACATTTTAAGCTTTCAAATAAAAAGGAAAGATTTTTCTACAGCTGAATCATGTCCCAACAATGAGACGTGTTTCACAGAAATTCAGCTGCCATCTCGCGGTGCCGAATGTTATTGTTGCATTCCAATCTGATATTTATGAAGGCAAACAATTTTTCTTTCATATTAGATTTAAATCTTCTTTTTAAAAAAGAAAACCTAATTGGCTTTATTTCAATTAAGGTTTGCCGTTTGCCTGAAAGAAAATACATCAATACATTGAAAATGCAAATACATTCCTCGTAATACCTGCAAAAATACGGATCATCAAGTAGGTTTTAAACAATTTCTAAAATATTAATTTATAAACGTAAAACGAAACCTCGAATGTAAGAAACATGCATACAAATCACATCTCAAATTACGTTCACGAAGCGCAGGAAATTCAAAGCGGGAGACTGTGAAGGTGGCCGAATTACACAAAAAATAGTCATATTTTCGAAAAATTCAATACGACCTTATTTGAACATTTGTTTTTGATGAGATGATGATCTTTTGATGAGAAAAGATGTATCTTCACTATTGTAATTGAATAAAGACGCCGAAAATGTTCATTAAAAAAAAACAAAAAAAAAACAGGCATTTTATCGAACATGAAACCTGCAATATTCTCTTAAGTGCCTTATAGGCTATCTAAGATCAAAATTTAATAAAAAAAAGTGTGTGCCGTTTTGAAGAACAAATGGTTTAAAAGTAAATATTGCCCATCTTTGACACAAAAATTCGTACAAAATACGTACAAAAATGTTAACTTTTGCAATTTTCGAAAAATGTTCAACTAATATGAGATCTGCCCCGTTCTTTTCAACGTCATTCACACTCTCCAATACCAAAGAAAAATAAAAGAAACGTTGGAGCCCTTTTTATATTTTGAAAGCATTTTAAAAGTATCCCCCAAAATTAAAATATCGGTTTCAAAGGGTCAGCGACTTTAGCCAGAGCGATAGAGGAATGTCAGTTTTGAAGAAAATCAACTGACCGGTTTAGCCGCTAGCGTTGTTTACAGACCGGAAGATGTTTTGCCGTCAATCGATTTTTCGATATGAAGGACCCCCAAAACATGGACTCTGGTTATACCCCGTGTGATAGAGGATATTTTTCTAAATTTAGCATCTGCCTTTTTTTACTTTTTGGTTATCAGAGCCTTGCACTAAGGGTTTTCCTGTCGAACATTCGCCGCTTTTTCGAGCAGCATTATGTAAGCGAGAAAGTAAAAACTGATACAATCGTCATAGTATGCGAATAACATGAATCTAGATATTACCATGTCCTTTCCTCTAATTATGAGATCATCGCTTTGGACCTTATTTCTCTTTTAGGAGACGGAACTGGTAAATTTCCACAAGGAAGCCAAAATGACTGGTCGCTCTATTACTCCATCGCACTAGAACGTCGCAGCTCCCAATTTCCAAGTGGCCGACCTGGGGCGCTTTCGAAGTCGTTCAACTCTCGCGAGAAAAACGCGGCGAAGGGTCCCGTTGCGGTCGGGGCGCGGATCGCGTGCGCCGCTCTGAGGAAAGCCTCGCTGCTGCGGGCGGCGGGAGCGGCCGTCCGGCGGTTCTCGACACGTGCGCGGCGCCCCGGGCGGTGGCACCCGCTACTCGCGACGCTCTCGTCTCCCCCCCCCCTGCCCCCCGCACGCGCCATCGCCCGGCCCCCGTCGCTGCTGCGGCGCTGTCAACGTCGGGGCCGCCGTCGTTGCTTCGTCTGCACCATCGCCAAGATCGCTGGACCTTATGGCGCGGCCACCGAGAAAGCCAGGATTATTTATGTATATATGTACATTGATGCGCTTATATGCGCTTCGATGTTATTCTATGCTGTAGGAGATTTTTCCCTTTACAATTTGCTTACAGATGAACATTGCGTTAGTAAACTTCTAAATGTAGGTGATGTATTGTACTGGGTGACTTCTTTCTGCAGTAGGACTTTCTAAATTATCTATCGGAGGTATTCTCATTTCTCATTATTCAAGTGTATTATTATAATATAACTTAATTATAACTACTTGTACACTATAACTCAGTTCTGATCACAAATTGAACATAATTTTAATAAAAGAACTAGACTGGTGTATGTTTTGAGATCCATTGGGTTATTTTGCATTCATTGAATCAGTTATCATCCTTTTTAATCACTTGGAGGAATTTTCGTGATTTGTTTGGCCGCTGTCTCAGCTCTAAAATATCACGTCGTACCGTAGCGTATATTTTGAACCTGCGTCTCATAACTATCTCATTCTTTTCTGTCATAACTCTGACATTTGACTCCCCTCCACAGTTCCGTTGTTACCACGACTATTACATCAAACACTTTAACTCTGTCGGAAGCTTGCAGCATAGTTCTTGTTTACCTTCAAGAAGAACATCTGATGGGGGAAGTCCGAAAGACGTAAGAGAACGGTGAATCACGAACCTCCATTATTTTGTCACATACTTCCACATTTTTGCATCTACATCTCTTCAGACGCCTCTTAAGACATTACAGCATATTTCCTCTTTAATAAAACTCTACGAAAACGTAGTCGAATAGATGTACAGATGTACAGATAGATGTAATTTGTGATGGCACCTGAAATATACAGGTTGTTCGTTATAGACTGCTATCTAGCTTTTTAATAGGGTTATTTAATACATACGAACATTGATTCGTAACTAAAAATAGAAACAAAAGAGAAGCAAAACATTGAAAAGGTATTCAATTCATGTCTATCTTTAAGTATGTAATTAGCAGGAGACACAGCTACCCTCACCCTCACTAATTACTTGAGCTGAATTTTATTTTTACGTAAATTTGTGTGACACTAATTTGAAGTGTGCATTGAAAATGAGAATTAATTCCATAGTGTTTTCAAGTATATCTAGAATTTTATTGAGTTTTTAGCTTGTGATGGCTTCTAGACCCTCCGCACTTTGTCTGCTCAGCCGTGAAGCTAGAAGAACTTGAAAACCCAGCATGTCTTTCCATACATTAATTACAGTTGACATGAATATTCATCAGAAGAGGAACTGGAACCCTCTGTGGGTCTTAAACATCATTTTAAATGCATGGGCGACACCTGTCGAGTTTTATTTTATAAATAACTTCCAAATAAAATTAACAATTTTCTTTAAAACACACTTTATCATTCATTCCGAGGCGAACGCTTCGTGTCAGAGGAAGCTCTTGTCGCTTTCTGGCAGAGGTCAGCCCTCAGCGATCAGTGCGATAGCGCTCAGAGTTAGTGCTGTTCGTGTGAGCGATGTGAATAGTGCACGTTTAGGAAAAGTGTAATATTTTAGCTATAGAAAAGCCAACTAATCAAATTACGCCAGTTAATATCCAGAAGTGGTTGGTCCGTTATGGGAAAACTAATTCTAAGCGCAATGAACGCTACTTATATTGAAAATGGTGGTAAAAAATCGTTTAACGGCGAACTGTGCAACCCATCCCAGATCAAGCAACAATCCAAGAGCATGAACATTTTGAACTGGGATCTAGCAACAGCAACTACAACATCTCCAACATCAGCAACGAATGTTTGAAATGCAACTCTCTCAACCGCGTTCTCAATATCATGTGCCTCCTGAACCGCATCCGCAACAGCATTCACAGCCACTACAACCCCAGCTCCAAGGTACCGAGGAGCGCAAACGAAAGAGATCACTCTCGCCAGAAGAGGAAATGCCCAGATACAATGTCCTCTTTCAAGTGGATATAAACTTCCAGGGACATTAGAAACTGATGAAAAACCCGTGAACGATCCAATTATCAAAATACCCTAACTGTAGTGGATAATGCAGCTAATTTCCAGCTCTTGTTAGATGATATTAGAAATAGCGTTAAGGACGACCTTATAACCAAACAGGATAAAGACGCTATTAAAATTTCATTTACTTCAATTGATTATAAAAGTTTTAGAAAATTTTGTGAAACTGGGAAAATTGAGTTTCATTCTTTTAAAGATCCTTATGTAAAGACGTTATCCATTGTAATGAAGGACATTCCAACTTCGTACTCGGAAAGTGAAATATTCCAGGAACTGAAAATACTACAATTCCAAATATTTAAAGTAGCAAGATTGTATTATAAAGACATGCCCTATACCTGTATGTGCAATTGATTTATAAAATACTTATCAAAGTAAATAAATTTTCAAACTTAAAGGCTTTCTGTATAGTGTTATAAGAATTCAGAAAAGAATCAAGTCTCTTTTAATCCAATGTAAACGTTATCAGAGACTTGGAAATTCCCAGGCAAATTGTGGCATCCAGCCTCGATGTGTCAAATGTACCGGTCATCATCACTACTGCGAGTGCACCAAAACTAAATCTGCTCCTTTCCCTAAATGCGTGAATTGTGGTGACGAACATACTGCTAACTGTAAAGGCTGCAGATGCAATGAAACAGTTAAAAATCATAAACCCACCTTTTAACATGTCCCACCAAACCAATACTTATTCTAACAATGAACCCGATAGAAAAATACCGTCACATCTTACCCTTCATCGTAACCAAAATCGTCATAGCCAGCCGAGGTCATATTCAGCATTATTCAAACAGGTTTTAATCCAATTTCAAACGTAGTGTCACAAGTCATGTTAGTGCTCACTTCCATTATCGAAAATACAGTAAAGTATGTTCGGACAAATTTGAACTATGGCAAATGAAATAACTAAGCCTAATTTTTTAATCTGGAATGCCAATGTGCTGAAACGCCAAGAAAATGAATTTAGCTATTTTTTAAAGATACGTGGCAATGAAATAACTTGTGTAACCGAAACCAACCTGATTCCAGGAGAAAAGTTTCACAATCCGGAATTTAGAATTTTCAGAAAAGACCGAATTTTCAACAAAACATTAGGTAACTAATAGTAGCTAAAACATCGAGTGCAGCCAAGTATCTACGTCTTTATCACCGAACTTAGAATCAGTAAGAATATAAGTAAAACGTAGTGTTAATTTCTTAAAAAAAGTAATTAAAACGATAACGTTGCTACTGCTAGTACTTTTAGTATTGTAATAATACTAATACCAATAGTAATAATAGTAATAATTATTGCAGCTTATAAGGATCGAGATAAAGAGGATTCCCTGATAGATTCCCTGAAAACACTTATAGACAAATATTTAGCTCATATATGAATAAGTGTATTATTTTCTTACGAGATTTGAATAGAAAACATACATCTTGGGGCTGTAACTCAATATACATACAAGGCCAAAAGTATTGATAATTTGCAAATAATAATAATAGTCTAAATATTCATTCTCCAACAGATCCCACAGATTCCCCTACAATTTTAATATAACCCCCGGTGTTCTCGAAATACTCATTACCAAAAATATTAATTTTCCTCTGCATCAAAAAGTGGTAGCTGAATTAGACTGCGATCATAGTCCGATCCTAATATCATCACAAAGAAAATCTTACCATACGATCATCGGATGAAATTGTTAGTCCATATATCATGCTATTTACAATTACTCAATAGAAAACAGCCAAAATAAAAAAAAAAATGTTATACGATATGAATTTTGATTTAACTTCGTGTTTAATTTGCTGTCATTTGGTATACAACATTTGTGTTTGAACGTCCAATTCTACGATCTCTTAATCTGTTAATCGCGCACGAAGTTGGCCGCTCACCTCCGCGACTTCCGAGCAATCAAGTAATTCGCGCCTCTCGTTCTTCGCCGCCGCCGGAGACAAAGCCCGTGAGCGTTTGGAATGCGCCGCGCGCCTCGGAATCGCGAAGGGATTAGAAACCGCCCCGGCGCCGCAGGTGCAAACGCGCGACGAGACGCGGTGCGACGCGACGCGACGCGGCGCGAGCGCGCTTCCGCGTGCCGCGCGATGCCCACGGCGAGCGGACGCGTGCGTGGAAAGCGCGTGCGTCGGACCACGTCTGCGACGCGTGCCGCCGCCGCGTCACTTTCCCCGCGACCTCCGCCTTACTCGTATGCGCCGCGCATGCCGATTACGAAGCGCAGTACCGCAAGCAGGGGCACGGCGTGTGGCATGATGAGATGGTTGGGGTGGGGTGGGTAATAGTCGGGGAGGGGAGGCTCTGAACGACTAATTGGGCGACGAAGCATGTACTTAAGAGCGCCCGCTTCCCCCTCAAAATATTTATTTTAACAAACAATTTTACTCTCGGTCATAAAGTGTGCAAAATACGATTCCAAAATTCAGTTTGAAAAATTGATTTGATGAACATTGGGAGAGGGAATAAATTTGATTAAAAAAAATAACGAAATATATTAAATATTGTATGGCTCTCACTAACCAAACCAAACCAGTAACCAGTCAATTAAATTCAGCAATAAACATTTTTTATCCTTTTTTTTAATTCTTACAATTTCGTTAGCATTTTCCCCATTATAATTTAATCAACGTTATCAATATTAATTAAATCTACGTTTCGAATACTTCAATATTATGATAGAGTCCCATTTTTATCTCAATTTTTGAGTAAAATACAGTTTTTCACATTTTGTACAGTATCTGTTAAGGGAGCGTTCCAACTTTAGAGTCAAAAGATCTTAATAGAGATGAACAATATTTGATCATTTTGCACATTTATCTAATTTGAGGATCTAATAAGGGCAACAATAATCATTGCCATATTCGAAGCCGTTTTTTGAGTTGGCTGAATAATAGGCTCAATTACGTTATATATTTGTTTGGACAATGTAACTTGACTTCCCTCAAAAGGAAACTGTGGAAGTCGTTGGTGGGTGTGTATAAAGGAATTTACGCTGCATTATTCTTGACGCATTAATACTTATCAATCATAATCATAATCGAAAAAAGAGAACACATCATTTTTTAACATTTGAAAGATTCACAATATATAATGCGAATAAACATGTTAACATACTTAAAAACACTTTCAGCTTTCAAGACTCAATTTGTGAGATAATTTCACACGTGTTGATAATGGAAAATGTGACTATTTTAGTTTCTTCAACCTAAACCGATCCACTTCCTATTGTAAATAATGCAGATAATAGAAAAAAAACTTTTCCGATGCTTAGCTTCCAATCGCGAATATGTATCGTAAGAGCTGTTGATGATTTGAAACAAAAAGAAAACGTTTATTACAACAGTGAGAAAGTCATTGGTTAGGAACCAGCACATAGAGATTTACTTGGGCAGTACGATTGGTAGCATAGAGTTATGTTGTAGAGCGCCAGGCATGGCTGATTGTTCATTCTATATTATTCATTATTATTATTATTATTATTATTATTATTTATTATCTATTATTATTATTATTATTATTATCTTTATTCACACTTTCTTGGTATTACAGTAATCACACAGATACATATCAAAGCATGATCACTTATTACTACAAGTTACTAAAATTGCGCTTACAGTTTTCACACAGCACTTACACACACAGTACACAAGCACACAATATTTCACATTATAAAATTTAAACCTGTGAATGTATATAAAAATTTTCAACAAAGTTTATAAGTCTGAACCCATAAATTCTTCTAACCAAAGAACATGTAGAATGATTACCGCTTATCTGCATTTTATCAAAATATTTGTGTTATATATCTATTCTCTCCACTTGACTTTTCAGTGACCTTGTACCATACAAGTTGCTGAGATTTACAATAGGATTGTCTTCGATTTATCCACGCGACATTCCCCCTTCACGACTTGGACCAATTCTCTTATTTTCCCAGCTTCGTCTGGTAGTGGTCCATGATGTTGTTGTGGTTGTCAAACCACCGCGAAGTTCCACGAAGAAGACTTTCTGGCATACCCTGTCCCAGATAGTGATATCAGGTCTGTTCATGTATGGACCGGTTTTGTCTGTAGGATGCTTTCTGTCCAATACAATTTTGTAGTGCATTCTCGAGGACCCGTTGGGATGATACTTATAATATGTGTTATTTCTCGTCATTGTTATATTCAAGAGGGAGCCAGTTACACTACAGCCTTGTTAATATATGTCTGGATTGTTTCAGATCTTTGGAAACAGTCATGTTCTGCAATTATCAGTCTACTACTGAGGGTCTTTGACTATGTGCCTTGAGATAGTTTGGTTGGTATCACCCTGTCTTGTTATTGCAATAATGAAGCCCTCAGTTCATCTGGAAACAGATACCCACAGTGAGCCACTTGCTTACGACAATTCTACGTCTAGCATTTTCATTGCTTATTTGCGTTGCGGGTATGCACCTGGAGTGCCTTCGCTTTCATTTAACCATTCTTTTCAATGAGTGGACTGTTGCTGGTTCATGTCGTTTCTGAGCTAGAGGTGTAAGATTATCATCAGCTTGTTGTACCACTTTCATGTAGTTGCGAGATTGAGCTTTCTTCAAAAATACTCTCTCAGAATTGTAATCTGCCTGATGTGTAGAGTGAGAGGTTTACCATGCTCGTCCCCGCTTTTCCTCTGTAAACGTAACCTCTGAGTACAGTCTGGGGTGTGCATCTAAAGCAGTCATTGGTACTCTCAAAACTTTCATATAAGCATCGATGTCGTCTTTGTCCCATTTACAAACACCTATAGAGTATGTAGTACTGTATCAGCATAGTGTTAATTGCTGCTAGTAAGGTTTTTGAGTCGAGATGGGTCTCAGAACTTGCTTTTAGGTCTACCTCAAAACCTCTGCTTTTGAGTCTCTTTTATTTTTGTGTGAGGTATAGTTAGGCTTTGCTGAATTCCAGATATTTGTAACAGGCATCGTGTTTACGGCTGTTATAGTCTCTTGGTTTTACTTGTTTCATATTCAACTATTATTATTATTATTAATATTATTATTATTATTATATTATACTAGTATTATTATTATTTACTATTATTATTATATTAAACTATTATTATAGTAGTAGGAGTTGATGTACTTCTTTGAATTGATTTATCTAATGTTTCCGGGGCGTCACCTCTATGCTATTAGTCCCTTGGGGAGTCCATGTTTTATAGGACGTGGCCTGTGTTTCTCTCGAAATAAAAGCGAAGATCCACGCCGACCAACACGACGGTTCATCGAACTAGTATCTCCCTCCAGAGAACACCGCTCCAGCCGGCGACAAGCTCTGTTTCCCACCGGTTACTCCGATGTGTGTGGTTAGTGTAGTTCATTGCAAGGAAGTAAGTGTGTGTAAGAGGGTAGAAAGGAACAAGAAATAGAAGAAAGATCGCCGCGCTGTGCCGTTGACCAAACGGGTCACTGCGTACTGCTTCTCGGTTAGGCTGTTACTGCTCCGCATATCGCCAGGTGTTAGTTGATGGGAGAAACCACGGAAAAGCTGACCCATACTGTAAGAGGCAACCGACGCTAGGAATTCTCCTCCCGACAGCGCTGAGTTTTAGTTAATGTTGTCGTCAAATATGTCAGCAGCGACGCTTGTCAATGGCGCCCTTAGGGCCTCTCGAATTCCAGCGTTCACTGCTTCCTGTCCTCCCTTTTGGAATCGTAGAGCCCATTGTTTTCGTAAATGTAGAAATACAAGTCATGTGATTGAGAGTCACATTGAGGATTTCTTGCTGAGCTTGGTTAAAGATGACGATTTCACTTTATTATTAAATCGGAATGGAGAAACAATAAAAACAAGTATAGTCATTACCATGAAATGTCATGTCCTTAATTCGCAAGAGTATAGAATGATGAGATCCCTCTCAAGACCCAGCATTGAACAAAATCAAGGCGTAGCAGAAGGGAGCAGATCAACATTCGCATGGATTGCGCATTTAAGAATATAGTGACGTTTCTCAGGATCTTCTACGCATTGCTGCAAAAACGAACGAAAGCTACTCCAACGTAATGTTATCCATGAGAAACAAAATGGCTTTTAATGATAACACTATTCTGAATGTAGTAAATTTTGATGGGGAATCCGAGATCGCCTTCTTCAACGCGGAACCAGTTTCCTATAACTTTGTCATGTTTCTGGGTGTTACAAAAACAGATCGAGCTTAAATATTTTTGCCTGTAAGACGTGTGCTCCACGTGTTACCGTTCTGTAATTAATGCATATGATGCATTGAAGGTCCTTGGAATTCTTGTATCACTGGTGAGTTGCGACTCTAGCACATTGCAAGTTTATCATCTCCGTTGCTCCATCCGTTGCGACTCCGCACCGCATGAAGGGAAGACTTGTTTCTAGTCTATGAGGTAACAAGCTAGGTATATTGAGATTCATAAGAAGGCTATTGAACTTGTTGTACTGATCAAGCAATATTGCCTCGCTCCGTTTAGTTGCGCGTTTTACAGCTTTTTGTCCACAACTAAAAATCTTTCCCTTTTATTGTGACGCATGATATCACAGCGACCCAGACACAGCAGCTTTCGTATAACAATATTATTTATTTAACAAAGAAAACAAAACAAATATATACATTAATAATCTACTACACCCTAGCTTCCGATAGACCTACTATCCCTTGAATCGCGTTAGCGATCCAAAACCGATTGAAGATGGTTTGATTGCATTCGCCACTCCTTACTTGAAGCGCGCACAAAGGGCCTAAGCTTCCGTGACGGATTGTCACGCTGGACACAATACGTTTCTGGCGCACACAACGGCGTGAGTTTGCCTCGATCCCAGGGAGCGATCTTATCCGATTGAGAATCGGCGTGAATCGTGGCACTTCAACCACTCTTCACGCTCGGAGCACGCACACAGCATTCGTCCCCAGTGACGCAGTCAACCCGGTGCAAGGACATAAAGTCCGCAGGCTTCGTCAACGTAGTGAACTCCATGCGCGCGAGCCTGCTCGCATGAGTGCGACCGTCGTGTGCCACAGTGTTCTTGCACAGCGCACGAGTTCTCCCACGTCTCCAGAAACCCACCGCGATCGGCTCTTACACTCTGTTTATATAGGCGGAGGGCCCACGTGACCTAGTACCTCAGCCAGCCCGCTCGCTTTGTTATAACAGTGGATATAAGTGTTCGATAGGCCGGATGACTCCCAAAGCCGTTGTCGTCTTCTCCTGTTTCCGCTTCTTTCCCTTTACGCGAAAGACCCTTCTTCCTGTGTCGAGGCTAATCCTCTTCCAAGCGTCCCCAAATAGATGCCATGAGGCACGCTGGCTAATACGTTATATTATTATCTATTACTTCATAGTATAATAGTCTCGCTGATTTTTGTCCATTCGTTTCGGATCTGCATTCTGATGATTATATTTTAAAATTCTACAAGTAGCAGATAGCTGCCAACATATCGACCATAATATAATATGTCTTACAAATTAACAAAGACAGAGAAAAAATAGTTCTGTCAACAATACTGAACATTAAGTTTGTACATAACAACGTGAGTAATGTGATTGTATTTTCCTCCAAACCCATTTATTTCTCTACGAGCGAAGGCATTCATGTACCTCGCATTTCAAAACACATGGTCGATTCTCTTTGCATGTACACCCGTGATTTATCGCCCTTCCATACTAGAAGTGGCTTCTTTTCTCATAAGCATAAGATACGTAATTACGCCGTCCGCGTATGGCATCTAACATAAATCGAATAACCGACATTGTGTTTGCTTCGTCCATTCGCCCGCAATCCGTTCATCTGGTGCAGGGTCTGAGACCTCTATTTACGTCTTGGCGCTCACTAGAGTTCGTCCACCTTGCGTCTCTGCGCGCGCGACCTGCCACGCGGCGCCAGCGGAGGCACCTGCGTTTTCCTTGGCCGTGGCGGGACATCTACTTCGCTCCTCCGGAAAGCTGCAGGTCTGTGGCGGGGTCAGGTCTCCGCCAGCATTTTCTTTTCAAGGCCCGCACTTCTTTTCTTTGTCGTCTATTCGCATGCGACAAGAGAAAGAAAGTTCATCTCTTTTGGAAAGAACACATTTTTGCGGTGCAAGACGAACTACGCTAGGTCGTTTCTCTCGATTCTCGAGTTTCCTGGTCCCATAGAAGGTGGTCATAGATATTGAATGTGCAAAAATGCAGCCTGGCATAAAAAATGTTTAATGTATTGCGGCGAATTAATACGTATCTGTCTCACTGTTTTCAGAAGTTACGTCTGCTATTCAGTATCTAAAATATTGGCATTCTGATATCTGATGATACATAGTCCCGACAAGTCCTGACGGTGGCAGGAAATCGATATTAGCTTCTTAGCTAGGTCTAATTTAGTCCCGGACTGGAGAAGAATTCTAGCGGCCGGTTGATCGGTATTTTTCTGGGTTATCTGATCAACACCAGGCGAATGCTGGTGCAGTACCCTATCAAACGGGCCACGGACCGCCCACGATCTCACCTTTCTCTTCCTTGTCCTATCCTCACCACTTACTCACACATTTCCACTAACATGCAGTACACTACCACACACGCCGAGAAACCCGTCAGGTGCTAAGAGCTTCTCCCGGCTGGGGCGGTGACCCGCTGGTGGGAGATACCTGTTGGGGAAAACCCCGCTGGCCGACGGTAAATCGACACCGGATCTCGCCATGCAGCGGGGGAAAATTCACCGCCACCTCCCGAGCAAAAAATATGCATTACACTTACGGAATTAATGAAACTGGTGATTGACGTGCCAAGAATCACTAAACAATCAATCAAGTACTAAGAACTTCAGCTTCCTCTTAATAAAACTCTTACGAAATGTAGCAAGAGTGATTCGAAAATAATACCCGTAGTTCTTGACAATTACTAAAATAACGAAATAGGCACGTGTCACTAAGTCTAATGCATTGTGGCCTTATATTAAAATTAAAAAGAAATAAAATAATTAAAAAAAATACGGAACCAGTTTTTCAGAATTTTTTTAAGGGCCGAGGAGTTTTTATAAAATACTCCCTAAAATTAAAAGAGCCATTTCAAATCCGCAGGTTTGCGCAGTCTGAGGAATATTGTTTGCCATTTTTGGATATTACATTTCTAGTCACAGCGTAAATTCATGTAGAAAAAAACAACATTGCTGTTGTAGTGTGTGAGCACGCGTTGAGCCACCTCCGGGTGCAGGAGGGCGGGGGGCGTGGGGGCATGGGGGCGTGGAGATGCGCTGGCGGCGACGCAACGCACGTCCTCGGCGCGACCGCTGCGCGTAACTGCCCGTCGCCCCGTTGCGTCACGCGCCGCGGGCACGCCCCCACGCGCCCCCGCGCGCCCCCGCGCGCCCCCGCGCGCCCGTCTCGGCCAGCGGCCAGCAGCGAAAGTGATGCCCCGCGACAGCGCCGCCCCTTGCGGCGCCTCCCGGACCTCCCCAGGCTCGCTTCTGCCCTCCCTGCGCGGCCGATTCCCTTGCCAAGCTCCTCTGCTCCTCCATCGCCACGCCCCCAACCATGCCTGCCACCACGATACGAGCACCCGTAGAACAGCAACGGGGACTGGTGGCGAACCATGGACAGCATAATAAATTGAAAAAATAATTAAAGACACATTTTGAATATTTCAGATCAAAGTAACATGTATTTAGCAATATATAACGATCATTTTTCACCAGTCTGTTAAAATAATTTCAGTTTTTGAGTTCGGGTAAGGGCATAAATATTTTCTTTATTTGTATTTTTATAAAATTAATTCAAATTTCTTTACGTTGCTCCGAACGCACAACTGTTTCTAAGATGGACAGATTCTGAAATAAAAGTGCAAATTTTTATAGACTGACCTCCGTGAAAGATAACGGCGGATTTTCTGAGATGAGATAATGCGTGGTGACGGCTTTGAATTGTTTTGTAAATGTCTGATAACTTTTGAGATAAGAACTATCACATAGAGTTTAGAAAAGTTCTAATAATAAAAGTCCTAAACGAAAAGACAATTACTTGTTACGTAATTAATGATAGAGCACGAAAACGATGCTGGAGTCCGTCATTGACCCTTCTCCCTGCTCCCATTGGTATTCTTGCCTTAAAGGATGACACCGAAGCGAAATACGTTGCATAAAACAGTTTCCTTGCATAAGTTAATAAATGAAATCAATGGGGGTAACATAATTTATATATCCATATTTTATAATTCTTCTCCGCGTTCTCCACAGCACCCATTCGCGTTCTGAAGATTATTTCATTAAAATTTTAATGGTATAATCATTCTCAATTACACTTTGTAAACTGATGTTCTGTTTTGACCGTTTTTTTACCATTAGTCTGTTGGTGCATGCGTGCATTGCAACTTCGAAGCTCATCAGCACAAAAACTTTGTCTTTTCTTCTCATTGTACACGCGGGCCCCACACCACCTTTGCAAGTTGCCAGCACCCAGTGCCGAACTAAGTATTTTGTTCTACACATGTTGCACTACTTATTCTGTACTGTTATGTAGTGAAACCACAATTCCTTGTCCCCATATCCGTTCAATTTCTCTCAATACTATATTATTTTTCAACCCGTACCCTGCACCTCCGTACACTTTTTCCATCTTACAATTTCTTTTCATTCTTTTGATTCTTTCATTTTTTACATCGTATCTCTTTCTTATGTCATAAGTATTATCGTGAAATTCCCATTGTAAAATCTTTTTTTAAGCATTCTATGTATATAATTCTTATTCACTCCTACTATTTGTATAAAACCAACACCATTTATCCACATTCATATTCAGCCTTCATTATCACTTTTCTATTAGTCACACATCCTCTCAAGAGTAGAAACACAGTGCCGGTCACCCACCCAGCGAGGTCATCCGACCAGACTGACGGGCGCATTGGAGCAACGCCACAGTTCCCAACGGGCTTCGAGGGCGGAGGCGGAGGCGGAGGCGTCAATGGCCGTAGCCAGTACTGGACGTCAATGCAAGGTAGCTCTGGTATTGCCGTTGCCAACAATGGAGATGACAATGACAGAATAACGATGGCTTTAATAGTGACTCGGGCGATATTGGTCATGGAGACGCCTACTATGTTAGTCGTCTCCAAAACTAGTAAGAAATCGATATAGGATCTCGATATCTAGATATAAATACTGCTGGAAGAATATCTTATATTTGCATTGGTTTGCACTACACTGTACGCCACCCTCAAATCATTTTAAAATGTTTACGGTCCTTTGTGCACTGACCAATGAATTTGGGCTCAGATGTTCTGACTTCTGTGTCGGTGATGACGACTGATGGAATCATTTACTGCGACAATTGTGGTAAGAATTAGGTCGACAGTGCCGGCGGCGTTGGCAGTGACGATGACTTTCATCACGATCTTATTGACGGGCGTTTGAAAGGAAGCAGAGGGCGGGCAGGGCAGCGGGAGTGAATATCCAGCCCCGCGCGTCGCCCGCTCGCGGGGTCGGCGTATTTAGACCAAGGCTTGCCCTGCGCCTCCCAACTCACGGGCGCTACCCCGCCACGCCTCTCCACGGCCGCACCGCAAAGTCAAGGCCACGTGGCAGATGCAGAGCCCGGCCGCCGGGAGGCCTCCGGTGCACAGGGCCCTGTGGGGGCGCGTTGGTTTGTTTTACAATGTGCCGAGGTGACTGGTTTAAAGGCGAATTACTGCTGGAATGCTAGGGACCGTACGGAAATTTAAAGCTATTTGTGGTTTATGAAAACCCGTCCACTGCTATTATTGAGCGTCATTTTCTTCAGTCATGATTTTCAGAGTATGTATAGATAAGGAAATAGATTTATTTATTTTGAAAATAAATTTCTTCATACGCTAATAAGGAAGTATGTCGCTAGAATAATGTTTTGCATCATTTGGATTGTTTCTTATTAAACAATTGGCCACCCACAAAACACTTCAAAATGTTTACAATTCGTAGTGACACTCCTTAAAAGCAGTAGGATTTATTTGTTCGCAATTTAGAATGAGTTTTAATTGTTATGGAATTTGCAACTAATAAACGAGATTTTCTGACATCTACCTATCATTTTAATATTATTTAAATCCATGTGTACTTATTAATACTTATTATAATTATCTATTGCGTATGTTTTAATATTTGAAATAAATACTCTTGTCTACAAAGTGGACTTGTTTGGAAATATAACGATGTATCGTGGTGTTTCTATAACATTGTTCAAAAATACTTTCTGAAATAATACTTTGGTTCTCTCCGGGATCTCACAAATTCTACGACTACGATAGATGTTCTTGTACGTAGTGTTTCAGGCACCTTGATTGACAGGCGATTTTGAAACTGACATATTATTTGCCTATGCTCTAACTTAACATAAAGTCACGTATTTTGTATTCTTAACATCGTTTCAAACATTTGTTGTGTAGGGAAATTCGTTGTTTTTAATGTAATCCATATTTACTCTCACTGTTGCGCTCTTCGCGTCTGGACATGATACAACGTGTTCGTGGTCGGAGTGGATCAGCCATAAATTTGCCCTAATAAGAGAGTAAAAGAATTCATTTATTAGGTTTTTTAAGTTAAAATAATTCAATCACGATAGCAAAAAGCGATTTAATATAAATTATAATACATTTATGACTTAACACGAACTAGCTTCCAGGAATATTCCCCATCAAAAGTTGTACACACAGCAACAGAATATACAAAATGTACAATTTTTTTAAAAAAAATATCATAATGTGTATTCACATGTATTTTTACAATTAGTGTATGGTACTTAGTTCATAACACGTGATAATGGATGACCTAGATATAAAGATATTAAGCAGCCAACTTGATATTAGTCAAGACGGAGAGCTGGAAAATAAGGGAATGGAATCAATACGGTGCGTTTCAAATCTGATTGTTCATTTAGGAAAGTTTAGAGTTCTTGTGAGCAATTAGTACTGTTAAGATATATTCACCTCGATTTTTGTATGATGTTCGTAGACCGCGCAGATTGCCCACTGCGCGTCCGCGAGCAGACAAGCGAACGCGTGATGTGGCCGGGGGCCTAACTGGGGCACTTTGTCCGCGATGGAACCCGTTTCGCAGGCCCGGCCCGGCCCAGCCCCAGCCCGGCCCGGTGCGTGGGCCCGTAATGGCCGTTTGTGCACCCAGACGACGCCGCGGCGTCATACTCCGACCTCTCTACACACATCAACGAAACGCTGCGTTAAAGATAGCCCACTTAGCGAGACTTCTGGGGCGAAAGGGTCGTTATTCAGGGGCTCTTACTCCAGCCTTCACGGATTTTGGTAATGGAGAACGGGGTCAGGAGCATTTAGAAGAAAAACAGCAATTACAAGGAAGGTTCTTTAATGTTAGACTAGATTAAAAACACTTCTGCTGCTTTAATTAGACTAGAAATAAAAAGTAGTAAGTTGAATAACCCGAAGTAAGGACATTGTCCTTTACTATTGTAATAATGTTATATATTATGGGAAGAATATATTCTCGAGCATTGTGTAGATTGCTTTGACAGTTCGTGGAAAAGTGACTTAAAGATTGTTGTGTGTGCAGGAGACTACTGACAAAACAATATATATTTTGCACCACATTTCTGTCGAAGCCGCTGGAATTTATTTTCTCTGATGTACAACACCCGGCTCTGGCAGAATTGAATGCCAAACGACTGACAGTGAACATCAATTTCCCTTTTTCACAGAAGCAGGGACATCTTCCATTAGTACGAAACAGAGTAGCAAAAAATAAAAGATTTATCTCCGTTATCATAAATGCGTCAAGCAACAGTTTCTATTGTCATATATGATTTCAAAATTCACTAAGTTTATCATAAGTTCTGTTTTCCCCGAGAATTTTGAGTCGGGCTTAATCAACCCAGCATTTTATGTAAATATTCGAACTTATTATTGCTACAAATAATGCATTATATGTACTTACAAAAGACGAAGAGACAGAACTAGAAATAGAGAATTGAAACCAAAGATTCTTGAAATTCAGCAGTAGAATCGAGATTCAAAAGATTGGTAAGAAGGTTCGAAATCGTCCGTTTCATTTCTTGAATTCTGCAAATTTCGAACAGAACTTCAATGTTCAAAAATCGAATTTGTCTGTCTCAGTCTAATATTTGCAAATGATTTGAATTAATATTGGTTTAAAATGCATCACGTGTCTTAACATTTAAAGACAATGTGAGACTGACAAACTTATTTTTGAAATTCAAAGCAGGAAAATTCGTCATATCTTTCTCAGCTATTCCGCCTGAGATATGCTTTGGTAGTGTTATTGTTTCTTTTTTAATACCATATTTCTATGTGAATGGTTCAAAGATTGAAGAGGGGAATTTGAGGTTTGAGATCACTCCAGAGTCTTAGTTTCCTTGCAGAAAAAATAATTTGTGGCATTTTTTTCCCACGAGTATCGATGCCTAACCAAGGGGGTGAGTGACAGATTGATTCTGGACACAACAACTACCTACATTATTACTACCGCAAGTGAAGTGCATGTGCAAGTGAAGTGAAGTTCTGGCAGGTGGCAGAGTTTGTACTTCTCTACAAAGATGCAGTGCCAACCTACAAGTCGACATGCGGGTCTCCCCCCCCACACACACGCACACATACACACAAGTACTATCTCCCACTGCGAGGCATAACTCCAGCCGGGGGAAGTTTAAGTCCCCGTTCCTCCCAACAAGTGTGGTTACCTAGTGCATGTCAGTGTGTGTTTGTAAGGGAGGAAGAAGGGACAAGGTTGACTAAGGGTGATGGCGCGCTGGCTCTCGATCTATTGTTAGGCTACTGCTTCAGCACTGGGGTGATGAAGCCATGGATAACTACCGACCAGAGCAAGCCGCTAACATTCTCCTCCAGGCAGAGGTTGTATTCGACCTACCTATCTAGCTACTAATGAAAGTCGCTCACCGTTGAAAGTCAAACTCTAGGACCTTTCGACCAGCGATGCTGCGAAAGAAACCGTTTTATCCGAGCTATCACAGCCGGTTTGAGATTCGAGAACTTTCTAGTCGAAGTTCCCGTTTCCTGAAGAAAGTTTTGAATTTGTCCCCCTCTTGCCACAAGCAGCTGAGTCTACGCAAGCGCCACTAAATCCTTGTTGGCTAGTTCGTGGCCGTGGTCGGCGGGCGGGCGGGCGGGGCGAGAGG
>BOPP01000009.1:18034085-18083009 GCA_017312745.1 Gryllus bimaculatus | reverse complement strand
CGAACGGTCCACGACGAGACAGCGGCGCCGCGGCGCGCGGGCGTTGACTCCGGCGGCAGCAGCGCCGGGAGCGCCTCCTGCGGCGACAGACGCGCCCGACGGCGCAACTGCCCACCGCGTCACTCGCGGACGACATCTTCCTCCCGGGGAAACCTGTTGTGCGTGCGCTCACTGTCCTCTCAGTCTCCTCTTCACACGTTTGCACCAATGCAAATTTTGCAGGAGGGCTCCTGTTGAAAATTATGCAAATGCTCCTTGCATGTTGAAAATTATACGAGAAAATGTAGTGTATCTAAAACTGCTGCTACTATTTTTAACAAATCATTGTCGTACTTTTAAAGAAAGATGAATTCGCCTTACATTGTACAACCACTACGAAATAATATAGTCATAATCGATTGTCAATTTATAGATTCCTTCTCTCTTGCATGGTAATTTCTATCCGCAGATTTGGTTTGTTGAACTTTTCACCAAAAGTACATTTGATTTGATTTCTATTGTGAATCTTTTAATGTTTGCCATCCACGGATTTCTTTCAGCTCCACTTTTAGAAAATCTCGTTATGCTGTGCTTTAGGATGCTGGTTGCCGACTGCTGTGCCCGGACCTTCCCTTGTCTTCGTAGTGGCGCCACTCTCCTTCTCTAAAAAATCACAATTGCCGTATCTACTCTCTCCTCGCTGCACCCCCGTCATGTTCACGTCCGTCGTGTCTGCTTTCGACGCTGTTGCCGTCCCCGTCAGAAGAACCTCTTGTCGTAATGTTTCCCCTGCGCGCGCGGGCAGAATACCTCCCAAGCGGAGGAGGCCGCCGTCCACCCGACCCTGCCTCCACCCTGCCCGCCGCCCACTGCCGCAACGCCGCTCCGTGGTGGGAAACCAGCCGAGTGCCTCTGGGTGACGTGCGCGCCGCCCCGAGCCCTTCTGCGACGCGGCTGCCCCGCCACAAACGCCAACGACGTCTCTTTCATGTTTTGGGAGAAGCTGTGGGAAGGAAGCGAGGTCGGTCGTTTGTTTCCTTCCTAATGTACTTTGCCAGGAAAGATTTCTATGAACTTCGCACACTGGCTTTCAATTATGTTGAATGGACTCCGCCTTACTATTAATATCAGAACAAAAAAAGTTAGTGTAAAAGCTTTGAGACGTGAAGAATCGAAGGTTATGTGTGACGTCTAGTATTTAGGGATTCATGCATCGATTTCAAGAGCTTCATGGGGCAATTTTAAGAGATGTCGAGTTCAGTATTATTTTTACCAGAAAATACACGAGAGTGTCTTAGTATTCTGTACGTTCGTGTTACATATAATGGAAATAAACTCGGCCCTGCATATCAGAATCAATTAAAACAATCAACTACTTGATAAGTGAGATGAGTCATGTCTTTAGTAACCATAATGTACTTGCCATAAAGTGTAAGATGGTGGATCTGAAGATTAAGAATTGCTGCAACCCTTGACCGAATAAGAACAGAGGTTCATGAATCACCCTCAGAAGAATTCTATATTAGGTTCAAATCCTTCTTTCTTCAATTATTGCACATAGTATTCCCAATACAATTACAAACTAACATCATCTTCAGCATTATATTTTCCAAGCATCTTGTCTCAGTAATTCAAGAAATCACTGCACTTCCAAATATTGAAAATTACAGTAGTCTAACAACTCTACTTATGTCTAATTTCACTCATAACTTGCACCTCGTGTGATGAAGCAGCTCATAACTTGAACCTGTCGAGGAATATCCTTTTCCGTGAAACCGAATTGCTGTTGGCCTACCTTTCAGCGCAGAGGTGTCAATTAAGTCCAGTTGTCTGCAACCTTTATTAACATTCTTGCGTTTCTTCCCCATCACGTGGCGTGGCCTCGGGGCGTGGTTCGCGGAGACCCGGTTGTCCAGTCGCTGCCGCCATCTTTGTCACCGTTGCCACCCTCCATCTTTAGCCGGAAGCTTAGAGTTTGTTCCGGGTAGGGCGATGCCCCGCAGGTGGAAAAACCTTTTCAGGGAAACTAACGCAAACTAACGTGTAGCTCGGTGCCTGATCTCACGTTCCAGACAGGAACGTGATACACTGCAACAAACCAGAATATAACTTGCGCTTAGTTTTCGGGTCTCGGAAACGAACAAAACACATCCATCAATTCTCAGCCTCCTCCGCCGCATCCTGTTACCGCCACCTTCACTGCCACCACCCTCGTCACTGTCTCCAGCGACTTTCACTCTATCACCACAGCCAACACCGCCGTCACCTCCGCCATCACTAGCCATCCCAACCAACGCACTACCACCGCCTCCCCAGCTGATCGCCGACTGCAGCGCGGGACGTGCATGCGGTTAATGAGTATAATTGCGGTTTTCGCAAGAAACGGACGCCGCTTTTCGGGCAGTTCGCGGCTTGTTAACGGTCCTGGACCCTCCGGTTGTTGGAGGGCGACTGCAGGCGGCACGAGATGGGTCGACGCAGGTCGCTGGGGCGCGAGTCCGACCTCGCGAGAATCGCCTCGACGGTTGCGAGCGCGCTAACGCTTTCGGGACCGGACGTAAAGAAAAGTAAGGAAAAGTCTAAAGGGATAAAGAATGGAACCGACAGAGCAAAGAGATTCGAAATTTTTGTGTGAAGTATTGCATTGCTCGTGTGCTTTTTAAATTAACGTCTGATAAGTGATTGATTTGTGAGGTGTTCAGAACTAATCGCAGTAACGTGAAGTAATTAATCCTACTTTCTACATGCTTATATTTAACTATAACATAAATGTATTTTGCCTTAAGTTTATGAAAGTGATTAACATAAATTTCTCTTTTGTTTCAGGTAAGAAACGAAGCAGCGAATTTGTGCCCTTTGTCTAACGTCTCCAGCATCTATGCTAAGTAAGTTTAAATTCATATATAAAAATTAATTTGATTTTATTGACGAAGAACTATACTACACAAGTTTATGCTACTCAATCGTGATTATTATCAAACCAGAATTTCTTTACACGTTGTGTACTAACGTGCAATGTATTATAATAGAGGTCAAATTAAGCGTGCATTATATTCATAGCTTGCTTCCATATTGTGCGCGCTTCTCTCCACACAGGAAGTACACCTTCCCCCCCGATACGTGTTTCATGCCTTAAAGGAGACAAGTCACGGCCGGTTTGCTGTGCGAGATTTATTCTCACAGCATTTTCCCTTCTCAAGTATCTAGGATTGTTTGTATTCCGTTACGTCTACGCTCATAAAATCGGAGCAAGAGACTAGTCTTTCAAGTTCTGTAGTCGGAAGGCTACTTACTACCTTAAGAGAAGTCCTGATTTCGTAGCATAACGCAATCCTAAGAATGTAATTTCACTCTCGTCTAGGAACAACGTAGAAGTGATGCATTTGCTTATTTATTCCTTGAACTTGGAGGTACTTAAGGGAAAGTAAGGGAATTCCATAGCTTGTATTATTTCTTGTTGGGTATACGAGATGAAATGAAATGTTTTTTGTAATTTCATTTTTTATTAATTTTAACTCCATGATATTCTAGTAATTATCTTACATTACTTAGACGATCGCATTTACAATGAATAGAAGCCATTGTCGACAGTACGATACAAGTGAAGCAAACAAAGCGATAGGTTTTGTTCTCATTCATTTGAAATATAAATTATTTTGAAGTGTTGAAGTATATTTTGAAGTATTATTTTCTCAGTTCGTGTCTATTCGATACATCCATTTTTCCCACTATCACTGGCATGATCATAATGTATCACATCTTTATAGTGTTTCCTTTTTGCGATATTCTTTGCTTTTGCTCCGGTTGCAGCTTGAATTTTCCGTTCTTGCTTGGTCATATCATTGTGCATGTAGTAATCAGAACCTTTTAACTTATCTTATCCTTTAACACCTTCATTTTTCCCTGAAATGAGACCATTTTCACTTTAATCATTCTTCTACTCTCGTCTTTGCCTAAGATAAATGCTTTGTGAAAATTATTCAGTAATCCAATCTCTTGCTGAACTGCTCATTCTTCTAAGCCATTAATTTCTTATATAACATTATTTCCCACACATTACATTCAAGCGCACTTGCATCAATAAATATTTTCAATAAATAAATATTTAAATCTCACCCTCACCATCTTTCAGAACGAAGTCAATAACAAATCTACGGGCTTGAATCTATGGTGATGTAGATGAATGAGTTAAAATTAGTTAGTTCACCCCTGCGAGACTTTTGGGATGTGAAAACTCTACCCACCTTCACTCTCTCTTTGTATGAAAGAAAAATATAGTATTAAATCCTCTTTGTATGTGTGTTATATATTAATTTTATGTAATATAGTAAAAACATAAAACATAGTTCGAGAATGGGCTTGAATTATTGTATTATTTATTATAAAAAATAGGCAGATATACCCACGCAGTTAAATCGCATTGAATACATAATAGTTTAAGTTCACAAGAAACTGGAGAAAATCACTTGTCTTATGTGGATAACAAACCCCCAGAAGAGCCGAAACCTAAACTGTGCGCACAATGTCAAGATAGGGACAGTGGATGTATCCGGAAATGAGTGTTTCGGTTTGCATTTTTGCAAACCTGTCTGTTGTAGACGGGTTTCCTCAACAAATCTTTATCATGTGAAAGAACAATTCTCACATCTTCCTGAAATATCTTTTAATACCTTGTTTGGTTGTGTTTGAAAATCGAAAAATTAACTTTGCTTCAGAAATACTATAAGTCATTATAAAAATTCCCCAAGTTCTTTAATTTATTTGTTTAACATGGAATATTTGTGGCAGGAAGAAAGTAATTTTCCAAAAAGTTAATAATATAAATCAAAAAATGAACGTCACCAGAAATATTTTGCATACGATAGTCAGTTTTTAAAGATTAATTCTCTACTTCTGCACACTTTTCACACTGCACTTCACACTTCTGCACTTCTTTCTATGCGCATCAAATGCGCATTTTTACTGCAAACATTTTGTGAAATTGACCTTACTTAATTACATTTGACGTCAACTGTGTTGTCAACGTCAGCTTACATTCCAAGAAATCTTCTACTGATATTGCAGTTGGTCACTTACAACAAGTAATGAGCTGCAACTGCCGGCGTCACAGTGAACAAGCGAGCAATCGTGTTGCTAATCGAACGTGAAAAAACGAACTGCGAAATTCGCGACTGGATGTAATTGCAATTATTTGGCGTCAGATCATTACATTACATTACTCTGCTCATCCAGCTTCACTTGCGCTCTGAACACGGTTCCGGCGAGCGCGCTCACTTCCTAAAGCGACCCATTCTCAGGGAAATCAGGTCCGAAGAGTCTGCGACGCGAACAGTGAAGCAGGTAGCATCGGCGTTGGCTAAACTACCGGGCGCGTCGCAAGCTCATCAATCGTGGCTAGCCTGTGAATGAACCATTTAAAGGACTACATACACGCACAAGCCACACTTGCGCGCTTTTAAATCCTGGCTTGTCCCGGTTGAAAAGTTGTCGCCACTGCTTGTTGCCTGTTGATCGAATAGGTGCGCGAGATGAAGCAGCGACCACAAACCTATCTCAAACCCACCAAAAAGTTCCCCTCGTAAGTCTCACAAGCCTGACTTGTGCGCATGTAAATATGTGTCCTCTGCCTGTCCCCATTGGTCTAACAACGAAGCAGATAGCAGCGACGTCAGATTTACATCTGGCGCCTGGCAGGCTTGTCAAGCCAGACTTGCCCCTGGGTGCGTAGCTTACGGGACTGGGATCGCTGACCGCCACGATGACGCAGCGCGGCTGTGCGGCGTGCGGCAGACGCTCCGGGGCGCGGCGGCGGAGGCGGAGGCGGCGGCCTCGTAGCAGGAGGCGCGAGGAGAAACTCCACCTGCCGGGCCGGTCGGTCGGTTGGTCGGTCGCGCCGATCGCGGAGGACAGAGGCGGAGGCGGCCTGCACACGGCCAGCCGCGAATTAACCTACAAACGCTCCCCGCCCCCGGCGAGTGCTTCCGGAAAGCACTTGGCGCCCACGGAAGCTGGAAGACGCTCGGATTGCTCCATGCATTGCTCGCCGAGGCCTAAGCAGCACCGTTCACCCCGCTCACGACCCACGTTCATTTTAAATGTATTGCTATGTTATTCAAGGGAGCTCCAACGTTATTCGGTATAAGATGAAAAATTGCTAATACTCTTTTCTTGGGGTCATAGATCTTTATATCAGTTTAAGTTGTGGCGGCACTCCTAACTATTGTGAACGAATTAATGATTATATGATTTTGCGGAAAATGTCATGTATTTGCTTTACCATCCACAACAGGCTACAATCCCATTACAGAAACAAGTATGCTTTCTACAAAATGCGTAATGTAAATTAACAATTGAGGCATCCAGTGGGAGAGGGAGCTAACCCACAAAATTCAAAATATCGATTTATGAACGTATTTGGCAACGAACACATTAAATATGTCAATAAATTGATGTTTTTAATTTTATGCGTTAGCTCCCTCCCCCACAGGGTGCCTCAATTCTTTTCTCAGAAATAAACAAACTAGCAAACAAAAAGTATATAAAATGATAATCTAGACTTGATATGGTTCAGTGATCAAAATATATTTTAGTTTGAACGTATTTACAATGCTTCTGTTTAAAAATTTTAGTTTAGCAATGTTACAAGCCCATTGAAGAAACAAAATATTACAATCTAACCAGCAAACTTGTTCAAGAACTTGCAACTCTTTAATTCTATTCGGCACACAACCTACGTATTCGGTTCAGTCTTGGCAGCCACACGAGTAGACGTGCCTGCCGCTCCTGTGGTAGTTAGTGCTTATCGCAGAGTGCCAAGATAAAACCAAGCCAAGAAGGCAGCCGGTGACAGGTCTATGGTGTGAAAGTGCACCTTACGAACTTTTGTTCAGATTTGTAGTCAAAGTGAAATTAGAATTACTAGTGAAGAGAACCACATGTTAAACGGCGATTTCCCCCCTAGGCGGACATACCACCAGGTCAGTGCAATATTAAAGAATGAAAATGAAGATGAAATGTATATAGACCCAAACAGTGCTCCAGCAACTATGGAGGACGAGTTCGCAAACATTCACCAATAATAGCAGCAACTACTACAACAATATGAATTGACGCAAAATCAGCTTCACGAGCAAATACAGCAAAACCAAATGCTGCTTTATCAAATCCTGACTGCCAATAGAATGGAAAGTATATTCAGTAATCGTAATAAAATAATACAAATAGAAGATCTTAATGCAAAAAATCAAGCATGGGGCTATCGTATCACCACCCCTTAAGGAAAAATATTATTAGAAATAACCATCAAAAATTTTTGGATAGTGCATGCACCCACTCAACCTTCTCATTATCCGTACAATGAAAACATTAAACCGGATATATTTGACATAGCATTAACGCCAAATGTAAGCTGGTCCATGTATCAGTACGCAATACCAGCATTAAATTCGGATCATAACCAAATATTCATACCATTCAATCAAAAACCTCCAGCAATTACTACTTATAATCCGCTAATACATGGTAAAATAAATGGGAACTTATTTCAGAACCAAATAATGAAATTGGATTACTGTTCTAAAATCCTAAATACAATAAATGATATTGGCCAATCAATTCCTTTGAAAATAATATAAAAAGTGCAACAAATTAATCAACCACTATAAAAACCAACACGCACAAATTAATAATGATTCCTTTAACAACTGACATAACAAATTCAATTGCCTTGAAACATAAAATAAGCAGTGTCATATCAGCCAATGTTCCTCGATTAAAACTATATTAAATTCTCTAAGCAAAAAAGTTAAAAACAAACCAGAAGAGTATAGATTCTTCCAATTCGACAAGTATACTTTCCAACTTCAACCATATTCTTCATAACTTTGGACAGCAATAAAAATAATAACCAATGAAAAATATAAAATCATATACTTACATCAAATAACACAACAGTCACTACTGTTATAAAGAAAGCTGAACTACACATTTTAAAGACAACTTCACAAATAATATAACTGGTAATGTCACATTTGCAAACAAAATTAATTCAGAGCTTTCGCCACCCTATTCCAAAACTCCAGAAATAATTTAATTCATTTCCCAAACAGAAATCCAATTATTAATCAAAAATCTTAATTAATTATATGAGTAATTGCCAACAATATTGTTGATTACAATAGCAGCTTTCGATGGTTTAGCCATCATCACTAGTTTTCTGCTGTATGGAAGCCACAAAACGACTACAAGTTTCCATACAGCAGAAAACTAATGATGGATAATATAATTATATATGGACTTACATGTACTCGTATAATTATTTCATTATAAATGCCAAATAAACTCACCACAATACCAAAAATTTGAAGAACAAAAACTCTCCAGGCCTGCCAAATTTAGGGAGGTACAGAAAACATCAATTTAAATAAACTACAAATAATTCAAAATAAGTAAATAAATAAAAAAATAATAAAAACTAAACAACAAATAATCTTCGCTGGACGCACCTTGATTTATCCGCAATGAGTAGATTCAAAAATAACTCCCTATATGGCCAATAAAACAACGGATATACAGACTCTTCCCGCGATTCTATACCAACCTATCATTCTGCCTTACAAACCGACAATTTAAATTATAGGTTCCACTTCATACTCGTATCCAAGATTTAAAAGTGGGCATTCCAAGAACTTACTTCGTCCTCCGTAAAACAACAAAAAAGAAAGCGGTTAATAACAACAACTTAGAAATAAATTCGAGAAGTTACAGGACCCTTCCTGGACACTCCTATGCAATTCATTAATATTTAATTGTAAGTTAAAAATATGTAAAAAATGCCGGATGTTACCAACTTTATATGGAAACATTACGTATGATTCAAAACCTTGAATGATCTAACAGACCGAACAAGGATTAATAAATTTGAAAAAAAAATGTATTCGTGCCGATCTCTATCTATTAACAATCGCTATATTTTCACTCTGATTTCCATCTGTCAACCACAATATTTATAACACATCACAGGCATCCCCATGCACTTAATTACAGATCGTTAGATAATTTTCATAAAAACCGCAATTCCGGCATCCCTGTCAGCCTGTTCTCCCATCAGAATTACAGGCTTCACATTCGTTGCAAACGACCCTTTGACAGCCGCGACTGTCACGATCACACAACCACCAATGTCAGCGGCGACCGTGTGACCACAACACCGCATCCCAGAGGCAGTGCGTCATCGGGTAGTGCCAGCACCGAGTAGAAACGTTGCAATATTTCCGATACTTTGCCTGTTGTCGGCATATCATTTTATACCAAAAAATTTTGAATAGCAGTGTCAATTTATAATTAGACGATATTTGCATAGAAAAATTGAAATGTAAAATTGAAATGTACACGGCTTTTGCGTAGAGTTGTAACAGATAAAACAAATACTAATAGCACAATTATTGTATTCAAATTATTGAAATATAATCTGCTTGAGAAAACAAATATTTATTGTTGCCATGAACTATATACGTCATTAAAATATTCAGGAATGTGTTTAAATAGTTATAGAAATAACATTATTTCCTTGTATTAATATCATGTATCAATTGCAATGATAATTGCCACTTCAGATCCAATAATATATGAATATTGATAAACAGTTCTTGAAATACAGTGACTTTCAGAATTGAACGTACACCTTTAATAATACATGCATTCTTCTCACTTGAATTTTTCTAGAAATAAAATATGTTGTTTTGGTATTTAAAGTTTCCGGAAGAACTAGTGCAATTTGAAAGCAAAAACATGTTTTATTAGGTGTAAAATTAAATATTTTCTGTGTAACCTACATATAGGTGTTGCACAGAATTGAACGTGCACCATCACAAGAGCGCTTTGAAACGTACCCGTTGAAATGTTTTTCTGGGCACAAAGTGGTGCCAAGCAGATAAGTCGATGGTGAAATTTGCGAAATGTAATATCGAATTGAAAATGAAAACGACAGTGGAAGAACGAAGACTTGTTTTAAATTTAGCGGTGAGAGAAATCACTACAAGGTATTGGGAAGACAGTGGGAAGATCTCATTGAACTGTTCAAGGTAGAGTGGACAAATTCAAGTACGATGGCAGATTAATAAAAGGGATAGAGGCCAAAAACATATGCACAACAAACGGGAGAAAAGAAATATTGTCGATCACATCCGAAGGGTACTACAAGACGTAGGTTACAACGGGATAGTAGTCAAGAAGAAGTCTTGAATTAGTAAGGAAAATCTGCCCAATATACTGCAGTTCCGAAATAATACAGAAACCACCCGTTGGGGTTCTGGGGATCTGTGATATTCCAGGATGAAAATAAGCTCAAGATATTTGGATCAGACATCATCAAAATTCGGCAATATGTATTCCACTTTGAATCTTCTTACATGATGTACGGTCAATTTTGAGAGTCATTGCAATTTTTAATTCGATCCCATTCTATTTTAGACAGTACTCCAATTTTTTATATTTAAGAAACAAGAAGTTAACTTTGGAAATTTTAATGCCTTTTGTAATCTTGTTGTGTTTTATTATTTTTCAAATGTAAAAATTGAACTGCCTGGAATAAAATGGGATCAAACTAAAACTTACTCTAAGAATGTTAGCAGACAGTTAATTTAAAATTGATTTAATCGATATTGTGTTCTCTTTTTGGAACCAAAAGTGTTCTTGTAATTGAGTACTGCAGGCAGCTTGGACGCGTTGCAACCTAGAGCCACCGCCACCGCCGCGTCTAACGCGGTGCATCCCGGCTGCGGCGCCTGCGCTCGGAAGCGGCTGTGAAAACGCAGCAGATCATTGCTGGAAGGCTGCCTACAATTTGAAGGGAGCCGAGAGCGTAAGAAAGCGGAGTGGACTGATTTTCAAGAAATTGCTCTAGAAAGTACATACCAAAGTACGGCTTCGAATGCATTACATTTCTCTTGTTATGACATACCGGGTCATCATCGTATCTGGTGTTATAAAACATTTTTCATTTTGGTCAATCTTGTAATGAATACGGAAAAAATATTTTATTAAACTATTTAGTGAAGAAAGGAATCAAAAGTATTCTGTTATTAAGAGAGTAAGTTAAATCAGCGAAACGCATATGTAATAAATGTACATCTTCAAATTTCACAGTTAAATTAAGCTAAAATGTGAGGAAAGGACTCTTTTTTCAAAACGAGTGTGTTTATTGTTCCAAATGTTCCTATATTACTATTTAGCAAAATTATACCGCAATTCCGATTTGCAGTATATTTGATGGCCGTCACAATAAAAATAAAAATTAAATGCGTATTACCGTTAAGAGAAAGTTATAATAACCACTTGTACAACATTTTTATAACATCTCTATTACGATATAAAAATGTGTTAAAAGAGTTTTTATGAGAAATGCCAATCAGATTTTTTAACTTAAGTTCAATAGGAAACGAATAATGGAATCCAAAATGGCCGAGAGCAAGTGCGTAGAAAGAAACTAGAGTGTGCAGCAGATGGCAGAACACCCGTGAAGACCAGAAGCCCTGGAAAGATAAACATCGCCCCGCTAAAACGTGTGCGCCTCCAGGGCTCTTGAGACGCGCGTCTCGGAACGGAGTCGCTGCTAAGCCCTGATTACCCAGGCAGGGGTGGCCCATGCGGCTGGGCACACGAACAGCATTAATCGGGCAACTGCAGTCGAAGGAAGAATATAATAAAAACAGCGCAAACGTACCTTCGAGAAAATCTACTACATGCTTTAATATAACACAAACCAGTTGGAATGTTGAAAGTACACTCAAGGGATAGATTTGTTGACTCGTAGCGCGAATGTTTGCTTAACAACTGTTATATTGTATGTTTAAGGACATACTTGTGTTTTATTATGATACATTAGGAATGATGAGAATTATGGTTGCGACATAAAATGGTAAATGAAAAATAGCTTACAATATTCTTAGTATTATATCAAGTTAATTAGACTTAAGAAATTAAGAAAAAGCAAATATGAAGATTCATATTCACGTAATGAGAACTAATCGCTACTAAAACCTATTCTGAACGAAATATTCTTATTAATACCACTACAAAGGCTACTTTATAATACGAATTGGGAATAAACAAAATATCTCGACAAAGGTTTTCGCTTCAGCGTTGGCCATCCCTGCGGTAAGTCGTGCAGCGGAGCTTATTCAAACAGCATTCCCGAGAGAGAATTCAACAGCAAGCAGGGCCAGGCCTAGCGTTTCGTCTCCCGTCGAGTGGGCCCAGAAGGACTGCCAGACTCTCCCGGCTCCCCCGCACGCAGCTGTTTCCCGCCAATTCCGTACCGTGTTCTCTGCGTAGGTGCGCTCGGAACTTCTCTGGATTCAACCCTTCTTCCCAGTCCCGTAAACTTCTTATTTACGGTAAATTCAATTAAAAATTATTTTAATGTAAAATTGAAACAAACATAAGTTAAATTTTAATTTCCTAGTTTTTCTAATTTTTGTTATCCGTATTTTCACATTGATTATTATTTAGATTGATAGAATAGGGTATTGTTTCGCCATTTGCTTGATGTTGATCGGAGAAGCGAGGGAAAACTACCGATCAGAACAGTCAGCCGCTAGAATTCTCGCCCAGTCAGCGGCTAGTGGTGAAAATCTGTCCATCGTCGGCACTCGAACCCCTGGAACACCGGTCAGAGGCGTTGCTGTGACATGTGTTGATACTCGTACCCTGAACCACCACAGCCGGAGGCGCATTTGTGTTAAATTCTATATACGCAAAACTGAAATATTATTAATGAAAAAATGTACATGAAAGAATCACGGCTGAATAAAGAGTGAAAATGAACATCAAGTTCGCGTCTACTTGTGGTGGGACGCAAGTAGCCCGCGCCTAGCCTTCTCAACCGTTCGTCTTTTAGTTCCTGTAAGTAGGTGGCAGCGTCGCCGCCAGTCCCTGCCCGAGCGCAGCCTCGGCTTCGCCTTTCGTCGGCGGAGACGCGCGCCGGCAGGTGGCCCGGGGCCCGGGGCACGTCAAGGCGAAGCACACGGCCTCTGCCGCGCAGCCCATGCCACGGGCGGGAGCGCTTCCACACGCATTCGCCAACTGTTTTCATTGACGAATCCACGTTACTGTCATAGGCGTCACCAGAACCAAATTATTGAGGGGGGATTCAAATAGATCAGGTACTGGGGAGGCCCCTCCACCTACCAAAAAACATTGCGGACATACGTGCCCTCCCCCTGGTGACTCCCCCATGGTCACTATCAGTGGCGATGTATCCACATTTTATTTGCGAAGAAACAGGCAAATACTTAATATCTTATAAGGTATACCTTTCTCATTTTGACTTAACCTTTCAGTTTAACTTTACAATCAAGTTAGGTAACACTGACGCGATATAGATAATACTGTGCGTAAGATGGTGTTTTGTGGCGTTTGCACATTTAAATATTACATTGAAACCGACATCCATGCATTAAAATGATTAATGGTTCGCTAAACGAGGAAAGCTGTGTCATATCCATGTCCTTTCTGCAGCTTTCACTGCTGCAAGTCTACCGACACCAATGAACCATTCCTTTCTTAGAGGATTGCTCTCCAAGTATTACATTGATCGAATGCCCATAGCGTCAATCTGTGTCAGTGCTACAAATATAAATTGAAGTAAAGTAAATAACAAAGAAGTTAATTTGGGAAGAAATAATAGAATCCTATACAAAATATTTGCTGGGTCTGTGTCTCTAATTACAAAACTATTGTATTGTATATTACATTATTTACAAAGAAGTGTTTATTATCATAGTATGCAACGCGACATAATAAAATACTTTGCCGTTATTAATCAAAAGTTCAGTTTTGGCTGATGTAGCGCTTGCCATAATATTTTAAGAGTTGGATACTTCGAACTTAATTGTAGTTTGTGCCATTCACATAAAAATCCATAAATATACAAAATTAAATAACATATACTAATAAGTTACATTTATTCGCATGAATATACTTCGAATTACGAAAACAATAATTGAAGGAGAAATGTTCATAGAGCTACTATATGTATATAGTAATGAGAAAAATGTAAACACCTATCGATGAGATACCCAATTCTGTCTCTCTGGTTTACAAAAAATACATAAACCTAGTTATCACTATGCTGCCCTTTCTACTTTAACTGATCTACCTGCAAATTGTAAATTAATAAATGTTTGCTAATACATGAGAAAGCTCATGGCTGGTCTTTGAAATCGATTCTTCCGGCAGATCTTACACTTAAATTCCATACGCACAGTTCGAACTCTTATAAAGCTCCAACGTAAGAGGAAGACAAAGTCGCCCTCGTGTTAACACGTCAGAATGAAAATACGATGACAGAAGAACGTCGCACTGCAAGTTGCCCTACGACTTGACGCTGGCGACAAGAAAACCGTTCCGGCACTACAAACACGTCCCTGCTTTATAAGGCGGCCGCTTCTAGAGGCCAGGAGCCGCGAACAAGAAAACACTTCTACAGTAGCTTACTGCCCGTTCTGTATTTGACTCCACACATCTGTTTACATAGCTTGTCCCGGGAGTCGAGATGCTAATCGGCACACGAGTCATTTGCACATTCGCTCGGATTGACTGAAAATCTTGCGACGTTTGCATAGCCAGTTTTTGCGCTTTAATGAAGGGTCTTTGCGAATCTGCAACGATTTTTAAGCATCAAGAGTCCTAAACAACTTGATGTGTCTGACGGGGGGTTGAATTACTCATTAGTGTGCGAAATGTAGTTTTCTATATTTCTACTTCAGGTCTTTCAAATAATTTCTCGTGAAGAAGATTAATTGTTTGCACAGAAGATTTATACAACAAAGATGAATGAAGTATCTAGGAATATTTTTCAGAACCGTTTTCAGATAAATATAATGGAAAATTTCAAGCCCTCTTTGTAGTCTCTTTTGTGCCAATATAATAAATAATTTGATTATAAAAGATAATCTTCCAATAAGAAAAGTATTTTTAAACTTCCAAAGCTCCTAGCAAATAAAAAAACGCCGGGAATGCAATGACTGCACAAAATAAAAATATTAATATCTCCCTTGTGAATCGAACATACGGGCAACACGACTGCACCGAAGTTGATATGCGTCATTCAAGCCAAGACGAAACAAAATATAAACATTTTTGTTCACCTTCACCCTAGATATTACGAATACCTGTCGAACGAGATAGTCAGATGGTCGTGATCTACTTGTAAAGTAGCAAGCGCGGCGTAACAAAGCAGAAATACCAAAAGGCTTTTTCGTTCGCGGTTTGCGGTGGCGTTGCAGCGCAGACCGCAGGGGCGGTGTTTGCGCCTGGCGGAGTACTCCCGCGCCCCGGTTCCTCGCCCGCCACGTGCAAAACGACCCCGTCGCTCGAAGCACGTCGCAGCCTCCTTCGCAATCGGATCGAGAACATCCTTTTTGCGCGAGAAGCCAAATTATGGTCGCGATTTGGTGAAAAGAATTGTAAACGAGCTTTGCGTCTTGAATACATTTGAGAGAAATCAATTGGCTAGTTGGTAAGAGCGATATGGTATTTAAAGGATTGTCACAAACTCCGTTGCAAATGGGCAAATTCCTCGACACGTTCAAAGCATGCCGATTTGAGACTGTCGTACCTTTGGAATCCGATCAGAAACGCACAGTACTCGGTCGAGTTTTGTTCCAGGTATGAAATCAATGGCAACATTATAGTCTCGTTTTGGAACGTTAAGGTGCTTCATTTATCGTTCAATGAAAAATTTGATTGTACTAATAGACTTTGATTGTACTAATTTTTAATGTGCTCTTATACTATAACTTCCAGAGTTTTCTGTTCAAGGGGTTTTCTGTATTGTTTGGCTATTATTGAAGGAAATAGAACTGTCTTGAAAAGCATATCAGTTCAGTATTTGTTTTAGGTAAAAATAACTAAAACTTCCACTTTTTAGAAGGCGTATCCCGATTGCATTCCGGGAAGTGTTTTGGGACAGAGAAAACAATTTGGTTCAGTTTTCATGAAGCAAATAGATACTCTCGTACCAATGGAGAGGAAACTTCAAACACAAGTAAACGTGGCAGGAACTTTAGATTTGTTTTTTCTAACTTAAAATAATCAGAATAAAAATAATTATATTTAAGAGAGGACCATGACCACGTTGTTTCTCCTCTTTAGAGGACTCCACGGTATATAAGTAAAAATGAGTTTGGATAAATTAAGAATATTAAATACAGTTCCAAAATAACAAGAGTTTCTTACTATAGCTGACATAACAAGAGTAATTCAAAATGAACAACTTTAAAGGGAGCATTTTTATTATCTTTCATATTTAAATATGAAAGCGAAAGAGCGATATTAAAAGTAGTTATACCCTGGCAAACTCTTCTCTCTACGCATGAGGAAAACCCATAGGATGCAATTGGGTTGTGCCTTTGGAGAAGAAGACAAGTCTTCGGAAAGTATGACCGCGGGATGCAATCAGGATACATCCGTGCGAGCTGCACTCATCTGTCAAGCAGCATTGCTTGGCAGGCGCTTGGTGGCATCTGCGCGGCCGTGGACCGACGCTTCACACTTGGCGCGCCTCGCCCCGGGATTTGTGCCACGACCGCGAGCAGCTGCGAGTCATAGATGTATCGATAGACATGATTAGGTTTATTTGGAGCGAATGAAGGAATATTATGACAGTTAGACTCGTGCATTTCATTTCATATATTTGAACGACTAACATTACCGTCAATAAATTAAAAAGTACATTATTCATACCCCTTGACTCGCTGAACTCAGATGTAGCAAGAAGAGACCCCATGTAGGAGAAATTTGACAAGCAAGCAGAGCTTTTAGAACGTGATGGAAGAATACCACTACAGTTGGACTCATTATTTCATAGTTGTATTGTATTTAAATATTAAAACATTATTGAATAACTAATTGTTCTTACAATGATTATTTGACTTCTTTAGCAAATTCTGTAAAAGGATTGCAAAAACATCTCTATACACGTGGCAATGCATACCACCATTACATTAAAGCGCACTTCACTTCCTAATACAATATGTAATTAATAATGCATTTTATAATTTTATTTTATGCACCTCATTTCTCACCATAATTCTTTGTTTATAGTGTAATATTGAAAAAACTCTGCGATAAGATTACAGAAATAGTAATAATGAATTCTAATATCAGATTAGAGGGCACATAAATAATTTAAGAAACAATAGTTTATTTTTGCATTTGCGAACATGAACAAAAATGAGTTAAGAAAATTGCTGTAATCACCTTTGTCAACCCCTTTTCCGATGGCGAGATGGGGATATAAAAAAGAGTATTAAAATACTGATTCACCCCTATAGAACGTGCACCTGCCCTGATAATCAAATCTGAGCCCCGATGGGGTGCATGTATCACGTGGCGCTATAATGGCCGATGATAGAATTAACTCTTAAGTCTGAATATACAGTATTATTGAGTTTTATCTTCAATGTTTATTTTTAATATTGAAGACAACATATTTCAATTTTCAAACGGGAGGCGAATAACGAAATAAAGAATAAGAAACCAATTAGAAAATAATGAAACCGGTCCTAATAATGTGCTATCATGTACGAACCCTTTTTCTACCCAACGATAAAATTATGTCTGCAACCTGTTAACGTTCTTACCATATTCATCGAAAGTTGAACCCATTTTCTACTAAATTACGAAACATTTAGGGAAATTTGACGTTCGACCGATGAAAAAACAACTACAACCTTTCCATATCTATCGGCACATGATGGAAAATAATTTCCTCTAATCGCTTTTTAACTCCCTGGTGAAGAAATACCTGTCGAGGGAAATTCGAGTGATTTATGGTCGTTCACCTCACAGGTCAATTGAGAGAGGAATGTTAATGGCGAGAGACTGCGCTCCCCTTCCTTGCAAAACGGAATCCGTCTTCCCTAATGCGAGCACTCGTAATACCCGACGCCAGTTTACCACCCTCAGCAATAAAGGCAATCCTCATAAAGCCATTACGTGGTTTCCGGCATCACAACGCGGCAGCCATTGGGGAGCACTCTTGCGCTTCACGTCTGTCTTCGCAAGGAGAAACGCGGAAAGTAGTCCACTTTATCACTATTTCGCCAGCAATTGTTACGAGTTTACGTAATATACTGAGAGCAAAGCCCGACCAATGTAACCTGCACCAAAGTACTTTTATTACTATTGCACAAAAAGAAAGAAATATTACTTGTGTGAAATAAAATAATATGTTATAATCAACATTACGTGTATGAATTATTATGGTTCTCTGTAATAATTTTCTAATGAAAAATGCCGCACATATGTCAGCAATGGCATCATTTCTTCGATTACGTGATATCTCGAATGTCACATCGATCTTCAACCCAGACAAGTTGTATTGTTTCTCCAGCCATCGCTCATAACCATCTTCACGGCTTTATGATTCTGCACACGTGATGTAATAGGTCACAATCACTCTTAAGAAAATTTCCTAACATTTGTAATGTGCTTTGCAGATTAACATTGTAGAAAAGAAAAAGTTTTATTCTAGGCGAGTTAAATACTACTAGTACTAATAACCAGAAGCTTATCAGACTAACCAGAAGGTCACGTCAGTTTCTTTCATTTTAAATTATTATATTTCTCTCTCTTTACGTTTGTTATTCGCTAAGATAAATGTGTTTTGGTTCTACGGAAGCAGATTGACTAAGGTTCAACCTTTTGATAAAAATGACTGCATGTATATGACAATATTTTAGAATTAAATGTCTGTAAGGAAATTGAAAGGAAATCGAACAACGCATTTATTCGCATAACACATAAACGAACGAAATGCTGTTCAGTCGTGTTCCTTTAGAGTAGAATCGTAAATAAAAAATATTACATGAAACGTATCTCTTACAACAAACACCATTTGAAAATCAATAACACAATTAAAATTCTTATAGATACGTGGCTTCAAGATGAAGTCATGCTAAATTTAAAGAAAGTGGAAAAATACAATCGGAGATGATAGCGAAAGGCTGATATTTCCAGGCAAACGAAACGCTGAACTGACTGGGCTTTACTCGATCATTTATTATTATTATTATTATTATTATTATTATTATTATTATTATTATTATTATTGTGAATTTCCAATGTGCGGATAAATTGAAAATATGTTCAGCCTCCGAAAGTATGAAAAGTGTCTGATTTTTTGACATGCCCAGGAGCTGGCGAAAAATCTAAAACCATTTTAAGTTTCAATTTTTGCTGGAAACCTCAAATGTGGCTGTGTCCGCCTATCCTCATAATGCATGTGCCGAATGAACTTAGCGGTCGCTGTTTACGTTGCATGCGTCATGCGACAGAGAGGCTCCAGAAAGAGACTGTTTGACATTACATACTTTTCATTTACGTATTGAATTATGCAACTGCAAATTTTACTTTCTCATCTTACTTAGCAAAAACCAAAAGAGTAAAAAGCGAATTTTTGACAGAAAAACCCTTATTGAAGGGCCCTGCTAACAAGAAGGGGAACACTTATGATCAACGTTAGTTCCTAAATTGATGAGCAGATTGTCTTCCAAATTGATATTACCCAATCGATTTATATGAATTCGAGGCCCTGCGCATTTGAAACGGATATTTTAATTTCGGAGGGGCGAAGGGGTACTTTACATGAAGACTAATTTTTCATGTACAAAATTTTCTGGAAAATAGCTGAAAATATTCGGAATAAACTTGGCCTTGGGATAGAGTAGAAAACTTAAAATAATGCAGCAACTATTTTTCGTTAAAGTCTCTGAATTTTCAAGACTTGCAAAATATATAAATAATGCGGAAAGTGCCTGATGTTGTAGCAGCACTAATATGATACTTATGGTATGCAAAGAACTACGAGAATGTGCTAGTATATATTTTTAAGAAAACCATTTTGTGTGATTTTGTGAATAGCGTTTTGCTGCTTTAGATCATCATTCATTAGTATCACTATATCTTTATTTATCTTATTATCACTAAATGTGCATCAGAGCAGACGCATCCGATCTGCGGAGGAGGGCGGGAGAAGCGTGGGCGCCGCTCTCGTGCTGCGCGCGCCGCTGCGCAAATGAGCCACGGGGCTGCTCGCCCGCTGCTCCTCCGGCCACAATCGCGTCTCAAACGCTACGACTACAACTGGACATACTTTCTTGCACTTTTTAACTTTTGTAAGTTTTTCAAAGTTCGTAGAGTTAGTTCAACGAATATGTCTCATTCTGAAAATGCACTTTGCGCTATTCCAAGAAACGAATTAATAAAAATGTGACCTACTTTTGGGCAAATTTTGAAAATTTTGAGGCTGCAGGGTAAAAACTTCAAAAACTACAATATCGATTTCAATTCCATAGAGTTTGAGTTCGTTGAAATCAATCGGGGAATATCGAATTTGGAGAAAAAATCTGTATGGTTTAAGGGGCTAGCGTTAATCAGACAGAGGGACGGACGAAAAGATTTATCTTCAATTTTTTATCAGGGGTCCACAAATGGTCGATTCTTAATACTGCATTAGTTAGTCGAAGTAATTTATTACATAAGCGAACGATATTTATACATTTTTTTCGATATAAGACCCCCAATACGAGTTTTTCTCTCAAAATATGGCTGAATTACAATACCTTCTGTTTAATATGTTAGTACGTAGTAACATCCGGCACGTTGACAATAATGACCTAACACCATGCCAAAATAATGGCCTAAATGTTTTTCAAAAGTGGTTGGTACATGTGGGCCACAGTCGGATTACGGCATTTGTAGGACTCCTGCTGTAGATGCCAAACATTTGATTTAGTCCTGAGGGTATTTGATCTAGAACTCATTTCTATGAAGGGATATGCAGTCGTAATCACAAGTTATTCGAACCGGTGTAATACTAGTAAATTTGTTTCCTCATAGCGTTCAATTTATCCAAGAAACTATCAACCACTTCCCGTAGTTTTTTACAAGTTTTAAGCAAAGAACTAAAATCAATAGAACGAGAAAAAACACAAAATGTCAAAACTCACGATAAAATCCTTTTCAAAAAGACACACAACCGAGAGAAAGCAACCACGCAGCACTACCGGCAATATGGCATCTTCCTTGAAAATGGAAGCATTTGCGCTGGAGATTAGGACCACTTCCCTTTCCCCGACACCTGTCGCGGGGACAATTTTGAGACAACAATAAGCTGGGGCGGGCGAACAGCAGCTCCACGCAGCGCGACCTCGCGACAGGTGCGCTGCACGGCCAGGCCGCGGGCACTTTCGTCTGCGCCAAACGGGTTGTGCCACCAGGAAGCGCCGCGGCGCGCCATGGGGCTGGGAGCCCTAGATGTAGCGAGGAGCGCAACCTGAACGGCCGCCGCTGTTTAATAACCTCTCAACCGACGACCTCGCCAGGCAGCGTACAGGTGTTGAGGATTACAACTGATAACAGCTCATGCTAGTATGAGGATATTCGAAAATATTGCCGGCTGCGATGGCTAAGTGGCAATGTTGCCAGCGTAGTTGATCGAGGGTGGAATTTGAAGCCCGACTATGGCAAATTTTAGATACTAGCTCTATAGCTAGGTGGAATTCGGTCACTATTAGGAGGAGGACTCTAGTGGCCTGTTGTTGTGATCGGTGGTTTTACATGGTTTCTCTAATCAATACCCGGTGAGTGTCGGAACTGCACCATCACAAACAAGCCACGAGCCGTGGGCACTTCCTCACATTTGGCTTCTCCAAACTCACGTATTGAAGCGCAAAGATCTTTGAGCTAGTTCCAGCTGGGGTGGTGCCACGCTGGGAGGGGGGGGGTCTGGATTGAGATGAAACCCTGTAAGCTTATTTCTCGGCTGATTTCAGCGCCGGATTTCGCGTTCTATTGGCAAAGAAACACTGCCACTTATCATAACACTAATACGGAATTAATAACCTAAGTACACGACACCTCTCGACTCAATAAAAATCACTCACTCGAATATGTTAAAATTAGTTTTGGATAGATTGGGGGCTCCCAGAGCACACAATCCTATGTATTCGTTCAAAAAATATCTAGATAAAAAAATGGCGGAATCGACGGCGCGAAGGAATGCGCTTCTCTCTCTATTTAGGGACTGTAGTGGCACAGCTTTGCCTCCCGCCTGCCGCGTCCGCAGCTGATGCAAGTAGCGCATGGCCCATCCGGCCGGTTTCAGTTTCTGCAGACCAGCCCACCCGCCCGTCCGCTTAAGTAAACACGCGCCGCTCAGGAAGTAGCACACTGTGTGCAGTCGCCGCCGTAATGGTCCAGGCACACAACAGGTGACGTACAATGGGAGGCAATCGCCACTTTTGCCGTGAAATACTTCCGTTTTTGTGGAGGATGCTGTGATGTAGACAGCTGCTGCGCCATGTATGCTTACATTTTCGCAAAGGATGTTGTGCTCAGTTGAGTTTATCTCGTTTTGATGCACGTCTATTTCTTTAGGACTTCTGGAATAATATGGAACTAACAATTGGACTCGCTGCATCGTTTTTACGCAAAGGCCGTATTTTCTCCCCATTCATAATTTGTCACTATCACCTTCTCAATGTAGTTTACTACTAAAATTATGCCGTGAAAGTAAGTAGTCCAGCAGGTCTCGACCGACAAAGAAAAATGTAAAAAATGGGGAAGAATATTCTACTTATGTACTCTCACTTGACATATATTCTAGCTCGAATGATGGTAAAGTAGAAAGGTCTTTCAGATGCGCCATTCAATAAAATAATCCGGAATTGCATAGCGCTGTTCTCAAGCTCATTCAACCAATAACAAATCGCTTTTCACTTCAAGCCTTCTTTCAGAACATCAAATCATTTATTCATTAGAGACGTCTAGGATTCATGTACTGTTTTTCTACCAGATTCATTCTTTAAACTGAATCCCGTTAACTGTAATTATAGGGAAAGAGAGTTCGATAGCTAATCAAAATGCCAGGCAAACGCCACTTTATTATTGTGAGTTACGTCCACGAATAAATACATCTTAACTTATCTTAAACACACTTTTTGAAAATTCGCCATTTAATTAGTCATTTTCTCCTGCGTGTATGCGTCAGTCATTAACATCATTCTTCCCGGGCGTTTCTCCTCTCCTTTTCATCACTGTTGCGGACTCAATATTATAAACACGCAGCTTACTACTTTACAAGGCAGGTGCCCGCCACTGCAGTCAGCGCCCGCCCAAGTACAGATATACGCAGGGCACAATGGGCCGTAATAACCCGAATATGCGAACAGTGCAGTTTCTTGTGATTTGTAACCAGCATTTTTACCATCAATAAATAAAATATTAGGACATTCTAAGTAAAATTTAGTAGTAAATATAATTAAAAATATGTATGTCTTTTAAAAATGTGTATGTATGTCTACGGAGATTCCTTTCAAATTTTAACGTCCATTTCTGGGGTGAAAGATTCTCAATATTTGTCTTTTCTTTTGTATATGTAATTTCAATTTCCAAAATTTGAGACTTAAAATGTTATTGAGTAATGCATTTCAACTGTTCGCAGCAGTACATTCTTGGAACAAATTTAATTAAAATGCATTTGTTACTCAGTAATAAGGTTACAACATGGATTTCTTTACTGTTCCCGAACATATTTCCGAGAGTAAATGCGTCCACAAATAGTGACAGACTGGTGACAATATTATAGATATCATAATGGATAATAGATCAGTATGTGAAACTGTTCAAAGAATTAATCGTCTCCATAGCTTAGTGGTTGGGCATGAACCAGAAGACCCAGGTTCAAATTCCGGACAGGGTGACCACTACTTTGAACAAATTTAATTACAACTATATTTTAAATTTGACAATTTTTCCTGAGAAATGTTACAGACTGAAGTTGATAAGACTATGTAAATAGTGGGCCTTGAATCATTAGCACACTTGTTTTAATACGTATTACGAAAGTGATCTCAGTTGCGAAAAGTTTCCTTTAGATAACCAAAGCGGAATGAACGCGTTTTTTTAAGGCACAAGCTCCTCGTAGCCTTCATTTCGGGTCATTGTGCTTGACGAGGTGGGTGATTGCGTCGTCAGGAGAGACATAATTACTTGGGGGTAATGGCTCTCCACCGCCGCCGCCGAAAGAAAGTCGGATAAACACACCCGAGAGCACAACAACTTTCACGTGTCAATTGGCAGCGTTATTCGACGCCAACGGAGCGATTCCTTGTGTGGCGGGGGACGACTGCAGCTCCTGCCGAGGGCCGCGAAGCGCGAGCCGTCGAGAAGAGGGGCGTCACCCGAAACGCGAACAAGGCATCTTCAGTCAGATTATAAAATATGCGAACGAATTCAAGAGAGTCAGTCATATTGTTATCTTCTACATGAGTGAGTCTTCTTTATACAGTTCCAACTCCTTTTTCACCTCTTCTGTGAGCGTAATCTGCTTCTCTTCTCTGTGTCTCTGTGTGTACACAACATTTTTGGATATCTGCTGACATTTATACTTTCCACACGGAGTATGATTTTGTCCAGTAGTTCTTGAATATTTCTAATATGCTCTGAATGTTCAGTTTACGTCTTCATTTTTCGGATTCAGTCTGTCGTTGTATGGTAATGATTGAGTCGATTGAGATGAAAAGTAAATTTCTTATTCTACGGTTATAGAAATCTCTAGCGGTTATAGAAATAATACTGACATCTAGTGGGCTGCCACAATTGTATATGAAACATAATTAGAAATAAGAACTTTTAAGATTTAATTTCTTTACGAGATACGTGCAGTTCTAGTCACTAATTGCCCGTGTGTAAGCACAACGTCGTAGAGCAAAGGAATGTGAGCAGTGAACGTGGTCTTGCAAATTCCATTGCTGGTGACCAAGAGGCAGTGAAATTCAACGACCACATTTGTCAAATCTAATTAGATGCTTTAGATCGTGACTGAACGAGAAAAAAGTTATCTGGAAGCAGTGAGGGGAATGCGTTGACATTTAAAACATAGCATTTACTTTTTTTCTTGCAATGTGTAAGCTGGCAGGTCAACTATTAACTTGTTAGCGAAACGCACAGGTCGTGTATCATTCATTGACATGACGCGTAGTAGTAACACATGAGTGATATGTCTTGAATAATTATTGATAAAAGACTTATATTTATATTTGAGAACAGTTACACAGGAATAATTGTAAACTATGCCTTCAGAACTGCGCATAATTAAAAGACAATCCCACTTTAATTGCATACGACCTTAAAGATCTACTTGAGATACTTTCCGGAAGAGAAACCTAATAGTAGAATCGTAGGAAAGACTTGACAGCTAAACTTTCTTTAAATAATTCACTCTACGTTACTAGCTGTTAATATTACAAAATATTTCAAATTCCAAAAACTTCGACTACTATAAGTAATTTTGATTAACAAACGAGATAACAGTGAGTGAAAGTTTCTGCTCGCAAGAACTATTCTTTACGCTGTCGTGTCCCATCGAATCTAAAGCACTTCACTACATAAATCATACGATAAAGACGTTGGATTAAATTCGCTCAAGCCACACCATGAGCTGTAATACGCTAAAGCACATTACAAGAGCCTTCTCGAGCGTGCGGTTGGCAGAATGGCCACACCCGTCAGTCGGCGGCGGAGGAAGCAGGCAGTTGCCTCCCGTGGGTAGTAAGGTAGGTGGTCTCGCTGTTGGAACAGTGTCTACGACGCCGCGACGACCACTCACACACACGCAAACAGCACGTACCAGCGCGTGCTTCATGCGTGCTTTGCGCACGGCGCGTGGCCGCTTTCGGAGGTGGCGGCGCAGTGCGTGCGGAAAATTCGTCACTCACGTCGCGACTTGCGCGGTCTCGTTCCAGAGCTTTCGAGACGAATATGTGTACGACAGGCAAGGGAAATAGTGCAGAGAAATGTGCCACCTTTTCACGGGTAAATATCAGATATTTATTATATCGCAGGGAACCAGGTGGCAGATTACTGCTACAATTACGCTCAATATATTTTTAATTTGTTCATTTCATTTCAAGATAATACACAAATAACACATAACTTGGACATATTAAAATGATATAATATGCACTGCAATGTACAATACAAATCATTTTCAATGTAATACCCATAATGAAGAATACTTGTCTATTCTGTCTTGATTTCTTGCATAACTTAGAGAATATTTCATATATCACCTTGTTAGTTTTCATGGACTCGAGAAAAAATCAATTAATATTTGAATTTTCCTTATTAAAATATGTTCTAATCCATTTATCATCAATTTGAACAGCAGTTTGCGTATTTCAAGTAGAATTTTTACATTCTGAAAAGAATGAACGGGACTTCTGAAATGTGTAAGGGAGGAAAGAGACAATTTGATTTCTGGCAGAACGCGACAGAACGGCGTTCCATTTCCTCTGGAATAATTATTAAATTATACTATAAATATATAGTTATTTTTATTAAATTAATAAGTAATTTGAGGTGCGTTTCGGGACCTTTTATAAATCAAACACTGGGAAGATATGTATTGGTGGGCATATAAGTTTCCTTATTTACCGAAAAGATTAGTGTTATTTTGTGCTATGAATGCCTTTGAATAATTAAATATATTTGAACATCCGAACGTTATAAAATAAAAACTCTTTATACTATTTCGAAGAAAAATTAAAATTGTTTATTACTGTTATTCCTCTATTTCTCCTCATCTGTAGCAAAATAATCACGGCTTATTTACATTGAAGAATGTTGTGTGCTATAAATAGTTTTCTTCGACTCACTTTTGCCCGTATAGAGTCCTTACAAAAAAGTACTATTCGTTTACGTATTGCCATATAATCCATAACATATTAAATATTCGTATATTTTGTTTTCTCTTCCTTTTGGATTCAATTAAATTGACACGGTTTTCCTAATTCATTGGAAAATTACTTTTCTTTCTTCTAAACGTTAGAAGTTAGTATCAAACATAGCTCGCAATGTATCGTAGAATAATATTGTTTCTTACAGTTGTTTGTGCTATTCAAGAAACGAATGGTGATCTGAAAACTTTACCTGTAGACTTTTCCAATGAAGATTCCATCACGTTAGCTACCTACGTAGAGCATACCTATAAATCCTCCAGTAACTCTGACGACATTCTATTTTAAAACAATTTCTATTTTTATTACATGTTGTCAGTACTGTTAAAGAGGAACACTGATGGAAATACCGACGGTTTTATAATACAGACTTTGAAAGTCTCATCACTGTAGTTTTGGTACTAACCTTGGTGCCACATGTGAATTGACGTTAATGTAATGAAACCATTAAAGATGCAGAAGTGTACAATACTGACATTTTAATAGATTCTTTCTCAAATGTCACGTGTAACATTCCGGCCAAGGTTTAATGATGAGAAGATGCACAGTGGTCGATCATAGTGTTTCAGAAGACCAACTACGAAGACGCGTCCCCACAACTCGTCTGCCCTCGAGGTAGGTACTGCGCCTTGGAATCAGTCTTTGCAGAAGTGACGTGAAGGCATGCGACGTTCATGCCGATGTTTGCAAAACATCGTTGTTTTTAGACACATCCATGTTTTAATCATCGGTTTATTAAAACAAATATTTTTCTAAGAATCACTTTTTGTTCTCGATGTTTTTTGTGTTTTTGATGCTGAATTTCTGAATAAAAAACGCTCAAATTACAATTTTGTAAAAGTTAGAATATGAAATAATAACTGGTTGTACCTACCACGAATTAAGTACTGGCTCAGGAGACTGTGCGCATTGGCTTTCAGGTTCTGTATTGAGCATTATTATTATTATTATTATTATTATTATTATTATTATTATTATTATTATTATTTTCAACTTTATTTTCAGTCAAATCTTTATTATTAATTGCTATCGTTGTCAAGTTACATTTTGTAGCACACGAATTTAATGTTAGGAGTAACAGTATCATACTAAAATATCGATGTGTTGTTATCAATGTTACACCACGCATGGCACAGCCTTTAAACTTTACATCACGTCCCTGGCGAAGCAAAGTCGCGTATCGCCCAGACATGCGCGCCTGCTGCAAAGCATGTGCGCGCTTTGTTTGATAATAAAGACGCATCGGCGCTGCAGCGGCAAATCACGCCTGCTCTCACAGCGCGTCCATTTTGGTGGCAGAACGATTGCCTTCGTGTGGGTTTTATCAGGCGAACGTTTTTCGGGTAGAATGTTGTGATATTCAATTCTAACTCTTCGTAAGCCATGTGCCTTCGTAATCATTTGCGATGTTTGCAATGTCTGGAACGGTATGTTTCTTTGCTTTTTAATGAGCCAATTGATGTATTTATAAGAATATTAATTAATTTATTAGAAACGTAATGGAGGGTATTTATCAAAAACCACAACATTTTTAGTTCTAGTTTTTACATACAAACTGATAAACAGATACATAATATATACTGATAAACTAATGATAAACAAAGTGATAAACAAATACATACAATATACATACAAAAATATGATGATTTCTGAAATCATCGTAAAGAAACTCTCGTAGATCTTAGGTAGTAACGTGTTTTTGCTGTCAATTAAAGCGGTGTAACGTAGGATGTACAACTTTGTTCCAGTTTTTCTTGACACCGGACATTTAAAATGGAAATGTCCACTATCGCCTGTTTTTTAAGATTGTAGATATTGCTAAGAAACGCATTGGATCTTAAAATTGTATTCTTCAGCACGATACATTTCCATAATTCTGTGATGTTCGTTTGACAACGAGAGCTCATTTAAGTATCTATATATTGTAAAAACACAATTCATCTAATGACTTCTTTAAACAATTTCTACTTAAATTACTCTCCAACGGTACACATTTCTATAAACACCAGAAAATGAAATCATCCCCTTCTCTCAAATCATAAACAATCATATTGCTGCCTTTACAGAATTTTAAGTTCAGTTAACGATTTAACAAGTGTGAAGAAGATTAAGGAACTTATAATGAGCAGTTCTTATCCTTGTTATTGTTACCTGATCTTTTCTTGAGAATCTTTTGCAAATTTTCAGAACGTAATAATTTTTAAACTTGTTTTTGTAGAGGGCTATAATTTATGGTTTTCCAGAGGTTGGTGCACTTTATATCCATTATTTTCCTGATGTGTGTCCATAAATCCTTGTAAGTGTGTGACGTTGTTAAAATACTTTATATTTGAGAGATTACATTTTTCTCTTCAAGGATCATTGTGCTTCTGGCATTGTTTTATAATCTGGTATCCAGGCAATTATGAGAGTCTTTTTAGATTGATGTCATGATATATTTCATGAATACTATTTATCATTAGACTTGGGTAAATATTGTGAATATTGTTTATTGCTTCAAGAGAAGTAGAGATTACGACAGACTTGTTATTTCTGAGTTTTTGTGACATTTTAAAGGCTGTCAGTACTGGTGTAGGAATTCGGTCCGTTTGTAATTTTAACATCTTTGGTAAATGTAATTGCATATTTTCCAACTCTTTGATAGCCTTAGTGTAGATTTTATAGGAATCTATATTTATTTTCTACTTCATCAAATTTTATTTTCCTATTTTTTAGCCATTTTAACAAGTTTGTCTCCTGCGTCGTACGTACTTTCCAACATTACTCTGGCGACTCTGAAGCCACACCGACGTGGCCGGGCACCGGCGAAGGTCTGGCATGACGCGCCGGCCGTAAAGTAGAGCGCGCCTCGACGCTAAATGACGACATAATGACCGCCTCCCGATGACTCAGGAGAAACGAGGGGAGCTAAAACAACGGAGAGGTAATCACGGCCGTAAGTGTAGGACAGTGGAGAATAAACAACGACTAGCAGGACTATCGAAACGATGATCATCGCTCATAGGGTGAAAGGGAGCATGTGCCATTAAATTGGCGTCTGCAAAAGACTTAGGAAAGAGAGCCACCTTATTCAATTAAATTGAATTATCATTGGGAAAATTGAAATATTTGTTGAAGTATATGTCAGCAATGTATTAGAGAGGCTTTTTTTTAAGTGTCGATTTGATGTGAAAGCAGAAGGCAGAGTATATAGTATGTACTGTCGAAGTCTTCTACGATATCTGTGTTTAAAAATGCAGTCTTTTTGTTTTTCAATATTATGTACTTCGAGCTTTCCTTTCATCATTTAAAATTCAGTAATTTGACATTATTATATTCGGAATATCAGGTACTGCTGCGCGAAATTTGCATCTTAGAAACTCTCAGATTACAAACGTGATAATTACAAAAACTCTTCATTCGTACTAAAAGGGGATAGTGAAAAATGTTTGATTCTGAAAAATGTATTGTTCATGATTATTAGACATAATTTAATTAGTAGGACATTTCTTACTTTTATAATTACAACTAACTGCGACTCATCTCTATTTATGAAAGTATTTATTAAAGTTTGACGTATGCGGTGGCGATGGTGTAACAGTAAGCGTGTCGGACTGTTATTCCCAACTTGGCGGGTTCAAATCCGATCAAAGCTGTGGATTTTTAAGGGAGAAACATTCTTCGTACGCCTTCCTCGGCGGCTGTCCCATGTTCGTAGATTTACTTGCATGTAAAAGATCCTCAAGCCTAAATGACGCCTCTGAGATAAATTCAAATCGCTTGTTCGTCGCCCAAGAATTCCTCGTATCTCCGCTAGTTGGTGAAAGAAGCGTAGCGAAATTTTTCGTGGTCAGACGGAAGATCGGGTCTGATGGCCCCTGTCTCGTCACATAAAATAAGGCTTCAATTCAATTATTAAAATGTGACTCATTGTACGTCTTGAAATCATAATATTTAAAGTTATTTTAATTCTAAAACCATCAGATAAAAGGATAGAGAATTTGGTTCCTTCTCTTCCTAGAATTTGGATTCATCCAGACGTTTTTTAAAGATATTATTTCAATTGCAATTTGAGGTTTTTATTCTGCACGTAAAAAAATCCAGCTTCGTATTATTCCCATATTAATTTAATTCTAAAAAGTAGAATTAAATTAACATTAAAAAACATAGATTAAAAACAATATTTTTTCTTGTTATTGTCCAATAATTGAAATTATCTCATTCGAACTAACATAAACCAGTGGGATATTATAATAATCATAGAGTATCGTCCTGTCTGGCCTATTGTCTTTTTACTATAATGAAGAAAAAAATGAAATTCATTTATAATTCATGGTGAATTCGTGACTACATTTAAAATGGCGTGCCTTTAAATCAGTGATTTCTTACTGAAAGTTTCGATTCACCCCTGACAATACAACGATCGACAACTCGTAACACAACATGATAGACATCAGTTACCTACCAGTGAGCTCTTTAAGAAGCACGACCTGACCATTGTAGCGTGACGAAATCCAACGGAGCAACAGCAATAGCATAAAACCACTATAACTCACCCCGAAGACGACGAGCTTGAATTATGACTTTGCGGGAGACTTGTGTGCGCCGAGGAGGAAAACTGTATTCTCCTTTTCCGTTATGTCTTTTAAGATCAACGACTCTAATAGTGTGTAAAATGTGAAAATACACAACCTTGTACTCTGTAGTAGCATGATTACTTTGAAATATTAAAATAAGTAATATACAATTCTCCTCTTGATGAAGTTGTTTTATTTAGTTTCATAATAAACAAAATGTAGTAATTTAAAAGTAATTTTAAAATATAAATTAATTCAACAATCCATTTGATTAAGAAATTCTAACTATTTCGATGAGTTCGTGGAAGCTCTAAAATAACATACAGTTATAACCAATTTTGTTCTTTTGACCTCTCCCCCAATTTACAGTTCAATTTGTTTATTCTTTAAACATGCGCTACTTATAATATTTTATGTCTTTTGAAATGATTAGTGAATGACAGAATTCATTGATTTAATGAATGGCTAAATGAAACAAGAACGTACGGATTAAAAAAAAATCTGTTGCCATATTTCTAAGTGCCTGTGGTAACCGTATGCCATGCCTCAGACGTTCAGAAAAAAACAACTTAACATCGACAACTTTCGACGCCATTGGAGTGTATAGCCTGTCACTAGCTTCCGTAATACTCAACCTTTCACGATCATCTCAACTAACACAACATTCCGTTACGGCCAAAAACGAAGCAAATAAGCAGGCGCTAGGCGACTGAGTCCGATGAAGTCATACTCGCTGCGATTGGCGTCAAAGCGAGTTTACTTTGCCGCAAAAAAGCCGTTGACCCACAAAAACCCACAGCCGAGAGCACAACAAAGGCGTTTTTTGCCTTACAACTGCCCCGCTATCGGGCGCTTTCTCAAAAGTGCTTTGCCAAAAAGGAAGAATCGTGGTTCACGATTCCTTCGACCCGAGGCCGCGTCCTGGCCATCGCGCAACGGTGGCTGCCGCAGCATCCGCCCAGTGCCACCGTGGCCGTCATCATGAGCACCTTCTGTGCTGTAGTCAGTGCTCTTCATCGGCAGTTCGTTGTGCAGTTTGCCTCCCGTCGCTGGGATCGAGTTTCCATTACCGGGCTTTTCCTTGTGAAAAGAAGGGTAGATTAATGGGTACACTGTAAGAGATATCGGAGTTCTCTTATTCCACCTTTGCTCCATCATCCACATCTTCATAATCACCTATCCATCAAATCATTCATCTACTCCATGTGTGGACGGACTTAGACATCGACTTGATAATAATGGATTAATTTTTAAACTTAGTGACATTATCTCCATTACAATGATGCAAATTCTCAAGCAGATATCCTTCCAGATTTGTGCTGGGTTTAGTCTCTTCTTTAAATAAACTCATTGTTATCAACTTACCCTTCCCCCACGTATTCCGCTACAATTGTCTTAACAATCAGCACTTCGAAATAAACATTATTAATTTCACAGTACAGTACTCAAAAATCAAGTAAACTACAATTTATTTCACGATCTTATCGTTGAAAGACGAAACGTGACATTCTGTGCCAAAAATATTGTTGTACTAAACGGTCAGTAATCGGCTCTACACTAGTGTATCATCTGTTTTGTAATTAATGCCTTGCATTATTAATGACAGTCTGGTACTGAGAACTGTGAAGTTAAGAACTTTACATACTAATGAAACGGAAACAGCGAAAGTTTTCTAAAAAAATATATATCCCTGATTATAATTTCATCTGTAACCGTATTCGCAGTTTATACCGTTTCCTACTCAAGTGACTTTTTGAGTTAGCTATCCTGTTTTATTTACTGTGGTTACTCCTACGCATTCCAAGCTCCGTAGAACGCCGCCGACAACGTTGCCTCCGCCCCCGCGAACACAGGCGTCTTTTTTGCAGCTCTTGACAATTCCAGTCTCACGAGAAGTAAATAACAGAAAAATATACACACGAGGCTCACGTACGAACGTGGGTGAAGAGATGTGAGTAAACGGCCACTTCGGCATTTTGTGGAGCCTGCACGTTGAGAAATACAAAAGTAAAATTTAGCATTGCAAGTATACAGAGGGAAGAAGTGTAAACGAACTTCATCCGCTCGTGTGTCCGTCATATGCTCATGTTCCGTTCTGCTTGTTGTATTGACTCTTGCCTATTTTTCTATGTTTGCATTAATTAATGTATTTCTTAATTTTAGAACGTTCCTGATGTCTCCCTGACACATGGTCTTGAGCAAAATGTTCAAAGTAAGCTTTCGTTAGTAGCAATATGCTTTAGTCCGTGATTACAGTAATGCAACAAGCAGCAGTAATCATTGCCGATATTTCGAAGTCAAAAACTTCCATTAGATGCGCAACATTTCTGCCTCAGGGTACGGAACCAACACGGGCGAATGCATTCCTTCCCTGGGCGCTGTATCTGCCGCCAGCATCTGACAGGCGGAACGTGGAGGGGCTCTCGCGGCCACCCAGAGCGTCGCGGTCGAGCGCGTCAACGCCGCCGCCCCCACGCCACCCCTTCGCAGGTGGCTCCCCGCCGCCATCGCCACCTACCCCCGACCATGGCCCGTCCATCACAGCTCTCTTCTCCAGGCGTCTTCAATCACCACTGCCACCTCCTCCTCTTGCCGCTTCCACCCACGCCGTTGCCGCCCCTGACATTGCGCCCCGTCCACGCACTTTCTGCCATCGCTTCATCTGCCCGGGAACTGGCGCGCGCAGCGCTGGTAGTTCATTGTTCCAACTTTGCTCTTACCGGCGACAATAGCTGTGGTCTCGCCAACGTCGGGGAGCCAGTGGCGCGGTTGGCGTAAGGGAGGTAGGGGCAATGGCGGCGAGGAAGTGGGTGGCGGAGGTTGGGCGGGGTGTCGTTGAAGGGAGGGCGGAGGCGCGTGGGCGCGCGCGCGGAAGATCCTCGTTCGCGCCTCGCCCGCGGCGGAGGGGACGTCGCGGAGGGGGCAGGCTGCGCGCGCGCCTAACGGGAATCGCAGGTGGACAGGCGGAAGCGGGCAGGTTCTGCGGCGCGCGCCGCCTTCGCTCTCGGCGCAGCCGCATCCGGTCGGAGGGCAGCGCCACGGCGTCGAGGGGGCCAAACAAGTAGATTTTGTTATTCAAGCTAAGGTCGTTGAGAAGAAAGAACAAACATTCTCCGTTGAACTCAATCTCGGCTAAAAAACAATACAACCAACCCGACTTCCAATTTCCTTTCCACGTATTTCTGAAGAAAAGCGCAAGTTGTCACCAAATACAGTGCCTTCACCCTAGTATTAAATTGAAGTATAGCATGTAAGTTAGTTGTAAGCAACCAAAAAGAGATGTATAGTACAGTTTTCTAGTTCCATATAACAATCAATAATACAAGTTTAATAAATTAGAGGAAAAAACGAGGCAGAATAGAATATCAAAATAATATCTTCCTCATAAAAGTAAAGTTACGTTATCTTCAAGAAGTAAGATACAGCGTTGTCATTGAATAAATGTAGCAATTTATGTAGTGCAAGAATATGTAAATGAGTAACATGTATATGGCTTAGACAATTGTGAGGTCCAGAAAAGTTGGTTTTGTTAACCCATTACCCTTGGAAGACAACAAGTCGAGTAGATGGAAGATATGAGTTACATCCATGGAAAAAAAACGAAATTTTGGAAATGAAATGAGATGATGCAATAAAACAAAAGGCCTTACTAAAGGCCTTCTTACCGAAGGTCTGAATTAGAGCTGTAATGACGAATACTTCAACGTGAGTACGTGAGGCTGTAATTAGACTTCATTATTGTTGATATGTAACTTGTAACTGGCGTTTCTATCTCCGACATATCTCTGAAAATAAGGTATGTTGTTAATTAATAATTAAGGAAAATCAGAGGCAAAAACGTGCTTATGACATGTTAAAGAAGCAAAAAAGTAAACTTAGATATAGTTTTTTTCTACATTGACTTTGAAATGGCGGTTAGAAAGTAAATAGCTAATGAACTGTCCTTCTCTGATGACACAAGATATTACATGAAGTATTTGCTTAAAACGAACACTGGCATTTCGAGTCTCGCTGCTGCCAGTTGGAACTTGTTATGCCTGACTGAATATTGCCGCGAGGGATCCTCCATTCTCGTTTAAGATGCTGCGAAACCCTTGAACAGCCACTCGTATCTACTCAGTGTTTTTTAAAAGCTCCAAACATCCTTTTTAAATGTGATATTGGGCACATACCTTCAAAGTACACAGTGTAGATGTTCGCCGAAAGAATGCTTAAAACTGCAGAATCCTGTCGTTAACAATAGTTTTTGAGGAATGTTTCTGGTTTCCCTAAATGATCGGATATTTGCTTTTCAACTTGCCAAAAAACACATCTGGCATTTCGTTAATCACAAGACTAATACTATATAACGGTAAAGTTTATAAGCACATTTGGAAATAGACCTCTCAGAGTAAACGGTAAGGATTTTGAATTGAGAAGAATCTTGATTGAATAAAATAATAGAACGTCAAGGTGAAATCAATTATGAGACTGAATTGGTTATTACTTTGGCTTATTGTGTTGCGTAAACACTGCAGTAATGTCTAAAATGGGACGGTACACAACCCCTTTTCACGTTATTGAGGTGGCAACCTGCTGCTTCGGCCGCGGGCATCGCCGCCGCCGCCGGAGGCCCCTATCTGATCTTCCCCGAGACGCATCCGTCTCCGACCCCCCTCCGCGGCCCCCGCCCCCGCCCGCCGGTGGCCTGCCACCAGGAGCGCAGCTCCTTCTAGGCAGACAAGCGCCCCACGGCTGCTGACTGCTCTTTACGACGATATCTCTTTCTGAGAGCGCTCCCGCGTCTACGTGCAATTGTTGTCTTTGTTCTCCAGATGTTCTTAGCTTACTCTCAAACTGAATAAAACTTACTGTGTAGATTAAATCAAATACATTGATGTGGAAGTTGAAAACTTTGTACAAACAATACCGGTGAAGCACATGCCAAATTCTGTAGGAGTGTCAGAAAAAGTACGTTTGAGCGTTGTCAGAGAAGAATTCAGGGTTTTTTAGAGATTTTTCAAAATATTAGACCTCTAGGCACCGCAACGAACCGTCTAAGAGTGTTTTTGCGACGGAATTATTCCTCGCCCTGTATTATTGTCAACATGTAAAAGACCGTTCGTTAAGGACTCATCTACCAGGTGTTTCATGTTCCAACACCGCTGCATTTACCGTGCACACACACTTGTCGGCCGTCAGATTGCTATCGCGGTACGCTAAAACAAACTCCAATTAGCTTGTTAACCGTGAACTATGAGCGGCAGGTTCTCTTCTCCTGGGAAGCGCGTGCGCGTCCTGCTGGGCCTTGCGGAGGCGGTAAGTAGCGGACGGCCATTGCGTTGGTTCGCTTCCGACGCGATTGCTGCGCCCGCAGGGGTGGTGTAGGCCACACAAGAAGAATGTCGAAGAAACGGCTTAGAAACACCGGGGCTGTAAAAATGGGATTAAGTGTTATATCTTTCGCTGTGAGTTCATATAATTCCCCCATATCATTTTGATTTATAGTAATTCGCGTCAATTGTTGTCGGAATAAATAATACGTTTTTAACCTAAATAGCAATAACCGTAGGATTCTTTAATTTTACCTAACACACATGAGCGGGACTTTGAGGTCAGCCGACAGGCTAGTTCATACTGGCTCCCACCTATTGCCATGTCTAGGTCATTTACTTGGGTGGAAGAATAGAAGCAAATTTGTAAACAAAAAGTTGTAAACAAAATTTGTAAGACTTCGGTTTTGCTATTCTACAGAAGTGTGATTACTACCCTTTTGGAATTCTGTCTTTTAAAAAACTTGGATGAGAAAAAGTTTACGTTCGCATCTTTAATAATGTGTCACTAATGTTTGTTAGGTAAAACTAAAGAATCCTCTTGTTTTGTTTATAATGTGTTTCTTTCATCAGTTCACATTTCTATTTACAAAATCAATACGGTGAAGGCGCCCAGCACACCAACCCCTGCGTTGGCGTTGCTTCTCCCTCCTCGCGGCCTCCCAAGCAGTTTCCCTTGGTCCCTGGGTTGTCCTCGATTGGTGGCGGCCGTAGTCGATTATTTATTTACCTTGGCGGCCGCACCGCTGCGCCGCGGTCTCCTCTGCCCGCGCCGCCGATTAGCGGCCAATTATTTCCAAATATAACCCTATCCCCCGCGCGTCCGCCGCCGCCTCCTCATGCAAATCTGTGAAAGGCCGTCGGACGAGGCGAGGCGGCCGTGGCGGAAGCCGCTTGCGCTGCGCCGCGCCGAGATCCGATTTCGTCAAAGAACCGGAGCGGGCGGAGGCCGTTCGCGTGCTGCCCTCTGCGTGGGGCCTCGTCATGCAAATCAAGTTGCGGTTCGATTTATTTTCATGTGCGCTCGAACATTTGAGCAGATCGGCAACCTGTAGCGAATAGACTTCTTGGAACTCAAAAGTCGACTGTTCGAAAGCGGTTGTATGTTTACTATGTAAATGAGTGAATATGATTGAGGCGATGTATTTTCAATGTATTTCTCCAAACGCGGAGAAATTATGAGTTCAAACACGTGTTTAGAATTTATCACAATAACAGTGGATTATAGACAGCGAAGCAAACAGTGTTCTTTAAAGTCACGGGCCCTATTTCTCAAACACAGATATCAAATATGTTGCGTGCTTAATACTATTATTTTATTTCTGTGTTGTATATTTATGCGTTGTTTAATTGTTCCAGGAGAAGGAAAATACTCCTTCTTTAAGTAAAAAAAATAAATTTCCTTCTTAAGAACCCCTCTGATTCACATTGCTTTATATGAACCGTTAAGTATAAATTTAAGGGCAAGTGTTCAGAATACGTATTGTCAAACAAAATAATATTAAATAAAATAAACATTGTTATAGGCGTGTTTTATCGGTTGACCCAAAACGTTTCCGATGAGTAAACAATACAATTTTCTGACTCGTGCAATTTCGATAATGAAAAAATGGAATCTATATATAATCTTCACCTTCAGCCAGTCAAGTGGTCTTAAAGATGTTTTTAACGCTGACGCATTCCCGCAAGCTCTCCGCTTTCTCTATCAAAAAGCAAAACGTCGTCGGGGAGAAATGCGGGACGTTGACGCCCCATCCGTCTGTCCGCTCGCTCGCTTGCCTCGGGTGTGGGCCACACGATTCCTGCCGCGCACAGCCCGAGCCACCGACCGACCGGTCGACCAGCCGGCTGCCTGCGTCTTTCGCGCGAGAAGCGTGCGCTGTTTATGCATGCCCGGTTGTGCGGTTAGGCGATCGCCCGAGACCACTCCCCATTCAGGTTGGCAGCGCGCGGGGCGGCTGACACCGGCCCTGACGCTGCTTCGCAAAGGTGCTTTCGTGCTCGACTCGCGGTGCATGCATTGTGGAGGATCTTGAAAGAAATTGTAATAATAAAGCAGGCGTTGCATCTACATTTGTACTTTATTGTATTGGATACGGCAAGAGTCTCTTTGGTGAAGTGGTTGACAAATATATTGGAAGGTGAAACAATTAGTTCACTAACAGTTGACAACTGTTACCATATAAACCGATTATTTTATTTATACTATACGAATAAGAAATAAAGATGTTTGAAAATGTTATATAATTTAACTAATATTGCAACTCAATGAACACATTGAAAAATATTGGAAAAAATAATAAAAATATGTGGTGACAATTTCTTTAAGATCACACGTACTTCAGTTTGAGTTCATCTATTTTAAAAACTAGTTTATATGAATGTTTTTGATGATTCAGATTTTTAAAAATATGGTTTTATATTTCCAGAAGAGATTTTCTGTCATGTAATTATTTTTAATATATGAAATTCAATATTTTTTTAAAACAATATGTCTCTTTAATTTGTTAAATTATGAAAAGAATGGCTTTATTTCCAAAGTAAAAATGATATTCAAAGGATAAGTGACATTCGTTTCTAAAGCTGTCATTCAGTTTATTTTTCGTGAACCAGTTTCACCTTGATTCAAAAGATTCGTAAATAGGTTATTGTATCGTGAGAAAGAAGAAAAAATGTTCACTACTACATAAGTATAGCTTAAGATCTATTTTTCTTTAGAATTTCTGTTTTTATACTGTTAGGAACTGACCTTCTGTGTGCATTCCTTTATAGCGGAGCCACAAACTTCATGGACAAACGCAAAATGATATATTAAACAAATTTACCCATTAGGTTGTCTCTTACCACTGTCAAATTACACAATTTCTAATTTTTTGCGCAGTTTCTCCCAATACAAGCAGTTTAAATCTCAATGCAATGGTTTCTTTCCGGGCGAGCAGGGTTATTTCATTAAACGTTTCGAAACATAATTGCAGGATAAACGCGAACTGCCAATGGGATGTGGTTGCGCCATTGTACAAGCAGGAAACGTTTACGAGATGTGAAATCTGAGAACGTCCAACAAGTACGAATTTTAGCGTTTTAAATTATAAGCAAATGAAAAGAGAAATCTCAGTTTATTTTTATTCATTTAGTAATGCTATGTAATGCATTACCTTACGATCAATAAATGATCAAATGTACGACAAATGATGACGTAACATTCTTGTACATTATTTTTGTTTGAAGACAGTCGCCCAGTTTCATGTTTTTTATTATATCATTTTATTATATCAAATATTATAACGAGAGTATCTTTTTACAGTGTCATTTTTTTGCATGCAGAAGTCACATTATGAAAATTAATATATTTCTGTTCCAGGTAATATTTCAAATAATTGCGAGCCAAATTGGCATCAGCCGAGAGAATACCAAGCATTCTAGTAAAGTACGTTTTTTCTCTCTCAATTTTATTATTACAATTTGAAGATAAGTTCTTGAAGTTTCTGATAATTACGCCATAGCATAACAAGTTAATGTTTTTATTTAAGACTTTGAATGTGGTAAATTTTGAATGACGAAAACGGTGACAGGATTAATAAATTCAATCAGGGGATATCATCAGCTAATTTCGTTTAGGATTTTTTCTACGTATCAACTCGGAACCTTTCCATCGCACTCTGTTATTGATTTCATCGCTCTCTGTCATACAGCACGTATGGCATTTCCAAACAAATCCATAAGAGTAGACAGCTTGATGTATTTTGAGTGAAACTAAGGGAGGTTGGCGCATTTGTTGTTGCTCTGAGTCTGTAGCAAACACACTAGTACGATGTCAGAAAAGTGGCTAATCGTCTCCTACATTATTTCAGTAGTATACATACCTTTTGCGACTCTCGCTGGCAACCAATCTTTATAAATGAGATCTCTAAGAACGTGAATTTTACGGAGACGTGACGAATTGCATTTTCAATTTAAAAAATGTTAAGGATTTGTTGAAAAAATACAACTAAATATTCATTTTAAGTGCAACCCTCAACATTGTCAAAATACGCTTATTTAAATAACTCCTAAACAAAGGCCTTCAAATTTGGAATTCTAATGCCAATGGTCTCAAAGAAACGTTTCTTACACCGTAATATATAGGTTACGAAATTCTTGGACATTCTATTAAATTTTTGCTGGCTCAGTGCTTATCGATATTATCTAATGCCAACTAATAACTAGGCGCTAGACTCTAAACTAGGCGCTGGAGGCTATCTTTGTTAGTAACGTCACGCTTAGAAGGCTTAGATTTCTCCAACGTATATGTATTACTTCTAGGCTGTCCGTTAATTCTACCTACCTATGTGAACATATATGTATGTTTTCTGTCTACACCGTGGTTTGAACCGATTGATGAAGTTAGTTGCGTGATCATTAATTAAAGATTATGTAAATAAACCTAAATGCTCTCTCAGCAACAATTAGCTGTATTAATAGTAGCTTGATACCAATGAAGATAGCTTTTTATGTGTATAGTGCAACCGATCATTTATCGAATGTAAGTATTGCCATTGTTGTTTCTGTGAAAAGTTTGTGATACAACAATTTACATTATCTACGGAATCTGAAAAATCAGTAACCTACAGAAGCTGCAACTGTATGTGTAATGAAAGTAATTACTTGCTATTTTAGGCGATATATAGCATGAGTGCACCTCTCAATTCGGTAATAAAGTTAAATAATATTCTTAAGAATTATGTTATGCTTGCGTGACCCTCTATTTTTGCATGGACAACTTTAAGTAGCTTTTTCGAGAGTAGCGAAAAGCTAACGGTCAAGGAAGATCATATAATTACTCCAAACGCTGTTTTTAAGCAAGTGTTGTGAATTGTTCTATGATACTGAATTCTGTGTTCAAAATTTGTTCAAACATCAATTTCAGGGTTCAAACTTTATTCAAAATTTGTTTCAAACATCAATTTAAGGATTCATAATTTTTACTTTCAATTCTATAATTTCATTAGAAATTACCTTTTAATTTTTTTAAATAAATAAACACCTTTCGTTTCTCTCTTAATATGGAAAAGGAAAGAGAGCAAAGAATTTAACAAGCGTGAAATTTAACAAGCGAGATTTCTCGTACGGTATGATAGTTTTAATTTATTGAAAGCACTCTGAAAAAATTAAAATAACTTATCAAAACATAAATTTACTAATTTTTTCACTTAATTTGTAGCCGATCTACCAACTCTCACGGTAGTTTTCTTGGGTGATGGGATATGATTAGTGTTTAGCAGATGGCAAATTGAACAAACCCAGTTCTCACGTAGATCATACAATCCCCTTTGAACTGCCGGAAACATCTCACCAAAACGTCTGCCTCCAAAGCGAATGCGTTAGCTGTGCAGCGCGGTTGGGGGGGGGGAGGGAGGCCATCGCCTGTGGGTGGCAGCGAGCAGCGACGCCGGACCGACATCCCGCCGCACAGCGGGCAGACATGTGCTGAAACACTAGCACGGGGTTGGGAAGTATTTAAATTCTTGTATTTCAAATTCGTATTTTAAATACGTTTTGTATTTGAGAAACTATATTTATGAGTGCTTTGGACATGTATTTTGGAAAAAAATTAATTACATACAAAAGAAGGATTAAAAAGTACTTAAAAAACTTAAATAAAAATAAAATTCGTGAATTTTATGTTTACTTTTATTCCAAAGGTTCTGGGGACAAATAACCCAGATATTCCTGAACATTTTTTGTTTGATTTCGTTGATTTTTTGGTTTAATTACACTTAGAAAAATCATCTGAATGTACATATTGTATAATTTTGGAATGCATCTTTTGTGGGTTGGGCATATTTAAATACTGTATTTGAAATACAACATTCTCTAGAATCATTGAGAGCAATTCGTATCGAGTAAAATCTGTTAAAGTACGATTTTATGTATAATCAACTAGTATAACTAAATGAATCAATGTAAAGGCAAATTACTCTCATAATTCTACTGTCCTTTGAAAATAACTTCATACGTAATTGCCGAGTATCTTCTTAGTGGAAAAGTGCCCCCTGTTGCCACATGAAGCCCTAATGGGTCACAGACCCCCCAGGCACTGCCCACCGCAACGACAGCCGCTCTCCCGCAAGCGACCACATGGGAGACCACAACGCCTTTGAGGCCGCAGCCTCTGCTTCAAACCCCACTGCATATCGCTTCGGCTAGTACGACAGCCAAGACAATTGCTCACTTCTGTCCGTGATAGCGGCAAGATCAGGCCTAAAAGGCAAGTTTGTAGGAAACCGATTTGGCTCAACTGATTAGGCTGGTTAGCCATCAGTGTTCTCGCTCTTTCAAGTGCTAAACTTTTCGTGTAATATTACCGACAAGCAAAGACAGAATGTGAATGTTTCTTATTTATCATTTTGGGTTTTTAAGTATTAGTTCTAAGTTTTCTTCCTCCCCTTTCATTTGGCAGTCAATGTCTCGAGGATGTGTTTGTCAAACTTCACGTGTGTGACTTGTTGGCGACAATCACACCATCTCTCTGGTTCCGTATCCCCCACCCGAGATCTCTTCAAAACTGTAAAAAGGTGCCCTTTTGGGATGCAGCGTTGCATGACAGCACGAGCTTCACAACTCCCGAGACAGACGTGTGCAACGGGAGATCTCTCTTGCACGCGACCACAAGGAAAGTCCCTTCCTCCTCTCGTGGCCGCACCGCTTGGACATGTGTCAGCGCCCTCGTCGTCAGAGGACGGTGGGCGGGGCGCGCGCCTCTCTTGTGGGCGGGCGGGCGGCGCGGCGCGGCGCGGCGCGGCGCGGCGCGGCGCGGCCGGTCACTGGGTCGCACGCGACGCGAAGACGCGCGGGCGATCGGCGTGCGCGCGGCGCGGCGGTTTGTCGTCGGCGATGGGGGCGGGCCGGTCGCCCCAACTGGAAAAAAAACGCTGCGCTCTCAATAACGGTTGCTGGAAGTCGCCCGGATTCACTTAATGCCCCATATCCCTCGTGTTCCGACAGTTGGAGATGAGTTTGCATGTGGAACGATTTCGTAGGTGACACGTTGAGGTGGCAGGAGGGCTGGGTGACCTGCGACCGAGGACGTGTTCTAGAAAAGTTGGTTTAATCAACCGTTTGAGTGGTTTGACGAACTGTGACGACTTTGTGTGTTACGATTAGTTGGATTTTTTTTCAGACAGGATGTTCGCCTGGCTGGGTCACAAGAAAAACGTAGATGCTAGAGAAGACCTAAAATGTAAATAACGGTCGTGCAGTAAAACAATGTTTTTACTGTGCATCATGACCGGAAAGCCATTATCACTAGAAATATGAGTACTTCTGTTTTTAAAAGACATACATTTTCTTGCGTTTATAGTTCTTTGGCAAGAAGAAGCGTTATCATTAATTTACTGCAAGTATAATCATTTACAGCCGAATATTAAGTTTCTTACCTCTGCCACTTTTGCTACCAGTCTTTGCTAGGAAGAACATTATCGTTTGTTCTGGTATGCAATTGCTCAAAACAGTGGGGAGAGAGTTGCAAAGAGGCCTCTTCTCTCGTATGTTGGTCCATGAACAAGCAAAGGTCATAATTTGTGGGTCACTGGAGACGAGATGGCTGCCTTCACGCCCCAGTGGCTATTACCCGCGGTTATTGTGTTCCAAACAATCTTGAAATATTGCTAATACTTTTAAATGCATGTCCGGTGACCTCGCCGGCCGCCTCTTCGTGCGCACAAAGGAACCACCTCCGCCGTAGTCGTCACGTCGGATTCTTGACCCTCCAGCGACCCGAAGCACGCCGCACACAAACGCAAACACACAGGCGATTGCGTGGGCGGAGGGAGATCAACGACGATTTCACGCAATTCTCCGAGATTTGGTGACGTCACAAATGACGCAATTTTCGCTACGGGTCGAGAAACTGCAAGCCACTGCCGTTGTCCAACCTCTAGCCGAGCGTTTGGCGAAAAAATTCTGAATTGTGGACTTGAATTGAAAAAAGTAATTTATGGCTGTAATTTTCTGTAAATTGCCGACATATAGCCGGTTTGAAAAACCTGTACATGTACGTGTATAGGACAATAATCAATGGACGGACACTGCGATTTATAAATTACACACCCACAGGAATTGAGATGTAATCAACACAATAGCTATTATGTCGGTTATTAAATATGTGTTGTTCTCAATTATCTACACATGTCTTCTGAATATGAAGTGTTAGATATAATTTCATAGAAATAGTTTATTGAGGTGTCGTTTCAATTAATATATTTAATTCTGCACATTTCCTCTATACACGCTTACGTGACTAATCTATCTAGAACACTAATATTCCAGGCATTTGAAATGTTTCTTTACATTTTACTTATTCACAAGTTTGTCAACTGTGAAACTGACACAGCAAAGTAAAAATGTAGATTCATAGGGTGATATCGTGTTACTTCAATGTAGTATGATACGGAATTAACACAGACCTCACGTGAAAAATTGATGTGAAAAAAATTTGAGAAATAATATTATGTTATTGTTAAGCTTGTTTGACCTTTCAAATATTTATGATCTTAAATAACATACTATAAATTTTATTCATGGTTTGTCAGTACAATTGAGTATAATGGAAGTCTTATTAAATTTACGAAGAAAAGGTAATTACATAAGTTCAGTACAGTGGTAACCACATATTACTCTGCGTTTCACAAGTTCATAATTATTTTAACAAGTTATTGATTCAGTAATAACAGAGCATAATTTTGAAAACCCTTCCTTAAATGCGATTCGAGGGGTACGCGATGGGGGATGTGGGAAGGTAATAGGGTCTTCTGTTACGTAAGCCTAATTTAGGATAATGTGTTGGTGGAATCTCTCCAAATGATAAAAAACTGGTGGTTCTTCATCTCATTGCGATCGTCTTTAGGTGTCTCTGGTATGATACGCACGAAGATAATGCTAACAAATATTATTTCATGGGTGAGATAGGTGAATGTTTCAGGTGCTCCATAACGTCACGAACCAAAAAAGCATTTGATTGAAGTTGAAGTGGGTGAGTGTGCAGTCAGTGGTAAGCAATTGCATTTTATAAATTTACGTTGAACTAACGTCTGTCAAGTCGACTTTCACTGAGCATGCGTATTTTTACAAAGTAAGTGTGAGAAAGCTCCCGGGTGCGTCTGCGGAGTGGACACTGCAGCAAGAATAAGTTTTTGTAGGCGGGCAGGGTACGACGAGCCGGGACGAGGCAGTCGGATTTGATTGAGGCGGGCGGCCGGAATGAGGCGAACGGACCAGAACGGGACGGGCAGGGGTAAAGACGTAACGGAATGGAACAGGCGTGATGAGACGCGCGGGACGGGACGAGAAGGACTGATCGAGGGCGGCGGAGCGGGGCGAGACCGGAGGGGCAGGGTGATATTGGAGGGAAGGGACGAGACGAGACGGATGGACGAGGCGGGACGAAATGGGCGGGTGGGAAAAACCGTGTAAATGGAACGTGGGGCAGAGATCGTGACACGGTGGGCGGGGTGGGCTGAGGCGGGACAGGNNNGGGCGGGGGCGGTGACTCACGGCGCGAAGGGCTACGGCGCAGCTGCAAACAACAACACAGCGCCTCCCGTCGTCTGTCCGCCACGCATAATGGCTGCTGGGAACGACTCCTCCGCCTCCGCCTTCTCCACTCCCGGCGATGCGACCGAGCCAAAGAGATACGATCCCTCCGCTTGGGCTCAGAAGGAGCGCTAAGCTGACCCCCTCAAGGGGTTGGAATCTCCGTGAGCGAGTCAGGGAAAGTGACAACGAAACACTCGTGAGATTTGGAGGCTGCAGTGTGAAAGGAAATATTGACCTCCTCTTCTCAAGAAAACGTTTTCACACTGGAAGTGAATTGAATTCTTAAGAACGTAAAATAGAATTTTTGTCTTAAAATCAATATTTTAACTCTTGTACGTAAACGTTACAGTATTAGTATGTCACATCAATATTAAAAGTATTAAAATGGTTTGAACAATTAATAAATCCGTTGAGTGTTCCAGTTACAATTTAAACTGTATTCTGGGTTTTGCATAAAGATTGCAGTAACATTCTTATGTTCATAAAAAACGAACGAACCATGTTTTTCTGGGTTAATTGTTATTTTCATACAAATATACACGGAAGAGCCAATGTTTACTGCCTGTGTTTTACTACCTTACTGTACACCTGCCTCGTGATATCGTGTGCTATCGTGTAGAGTCCCCGGAGCAGGCACAAGTGCCGCAACAGGACGTGGCATGGACTCGATTGAAGTAGTGCTGGAGATAATTCACATCATGAATCCTGCAGGGCAATCCATAAACTCGTAAGAGTACGAGGGGGTGGAGTTCTCTTCTGAACACGTTACAAGGCATCCCAGTTATTATCAATAATGTTCATGTCTGGAGATTTTGGTGGCCAGTGAAAGTGTTTAAATTCAAAAAGAGTATTGCTGGAGCCACTATGTAGCAATTCTGAACGGGTGGGCTGTTACATTATTCTGCTGGAATTGCCCAAGTCCGTCGGGATGCACAATGTACATGATTGGTGCAGGTGTTCAGACGGGATGTTTACGTACGTGTCACCTGTCAGAGTCGTATCTAGACATATCAGGGTCTCATATCACTCCAACTGTACTCGTCCCATACCATCACAGAGTCGTCACCAGCTTGAACAGTCCCCTTTTGACATGAAGAGTCCATGGATTCATGAGAATCAACAAATAAATGTGAATCGTGACTCGTCAGACCAGCTACGTGTATCCAGTCATCAACAGTCCAATGTCGGTGTTGACGGACCCAGGAGATGTGAAAAGCTTTATGTCGTGCATTCATCAACAGCTCACGAGTTGGCCTTCGGCTCCGAAAACACATATCGATGTCTCGTTGAATGATTTGCACGCTGACACTTGTTGATAGCATTGAAATCAATTTACGGAAGGGTTGCACTTCTGTGACGTGTGGTGATTCTCCTCTGTTGTCAGTCCCGTTCTTGTACGATCTTCTTGCAGCCGCAGATATGCCGGAGGTTTGATGTTTTACCTGATTCCTGATATTCACGGTACGTACGGCAAAATGGTCGTACGGGAAAATTCAAATTTCATCGCGACCTCGGAGATGCTATGTCCAATCTCTCTTGCGGCGACTATAACACCAGTTTAATCTAACTTTAATCGTGATAACTTTCCATTGTAGCAGCAGCAAATGATCTAACAACTGTGCCAGACTCTAGTTGTCTTATATAGTCGTTGCCAACCGGTGCACCGTATTCTGATTGGTTTCAGATCTCTTTATTTCAATAAGCATGGCTGTACCAGTTTTTTTGCTCTTCAGTGTACATTTACGTGGCGAGTTTTCTTGTACTACTATTTTCCTTTACGTACAATTTTGGAAGATGTTGCTTAATGTAGGAGTAGATCATTCATGTAATTTCTTATGAAGGGAGTTTAGTTTACTTTACACCCATTCGTGTGATATTTTCCAGGTCGTATAGTGGCCCTAAGTCTCTTGCCTTTCAAGGATTGACATACAAGTTGAATCAAGTCTATGATTTAATCGTAAAACGATATAAAATATCTGCGTACTAATTTTTAATTTTATAGCCTGTTAGTCATGGAGTAACACAATAACTATCTTCATTCTTATTTGTTATTCATATAGTATTGTTCTCTGATCAACAGATACGTTGTGGGTACCAAGATGCACGAAACAAACACAATAACCGAGTTCTTTGTATATTGTGATGGCAATGTTCAAAATAAAAGACACGTCTGCGCCGGCATAGCAACACGTAACGCATTACACGTCCGCGGACCGCGATCGAATGGCCGCCCATACAAGGGCACTGGCCGTGCTTCTCTCTGAACGGCAGATGGAGCAGTACAACAGCAAACTCGCCATTCTCTCTGCGCCAAATTCTAGATTTTGTGGAATCTTAATTCCGAACTGTTTCAAAATCCTTCCAAGCTGGAATCCTTGGAAGTATATGGAAACCTGCTGTATTAAAATAATCGTTACGAAGTGATAAAATTTCGAGAGTTACGTGGCTTAAAACTAATATTTATACTCCAAATTGCAATAATTGAATTTTTGTCGTGTTAATGATGTGTACATTTCAGCTCATACGATTGCTTTCACGAAGTCTCTGCGTCATGAGCTCTTTTTGAGCGTATTACTGCGGCGTCTATATCTGAGAAAGTTTGCGCATTGCAGTTGATCTTTTAAATGCTTTCATGCCTAGTTTGTGGAATGTTTCTTTAGGAAGGCAGACACCGAAGTGTTTTGACCGCACAACTCCCCC
>BOPP01000009.1:17994656-18034069 GCA_017312745.1 Gryllus bimaculatus | reverse complement strand
CCCCGATCCCGACATTAAAGGTAGCCTTGCGGGCGGCGCAGTCGCTTATCGGCGGAACGGCATCCGGCATAAAGGCGGGGCGCGAGGGTCATTGCATAAGGCGCGGAATGGCCCATACAATGGCGCCCGTCTGGAGGGCCGAGACGAACGCGCGCGGATCGTGTTTCAGGCGCTGTTCCGACTCGGCTCGCGGTGCGCGCGAGGGGCGAGCCACGGGGAGAGCGGGGGCTAGAGTGGGGCGCATGAACGCTGAGGCCGAGGGCGAGGGCTAAAGCGAAGGCGGAGGCGGGGTGGATGGAGGGGGAGGGGAGGGCGACTGTCTTGGCAAGGGAGCTGGCGGGGGCGGTAGAACTAACGAAGGAGTGGGCGAGGAAGACGGCGAAGGCTGAATGAGAATGCGGGGGTGTAAGGGCGGGGCGGGAGCGAGGATTAGGGTGTTGGCTGCGGGGGAGGGGTGTGTGGAGAAGAGGGCGAGGCTGGGCGGGAGGTTGAGGTGGAGTGTGAGGCGAGAGCGGAGGTGGGGGCTCGTGGGGTGGGCAGAGTGAGCTCGGGTGTCGGTCGGACTGGAGGTGGTGGAAATGCACCTCCGCGATGTGCCTCATGGAGCCGCTGGATTCAGTGCTCGCGGGTGAAACAACAACTGAAAACTCCCTTGGGGACTGTATCGCTTCTAAATGTATTGTGCTATGAAGCATTGTCATGAGAAACACTTGTGGCGTAGGATGGTTTGTGGTGATAGAGTTGCAGCAGTAACGATTCAGCTAATAGATCGATTGTCAAATTGCATATAGAGGGAACAATTTCTCCGCGGAAATTAAAAAAAAATATTTCCAATGTGAAATATTCATTTTTCACAATATCATTTAAAATATTTCTTTGCATTTGAGAAAATTATTCACGAACCAGGATTGTACAGGTAAACGTGTATGAAAAAGTTGGAAGAAAAATTAGTTCATGGATCTCATTGCGGAAGTAGATGGCTGGGAATTTATAATCCTGGATGTATAAGCTTTGGTGCCGTGTAAACTTCAAATCACTAAAGCAGGTTTGTCAGAATTACGTATGAGACCAATGCCACAGCAGTATTAGTCAATTTATCCTACACCACAATTATCCTTTATCAGTTTTTCCAGGATTTTCTCAAATGTTTTCTTCAAAAGGTAGGAACAAGTTTTACTAGACTGTTTCCGGATTTACCGGTTATAACCAACAAGACAACTGGAGTAGAAATGCAAACAGGTTTGCTGCATTTGTGGAGGTTTGTGTGAATTACTGCAAAGACTCTTCAAGGCAATTCGACAGCTACTCCTTTATTTCTTAAAGGAGTTAAAAGCTTGGATTTTAACTCAAATCCCTACATAAATTAAACACAGGCCGAGATGGAACAATTGTTGATAATTCTTGCCTTTCAGTTAGGTTTTGCAAACATAATGCATATGGATCATCTCACGATTCGTTAAGATTTCTTTGCGCTTCATATGCGAATGCGATATATTACCTGCGAAAGTGTCCATGTTTAAATATTCGCAACAACTTTACAGTGAAACATAGTGATTCTAAGAACACTTAATCTTCAACGCAAACTTAAACTGTCTCTCGCCAACTGCTACAGAACAAGAAACCACCCATCCTAGCCTATAAATAATCACACAGACATTGATGGTTAACATAAAATTTTTAACGAGCCATGGCAAAGAGTCGTTTAACACTTCAAATTTCTTGGAATAGTGCTCGGTAATTCATTCGTAGAAAAACATGGAAATTGAGTTCAATACACGATGGCATTTGATTTTGATTTCCTGTAAAAAATAATTATGGCTTTGGATAGATTTATTGGACCATACAGTCGTGCTCTAACATTTGTGGGTAAACAAAAACACTGAGATACTGATTACATTATCAAGTACACTTGAAAGTGTAGTTGTCAAACAAGTGTCACTAACGTGTAATACACAATCCAATTCTTAAAAAGGATATTCTGATAGGTACAAGAAACGTTTAATCGAAGCCGAACTTCTTTTATTCTCGACACTGAAGCAACCACGAAGCTGGGAGAAGGTATGGGTTACCGCATAGCCTCTCTCAGAGCCGACTCGTATAAAACGCGAACACCTTCAATTGGACATATCTTTTCATCTCGAGCATCATTAATCATTCCGATACGGCAGTATAATTTCGCTCGCATTCACACCTTTGTCAGTGCCACAGACGTATACCCAACGCCAAGGTCCGAAAACGATAAGCCGGCAGTCACGTCCGCCTCGTCACCCGGCGCCCCACCCTACCTCCCCGGCCCCTTTTCGGATGCACCGAGTAGGAAGTTACGAGTCCGCGGTGCAGGTGTTGGTTGCGAAGGACACCTCTGATGTTACGAGCACATTACGACATCCACGGTAGCGCTCCGTGTAAATTCGAGTCTTACGCCGCTGTTGCCACTCGCGTCCTCCGCGACATTCGATGTCCCAAGGGAACGAAGGCGACTCGGGGCGGGGCTCTAAATGCCTCCAGCGCCCAAGATTTACTCCTGCCATTTATAATTCCGAATCGCATCGGGCGTAGTAAATTTCGTTGCGCAATAATGGTGATACTGAGAGATGTTTGTTGTCGCAAGGTTGGAATTCTCCAGAAGCAATGACGTCACATTCGTTACCGACGGAAGATGTCGTTTATTCTTCTTATTTTTCGCCTTCCCGACAGGTGACACGATCTCTTAGGCGCGTGGCCCCACCCAGAGAAAACGTTTGTCCTTAATTGCTGCCCCGCCCAGGCGACTTGTCGATTGTGACCCAGCCCCTTCTTCGGTGTAAAAGTTGCCGTTTGTCAGGCCCTCTCCAGTGGAAGCGCGAAGGAGATAGCTCTGTTTTTAAGGTTTACTTTGGACAGGCCGAACACTGCTAGAGGTAGTGTTATTTGGTAGCTCATTGTCAAGAAATGATTTTATCGGCTTGAATTAATATCAAGATCAATGAAACAAGTAGTACTACACCACATTCTTTCTCCTATTATTTGAAACCATGTCATAATGTTATAATGCAACTTGTATCGTAATAATATTTCAGCCATCTCTTAAAAGAACTGATCTTCAAAGCGCAGGAGATTATAAACAATCCTCTAATTTTATCTTTTGAAGATTCAAAAGTTTTAACGAACATGGATTTGGGCCATACAATTCAGTACACACTCTAACCTTACCAAAAGTGTAAAGCGAAAGAGATCCCTTTAGTGATAAGGATTGATTTGGAAAAGCTCAACAGTATGAGAATAGTGTTAGTTAGTCAATAAATCGTCCCAGGTTTACGTGGTGAGTCACAAACCACCAGCCCTGCTCTTCCGCGTGACCGCGCATATGCGCTCATTTTGCCACATAGCAGAGAAAGAAGGTATCGCTCCAGCGACAAACGAGGCGATTTGACTTTTGCTCAGAGGATCCTTCAGGTTTGAGAATCTTTTACATGCACTAAATCTCTTTGGTATAGTTGACATTTCTTTCCCTGCGAAGGAAGGCGTGAGAAGGATTTTTTCACCCTTAAAAATTCATGGCTTCGATAGGGTCTCAACCCATGAACGTGGCTATAACAGTCCGCCGTGCTGACCGTTACACCACCGAAGTCACCGTAGCGGGTTCTACAACAATTTTATTGGTCGGAGGTAACGTGGATACCAATAAAAACTAACCAAGAGTTGGTAATTTTGGGAAGATTTACATTATGAGAGAGCGATGTTGAAACTTGATTTTTTTTTCTTTTCGAAATGTAAAATAATAATAGCCACCCATTTTTAACTTGAGAAGAGTTTATTTGATGCAGTTCTGTTTAAAACAAAGTTCGATGTCATATATATATATATATATATATATATATATATATATAGATATAGATATATCTTATTTAATCCAAAAACAATGTATTCATATTTTCAAATTATTTGGTTACTTTTAGATGATTTAACGTATTTTCAGAGTTCAATTTGAAATAAATATTCAAATTGAATTACGTGATATGAGCGCCAAAATTATTGCGCTTGAGTTGTATTAAGTTCATTGAAGATTTCTGGCAGTGACAGCACTAGAGGAAAAACAAATAACGTGCTGGCTGGGCATAAACGTCGATGCACGTGACAAACAGGAGTGTTTCTCCGTTGACAATGGACATTTGCAGACCGCGAGGCACTGAGGGGCAGCGGCTGCTCCCTCTTCACTTGCAGGCCTCCCCACGGCCTGGCCCTGGCCTGGCCGTTTCAGAGTGAAGCGCGCTGCGCCGGCGAAAGCGGCACATGAGCGCCTGCGCCGCTTCGGTGCTGGAGCAGAGTGATGATGTTAGCGAGGACGCTGGAGGCGACGGGGATGGCGAGTGCTGTAGAGTGACGTCGCGCCACCTGTTGCCTCAAGCAACTCGACGTCGCTGCCACGTCACCATTACAGTCCTCCGCTGTCAAATCGGACGATGCTTCAGTGTCTTACAAAAGTTGCATTTCATGACATTCATTAAAATAAAGTGCGGATCCTGTAGTTTTGTATGTGGTTATATAGTGGTCATTACTTTCGTAGCCATCTTGGCGAAATAAAAACGTTGATAAAGATTTCGTTTTCTTTCCTGACTACGGATAATGACAGTGAGTTTTCTATTGTTAGTATTTTTATAATGAAGTTTTTTGTTTGGATAGTTTCCAAGATCTTACATTAATGTTGAGGTTTGACAAAAATGTGAAAGAATTGCAGGCGTAAAAAGCAGGCGTAAATTAATTACTCTAGCTACCAACGCTCTTCTAAAGTAATATTCAATGCAGTGGAAATGAAAGCTAATCAGTATTCTGAATACGAATATCAACACTTCATCTGGCAGAAAGTTGATAATACACTTCATAGAGTAAGAATCACATACTTGCAATGACAACACTTCTCTATACAACCATTACCAAATCCATCTAAGGTATCCGCCTCCACGGCCTGGGTTGCACAAAGTTGCTCTGCTCCGCAACATCTCCAGATCCAGAGGTTCCCCCACTTCATCGGTCACTGCCTCCTCCTCCTCCTCCTCTCCCCCTCCCCCGCCCGGGCCATCAGTGGGCAGGCGCCACCTGCCGCAGCGCGCGCAGAGATATGGGTCAGGCGACCGCTATACGCTCCCGCTGCCTAACGGCGCGCAGCGGGGAAGGGCGGGGCGCAGCTCGGAGAGGCTGTTCGGGCCATGCGCGAGCGCCCTGCCGCGTCGCGTCGCGAAGTCCGACGGCGCCGGTTCACGGTGCAACGGACTCGGGCGGCCACGAGTTACCGACGGGCGTCAACGCGGCCCTCGCTCCGCACTCGCATCAACTGATGGTAATGGGACAATTATTTTCTGTCTGCAGTGCCATCGACTGGGATGTACTAGGTTCGAGGCAGGAATTTCGCACTAGCTAGGTCGAATTCGGTCGCTGTCTGGAGGAGAATTCTAGCGGCCGGCTCCTCTAATCGGCAATTTTCCGTGGTTTCTCCGATCAACACCAAGCGAACGTCGAAGCAGTACTCTAACAAAAGGGTCACGGACAGCGCGCGATCGTTCCTTCCTCTTCCTTGTGTTACCTTTGCACTTTTCGTACACACATTTACACTTATATGCACTAAACCGCCACACATAGCGGGAGGCCGGTCGGGAGCGTAGAGCTTGCCCGGCTGGGGCGGTGGCGCTGCTTGGAGATGCCCGTTTGTAGGAAACCCCATCTTCCGGTCTGCGCAGGATCTCACCATCGAGCGGGGGAAGGCCTCCACGTCCCGAGGGGAGAACAGGCGTTACAGCTACGGGACTAATGGATTTAGTAGTTGACGCGCCTGAAATCACTAATCAAACAATCAATCAGTCCGCCGCAGATACATGTTGGAGGACAGCATCCCATTCTCTGACTGCGGACTGCTGATTCCATTAGACATCGGGTGTCAGCATGAAGAACAGAATGAGGAGTTGTTGCAGGGAATCCTGAACACAAAGAAGCCATACAAGTGTGAAAAGAGAAGGAAATGACCAACATGATACGTTAACTTTATTTTAAAAAAAGATTTATCGCAAATTTGATATCTGCTTTTATAATGATTTTGACTGCAATTAGAACATTGATATCTCGATGCTGATATTAATACTGTCAATTTTGCAAAAGGAAAGATATCAGTATGTGAAGTCGGACCTGTTTGTCACTCAGGTCCTTCCATCTGCCACATAGCTTCCAATAAGCCGTAATTTTGTGTTACGTGCCCTTCAAGGCCTAATAAACTTCCTATAGAAGCCTACGTGACATCACTACATCGATGGTAGAACCTTGATCACAAATGTGTTATTATATGTTAGTAATATTTTGGACCAAGAAGAGGAGGTAACTTCAGGAGATAACTCCAAAGAGGACTATAATAGAAAACCATCAGCTTTGTGGAGATGGTGAAATGGCCCTGTAGCGTAGGAGAGGTGGAGAAGGGTACGCGAGGCTCTTCAGTCAGCGGGAAGCCAACTCGCGTAGAAGAGACAACCTCGATAAAAATCCAGTCTCTTCCCTGCATTAGGTTGTGCGTAGGGCTGGTAACCACCCCGCGTAAAAAGCAATTACCTTCTCAAGCTTTAAAGAAGATGTCCAGGCCGAACTTATGACGAATTTGGTAAGAAAGAGGTTAAGAGATATGGAATAAAGGATATATTAAAGATTGCTGCTTAGAATATGAGGGGTCTGTCAACAAAAGATCTAGATAGCGACCTAAAAGAGAAACGTATAAATATAGCCATTATTTCAGAAACAAAAAAAGAAACTTAAAGGACAACAGACCTGGAAAATTATGTAATGATATAATTGGTACGGTAGAACAAAAAAGAAAATCAGTAAATGAAGTTGTAATTCTTATATATAAAAAATGGAAAAACAAAATCGAAAGTTATAGTTTTATTAATGATAGAATATTGATCGTACTAATAGAAAGGGGAAATCTTACTCTATTTGGTGAATATGCTCCTGAAGAAGCTAGGACAGAACTAACTGAAGAATTCTATGAAGTTCTTCAATAACATTACCATAAAGCTAATAAAAATGACATATAATATTGGCAGGAGACGTTAATGCCCTAGTAGGTATGTATAACTATCCCTCAAATAGTTGGATTTTTTGGAGAGAATCACTTTGTTTAGAAGTTGGCGATAGCATAGAGAATTTGCCGCCTTCAATAACTAAAAGATAACGAATATATTCTTTCGTAAGAAAGATATTCATAAGTATTCATGGACAGCAAGAGGTCTGAGTTCAATTACATATTATATAATTGTGAATAAGAAATTAGCAACTCAAGTAAGAGATACAGGGGTACGTATATTGAGGAACCGACATAAATTCAGCCCATTACTTGTTGAAATCAGATATAAAAATCTTGGGGGATGAAGAAATATTCGAGTTCCTATCATCAGAACCAGAAGAAGGCAGAAGTCTTCAAAGTCCATCTCCTGCGCCAAGAGAACGGAAAATATTTGTATCAATCCAGAACAGCACAGAAGTTTGAAGATACCATCACTAGCGACGATCTAGAACAATGGCTCAATATTAAAACCATATTTAAAGAAGCGGCTTCAAAAGCTTTAGAAAAACCAAGAAAGGCGGTCCGAATGCCCGAGATCGCTAAGGCAGTAGTGCCTTAACGATCGTGAAGCGATGGATCGCGGGTTCGAGTCTCGTCTCAGGCATGTATTGTGTTCGTCTTTTCACCCTCTATCATCATCGTATCGTGTCATTGTCATGGTTATCATACCATTACAAGCAATAGTGGTCGCTAATGACCTAGAAGTTGACGCGACCTTAAGTAACATAAAAAAAATTGAAGTAAATAAAAATCAAGAAAATTTAGGAAGCGGAAAGGTCTTGAAATATGAAACGAAGATATAGAACAAGCCACAACAGTAGAGAGAGTAGCATGTATAAACAATCTTTGTTTATATTGGTTGCATATTGAAGAGACTATATTGAACACGCAGAGCAATATTAAATAATCGATTATGGTTTACATCACTATGTAAATGTTACCTTTCCTTAACACACTTTTCGGACGGACGAATCCTCCTGCACAGATTTCCTTTCATCCGAAATCGACGCCCGAAACAAGTTCTTAATCTCCGGCGAAAGCCAACCATCCCGACTCCCGTCAAACGAGCAAAAGTTCGTCGGGTCAGGCGTGTCAGACAGCAGCTCAAGATTCCGCCTGTTAGGCGTGATTACGCGAGCTTACATCACGGGGGCGGACAAACGCGAGGATGTTCCCCGCGCCGTGCGAGTGTGCGTGCGCGTGGGTGGGCAGTCGGCGACGCTCGACCCCTGGACGTGCGGGGGCGGGTCGCCCGCCTCCGCCCTGCGCCCGCACATACTTTCGCGAGCGTTCGCGGCGCGTGTGGCCACGCACGAGCGCGGCCGGCCCCGTCCGCCGCCCGGAGGCCGTACGCGGCCGAGGGGCGTGGACACGCTGGAGGCTCGCGAAGTAGCAAAGGCGCGGGGAGGGGTTCTGAAGCTCTAGAAAACGTGCGTAGAGTATTCTCCTGCATGTGTCATATACAGTTTTTCTGGAAATTGAGTATACCATTTTTGACGATACATTAAATTAAGTTAGATATTAAGCCGGTTGCTGCTTTCTCTATGGCTCTATTTTCTTGTCAATGTGTATTCTTGTAATCATGTACTTTGTATTCATGAACCCTGCTTTACCAAATAACAGCTACTATATTTCATCTCCAGAAAAAATTGCGAGAACAGCGAATATTTAGATCGCTCCGTAGTTTTTAATTGAAGAATGTATTTTCACAGGATTTAATACGAATAAGGTAAGTTATTTGTATGCAAAGTCTATAGAATTGAAACGTATTAAGCAGAAACGAAAATAATTTTCTGAAACATGTACCGATCATGAAATGCATACATCTGGCGTTGTCTATCAACCAAGTAAATCGTGCGATCCCAATGTCCCGGGCGTTTGATATTCATGATTTTTATAAAAATATAGAATTTCCTAACGCAAAACAAGAGTATTTCGCAAGCTCTTTGGAAATCAGTTCCCTGTAGGTCCAACCACGTGGCTCGGAAACCTTATTTGGGAGTGTGAATTCAAGTGCTTCATACAACTCGTGACTGGTAACATTATATTCTAGTTATTCCGCATTCTAACAACCACCTTTCACGGTGAAGTGAAGGTGAGGTTTGGTTTCTCCAAATTCTTAATGTAAATCACGTATGACGTCCACTTCTCAGCATTTAGATTTCATATCAATTTCGATAGCCCTTCGACATAGCCCTATCCGGGATAAAATTTAATCTCTCGACTGATTACCGACACGTGTGGTAGTGTAGTGAATGTAAATAAATGTGTGTATGTGTACTCAACAGGAAAAGAGGATAAGGAAGGAACGCGAGACGCGTGGCCCTGTTTTTTAGGGTACTGCTCCTCGCCTCCCCTTGTATTGATCAGAGAAACCATGTAAAACATCCGATCAGAGCAGCGGACAGCTAGAATTCTCGCCCAAACAGTGATTGAATTCGCACCCGCTACGTACTATCACAAAGCCTACTCCAAAGCCTATTGCAAAGCCTAAGTCTAGCAGCTTCTGGTTAAGCGATGTGGTAGACACAACTGAGCTATCGCCGCCGGTTGCGAGAGGTGAGGGGTGAGAGAGCGGGGGCGGTGCCACCCGCGCCCTGCGCCTTATACGGCCTGTGCGCCGCGTCTCAGCGCCCCGCGGAGCGGCGCGGCGGGCGGGCGCGCTTCCTGCGGAGCCTGATCAATGGCGTTGGCCAATGGCGAAAGCGAGCGCCATCGGTATTCACGTGCTTTAAATTAGCGCTTAAACAATTAGGACATTGTGATGTGCTGTTTCTGCGAATAATGCCTTTCACAACTGCGGCGCATTCGCCACTGCATCTGTTCACGGTAAAGATGTTGCATTTCAAATAAAATGAAATTTATACTTATTATTTTCTGGAAAAAAATTTACGTGTGCTTTTGGAAGATAATCAAATCAATGTATATCGTAAGTTTCAGTTTTGTCGTAAAAAGTGTGGTATCACTCAATATATTCCAATTTTTGTGACCTTTTACCTTTCTCCATTTTGTGAAATCCGTCGGGCACTGGCGAAAAAGATGGTTTGGAATTCAGTTCTTGATGTATTTTTAAAGACGCTTTTTTCATAGGTATTTTCAGAACACTAAAATCATCATATTGACGATTTTACAGGGTGGTTTTAGTATTTTCAAAAGAACCTCTTAGTTTTCAAAAATTAGTAAACTTATATAACAGTCTTACATAATGCATAACTACTGATTGTTTTTGTGTCGTTTTTATTATGATTTCTTAGCGCTTGTATTCATATTTTTTCAGATACCCCAAGTAATTGTGAGGTACTTCGTGTCAACACATGCAATTGCTCAGTTGGAGGCAATCAATCTTATGTGTTACTGTGTCCACCTGGAAGAAATTCGGGCAATTAGCCCTTTTCAACTAAGACGGTGTATCGTCGTTGATGATGGACTACCTCCTATTTCACGGAATTGGCGATTTTAAAATTTTCGTTTCAAAGATTCAGAATTTGCTTGTTCTCTAGTTTGATAAGAAAATTTCCAAAGAACACTGGAAATTGTGGTCTTAAAAAAGAAAATAAAAATCTCGTATGTGACCTTTTCAATTTCATCAAACCTCTTATGTGGTAAGGGCTTCAGTTTTCGCAAGGTGCTTTCAGAAGTATATTACAACGTAGAATGTCTAAACTTAGACAACTGTACATTATTAATATCAAAAAGTGTTTTTCCTTCCTTCTGTATTTTTTTCGCATAGGAGGTTGTCTATCCCCAATTACCCTGTACAACTTCTTTACTATACTTTAATGTACGAGTGTTTTCTGTAAGAGCATTTCCTTCAAACAAAAAGACATTTTATGTATTTTGTATTATTTTCCAACTGTTTTTCTGTATCCTGCGAAGCGATCCAATAAATTCACAATTATATTTGTAATAGTTATACATTCTCAGAAATCTAAACGAAATATTTAAACAATTTGTCAGAAATAACTATGAGTTAAATTATCATATAAGTAAAGCCTCCTATTTATTTAATTACCCAGGAATGTTTTTCTAGTTTTTAGAAACGCTATTTAGATTTTGGGTTTTATTTTTTTTTAATGGCAATATTTTAGTTCTCATTGTAATATTCAAAGTAACTGCCATCAGGAGGTGCTGACACTAAACATTCTGAGTGAGCTCATACTTTTTCGCAGTGCACCAAGGCGGGGAAAACTTATTTCTTTGTTCCTAGCTCTGTACGATATGTTTCGAGTTTCAGAGTAATAATCGTGAAATATGAAATTCATAAGTGACGAGCATGACTATAAGAATTAATTTTATATGTTCCATGCAAGTCTTTCGGTACTAATGAAAGTACTTTTATTTCATAAAAAGTTGTTTAAAAATAATACCGCCCGTAAGTTACTCAGTCTATTTCACATTTCTTTTTATGGCCACATTAAACATCCACAAGGTTCCACCTACGGCGTACAAGGTTCCCGAAGTGGCCGCTCACGCCAGTTGCAGCACACAAAGAAGCAAACAAACACTCTGACAAACAAAGGAGTAAACAGAACGCGTGCGAGAGCCGCCGAGCGACCCAGGCCACTTGCGACAGCGCGCCTTTGTTCTGGGCTGCGGTGCGGGCGCGGGGCGGACGCGGAGGAGCGGGGGTGGTGCCTGCCGCGCGACGACTGGGACTTCTCAGAGTTTGACTCGTGCAGTCATTGACGCCAGACAGAGATTCGGTATTTTCTTCGATTCTTGCTTCCGGCCACGGAGCCAGAAGGTAAGGTCTTCTACCTCACTTCCAAGTTTTCTTCACGCTTTGGTGGCCTTTTTGTGGCCGGTTGATTTCTAGGATACTCATAGTATACGCAAAAAAATAGTCTATTGTTCAAGATATTAATTAATTCAAAACTTTAATCAACACAAAACTATGTTGTCTATGTTGAAAGGGTTACTTTCAGCGTTCAAAATTTAGGAAATGGAAAGGTTTTAAAATAGGTGGAATAATAGAAGAGGTGGAATAAGCCATAACAGTAAAAAAAAGTGGCATATATGAAGCTTCTGCAACTGAAGTGCGATGAAACATGGAGAGTACAAAAATGGGAAAGAAATATCGCCAAATAAATAGAACAACTCACCAATCAGCATGAGAAAGATTTATAAGCGGATTAGAAAATGACATTCATGGCAGACAACAACTATCATATAAAGTATTTTGGCATATCAATAGTGAATTAAAAGACACAGATAATTTGAAAATTATAAAATAAAGTCAGTGGGTTGAACATTATCAAACTTTATGGTATAACCCCGAAAGAAAGTAAACCCTGAACTTAAACAAATTCTGTATAAATATACGTCTGAATGTCATATGTCTATATAACTATACAACGGAAATAACTAGTTGCAATTCCATATTTCGCGAATCCAGTTGCCGAATAATCCGATACATACCTATATTTAAAAAATATTATTATAATTATCTTTTATATAAATTATATGTAAGGTGGAAACACGTTGATGTATTTTACAATGTTAGATAATGAAACGTAAGGGCTCACACGGTGATAAAACTATTGATCCACATGAACATGACTGGCTGCAAGTGTAATTGGCAGCACATCACAAGACACGGCAAATTATGTTATGGATAATTGGATATCTTAATATGAAATCAAGCAAGAAATTCTGGACCGTTAATAGACACTTACTCCAGCCAAGGTTAGTCATGATTGAATGAAAAAGATCTCGTCAAATCAACTTAACATTCATTACGCTTACATTATGGTAATATATAATTATTTTTGTTTTACATGACGTGATCATGCGATTAAAGTAATTCACTACTCTTAACACCCGGGAATATACTCTGAATAACGTTATTCAATCATGACAATCAAAAATTAAGTTTCACTTTCAATGACATAATATTCCATCAATGTGCTCGTACATTTATTAAAATAATTAACTCCTGTCATTTCCTTCAGTGCTACCTGAAAATATTATTGTGTGTGCTAATGAAAAACATTGCGAAACTCCAAAGACTTTCTCTAGTGTACATTGTCGTGAAAACTACATGAATGAAATAATCAAATTTAATATATTATTTCTAAAATTAAATTTGAAGTGAAGGAGATAATATAATTCCCCGCCATAGTGGAGATTAAAATGATCTTCCGTAACCTACGCCTGAAACAACATAATGACTGATGAAATAAGCTTGTTTAAAGTACATAAAGTGACAAAATCTAATGAGAAATTATTGTAATGAGTGCTCGTCACTGAATTCAATGGTTCAAGCACATTTTCATAAACATTTTTGAATGGTCAAATTACTCGCGATTTCTTTGGTTAGTTCTTCAGGTGGCATCTGAAGTATTAGTAGGATAGAAGTTGCTATATTATAATATAACGTCTTCCACACCAACAATACCAGAAAGTACATGCTGTTGTAAAACTTGTTTTCCCACGATTTGAAAACAGCTCTTCACAATGCAACACACGATAATCTGAACCCTTTATCAGAAAACAATTGATTGATTGATTAGTGATTTCTGGTGCGTTCACTTATAAGGTGTCTAGTCTCGTAAGTGTAGTACATGTTTTTTCTGTTGGTTGGCGGTGATCTTCCCCCGCTGGATGGCGGGGCGCGGCGCCCCAACCGAGTAAATCCCACCAGCGAGGCTCCGCCCTAGCCGGGAAAAGCTCTAAGTTCCCGACCGCACTCCGGCCTGTGTGGTAGTGCAGTGCATGTAAGTGTAGTAAAGTAAGGGGAGCGAATAGGTCAAGGAAGTGGAAGGAAAAATCTCGTGCGGTTTTTTTACCATTTGTTAGGGACTGCTACGTCATTTTTCTGGTGTTAATAGGAGAAATCACGGGAACCTACCGATCAGAGCAGCCGGCCGCTAGAATTGTCTTCCAGATAGCGATTGAACTCGATTTAGCTAGTGTCAAAAATCTTGCCACCGTCGGAACCCAAACCTAGGACCTCCCGGTCGCTGGCACTGCAAGCAGAAAGTAATTGTCCCATTACCCATTCTCGTGCACTGCTCTTACAAACGAACCCAGTCTCCAGAGCGGTGTCCTGCGACTGTTCCGCACACGTCTTTATGGTCACGCGTGAGCTCGTAGGTCTAGGACGTGACGTACGTGCGCAGGCCAGGCGGGGCGGTGGACCGCCGCCCCCGCGCCTCACGTAGTTCTCCGCTCCCCTCCCCACCCCTCCTCCCTCCGGGCGACGACGCACCCGGACCCGCGGCCGAGCCACGCGATGCCGCACAGTGGCTCCACGCGGCCATGCCCGCAATAAGAGGTTCCAACTAGCATTTCACTCTTTTCTTGTAACTTGATGTCAAAGTTTCATCTCTCAACTTACTCTCAAGCCTTTCCACATAAAATAATTTTCAGTAGCTAATCGTCCTCAGATTGCAGCACGACTTATGTTCCATTTGTTGCAGCAGAAGTCAGAAAGAACTGTGCCACGCTACCAGCTTCTTTTCTTCGATTTTGTGAGTTGGAACCTTGTCATTTGCCACCCGAGTAGAGGTGGAATCCCGTTTTTCATCGAAAGTTTCCTTTTATGTTGGTCACAACACTTGTCAAAGCTCATTGAAGAACACGTGACTTATGCCCTGCGTGATTCAGTGATGCGTGAACATTATGCCGCATTTTATTCCTGTTGTAGGCTCAGGTTTTTTCCTGGCAATTTTCTGCGGTTTGGTTGACAAATTCATTGCATTTGCATCGAGTGTTTGGTGGTCGCTTGTTGAAATGTTGCTAATACCTCTGTTTTTCTTGAAATATAAGTTATTGCCACTGTTATGTTATATATGAGTATAATAACAGAACAATACAACCTAATATTATTGTTATTTATAATAAGACTAACATTGCACGCAAAACCACCTATCTTTATTTTTATATTGTTATTTACGTATTACACTTTGGATTCTAAACATCATAATGACTAATCCGTTTATCATAAAGAAACAATGACGTGCACGTCATATCTGAGGCCTAGTCTGGGCGGCTGCAATCACGTGCCTGTCGCGCGAGTGCGTGGCAAAACCGTGTCCCCCACTCCCAACTGTCAATCACTTGGAAGTTTTAATCGGACTATAGATTGGGCGCGGTGGCATTTCCGGGCAGGTGAATGGAGAGAGGGAGCGGGCACCACTGCGGCAGCTCAGAGCGACTCTGGCGGTCTTCCATCTCTTCACGGCAGTCCACCGCACAGGGGGCCTCCCTTGATGTCTTCAAACGGCTGCCTGTGAACAGAGATGAAACGAATGTGCTGCCTCAAAACGCCATTTTGCGTTGAAGGGGGCATGTACGCATTTGGTGAAACATGACGTTTTGAAGACAATGTATCCTATGGGAAGAAAAACTATATAAGGAGAGAGAGAGGGGCGAGGGAGAGAGAGAGAGAGAGAGAGACCTGATGTCATCATGGCAAACACGTCCTCGAGAAAAAAGGTTATAGAGTTGACAATATAATCTAGAGTTTAACAACGACTTTTCTGATATTTGTAATAAGTTTTTGGAAAGTGTGGTGCTAATTATAAATAAAATGGAAACACATTTTACAACTTTGCAAGAAAATTGGCAAAATATTTCATTTGTTGTCTCATGAAAGAACGGACTCTTGCAGAATCACAAAATAACCGAACTGGTCCCGAGGAAATACCATCTTACTTTTCATGATCAATTTATTACAGGTTAGAGTGCTTTTTTACATATTTTAACGAATATTAAATGGTGTTTTGAAGTGACAAGTTAACATCACTAACCAATATTGTTTTGGGGAACTTGTAATAACTTCGTTTATATTTCATATATAAAGCAAGCCTAAGGCATTCAATTTATTAATTTTATTGAGGCACTCGCTTTAAAACCTCCCCTGATCTGTGTAGAAGAACACGAGACTGAAAAAACATACTTTGTTTTTTGTATTATATTATGAACAACAATCATTGCATTTTGATCAATTAATGATAACTACTTTAAAATATGAAAACTTAATAACGAAAAACACGAACAAATGTTAAGTATTTAAATCCGTTTTCAATGATTTGTGATTTATTACGAACTACTCTGTTTTATGTTAGTTAATGAAACGTAATGAACCTACTATAGCTATTCTGGCCATCGTCCCTGTCACTTTAAGTCAAAAGTGTGCGCTCTTGCTTTCTCTGCTCTCTTTCCGTCACCTACTAAATCTTCATGACCATCGCATGGAACCGCCTATCGTTATCTTCAATTCTAGTGTCGAAATTGCTATCATCTGAATTTATCTGACGGGAACCCCAAAGTTCGCATTAATGTCCTCGAACAGAAACCAATGCCATGGTGCATGCTTGCTTCAAGGCTTTATGAGTAATTTGACAATAAATCCATTTGTGGAGCAATTCCCAGGTCTCAATGTGCGCGGCAGAGCGCCCACAGGCGCGGCTCGGCGCGGCGGCGACGTCAGCGCCAGGCAGTTGGCGCGGGCGCCGGACTTTATGGTCTTGCTACCAGGTGCGCGTGGCCGCGAGGCCGTGGGAGGGCTCCGCCGTCACTGCGCTGGGAACACTTTTGCGTTGACCCAGCGACACCATCGTCATCATCGCCCCACCGCTACCACCTTCACCATCAACATTACTAACACCGTCTCGCCTCCACCATTGCCGCTGCCAGTCTTCGCCCTTACCATCTCTATCACCACAAAGATCACCCCGCCACCATCTTCACTATCACCATTCTATCTACATCATCACCCCACCAACGCCACCGCTTTTGCCTTCACAATCGCCACTCCGACCATCCCCACCGCTATTGTTATTGCCATCACCATCACCGTAACAATTATCACTATTGTCTTCACCGTATCCATCGCCAATGTCGCTATCTTTTCCATTGGCCTCACCGTCGCTGTTGCTACAACCACCGCCACACCGTCGCCGGCGCGGCGTCTGGCCACGCGCCGCCTGCTGCCGTCCAGATTTACGAAATCTACAGCCGGGCGCCTGCGGGGTCCCTCCACCCCGGCTAAGCTACGTATAAGGTGTCGTGTGACGCACGGCCAAGGTGCCTGGAACGGCGGCGTATATCACGATGATGATCCTGCAAGCTGAAAATACGACTAGTTCACGCTAATGTTACGGAAAGTAATCGGCATTAACATATATTTCAAGCAGGTTGTCTGCTTAGCTACGATAAGTATGACAGAAATCTTAATTTTGACGCCGCATGTGTTGAAACATGTGCCGTTTAGGGCTTCTTTTACAACTTGGAGTAGTCTGATCGTTGGTTGAGAAATTACAAAAATACAAACTTCCTCTCGGGAAATAGTAGACACCGAACCTCAGAGGAAAGAGTCATAAAAATCGTGTAATTTGATTTTATTTTGGATTATAATACAACTTAAAATGCAATATGAGTAGGAACGTGCATAACGGTGGGTGACGGTGAATTTCGTAAGACTACCCAGTGTTATTGTTTGACAGTTGCTCCTGAAATTCGTAAACGGTGAGTCACATTACTCACGAATTGTTCCAAGTGAAAAAAAATATTATGGAAAAACAAGCATTACTGAGTTCAAGACACTCTGACTCAGAGAGAAGAAAAACGAAACAAGCAGCTATATTATCTTTGCGAGGTAACAGAGAAAACTCGAGCTATCAAAAAAGCATTCATAGGCTGAAAGCACTACCGTTCGTGGCGTTAATAAAACTATGTTATAATTACATTTAGTTGTTATGTTTTCCGGACATATTAAATGTTCACTTCTTAAGCAACATACTTAAAATAAGTAAAAACAACAACAATAACCTATGAATAATTTATAACATGATTAAAAAAAGTAAAAATATTTAATATGCGTACGTTAAAGCTAAGTTACACAATTAATGAATGCATTCTAATACATGTTATTTTCAAAAATTGAATTTATTCCAGTTATCTTCATATTTATTTAATTATTAAGACACCTTCGCAAGTATCAATTGTATGTCGAAAATAACAAAACGTTTAATGTAGCGTAGCACAAAATAACAAATTAGATCTCCTTAGTACTTAAAAGTATCATATAAATGTACGAACCTCTTAGCGACTTTGCATAATCCATCAACTTAAAACATCGTATACAAACTGAGAATTTCATTACCAACCGAGTACTTCTATTACGTCATTGTAGACTGCAAGGCCATCGAACGAGGATGCCAACAAGAAAGATGAGGCCACTGAAGCCCCCATCCGCAATAAAGGACTGTTCCTCGCGCGTCCTGACCTGGGCGGCGCCTCGACGCGTCTCGTCTCGTCTCCTCTTCCTGTCCGGGAACGGGGTGAAGGTCGGGGTGAGCAAGCGGCCGCAGCGGCGGCGACCACCTGGGCGACCGCCCACGCCTTGCTGCCCACCCACCGGGCGATCGGGAGAGGAGAGGCAGGGCACGAGGGCGGCGCCGCGGCTGGAAACAAAAGCGCGCCGCAGACAAATGCGACGCCGGCCGCGAGTTACGGCGCCCTCGCTCCCTGATTAGCGCACCGGCGAGGCGGCCGCGCCGCGCCGCGCCGCGCCGCGCCGCACCGAGCGGCGGTTAATCGCGCCATTCGCATGCGCGCCCGCCGCTGCCTCAGGGTCAGGGTCAGCTCCGCCCCGCCCCGCCATCTCCGCCGCTCACTAGGACGGAATCCATCCAAAGACCCCGAGAGTGGAGCTAACACTTTATACTCATGAAAATTATAATAATTCTATTGAAATATATTTACTATCTAGAAAAACATTACTGAGAATAAATGTATGATAGATTATTCAAATTTAGTAAATCTGTGTAAACAAAGGACAAGATAATGTATCGAGAGAGGTGGCTCGTAAACTAATGTCACTGCAGTGCCTCTAACCTGGAGGTTCTGGTAGATGAAACGAGTACTGTCTCTGTCTGGAGGAGAATTTTAGAGACTGGCTGCCCCATCTGTAGTTTCCCCTGATTTCCGATCAATACCAGGCGGATGCTGAAACAGTACCCCAACAAACGGGCCATGGACCGCGCGTGATCTATCCCTCCCATTCCTTGTCCTATCCTTACTTATACAAAATTACACTAACATGCACTACACTACCACGTATGCCGAGAGACCGGTGAGGAGTTTAGAGCTTGTCCCGGCTGGAGCGGAGCCTTGCTAGTGGAAGATACATGGTTGGAAAAAAACTGCTAGCCAAAGGGAGGTCGGACCTCACCATGCAGCAGGGCAAGCACACCACCACCTCCTCCAGAGCAAAAAAACAACATGCGTTATACTTATGGGACAAATGACCTTAGCAGTTGAAGATCCCGGAATCACTATTACCAATCAATCAAGAAAACTAGTGGATAAAGCATTAAAACTACTTATCGGAAAATAATTTTAAAATTTTAATTCATTTTTATGTTATGTATGTTGCTATTTTTAAATTTTAACTTACAACTATATTTTCCATGTCTTAGACGGTCATTTCGACTCACTGTTCACTTCCTGCCACTCAAGGAGGCCTCAATCCTTCAATTAGCTTTCAATAAGTTTGGGATCTTTCAGTGGATGATTAAACGCATCGGCTACTTAAATTCATTAGTTTGGGATCTTTCAGTGGGTGATTAAATCCATATGCTGCTTCAAAGTCCTTCATCAAAATTCACACTCGCTCCTCAGCGATAACATAAATAACTTGTTCACAGAGGCGTAAATGGCTGTGGAATGTAGTAAATTAGTTATGATGACGTATCCATTTTTAAAAATGTTGATCGCCAGGTCACTGAGGTTTTCAAACATCTTATAACGAAAATGCTAGTATCGTTTAAGAAAGCTTAGATGACTTCACAAACACAGGAACGCCGTTTTCACGATGACTTGTAATTCCTAAATAAATGAATAATTGCTGACAAAGAAGCTTCCCAGTTAATAATATCGAGTATTACATCACTATAAAATTGTTCATTTTTTCATTCTACACTTATTGTATGTTTTGACTCTGGATTGGGCCGAAATGAATGACAGAAATGAAAAAGTACGGTAATGCGTGCAAATGCGATATGGTACCAGTACAGAAAAGCTAACCCTATTATACAAAATGATGAGTTAATTTTTGTGGAAATGTTTTGTGAAATGGGGGCAGAAAATCAATAGTGACTGATAAAATCTTCGATGAAAATTAAATAAAATACAACTAAAATTATGCAGATACAAGTGATGGCGACAATACTTCAAGATAAAGCTTCATAAGCAAAGTACGCAGTCTAAATTATTTTACGCATTCCTAACTCCTCGCATTGTGACGACAGAAACTGTATTAAACGGAACACAATGTTTACAAACCAGATACCTACCACAAAAGGATATCCAATTCTAAGTACGAATCGAGTAACAGCAATTATGATGATACAAAACGAGAAGAACCACAAGCTGAGAGGTCTTCATATAATTCTATTTTGTGAGAGTGTAAGCAATGCTGTCCTGCTGTCCTTGGCAGTAAATCTGCATACTCTACAGATCCCTTCCCATTTGGACACGGTTTTCTAATAAATCCTCAAGAGTAAATATACAATTTGCATCTCCATAGCGAACATGAATGTAGCTTGCAGGCACTTGGCAATATATTTTGTTTTACAAGAGTCTCAATCGCCCTCAACGAAAAGCGTGTGTGCACCATATAGCAGTATATGTTAATGCAATGTTCGGCATGTTCATTACAAATGGTGTGTCCGTAACCAGCGCTCCCTTCAGATCTCCATGCCGCTCGTGGGAAGAGCAGTCATGTTTACATGACGACTCTCGGAAGGACATTCTAGAATGAGTGGTCTAGTTCAAGCGCGTGTAACCTTTTGGGGATACAGGCCACATCATAAACTACGAAACTCATTCAGGGCCACATATTGTTCCCAAGGTTTATATCGTCACGCTTCTCTGCCTCCATCAGTTCACTAATTAACTGTCAGTCCAACCATCCCACTTGCTTGTGCTGGAGAAGGGCATGCTAAATAAAGCGGAAAAAATATTGTAAATTTGCTCTGAAACGCAAAATATACACGACCAAAAATCATATTGTTTGGGTTGGTTTATATTGAAATAATTTAGGATTAAGTTTCTTTTTATAAAAACACTCATTCCCACCGACTAAGGTAGATGAATTTTTTTTGCTAACATCATTCACTGATTATTATAATGACCTAGAGAGATAAAATAAGTGTAACAAACATTTTTCGAATCATAAAACTTTATGTATGGTCTATTGTATCATAAAACTATATGTATATGTATTGTACTATTATTTTTTTGTTTTTTGCCAAAAATTGCCATTGAGAACTCCATCGGAGTCTAGTTCTTAGCATATAACAATACCTGTGTACTAGCATTTACGATTAGGTACGGCACATTTTAAATTATTTAAGTTTACATTCTGCAAATCTTTGCCTAAAAACCTTTATAAATATAATACAAGACAGTAAAATATCCACAAATTCAAACGTTAAGTTCCAAATTCTTTCTAATTTTCAATTTATTATAAATCATATATTAGATATCTAACAGTACGCTCAAATTTATTAATTTATTTTTGTTTCAGGTAAGGATGCACTGAGGGAAGATTAGATGGAATTCAGACGGAGGCGACGGCGAATTCAACGGACGGTAATGTACATAAAAATATTTTGTTCGTTAAATATTTATACAATAGATAAGTATTAATAAACGAACTAAACGATAGTTTAATCAATAGACCATTTCAAATTTTTGCAAGAGAAACCTGGAATAAATTGTTGAGTCCCGTATGCATTACATACGGTTTATAAGTACCATGGAAAACATCAAAAGCTTTTCTTTCAAGATCTGCAGTTTCAGAACTGTTACGGACAATAAGAAAAGGAAAAGATTGGATATGCGAGGCTCAAGATCAATTGGTATCCGTTCGGATGTAAGTAACGGCAACTTCAACCAAACATCTTGGACCAGATTCTTAATTGCAATTATGCTTCTAAACTAGCACTGAATCATTGTCTGCATTTTTTCATTGTAGTTTTAACGAAGCAGTTTAAGTCTTGAATGACCACATTCATTTCAATGTAACACATGTTCTATTTGTTATTTTAACACTATAATTTAAATGGTGTTCTTAGTTGATAATTCGGCGTTTCAGATGCCATGCGTGAATATAAACATGTAAAGGCTTGCAAACCAGTTATTTAATGTCTTAATAAACAGGGCACACTGCTCTATGATCTTTTCTATTTTTGAAATATAGTGATAGGAACGAGATAACTATTGTAGGTGCACCGTGCAGTAGATGCGCGTGTTCATCAGATAAACAAAAACTTTTTTTGGGCAAATGGCAGATTTAATAAAGGCAACTGCGTATTTAGACGTATCTGTAAATAAAATTCACGACAGACGGCACTGATTCCTTGAGATATGATCAAGAGCAGAATCATTAAAGAAAAGCTCAGAAGATTCATAAACAGGTTGCTGTTTTTATCTAAAACCTCTTGGAGGTCAGCAATGTACTAAAACGTTATTTTGACAATGCCTAATGTGATTTGTAAACGTTTAAAGTTATTTTCTTATGTTTGTGTGGTTGAAATATATGTACATCTCAGATAGCTAATATTTTATGATCAAACTTTATTCCAAAAATATGGTTTCTACAAAGAGGTATCAATGGACTTTTTCCGTCTGGGCTTCTTCCAAAGTTCTTCAAAACAGATTGAAATGGAGTGAGTGTATCAAGGAGAGAGGTAGGGAGAGATACGATTGGAAGAGATTGAATTTAATATGTGAAATGGTGCGATCAATTCGACATTTTTTCTCGTCCAAAACCTAATCTTCGTCTATTTTAGAATACCAAATCTCAAATTTTCAATTACCTGGTATATAATGATGCAATTTTTTGGCCGATTGTGCGATAGTGAAATCTATAAAGTAGTTACAGTTACAGAAAATGTCAAATTGGAAGAATAGATTCGCTATAAGCAAATCAAATATTATTTTCCTTGAATTTATTTGTAAAATATGACAAGGTAAGCCATGTGGTTATGTTGCAAATATTAAAACCAGGAAAAAGTAGTACAGTGATGTAGTAGAAATAATAAAGATATTCTATAATATCGTAATAATTTTTCGTACAAAAATCCAAAATGTAATAGAATTTGAACAATAGAATGCCGAAACTGCAAAGATTCGACTTTTCAAATGTTGGCACTTCATTATTTGAGATATTGAGAATTCCATTGATTGGTCCTTCCCTACCTTAAATCTCCGGCCCTCGGCATTTGACCTCGACTTTCACGCGACCCATTTCGCGTGCGCACCTGGACCACAAATTTGATATACCACAGCGGCAAGAATAAAAACGGTTTGAAAGTGTGAGACTGACGAATCTTGTTGTAAAATTCAGTATTGCAAAATTGGACTTTTAGAATGTCGATTATTTTTCACTACTCGAGAAATGGAGGGTACGAATAAATGTCCCACCTTTCCCTTTCCCACCTTCCCAGTGTATGTCCGACGACCTTGAGTTCTTCGCGGCCCATTGAAGACGCGGCCGCGGGGCGGGGCGGCCATCTACTTTACACCTCGAGGACGCGGCGCGTCTGAGAACGACGGCTGCGACCTCTCTCTCCCCGCGCCATTCACGCTATCACTCACCTGCTCTCTCGCGCGCGCTTGGCCAGGCGCGGCGCCCCACAGCTCCCACGAGGCTGTTTCCTCGCGCGGATCTTCGAGGTCGGCGCGCCCACGCTGCTGCAGCAACCTCCGAACTCTGGCGTTGTCATTGACGTGGCCGCCATCGTCGATGAGCAAGTTGGGCTGCATCTTGTTTAGAACAGTTATCTTCTACACTTAAATGTACATTTAACTCTTCTGTACTCCACGATACTTATTGATTATTGGGTAATACGTGCATGTTAATAAACACTGTTCACAATGCAGTACTTCTGTTTTTACGCTCTTATGATATTTTTAGAGAAGAATGAAGAATAGCTGAGGATTTAATATAATGGGTATCTATTTTATATTATAGTTGGGAGCTGTTAGGGGTGGCTAAGTTAATGGGTTGCTTGGGTTATTGTGGTATTTGGAGAAGAAATTGTTAGATAGAAACGCAATATGGTGAACTATATGGGGTAAATGCAATTCTTTGTGCAGTTGAATGATTGAGATGGACCGGGGTGCATGAGTGGCAAATCTGAGGAAATAATTTTGGATGATCTGTAATTTATTAATGTTAGTTTTAGAGGGGTTGATGCAGATAGGGCACGCATTGAGGTTCTTTTACATGGCGATGTCATTGTTTAATGAGTGCTTACTATTTGCGATTTAAAAGTGTCTGCAATTGAATTAGTTTTATTTTGGCTTGCTGTGCTTTTACTGTTAAGTCATTTTTCCAATTTGGTCTGGTATGAAGATTTAGCCCTAGGTATTTAACAGATTGATTGTGTGGCGTCCATGCAATTGGGTGATTGATTATTTGGAGTGGAGCTGGGGTTGAAAATGAGAATATTTTGGCTGATTTTGTAGGACTGAGTTTGATTTTCCAGACCAGTCATCAATTTTATTTAGATGTGTTTGTATTTGTTTACAGATTAAATGACTTAAGTGATTGAGTATGAAAGGGCGATGTCATCCGCGAATTGGGCGATGTTCATATGCGATGTTAAGGGAATGGTGGCTGTGTATATGTTGAAAACCGTGGGAGACAGTTGTGAGTTTTCACGTAATCCACGTCTAATTCCACGGGGATTGGATGTGTGTTAGTTAGCTGTGACTGAGAATATTATATCTTGGAGGAAGTTGCTAATGATATTAATTAAATAGTTGGGAGTACCTATTTCTTTAAGTTTGAATGTTAAGCCAGGATGCCACACTTTGTCATATGATTTCGAAATGGCTAAAAATATAACTTTTGTATGAAGTTGTTTTGAAATGCAGTGTGTATGTGTTCCGCGTTTCTTAACACTTGATGAGAAGTTGAAACTTTATTAGTGAAACCAAACTAGTGCATAGGGATTATTTGAGTTTTGTTCAGATGCGAATTTAGTCTTTTAAGAATTAATTTTTCTATGATATTTGATAAGAGTGGGAAGAAGGCTAATGAGTCGTAGTTTTCACTGCTGGTGAGATTCTTGAATAGCTTGGGGGATAGGTATTACATTTCAATTTTTCCAAAAAATGGGGAAATGGTCACTTCTAATTATTTAGTTGTAAATGTTGGTGATATATGCTCTTATGGGATTAGGTAAGTTTTTAAAAATTATGTTACGTATGTTGTCGTGTCCAGGGGTATTTTTTAATGGCAAGTTCTTAATTAAACTGATGACTTCAGTTTGGGGAATGTAATTGATTTTGTGTGATACATTGTAGTTGCAGGCTGCTGCTAATTCGAGTATGTTGGAATGCAAGGGGTAATTTGGGGTAGTATTGGGAGTGAATGATTTAGCAAAGCGATCGGCTAATGCTTCAGACTTCTCATAAGAAGCGAATTTCTTTCCCATTGGAGTTGTCAGTGCTCTTACCCTTGCAGTTATCGTGGCTTTCGTTTCAGATATTTGTCGCGAATTTCCACAATGTTGTGTTATTTGTGCGTAGAGAGTGAATCAAATCATTGTAAGTTGTCTATGTTTCCTTAATGATTTATTTACAATATTGGTCAGTAAATTTTGCTCTTCATTTGTGAGTTTCTAGTGATGCACCAAAATCTTCTTGTTTTGTTTTTTGTGTTAATAATTGTGAAGATGTTTTGGACGTTTTTTATTGAAATAATTAATGGTGTGGGGGTGAGTATCATTATTAAGAATGTTGATTGTGTTAATTATAATATTTTTAAGAGGGTTATACGTTCTAATTTTACAGGAGATTTTAATATTTTAAAGTGAGGTGTTTGTTTTTTAATTTAGCTCTTGATTGTTTCCATTGGCTGCTTTGAGTGTTTAGTGTGGGAGTTCGTGTGTGATAGGGAGTGATTTGTCGAGTTGAGATGTTGGTTAGCAGATGGTCTGAGTCTACTTCAAAATAGAGAGCTAAGTTAAAAATGGTTTGGGTGTTAGGAATTGTAAAGTCTAATATATTGTGGCGTGAGAGTGTTCATGCAATTGAACTTGTACGAACGTTCTGCAATATTTATTTAAAAAATTAGGTCGAATAAGTACAAGTCTGTCAATTTTTTAATAGCAAGGTCACAATGATTGGGAGCTCATATTTATGGAGATATATAAGATTCATTTATGTTTCCAGATTCTTGTTTATATAGGGTCCTAGAAAATTGCTATATAATTTTTGGCCTCATGAAACGTCACAACCATGATGTTTGAGATAGAGCCAATACGGTTTGTTGCGAATTACACGTAAGTGGAAAAACACTTTTAAAAAAGGAACTGGAAACAGTGTTGACTCGTGCTTTGTCACTAAGAATATCAATTTCTTAATAATATGCAATAAATGTATATTGTGAATTATGTTCTTGCAATTACTATCTCCCTATAATGAATGGCTTTTTGAAGACTGCGTACTGAAAGAAAACTTCATGGGTTTTACATGTACCATTCGTCTCCCCCAGGGAGATGCCTCCGGGGAGATTTTTAGAAGCACATTGTCCGAGCAGCGCGCGCAGGAAGAAGCACCCCGTGACGCGGTGCCAGCGGGGAGAGGCGGGCGTGCACGCGGGGCGGCTCAGCGGGGAGGAAGCAGGCGTCTGGGCGATCGCCCACGCCAAGGGCGAGGGCTGACCCTGGGACGGAGGTAGGGGCAGAGAGGAACACTAGGACAGGGGCGACGGCGGAGGTTGTGACAGGAACGATGAAGAGGGCGGCGGGTGGGAGGACGGAGGCGGCAGGGGACACGCTTCGCGGCGCGCCTTATTAGCGCGGCGATGCGGCCCGGATAAGCAGAGGCCGCCGCGTAATTATTAGCGCGTTCCGGGCACCTGAGTTTCCCAGGCGCGCGCGACCAGCTTGGCTCCAGCTTGGCTGGCAGGCAGCTCGAGCGATGGATACGGAGCACCGTTCTTGCACCCAACTACATAGGGAAATGTGGGATATGGGATTACGTGTTTAATCGTCAACTTTGGAGTTTCCTCCCCTCACCCTAATCTGTGAGCTAATCTTCAGATTTTATTTTGTTTAATATTTCATTCTGTATAATTAATTTAAAATCTAATTCATTTTTCCTAGTTCATTTTTTCAGTCTATATTTCAAATAGTTTATCTTGGATTATCAATACTATAAATATAACGTTAACATTGTAAAAAGAATAAAAATTATAAAATCTTTACTTATGTATTTAAAATACACATATTAAAATATTAATTGCCGATTATTATACTAAATGTTATTTGTCATTTAATTAGTCTAAATATAGTTTATTACATTTCATCTCAATTGAAATTGACAATAGATGTAATTCGGTAAATTCTCAGTGCTCTGGATAGTCTCGACATGCACTACTGCAGTGACTGGACGTAAAATCAATTCACCCCACAAATAAGCTCATCATGTTCGTTTTCGCTTGGCCATTTCACTGGGTTAGACAGTATTTGACGTATAAGAGACACCACACATGCATGAGAAATTATTATTATTATTATTATTATTATTATTATTATTATATAATTAGGTAAATGTATCTAATTATCAGTCTGACTTGAATAACAGAAAAACGCCTCATTAGTCATATTCTGCTTCGGAAATCTCAACATCTTTCATAGTTGAGGCCGGTACTATATGCGCTTTGAGATGTGATGATGATGATGACGAGTATGAATGGTGTGAGGATTGCTGAGTGTACGGTGGAGAAGGTGGATGGAATATCAAGAAAATTGGGAAAATAGTAAGACATTCTGACGAGAACCCACTTTGAACACCACAAATTTCGCGTGGACCAGGATTTGAAACTCTGTACCCACAAGTGCCACAAAGGCTGTCTGGGTTCTGAGCCGCCTGAGGTAAAGTGAACGCAAGAACGGTGGGCGCCGCGGCGCACTCGCCCTGCCCATGGGACAGCGACGGCCCGGCGAGCGCTCGCAGCCCACGCAAGGCACACACCGGTTCACAGAACGAGATCCTGTCTGTCAACGGCACCTGCGGCTGCTTTCCACCTTTTCCTGTGTGCGCGACGCCACCGGGAGACGAGGCAGCGGCGGAGGGCCGTCGAGCAGGAAGACGCGGAGACCTCAACTGGAGGGCAAGCGAGGAATCCTCCAGGGAAGGTGATGCTCTGGCTGGCGCGGGAACGTCGGGGAGAGGAAAGTGCAATTAGTTTATCTGATGCAAATTAACGCTGGGAGACCTGTTACACGCGCAAAGAAGCGCAACAGTGCACTGAAGAAGAAACCTTGGTTCTGAGAGAAGGCTAACAGATAGGGAAAGACAGTAACGGAACTGGAGATACAAACAAGTCATGATGAGTAAGTGAAACGTGCAACAAAACACCTATATACTCAATATGTGCCACTTATTATGAATGTCAGTGACAAACATTTTCTCTGAGCACATACGCACAGTGAATTACACATTCCGCAATGTACACCGTTCAAAATTCGTTTCCCGCTATGATATTCCTTCAATAAGGTGTGTGTTTTGTTTGTATGAATGGAATAATAACAAACAAGAAAAACTAAGGGCAACAGTGATTGCAACATGATTGAGAGAGATTGGTAACATTTATATCCAATCAATTTCAGAAAAATACTTTGCATTCTTGAAAACATACAATGATTGTCAAATTACTGAATAATTCACTTAAAGTTCGAGTGGAACAAAACAGCAGAATTGTACGGAGAACCAACCATTGTAAGTTTCCCATAACCCAATCAGAACGCAGAAGTATAGCGAAAGGCCTTAAGGTTTTTTTATGTGGCCAACAGATGTAGTAGTAGCAGAAACGAATATGGTATGTAGTATATGCTTTAAGAACATAGAAAACCTGGAACGATGCATTAATTTAGAGACAAATCAAAATGAATTACTATGAAATAACAGTAATTTGTGATGACAATTAAAGGCATATAGTCTCCTCAGTTCTCTAGTAACTAACACGGTCTGGTCAGAACGCGGAGGTAGCGACAATGCCTTCTCAGGTAGCTTCTAAATTGTCCGATGGACACAACTGCGGCGAAAGAGGAACAGCGAAATGCACGGCTGGCAGGAAGAGGTCTCGGGCAAGTGATGGCGTTCGCTGGAGCGGTGGCGGCGGCTGCGCGGGAGAGGGGGTCCGTTATGAGCGCCCGCGCCGTTACCCGGCGTCGCACAATGGCACATTGGTGTAATGCGCGCAAATCGGCGTCGCGGGCGTCCCACGCATCCACCACTTCCGCCGAAGTGGCAGCCGTGGTCGCCGCAACCGCTGTCCACTTCGTCGCCGCTGCATTCGCCGCCAGCCGAGAGCCGGGACCCCGCGCCCAGGCCATTAGGCGCTCGCGAGCGGTCCTCGGCGAGAAGAGCGCGTTGGCTCTCACTGGCGACTTGCCACGCTCCGCGCGAGGGGCTCGGCTCTTAAGGGACGGTCGGCGGACGGACGGCGGCGAGGAGACGCTCTTAAGGGACGGTCGGCGCCAACAATTCTCACTTACTTACCGTTCAAAGCCCTTTCTGGCAGTTTGTCATGTGGAATAGAAAATAGAATAATCACTTAAGCTTAAAATTACATAATAACACAAAGAAAGGGTTTTTGATTTCACAAGACTATGGCATTGTCAAATTTTGAATTATCAGAGAATTTTTGTCCTTGATTATTTTTCTTGTTAAAAGGATTAGAAGTAGTTAATTCTTTAAGTGATTTAATAATTAAAAACGAACTCTATATTAACTATCGGTTTTCAGTTTTTCTGAATGTTTCAAAATGAATTTCGAGGTTCACAATAAAACTTCCATTAGAAATATTTCCCATTGCTTTGATTTTGTTCCACTGATAAAATGGAACATGAAAGTACGAGCAGTGAGCCATTTACTCGTATGTATTCAATAATCAATTACCAGTTTAAACTTAAAATTATATCAATCCAAGATTTTGTATGCCTTTCCTTATATGATAAACACGTCATCACAATTAGCACAGTTGTTCACGTTGCCTTTTGCATGGTGTGAATTTACGAAGTATTTTTGTGCTGACAGATAACAATATAACATTACTTGTTCAATTATATCTGCCGGCAAGCGATGACATGTTGCTGCCATAAAGCAACCGCGCACCTACAGAAAGTGGCGGAAGTGCATTCATAGTAGATATAAAATTTTTGCTATTATTTCTACTTTGTTTGGTAAATGTATAACGTGATTTCATCAAACAGCATAACCTAGAAAAATGTGATAGACGTCCATGACCTTTACGAGTACATCATACTTATTACCTTTACATCACGCAGTCAGCAATCTTTGGGGTTGCAAAACCTGTTTCTTAAGAGCACATGTGGCTAGTTTTCAAATGCTATCTAAAAGAAAATAATGATCTTCTAAAGCGGTTTTATTGCAGTTCATAAAAGCAAACAAGAACATGTTGAACAAGGGAAAAAACGAAGTGGTTATCAAGAACCGTCACAAGAATTGGACATTTGTCTTCGGAACACAAGTGTTTCAGACGTGAGGACTGCAGTGTGTGGAGGACAGAAGACGTTTGAAGTAGTTAGAGAAGACCTAGATAATGACTGCAACAGAGGTTTGCAAGTTGTACTTAGGTTTGGAGAACTTTGCAATACGTTTACTGGGATTTCTTCAAGTCAGCAAGTGGCTAAAAAGTCATAGTAGATGAGCATACTTCCTTTGAGTTATGATCAAAAATATTCATAAAGCCCAAAATTTGAATTAAAATAATTAATTATAAAATCTGTGAGATTGCACATATCACAGATTAAACATTTTACGAATCAGAATTAAACTGAAACCCCTTTCAACATTTTAATGGGTATGATCTCAATTCCTAAGTCATTGATTTCAGCTACTGGCTAAGATACCTATTAGTAGAAGGATAGATTTTCTTTTCTTCTATTCTTCGATAACATGTAAAACGTAAATCTCATCCTTCATGACAATACTAATCTTTACAAACATCATTACTACCCCAACAGCTCGGAGAAATGAAAAGAAAAGTGAGAAATGCACGAAAAGTCGTAGTTAAAACTTAAACATGAGCATTCTTTAACAGTCACGAACTAGTTCATTTCGATTGCAAAAGTTCTTGGGCTGTCCTGACTGGAACAGAACGCTGGAGTTTCCATAAAGTGATCACGGATGGCGACGGTTTCGATCTTGTTTTGTAAATATGATAAAGCGGTGTCTACTCTCTGGAAGACAAAATTATCCCTTAAGGTTTATAAATAACAAGTAAAATTTAATAATTATATTGTATAATTATGTGTAATAATGAAATTTTAAAACAATAAAACAGCAATTGTTGTTTAGAGCGAAAAAATAAAACACTATTGGGTTCGTTTCTGACCTTCTTCGCATTGGTTTGAAGCAGTTAATGAGATATAGAAAAACCTAAAAGCATCGCGAACGCACAGAACCATATCGGAACTGCTGCTTCCAGCCAGAAAGGTGGGGGCGGTCTCCTCCACAATAAGGAAGCGCCGTGGCGTCCGTTGGGCGGCGGGTAAGCGGAGCGGGGTGCGTGGCGGGGCGGGGCGGGGCGGGGCGGGGCGTAGCGTGGCGGTGCGCGAAGGCCAAGGTGCCAGGGCGAGCGCGCGGTTGCCTCGCTTAATCACCACGGCGGCGACGCGGCGCTGCGTGGCGGTTACGTGGGAAAGTCGACATTTACATAGACGCCGACATGAGATATAGCGCCTCGCCGGCTCCACAATGCAGCCCGCAGCGGTGGCGGCAACGGAGGCGGAAGACGCAGGGAAGGAAGGGTGGAGGCGGCGGCGTTGACGGCGAAATTTTTCACGTCGAGACCAGCACACATAGTGGCATGTACTTACTCACACACTGGAACACTGTTTGAAACTCTCGTCAGTCATAAATGCAATAAGAATTGGTCTCCAGTAACTACCCGTATTCTTATTTAAAATATTAAGGTCGAAGGGTTGTTTCACTTTTGAGCAACAAAGCATTTGGAAAGAAGTTTAAAATACGACACATCAACAAAAGTATAGCGTAACGAGCAAGAGTAACAAAGGAATAAGTTACTACAAGACTCTGGATCGTGACAAAACAAACAATGGAAATGGAATGTTGAAATGAAATCTGAGATGAAATGAATGGTGGTGGTAGTATCTGCAGTTCTTGTGTAAGAACACAAAAGTATCATTGTAGGGCATAGTACCAGTTCAGCACTACTCTTCGAAAGCGATTACAATGAAATTTTACGGCAATAGTGCAAGTGGTTATACATTGCAAGGAGCTCTGAAAATAGTCCGCAGTAGTGTTCAAGTGCAATTCACCGGATCCCTTCTAGGCAATATAGAAAATTTATAGGGGCAAAACATAACGCTTCATAACCATCCAATCACACGCCAACCGAGCTGCTTCATTACACAAGAAGCACACAGAAGCCTGTCAGCACACGATGTACGACGTGCATGAGTAGCAATAGTAGAAAGCGCAATGTGATTCTTCAAAAGTCACAGCGACGGCATGAGGGTGCCAGCACGGCAGCTTCAAAGCACGCGTACTCCGGCGCACGGCATTCACTCATTCACTCCGTTAGCGCCGTCGGTTCTGCAGTTGTTGGCCGACGCCAGATCGAACGCCTGCTAGACCAGGGTTGCTCAAATTCAAGAGATTTGGGGCAGACTGTACACGTGCCACAGGCCTTGAATGTTCAAGAATATCTAATACTGTATACTACAGTGTGAGTAACGTTTCTGTGAGGCATTTGACATCAAACTTTTATATAAATTTTTTCCGTTATACTCTAACAAAAGAAACTTGATTGATTTAACATTTTCAATATAATGAATTACGGTCGAATTTCGACCACTGGCGACACAAGAATAATTTTAAATGCCAAAACTTGCTTCAAAATTATATAGTAAGATAAAATTAATTTATGTAAACTGCAATAAGGGCAAATATACTGCAATAATTATACAGCAAATACTGCAATAAGTGTAAATATAGTCGTGATGTCAATTCAATTGAAAACCTGCCACAGTAACGTCAGAAAATTATATTTAATACGTCTTTCTTGAATGCTTCCTATGACTACTTGGATGACATAATGCTAGTTGAGATTCCCGCGCTCTCCTCGAGGAATTTTCTCTCTATTGTTTATTTACAACAAGAATGGTGTTGGCGTATGTATGTCACATGATATATGTGTTATTGACGAATATGTGTCACTTGCTTATATGACTGCATTTTGATAGGATATATTGTGCAATTGGCACAAAATTATTTTACTATCTCGCCGTCACGGAGGAACTTCGTAAGAAGATAAAGTTATGTAAATGTGCCCGGGAAAACAACGATTTTTTAAAATAGAATGTCTTAAACTGTGGCAAAGATTCTTAATATGCTCTTGTAATTAAATGTCTCGGAATCATCTTGATCTTTTGATGGCCTGATACTGAAATGCCGAGTCCTTGCCTCCTTTATTACTTCCAGGTGTCGTGACTTAATTAGTGCCATTGCGCGTTATTACGAGCTGAAAGTAAAGGTCAAATATCAATGTCTTCCATTTCAAGTTGGCATTAACTAATTTAAGGAGTCCATTGTTTGTCGTGAAAGCTATTTGTAATCGAGACGCCTTTGGGCAGAGTCATTTACGATCTGTCAAATCTTTTCAGCTTTTTTGTTGCTACTGAATGAAATAACCACGTGCACCAGTCAAGACTGATCGCCAGCCGAGGGAAACCGGATATCTTTCAAAACGGATGTTTCTAAGCCTCTAGTCACGCTCATCTCGTTCTACATTTCAATTATAGCATTTGCCAGTCTACTGCGAGCTCAAGGTACTAGAAAGCTCAGAAAGGGTTCAAACCTGTCCGAGTGTCGTTCAAAGAATTTCGGTTTGTGAGACTGTACTGAAGTTTAGTGACAGTTAAAATATGTCTAAAATATATAAATATGTATATTTAGCTCGTTCAAATGTTGTTTCTAGTCGTAATAGAAATATTTATTTATTTTCTATAGTACGGATATAAAAAGAAGAAATCGTGCACGTAGTTATTAAGTAATTGGATTATAAACATACATCTCTTAGGAAAGTGATATTATTGTATAGCTCTTTTTATTCATTCAAAATATATTCGAGTTTCGAAAATTTGTTCAATGAAATTGTTCAAGAAAATAAAGACAGAAGAAAATAACGATAATACTTTTAATATAATATAGTAAATGTTATATTAACGCATACGTTTATTATAAAATTTGACACAACCAAAGTTCATCTCGTACAAAATAACATGCGTAAACCTCAGGCTGCTCTACTTTGGAGAACCGCTAGGAAATGTGCGAGTAGCAACCCCTTTTCCCATACACGTCCGCCGTTTCCAAAGTGAGGCGTTTTCGAAGGAGTCTGGACGCCTGCAGCTGTATGTCGGTTAATCGCCGGATGCACACCGCACCTACCACGCCAAGCGCTGCCGCGCCCTCTACCCATGTGCTCCTGCAGCAGTAACCAAATAACAATTTGCATGCAGGAGTTTTCGCAGCAGCAATCACTTGGAGACACTAGCACCTGCTCAAGCTTTGCCTCTCAAAATTATCTTTTAGTTTATTTTATTATAATAATTATTTTAATTTTTCTTTATATATGTATCTTCTTCCTATGAATTACTTTTAATTTTATATTTCTTTCAATAAATAACTATTAGAAAACTGTTCCAATAGAAAATCTCGGGTTTATCTTAACACGTAATGATCATGAAAATAATTACACTCTAATCATTTTTTATTCTTAGAATTAATTAGTTGTATTATTGAATATGTGTAATGATATGTATTTTTAAAACATCTCGCTTTCTGCATTCTGATGTAACTGCCATTACTTACGTAACTTCAAGCTTTAAGATATTTTAATAAATGAAGACTGCTGTATTTTTACTTTCCCGTATATGTACGTATATATGAAGTATTTAATATTGGGAAAGTTATGCAATGCTGCGAAAAATCGATTACGAGATCTCGACGGAAATACACGTTTGGGGTCCCCTGATACCGAGAAAGTGTTGTTTTTTTCAAAACTTTCGTATATCTGTTCGTCCGCGTGTCCGTTCGCCCATCCGTCTGGTGTTTATGAACACTGCTAGTGCCTAATCCATGCGTAGGATGTTTTCCAAGTTGAAGAAACCCGTGTTTATCTGGCTTGAGTGAAATCTTTGAGATTATGAAAAACATTCTGTAAAATTTGGGGGTATGAACATAAAGCCCTAGGGACATTCTCAAAATTTTCTCAAAAAACGGCTCCAAAATTTTAAATGAACATTTCATACAAGACGAGGTTTTTTCCCTTCTTTAATATTTTGAAAGTAATAATTCAATTTTACTATTAGTTAACCGAAAAGTTAAGAACGTTTAAAAAAATGTACTTTGGGCGGCGAGAGATGGCATCTGGCAAGCCCGCATAGTTAGCCGAGATCAAAGGAATATAAAACTAAACTAATTATAAAACTAAACGGAAATCTGTGCCGTTTTGTAGCATCACTACTTTATTCTTATTTTACCGGCTTCATCTTACATTTTTAATCTTATCTGTTTTCGAGTCATTGTTACATCTTGTGTCAAATTAACTCCAGTAAAATCACTAGAGATAATCAATGACCATGCGTTTCGGATGTGGCACGATCACCAATCCTCCCATCAGCGGATCGCAACCCTCCTCCGCCCCGCCGCCGCTGATGCGCTGCGACTGCCTCGCCTCGATGCACGATGGCCAGTGCTTCCACAGATTTCTTCCCGCACATCCGTGTAACATTTTTCAAAATTTGTTTGACATATTTACAAATGGGAAAAGTACTTTGCGGTTAGATTTATAAATATTTAATAAAACACTCACGTAAGAGAACTATATATATTACTAATTTCTATTGCACTAATGCATGTAATTCAACTAGGCAGATTTTGGCCACGAGAAAGTTATCAATGGCTGAATTGGGTACCCAGGAAGACTGGAAAAATACAAAACCATTGAAACAGTTTCGTTTGTCACTGAAAAAGTATTAATATTTTATTAAGGTTAACCGCAATGTTTCAAACCTGATATTATGTCTTTTCCTCCACTCTGTGCGTCCCTGCTGCAGTCACGCGACGAGGTAGAAAGAAACTTCAATACCCACGTGTTTGCCATTTCAGAGCAGCCAATAGTTTCTGCTCCAGAACCCCATTTTCGTCACTCCAACCGCAATTTTGATGCTGCAGGCCACTAGTCATTATTAAGAGTGAATACTTCAATTACCTACAGAAACCGATGTGTGCTACAACGGTCTTGTTTCACATCGATTTTTGAATCTAGCAAGAGTGCGCATGATTAAGACTTAAAAGATAGAGCTATATCCGTAATTAACCCTTATTAGTATATTATATTTGAATTAGTGTGTTTAATTATTTTATATTAATGTAACATTTCATACAATACATCGCATTCTGAATCACCAATATATTACAAAAACGATATATCGTTACACATAATAGTTTCGCCATTTCCATTCCGGCTTTCGGTAGAGTGGAGCCGTGGCGCCCGCCGAAGATTGCTTCACGCCGGCCGCACGCACGAGTCAAAGCTTGCGAAACGCCCCGCCCCTGCGGCCGCGCGCCACGGCGAACCCACGGGCCAGCGGATGGGAAGGGTCGTGTGAGAAAGGAATGGAAGTAAGGGCAAGAGAAGAGGTGGAAGGTAATGCGAGGCAACCAGCTATTTTTTACGTAGAATCAAACAACTGTTTCAGAGAGTATTTTCACCGATTGTTAAAAAACATATTCGAAAGTGAGTGGGTAAGGTTAATCTGCAGGCAAGGCGGTGGGATTTGGATTAAGTGGAATGAATACGTTTGGGAGAGAAACAAACAGAGAGAGTAAACGGAGAGAGTTGATTCGGTTCACATATGGTAGATATATGGTGGATCATCGAGCATGTACGTGGGTAATATTTATTGGCGAATTAGAGACAGGCGCATTAGATAAAAGAGGTGTTCATAAAAAGAAAACGTTTAATATTCCTTTCATATTATTTCTTTATTAATGTGAATGTGAATATACTTATTCTTGTAAGAGAAGGGTATAAAAACGTAGTGTCCTGAATCTGAACTCAAATATATTTAATTATTTTTAGTTGAGCTTTCTATTGCAGACATATCTAATAATCACATTTTATCATAAATTTAGGGAAGTATATCTGGACAATACAGACAAATGGCGATATTTCTGCATTGGTAGTGGGCACTGAAGGTGTATTTTATACATTGCTTTCTTGCTTCCATCAGCGCCTAGGGTCAGCCGGCTTTAGTTTCTCTCCCACGGAAGGTCACCTCACAAATTTAAAGCTGCCAAGGTTTTGATCGAGTGCAAACTCGTGAAGTTGTGTACTGCAGTCGTATACCTTATACATTACGCCATCGAAGCCCCGCGCCTTTATTTTATTTTACGTATTTTAGTTTATTTTTCTTATTTTCTTTCTTAACAACTTACTTTGCTCCTTTACTTATTGAATTTCACTGCGGGCGCGCTGAAGAGGGCCACCAGGCGATGTGGGGCGAGGGCGGCGGCCAGGAGCCTGCGACTGAATTTGGTGAAACCGCCGAGGCGGAAAGAAACGCAATCGCAACGTTTGGATAATTGCTCCTATCGAGAGGGCTAATAAAGGGGGCGCGGGAGGGAAGCGGAGGCTCGAGAGGGCGCGGGAAAGCGAACCTCCGGCGCTTGCAAAAACGCGATGTGGCGAGGAGGAAACGTTATTGATGGGTGGGCTTAATTGCTTGGAGGGGGTTATGGGCACTTCAGATGAGGCATTCCGAACGGAGTTCCAATGAAGACATAAAACGAGAGAGCACAAAACGAAAAATACTTGATATAAATCGAGATTAATGAGCTTCAGAAGAGTATACAGCTGAGAAAAAGGGTACCATAGAGAGGGTTTCATTTATTAAAGACTTGACGAATGGTATAATAAATAAAATGAGATCTATCTTCTTGAATAGATCTGGTGGGAGAGACGTTTGTTTCCTGGTTACAGACACATGATTGCAATAGTTTATAATTTATATAAAGCACTTGCACGTGAGAAGTAGTTCATCTTGAAAAACACGCACCTAAGACGATGAAAAACGAGAAGGATGTTGAAGTTATATTTATTGAAAAAACAAAATATAGAGATATGATATTCGGAATGCTGAATATATATATATATATATATATATATATATATATATATATATATATATATATGAATACATTAAAATAAAATAAATTGATCAATTATTAATGCGAACATAATATTCGGGAATATTATGAATGAGCTTATAGAGAGCGACTATTTTATTAGTGAATCGTGGAAAATTCTTCTCGGCTGACGGGACGGTCCGGTGCGCCCAACTCTCCTGGGTAGGAGAGCGTTTCAAGTCCTCGCCCTGCAAAAGGAAGACTTTACAGTCTGGTTGAATAGTCGGTTTGTGCTGGCTTACTGGACGTTCTGTCAAACAGAAAGTGTTTGTGATTGACACGTACGTAAAATGTGACAAACCGCTATGTTCATTGTATCCTGGAGCCTTTCTTCCAAATGTTGACAAATAAAGAGCGTAATTACGGTCATTTTCAACACGACACCGCAATCACACACACTGTTTCAGTTTCCTTAAGGCCGTTTATTATCACACAAGGTTAGTGGCCTACACGCTCTCTTGATCTGACTCCGTGTTATTTCTTTCTTTGAGTATTTATGGAGTTTGCATGTATGCGACAAAAACGCACACCGAACAATAATTAAGGCACACTATACAGAAACAGGTCTCTGCAACACCACAAAACATCCCTTCCCGAGCGAACCAGAATTTATTTAAAAGTGTATCAGTAGTTTCAACATCGTGAGTAACGTAAGTACAATTAACACTTTCCGAAGGAGAAATGCCGCCTTCCCTCTTGGGCGATTCCACCGACCGCCCACGCGCAGTTTCCCCGGCAGTCGGGGTCTCGCCCGCCGAGCTCGAATCCCCGCGGAACCGGCGCATTTGTACTGCACTTGGTTGCATACTCCAATGTCTATGTCACAGATCATTACTGTGTCAGTTCTTGCAAAGACATAACTCCTCCCCACCCAAAAAACTTAACCGCTCTTCAACGAAAGCCTGGGCTGAATCTATTTGTCAGTCGACGCAGGGGCGAGCGGAGATTTCTGCAGAAGCGGGAGCGTGGTGGGAACAGGGGCAGGCAGCGTGCGGGGGGCGGCACGAGGCACGAGCTGGCCGCACGCACGCGCGGGGACGCGTGAGAGCGAGCGGAC
>BOPP01000009.1:17938028-17994631 GCA_017312745.1 Gryllus bimaculatus | reverse complement strand
GAATTACACATTCGCAATGCACGTTCAAAATTCGTTTCCCGCTTATATATTCTTCCAATAGGTGTGTGGTTTTGTTTGTATGGAATGGATAATAACAAACAATGAAAAACTAAGTGGGCAACATGAATTGCAACATGAAATTGAGAGAGATTGTAACATTTATTATCCAATCAATTTCAGAAAATTACTTTGCATTCTTGAAAACATACCAGATGTCAAATTACTGATAATGCTCACTATTAAGTTCGATGGAACAAACAGCAAGAATTGTACGGAGAACCAACTGTGGTTCCCTACACCAATCAGAAACGCAGAACGTATAGCGAAAGGCCTTAAGGTTTTATTTATGAGTGGCCACAATGTAGTTAGTAGCAGATAAACGCAAATATGCGTGTAATTAAGTAATGTCTTTTAATGAACATATATACTAACCTGGAAACGCATGCATAATTTAGAGACAAAATACAAAATGAAATATTACTATGGAAATACACGTAATTATGTGATGTAATTAGCATATAGCGCTCCTCAGTTCTCTAGTAAACTTAAACACGTCTGGTAGAATCGCCGAGGTTAGCGATCAAATGACTCTCAGATAGTTCTAAATTGTTCCGATGAACAGACTGCGCGAAGAGAACAGCGAAATCACGCTGGCAGGAATGGGTCTCTCGGTCAAGTGATAGGCGTTCGCTGTGAGCGGTGGTGGCGGCTGCGCGGAGGAGGTGGTCTCGTATTATGTATGCGCCGCGCGTTTTACACAGCGTCCGACAACAAGGCACATTATCGCTTGTAATGCGTGCGCAATCAGTCCGTCGCGGCTGTACCCGACGCATACCAAACTTCCGCGACAGTGGCAGCGGGGTCGCGCAACCGACTGTCCACTTCGTCGCCGCTGAGCCTATTACGACCGCCAGCACGAGGACACGGGCAACCCCACAAGCGCCCAGGCCATATATGCGCTCGCGAGCGGTCCTCGGCGAGAGTGAGTCGCAGTTGGCGTGCTTCACTGCGACTCCTTTGCTCACGCTCCGCGCGAGCGGTCGGCTTCTAAGGTGACGGTCGGCGGACGGTACGCGTGAAGAGACGACTACTTAAAGGGAACGGTACGGCGCCACAAGCAATTCATCAAATTTATTCTTTCACAAGCCCTTCTAGGCAGTTTTCACTTGTGAATAGAAAATGAATAATCACTTAAGCTCTAATTACATAATACACAGAAAGGCAGTTTTGATTGGCACAAAGACTATGTTCTTGTCAAATTGAATATCCAGCAATTTTTGTCTTGATTATTTTGCTTGTTGAAAGAGAATTAGAAAGTAGTTAAAATTCTCTTAGTGATTTTAATAATTAATAACGAACTTTCTATATTGAACTATTCGGTGCTTTATCATTTTCCTGAATGTTTCAAAAATGAAATTTCGTAGGGTTCACAATAAAACTTCCTTTAGTTAATACATTTCCCATTGCGCTTTTGATTATTGTTCCACTGATAAATGGCAACATGAAAGTACGAGCAGCAGCCATTTACTCGTATGTGATTCATAATTCATTACCAGTTTACTTAAAATTATATCAAGCCAATTTTGTATGCCTTTTCCTTATATGATAAACACGTCATCACAATTAGCACAGTTGTTCACGTTGCTCTTTTGACATGGGTGAATTACGAAGTATTTTTTGTTTGACAGATAACAAATAACATTACTATGTTCATGTATAATCTAGCCGGCAAGCGATGACATTGCTGCCATAAGCAACCGGCACTACAGAACAGTGCCGGAAGGTGCATTCATGAGTTATAAAATTTTTGCTATTATTTCCTTGTTTGTAAAGGTTTATAACCGTGATTCATCAAAAATAGCAGACACCTACGAAAAATTGTGATAACGTCCATGATCCTTTACGAATACATCATATCATTATTACCTTCTACATCACGTCTCTAGTCAGCATAGTCTTTAGGTGGCTGACTAAAACCTGTTATCCTAAGAGAATGTGGCTAGTTTTCTTTGCTTATCTAAAGTAAAATATGATCTTCATAATGCGGTTTTATCAGTTCATAAAAGAAAACAAGAACATGATGACAAGGTAAAAGAACTGAACAGTGGTTATCTCAAGAACAGTCACAAAGAATTGACTATTATGTCTATCGGACACACAGTGATTTCAGTACGTGAGAGACTTCAGTTTGATGTCCAGACAGGACAGAGACGTTTTGATAGAGAGTTAGCAGAAAGTAAGCTAGATAAATGAACTGCAAACAGATGGATTTCAATGTAACTTCTACTTAGGAGTTTGGAGAACTGTGGCATACGTTTACGGGATTTCTTAATTCAGCAAGTGGGCTAAAACGTCATAGTAGATGAGCAGTAACTTCCTTTGAGTTTATGCTCAAAGATTCATAAGCGCCAATTGAATTAAAATAATTAATTATAAAATTCTGTGAAGATCGTTATTGCAGATTATTACAGATATCAGTATACTTTCGAATCAAGAATTACAACTGAATTACACTTCCCTTCAACTATTATTTATATAGGTATGATCTCAAGTCTCTAAGTCAATATGATTTCAGCTACTGGTCTATTAACTACATAATAATCATAAGAAGAGATATAGTGCATATATCATATCTATATATATTCGCATAACACTAGAAACTAAATTCTGAGCCTGGTACAGACAGATCTGAGTTCTCTCTCAAACATCACTACTACCCACCAGCTACAAGAGAGATGAAAGGAGAGAATAGAAAACAAACAGATGCGGACGATACAGTAGTTATACTTTAGCAGACGAAAATGACGCATTGACATTTTGACAGCTCACGCCAAGCTAGCTTCTGTCACGAGTGCGAAAAGTATTCATGGACATAGACACTGAACATGGAGATCAGAGACCGTCGTGTTATTGAAGATTTACCATTAAGTGCAATCGGTTGTTGCGTCGTAACGATCTCTGATCTCTCGTTGGATGAGAACAATACATGCATAAAACTGCCCTGAATGAATAATACTGAGAGATCTGAGTAATACCGTTAACAAGTGATTCTCAATTACTATATAACCATAAACAACGAGCTGATTGGCAAAATTTATATACTATCATATATATATAGATATAAAAGACTTTTTAGAGTGTATAGGTATATAAGTAGAAAAATAACTCTCATAAAAAAACAATACTATCCTGACGATGGTATCTTATATTGTGAGACGCAGAAAGGATAATCAGAAAAATCACGGTCATTGAGGTTCGTTTTTGACTTTATCGCTATATGTTGTTGAAGAGATCCTCATATACGGATATAGATAAAAAATATATTAGTGCATCTAGAACGAAACGCAACTGGATAGCTCTTCTATAACTGAGAGCCTGTCTAGTACTATCCCAGACTCAGTCTGTCTGAAAACCTCCTATCCAATCTTTAAGAGAACTAGACACTTCGATGAACATACCGCTTAGACCGAACGGGTACAACAGCCACAAAGCACGTTTTAGAGACTGAATACGCGTCGTGCGGGTCTGCCTAGACCGCCCAGAAAACGGTGTAATGACTATCTCGAACATTGAATTCTCCTCAGGCATTACAATACCATTAACCAGGTAATCGCTCTAAATATATTTTTTCATAAATAAGGGACAAAACCAAATATCTCACCAAAACATTGCAATTCTGAAATCTCAGCAACTCGCTCTCAGTGTCGAAAACGTTAGACCTCCAGTTGTTTTATAACGACCGAATAAAAGAATCATTCATGTGCCAATGCATGACTATAACGGCAGTGAAGACTCATAACCAAACGAAGTTGGGCTAGGATTATGTGCTCAAAAATGACAAGTATTAGCGAACCTTATAATGTGGCATAGTTCAACATCTATTCTATGGAAAAGATGATCTAGTCTTTCCCGTTAACCTCTTTCACTGATATGATCTTGAGGACAAGACAGATTGGCAAACAATTCAGTCGTCTTTACCACTCATATTCACATGTTCGGACGGTCTATCTATGGTACGGTTGCGAAAGTCCAGTTCTTTCTAAAAAAAACGGGGAGAACCATCTGTTTGAGTTGCTTCGTCGCGCGAAACAACTTTTGTGGATTTTGCTCATCTGGAGAACACCGGATACAGTTCAGAGCGTTCGCTGTGTACCTGTGGCCGCGCTCATAGCCCCAATTCACGCATGAGTTCCTCAGTGGCACGACTGCGACCGCGACGGCGGAGTGAGCATCCGGCGTTGAGGTGCGAGCCACCCCTGCACTCAGCTCGGCGGACTTCCAGTTCGCGTTAACGGTTGAGTTGGCGAATCAAAGCGCAGACAAACGATATCGTCAAGGGCCTAATCTCTCTGGGCATCAGAAAATGTAAGAGAACAATCTATTTGAGCGCAATTCCACGGCGACACGAGAGTGTTTTTGACAGCTACCAACGAATATTCACAGCCACACGTCTACTATCTCTCGGTGTGCGCACATCGGAGGCGGAAGACGCAGGGAAATTGCCGTAGGAGAGTAGGCTTCGTCGCGGACAGCGCGCCGCTACGACATACGAGGCACAATATGATATCTACGTGCGAAGGAACCAGTCATTACCATCACGTGATTAAGCATACTCGGACCCACTGAAACAATAAGATATAGCAAAGCTACGTAGTTCATCAAACAATCGCGATAAGAATGTCCCCCGTAACTCCAGATATGTTCTCTCTTCTACACTTAAGGTTGAAGTAATCGCTCTACAATGCATAGCGCAACTAAAGCACATTTGGATCATAGAGATCAAGTATTTTCATGTCGCCACCACAAAAACTTAGAAGATTAAGTGAGTACGTCGACGAAGCGCGTCTGAACTAAGAACAGGTAAAGTATTAAATCCCATCCATGCGAAATGCTCTTGATCAGTGATTAAAACAAGCTCCAAAATGAGAAAAATGGATGCGAAATGTAAAAAAGTTAAAAATTCTACTAACGCATGTAATTCCAGCAGTGTGAGTTTATCTGCCGGCCCGACTCTTGTAGTAAGAAATCACCTAGTATAAGATTTCTCAAAATCTAAGCATAGGCCTAATATCAATGTCCCGATATTACGTCTTAAACGATTCCGGTGTTAACATGAAATTTATCCGCTTCAAATAAGCAGTCAGACATTACTCTCGACCAGAGCCGACAAGTTACCGAGACTTCAACAACCAAATATGGGTCCGCAGTAGTGTTCAAGTGCAATCTCAACCAAATCCTCCTCATAACCATAGCCATAAACAATACAAAAAAATATTACTTTCGCAAAGATCTCCTAACGTCAAACTAGACCATGATCTAATCACACGCTACACGGATCTCTCTCACGCTTACCATGAAAAGAAACTGCCAGAGACTAGTCATAATCCTCCGACCGTAGTGTTACGACGTGCATGTGAGTAGCGGGACAAAAATGCTAGGCAGACAAACATAATGTTGGATTTTGCATGCAAATCACGACTACGCGAAAACAGGTGTGCAGATGTGGTGATCAACACAGCCGGTTAGCCTCAAGCAGCCACTGCCATCGTGCCCTGCCGCGTCACTCTGACGTATTCACTCCATCCTCTCACTCCCGTTAGCACGCGTCCATCTCACGGTGCCAACTGCAGTGATTTAGGCCTACGAGCGTCCAAGGAAATCTGAACGTCTGCCTGACCGGGTTGTTCCGTGACCAGAATTCAAGAAGTAGTATATCCTCCGAGACTGAGGGCTCGTTATCACGTTGCCACAGCCTTGTGCGTATTCAAGGAGGAGTGACAATTGGGCTAATCTTTGTGAGACTACTTACACAAGTTGTGAGAAAGCACACCTTTTCTGCTGCGGCAATGTACAATTTGTAGCAAAACTTATAATAGAATCTCATATATTTCTCTGTTAATATTCTGCTAACGACGACAGAATACTTTTGTTATTCATTTTAGACTCTTAATCTGTGAGTACGAATATACACGGTCAATTAACGACCAACTGTTGAGACGACAACTCACAAAATATAGTATTATAAATATGCACTCTAAAGCATTTTCAACTTCGCATGAAGTGTTACGATATAATAGAAAAAAAAAATTATAAAATTTTAATTTAATCAAAATAAGGGCCTGTAACATTAAACTTATGTCTAGTTTTTAATAAACTATACGGCCGGAGTCTAGCTTGCACAAGAGAATGTTACATAAAATATGTATGAAATATTACTTCCATCCATCTTTAACAACTTGTTCCCGGTACACCTTTCAGGGATGAATATAGTTGTGCTTATGACATTGTCTTTTCATTAAGAAAATCTCGTCTCTTGTCATGTTCCTTCAATAAGGATGACATAATGCTAGTTGAGATTCCCGCTTCTCGAGGAATTTCTCTCTCTATTGTTTATTTACAAACAAGAATGGTGTTGGCGTATGTATGTCACATGATATATGTGTTAATTGTGATACGACTATAAATGTAGCACTATGCGGCTATATTTGGACTTGACATTTTGTCAATAAGGAAACTTGGCTATACATATTGCGGGCTCGCAGCAAAATTATTGCTTTTTACTATCTCGCCCTCCCGTGTCATTGAGTAACTTCGTAAAGAAAGATAAGTTATGTCACATGTGCCCGGTTAAAACCCAACTCCGATTTTTAATATAGAAGTTTCGTGGTTATAACCTGTTCAAAATTCCATTAAAATCCGCGACATTTGGTCAACATTTATAATGAGTCTACCTTGCATCAATCATTATCTCTATTGGATATTGTTATTGTCCACTGAATTACTGAAATGCCACTGTAATTGTCGAGTTGCACAACACCTTCATTACCAGTTAACTTAGGCGAGTGTTCGTGAACTTAATTATACTGCCAATCGTCCTTATAATAACGTAGCATGAGAGAGAGGTAAAGGTACTCATCATCGATATATCACTATATGGATACTCTTACCATTGTCCTAAGTTGATGAGATTTCTCATTACATTATATATTTTATAATAGGATGTCTACTTTATTTTGTTTGTATTCTGATGTGATACATTTTCCCAAGATGAGAAATTTGTATTTCGAAGACGGTTCCTGTCCTTAGGAGACATGATGAACGAGTTTACTATTCTGTCTTAAATATCTTATTCAGCTTATCTGTCTAGTTCTACTCGAGATTAGCAATACTGACCCACTGTGAAATTACAGTCGAGCAACGTCATTAAACTGCATCGCCAGCCTCGAGGGATAGACTCGGATCATATCGTTCTCATATGTATTTCATATGTATACTTATTAGTAACCACTCATAGCGTCACTCTTATATCCTCGTTCTTAACCTATTCGCATATATATGAATTGCTCACTGTTACTGCTGTGATAGACTCTCAAGAAGTTTACTCTAGTAAATTGCTGAAATGTTTCATTGCTGTCCGAGAAGATGTTTCGTTCATAACGCACAACATTGGTGAGTGAGTGTAGTGCGTGTGACGCTCGGGCATAAAAATGAATATGAATAGCTTCTCATGCAGCACCAAGTTCAGAGAAAGTATGTGTTCTCTTAAAAAGTAAACATGAATCTACAACAAAGGAGATACTTTGAGGAACCTAGTCTATCACGTGTGTTTCCATACGTCGCTCAATATGACTCTACTTTATCTCGCTCTTTTCATGGTTCATACACTGGAAAATATAGTCAATAGAAATCGTGTAAGTAGATATATACTAAATTGGATATATAATATACTAATCTTAGATTCTCTAGAGAGTACAAATGATATTTAATTATATAGTTATACTGGCGTATTCTTTTTCTACATTCAAACATTATTATTCTGCTATACACGACTAATAGCATCTTATCTTCAGTTGTGTTCAAGAAAAAAGTATTAGTAGACACGAAAATCTAACATAAACCAAAAAGTTGACTTGTTGTTCCTTAATTGATATATATATCTAGGGATTTTATCTTTAAAAGACTTGCGTTTATATAAAATTTGTTCGACGACAGAAACCGCGTGTCACTCATACGTACTATGGAGACTTTCCATGAGAAGTATTCTCTTCATGTTCTTCTCGTGAGGCTTTGAGTGTAGAGTGCAGACGAGATGTATATTGTCGATGAATAGCAACGCCCTTTACCAATCACAACGTGCGTACAAGATAATCTTTTATCTACGGAATATGCGTATCTACGAATGAGCTGGAGGCGCCCTTAAGCTGTTGTAATTTCAGGTGAATATCGTCACGGCCGCATTCCGCACCTATCCAATCTCGGCACAGTTCGGACTGCCTCGCCTCCTTGATTGCCATTCCGACTTGAAGTGCGACATGAATCACAAGACGAGCATATCTAAGTATACACACGACATTTGCGCACAGGTCTTATCTAGACACAAGCATCTGGAGCTCACTGGAGACAGTACGCACCTGTAGCTATCCTTTGAGACCTCGTCTCTCTCCACATAATCGTATTCTATTAGCTGCTATTATTTTATTATCTGAGTTCTCATTATCATGAATTATTTTAATTTTCCTCCTTCATCTATCTATACATCGTTGTCTTTCAGTAATGTTTACTTCTCATGTATTATTGATTCTGTGTAAATTCTAGTATTCTTTCTAAATAATTCTTAATTAACTATGTAGAAATAATCGCTCGTCAATTAGAAGGACAATCTCGTCTGGTTAGTCTATGTGATTAATACAGTGATAAAAGTCATGTGCAAGATCATGAGTGTTAATATTCATATATCATTTATGATTCTACTATTTTTACGTCGTGTCTATTATTAGTTGTATATATCATGTATATATGATATGTTACATGTTTTACTTGCAGTTCTTTTTTTATAGATCATACGTCCGCTATTCACGCCAATTCTGATGTATATTACTTATCCCCATTTAATATTACCTGTGCAGTTTAGATTCATATTTTTTAATAATATGACGCACTACGTGCTTGTATTTTTACTGTCTGTCCGTTATTTATACCCTTATCTATGTATAAGATGATTTTTGAGATATTTTGTTAGGAAAAAATTCACACAATATTGAGTTTCGCTTTCATCAATTAACAATACTCTTCCATGTTCTTCATCACTCGATATTTTGAACCTCCCGATCGCTTTCTATCGTTTCTATATCTGACAATCTACTTATTGGGGTCCACTGATATACCATGTCTTCAACAAATGTTGTTACTATTGCTCGAAATAATTTCGTCCACTTTCTTTTCGTCACTAAAATTCTCGGTTCATTTCGCGTGTACTCAGTCACTGTCTCGTGCTAGTGATGTTTATCAGAACACTCTAGTTGGCTAATCTCATTCAGCGGTAAGTATAATTCTCACCAGAGCTCTACAGAGTACTCGATGTTATATGCTGATACTTCTCTCTTTGTCTGTTTATAGACACGTGTGAGTTGATATCTATTGAACTCCTATATGCAAAATATATGTCGCTCAAATAAATATGAATATCTTGGCAGAGTAATTGATAGCTCACAGACACCGTGGGATAATTCATCATCGATGTCGTATTTTCTAGTACAACTACCTGCGACTACTTCAAACGTAATGTTAGTCAACGTAATTGAACAGATCTTTCTGTCTCCATAGAATCGTTAATCGATTGTTATTCCCCTATTTAATGAATATCCATCTGGCTCCACATTCTATAGTAATGTATAATACTTTACTATTAGTATAGCCGAAAAAGTTAATAGAAGAACGTTTTAAATTAGGAATAATGTACTTTTGAAAGCACGCCAACAGAAATCTCTTACTTAGTGCAGTTCTCGGCAATCCATGCTCGTATATAGTTATCACACAGAGAGTCCACGGAATAATAGACAACGGTACAGCCACTAAATGTATAAACTAACACTGCAAATTGATGTGCGCTTGTTCGTGTGAGCAATCCACTAGCTTTATTCTTTCCTAATACTACAGCAGAGTATCATACTATGACAATTTTGATCTTACTACGTTTCTTCGGTTACGATGTGAGTCTTGCGAGTGTCAATAATACTCAGAGTTCTCACACAATCACTAAAGCCATTCAATCCGATTTATGACCCCATTCGCTGTCTTCTCGCTGTGGCAACCCGTGATTCGAGCTCAAGTTGACTCACCAGCTAGTCCATCGACATACGACCAAACCTCCTTCTTCACACCCGCCCTACAAAAAAACTCTCGACAAAAGGACAAATAGTATATTTCATATGTTGAACCCTCTCGACACAGAACTGCATAAACGTCACTCCACCTACACAGATGAGACAAAATGACTCACCTGACCTCTAACTAAACTCATGAATTGTTCGCCGCGATATCTACAATCGACTCAACACACATATATGATATACACATAGGATTCGACTCATATCGAAATAAATTATAGACTAAATGGAGCGATACTCATCTCTTAAAGATCTGTATACGGTGTATTAACATTACTTGACTAGAACTGAGAGATCAAGAAGAGATCACACTACAGTAGGAAACTAAAACAGAGCAGACACAGTCGAAAAAACTTAGCTCAATCTGACTTTCACTCTGTATAAAATTGTCATAGAGATAAACGTCAAAATAGCGACAGAATGTATGGCGCACGTAACAGCTCTACTCATTGTGCTAGAAATTGCTACAACCCATGAGAGATGCTGTAGAGAGATACTCAAAAACATGTGAAACAGTTTGCGTAGAGATACTACTCGTCCTCCGAGAAAATTCCAGTGTACTCTATTATACTAGAATTTAGATCCTCGAAGCGTATATCACCAACTATGCATACCTGATGTTCTTCTTCTAAATACTGATCGAAATAACGATATGCTTGTACATACGTAATGCGAGTAGGTGAGTAAAAAGAGAAAAAGGGATAAATCAATATATAAAATTACCAGCGTTAACGTTAGATTATGCGACAATCATGTATTGCCAGTCCACAATTAAATCTCTCAAATTATATTATCCTTATATATCGATTCAACGTCACACAACACACAGAATATATTAATACGAGCAGCAAAAAAAACGAATATTCGAAATTATTAAGAAATGCAAATTAAATTCCCACTCAAAACAAGAAGAATGTATCGACCATCAACAGCACCCGAGCGTCTATTGTATTCACACTCGAGTATATATGAACTCTATCAGACAAGCAGTGGAATAGAAATTTAAAGACTTATAAAGATAGATAGCGTCTTTACAGATAGAATACATAAACACCTTTTTCATGTAAATATTATCAGAGACTAAGTTGTAGAGTGATTTAAGACTATCTCTTCCTTAACAACTAAATGACATAAACAATACTTACATTACACACAAATTAATTGAACCTATCTGAATCACCAAAGAAGTATATTACAAAACTGATTTGACTAATATAATATTCGTTCAAAATATGAGAGTCTCTAAAAGTATATACCAATTGCCGAGCTCTCTACACGGTACGAGTTCGAGGCCAGATCGCGCGCCGCCGAAGATTCGACTTGCACAACTCAGCCAGACGAGCAACGGATCAAAGTCTTTAGAGCGATTATGAGAACAGCGATGAAAGAGGTGCCGAGTCGCCCGCACGGCAGAAATCCGCGTCACAGCCAAAAGAACGTGAAAATCGATCGTAGAGAGAAGTTATGAAATAATGAGTTTTCAGCGAGCCTTTTGCAATCATCTGGGTGAAAGTATAAGTGACAGAAGACAAACCAAGGCCCATAATTTTTTAACCTTACGTCACACAAAATCAACTTGATTTTCAGAAGAGAGTAGACTCGACCCGATAATAGATTAGATATATACAACTACAGGAAATTCCAAAAGTGATTCTAAACGTGTAGCCATAAAAGGTATTAAAAAATTGTGTGAAAAGTTCAATCTATCAATCCGCAAAAGGCCCCGAAAAGGGCAGAAAACAATATTTCTGAGATTATGATAGATTAAGAATCAAATATGACGATACGTATATTGGAAAAGTAGAAACGATACAACGAGACTAAATATACTGCATCATTCTATGAGAAATCTGAATATACAGTCTCATATAAATATAATGTAGATTATATGAAACTAGGCACATCACAGCATGTAATGAACAAGAAAACAACACAATGGATGTGCACGGAATATTCAGCAAAGCTTTTCACACATCGACCAGTCAAGGTAGATTCACCCACTTTGAAGAGAGGCAGAGACAACACGTGTAAATAATCCACCGAACACACCATGTAAGAGTAGAGTTTATGTGGACAATTTAAGATCAATAAATCGATGTTTCTAGCAAATCGCAATGCGTTTAATAATATACTCATATTCGACCTATAATTATAATCCTCGACAAAATGTTAAGTACGGCACGGACGGTGTAACTATATCTCTGACATCGAGTCACAGAGCTGGTGCTAGTAAAGACAGAATCAGATTGTCCAAATGATGCGAGACCAAAAATCCTACAATTCAATAGTATATTTCAATTAATTCTTTAGTTTGCAGGTAGGTATCAGCTACATGAAGAAGCATATACCCGTCATACGAACATAAACACATATCATCAAAAACGATATAAAATATGCACAATACAAATTATGAAAGATTATATGCTAGAGTGACACCATTGACCAATGTGCCGAAATAATTCAGATCAGCAAACGGTAGATAAGACAGCGCCTAGGACGGCCACCTCGAAGACGCCTACAAAATTTGAGCCAAATCATATTTAAAACAATAACACCACACGTCACACTCCTGTCAGAAGCCTGCCTATAGCGACTAGATCCTCACCCCATCGACGTCGTAAAGACACAAAGTGAGTAAACATACTAACAAAAATATTAACAGTAGACAGAAAGTTGATTAGCATATACCAAGAACGAGATAGCGAGCAAAAGCCCAAAAGCGTACTCCCATTAGAGAGGTTTAGAAAGTAGAATTAGCGGGTCGACCAACTATCTAAACCTATACTCACGTAGTACGAACTGCCATCGAACCACACACAGAACGACAATATATGATAGTAAAATTCAGTCAGAAAGGAGGAAAGTCTATAGACCTACGATATATCTTTTATCTTGTTAGTTTACTATACAGAGAGATAACTATCACACTTTTATATGCTCTACTATTACGATTAAAACTTAACATTATTTGCTTACACAGTAATATGTAATCCATAGTACATATCACTGCCGGCGCCGCTGAGGGCACCAGCGATGTGGGGCAGACGGGCCGGCGGCCAGGGGCTGCGATGAATTTGGTCTGACAAGATCACACGTAGGCGATAAACGACACACATACGCATACTCATAGCGAATATACTAGCAATAGTTCGATAAAGGAAGCTAGATAAGAGAGTGCGCTTGAGGAAGCGGATTTGCTCGATGGGCGCGGTCAACTAGATCCTACCCCCAGCTCGAGTTCGCAAACAACAAGACATCACACACTAAAAAAAATATGTCACCTAGGCACATAAATCTGCTTATTAGAAAATGTCTTGAAGTATGCCATTAAGCCAAGAATGGGAAGCGATGATTAATTGGCACTAGATCCAAATTCCTAAACGAGGTTCTACAGTTTTTTTGCCCTGCTATCCATATAAATGAGATATAAACGAGGTAGAAGCAACACATGAAACCCAGAAAAAATATTGAAAAAATTATTAATATACAGTTATTACTCTCAGTGAGAAAATATACAGCTGAGAATTACAGTATAAAACCCTCCAAAATATAATATAACACATGTCGAGATAATCCATATTATTCACGAACAATCAGCGGTAGAACTGTGGATGTCAATTTTGAATAATTCGGCTGAAGGGCTTATGCTTAGTATTTCTACCCGACGTCGACGACACGACGGACGACACACACCCACACTACACACGGTGTGGTGTAAAATCCACTTGTACGTAGCCATTTCATCAAACAAAAATATGCTTTCTGGCTACACCACGTTTTTAAAGATTTTTTCTAAAGTTACAACTGACGAAAACCACTTTCTTACCAGACGGCAATTGATATCATTAGTAAACGGGTTTAATAAGTTTTTCAGGAATTGCAACCCCTGGGATTTTGTGCGAATCTGAGCAACTGAAACTCAGTCTATTACCATTTTTGAATTGATTTTAGACGTACGTTCTGCATTTACGTTTTTACAACTGATCATTTAAATGTGGAGGATTGCTTTACTAGAACTGTAGAAATATTCATGCGGGGTGTCCCAAAAGAGGAATGAAAATCAGAAGAGTAAATTCGTTGGCGATGGTTGAGTTTTTGTAGACAACGTGCAGACTTGGTTGGATAGTTAACGCAGTTCTATACAGTTTAGCTACTGGCGATGAACCGAAGGTCATATGTTCAGCCACGAGGCGAAACCCAGCAAGACCATGGAGCAGGTACGGAGCAAGCGATGCGGGATGCACGCCAAGACGAAGGCGCGGACGATCGTGTGTCAAAATTCTATTAATTAGAACAGCAGCGTGCGTCGCGAGAAGTACCATCTATCTTCGGTACGAGAACCTGCAACATAATGACCCACGATGTGTACAATAGACCACTATCGTGGAAGTGAGATCAATACCGAGCAGACGGACCAGCAACATCATGATGCATAACAGGGATCTCGTGTAATAAATATATGAAAAACGCAACACCACACAATATTGAGATCCAGCGACTCGTCTAAAAAAAATGCGCGTACTATAATGTATGTAAAGAAAGACCATAAATTAATTATTAGTATATATATATATTTATATATATATATGAATACATTAAAATTAAATAAATTTGACTAGTTAACTCTAATGCGAAATACATATATATTCGGTAAATTATTAGAATGTTCGATATGAGGAAGCGGAATTATATTTATTAGTGAGAATCTGTGGAAAAATTCTTATTCGGCTGACGGACGTCGGTGCGCCCAACTCTCCTGCAGGATGGAGAGCGTTTCAAATCCTCGCCCTGCAAAAGAAGACTTATACAGTCGGTTGAATAGTCGTTTGTTCTGGCTGTGACTTCTGTGTCAAAAGAAATTGTTTGTGATCAGGTAACGTAAAAATATGACAATAAACAGCTTGTTCATGTATCCTGGTAAGCGCTTTCTTCAAATTGTTGAAAATAAAAGAGTCGATAATTACGTCTATTTCAACACACACGCAATCACACTGCTGGTTCAGTTTCCTTAAGCCGTATTATTATCACACTAGGTTAAGTGCTTACGCTCTCTTGAAATGATCACGTGTTATTGCTTTCTTTTGAGTTTTATGGAGTTTGCATGTTGCGACAAAACGCCACGAAACAATAATTAGCACACTATACAGAAGAGACAGTCTCTCAACACCAAAACATCCCTTCCCCGAGCGAACAGAATTTATTTAAAAGTTATCAGTATTTTCAACATCGTAGTTAATAAGTCCAATTAACACTTTCAAGGAGAATGCGCACTTCCCTCTTGGGCGAGTCCAGCCGGATCCGCCCCGCGCAGTTTCCCCGGCAGTCGGGTCTCGCCCGCCGAGCTCGAATCCCGCGGAACGCGCATTTGTACTTGCACTTGTTGCATACTCCAATGTCTATGTTCACAGATCATTACTATTGATGTCAGTTTGCTTGCAAAAGCATAACTCCTCCCACAAAAAACTTAACCGCTCTATCAAGAAAGCCTTGGGCTGAATCTATTTGTCATCGACGCAGGGGCGAGCGGAGATTTCTGCAGAGCGGACGGTAAGGCGTGGTGGGAAACAGGCAGCAGCGTGCGGGGGCGGCACGAGCACGAGCTGGCCGACGCATTTCCGGGGACAGCGGTGAGAGCAGCGGACGTGAGGCACGACAATGGGCCCAAGCGCCGCACCCTCCGCCCCCCCCCCCCCGCTGGGCATCGAATCGGTGAATCGGCCCCACTGAAGCACAGAGACATTTGCTTGCTATAAAGAACTTGAGAATGGAGCGAACAAGCGCAAAACCTTTTCTGGTAAACGAATGAATAATTTCATTGCGTAATGGATTTTAATACTTTAGAATTCGAATCTTTCTTCCGATGATTTTTTGCGGAACACATAGTTGAAACATAACACAACAATAAAAGACAAACGAGGCAATAACACAGATTAATATCGAAGAAGGAAATTCAATCGAGCATTTCAAAATTATTTAATGGTTTACGAGGGCGCAAAATCTCGGCTCGAACCCGATAGTGTGGACAACATCTGATAGGTAATGGTTGTTTTCCTATCAGATGATCCGTTGAAGTCTTACAAAATTCTCAGTATTTTATTTCCGGAAACTTTCTTGAGAATGACATATATTTTTTAGCTGTGTATATGAAAAAAGTAGATTATTTAACTTTATTGAATGTTATTTGAGAGACAGGCGAATTTGTACCAATGGAAAACCCTCGTATAATTATTTCGCTGTTCAAATAGATAGTACCAACAAGCCTATGAAAAGATTTCGAAAAGTAGTGTACAAATTGCCCACTTGCCAGCACACTGTATTGTTAACATGCATGTATTTCATCAAAAATGTTCATGTTAATGACGTATGGAAGAAATTACTAGATGTAATTGTTCAGAGTATTGAAATAAATTTCCCTCTCTATCAAAATATTCTACATGAACTTGATTCAGATCATTATTCAGTAGTTGTACCTTCGACTGCCTGAATAGAGAAAGTCACCATAATCAACATTATCAGAAGAATCACCAACTGGAACAAATAAGCCAATTTAATGACGTCTAATTACTCGTATGCGTGTAAAATTAAAAGTATTAATGATGTCAATAACGAAATTAAAATATTTTCTAATGTCATCATTCACTCATTAAAACAATCCACCACGCCATTCCGCTAACCAAAAACAAAACCTCTACCTCAAAACATTATTAATTTAAGTACAAAAGTATTCTGCGGCAATACTGGCAAACTATAAAAGTAAAGTAAGTAATATAAATTAAATAAAAAAGTTAATAAACTAACAAGACCTATTAAATCCCACCTAGATCAATTCAGATACTGCAATTATGGCAATTTGTTTGCCAGAATACACCCAAATTCCAGACATCTACGGGCTACGGTCAAGAGTCTCATTACGGATAAAACAAAAATTCCATCATTGTTACTAGGATCAAACATATACAACGATAAGGATAAAATCAAAATTATATATAAACGCCTGGACGATAATTTAAATCACCCCTAGTAACAAGCAATACTTTTGATTCTAAAATAATAAATTACTTAAATAATAAAATCTCAACCGCAGCGTCGCCAATCAAATTTAGTATATCACCATTAGAGACAGCGTCTGTAATCAAATTTCTTAAATTTAAAAAAAGCTCTAGGAATTGACGGAATTATTAATGCTTGCGTTAAGATGTTAAATTAACGTCGATATTTGCAGCATTAACGTCGATATTTAATGCGTCAATACGTCGGAATTATTTCCCAATAGCTTGGAAAAAGGCAATTATAATTCCATTTTGTAAAGCTAACAAACATTCCAGATTTCTTGGAAACTATCGATCCATCAGTCTCTTTTCTACACACTCTGAAAAATGTATGAAAAATTATTATTAATGCAATTGAACCATTTTCTAACCTTGACAAGTGGCATACTAAACATTTATCTGTTTGGAATCACTCTACCACCCATTATTTCCTAAGATTTCTGAACTTTCCACAGGCTAATGACAGGGTCTGGCACAAAAGACTCATATAAAATGCGTCGATTGAAAAACCCTGAATACGTACTAAAATTATTAAAAGTTTCACATCTATCAGTACATTTATCGTTAAAACCTACAATTCAACTTCAGAATCTTACCCAATAGCTGCAGAAGTACTACAAGAATCAGTACTCTCTGCAACATTTTTCAATATTTATACCCATGATATACCAATCCACGGAAATTCCAACTTAGCATTATATGCGGATGACACTGCCCCATTTTCTATAAATTTTGATATCTTAGTATCAAAAGATCACATCCAAAATCATCTCAATAAGTACGTAAATTGGACACAGAATTGGAGAGTGAAAATTAACCCAGGTAAATGTGAGGTAAAAATCTTAAAAATGTATTTCCCGTACTAAACCAACGCTTTACATTGAAAATCGAATGTCAAATGCTAGTATTTAAATCAATTTTCCTTTTTACCATAACTTATGAATGCCCAATCTCGGGAGGTATAGCTTCATTCAATATTAATAAAATTGCATTAATCCGAAATATATTTATAAGAAATACTCTAAATGCTCCCAGCTTCATTACTAATGAACACATTCATCGAGAGTTAAAAATCTCAAAACTTAAAGAAACCATAGCCAAATTAACAAACAATTTTCCGCCAGTATGCTTACCTACCCAAGTATTATCATTTTTAACATAAAAAAACAGTCTATGTACGTATAAAATCAAGATTTACGAAAAATAGATTCAAAACACCGTAAACCATCGTATGGATTTAAACTTCTGTATGTATCCTCGGCGTCTTAACATAAGTATTTACTTTCCTCTTCTTAATTAACATTAAAATATAATTAACTATCGATTCGGAGTGCAAACCACTCATTGTTATGGATGGTCAATCAAAAAACATCAGTGACTAGTCTTATGTGCCATTAAAACGCATGGAAGACAGTATTGTCAAACAAGATATAATTATTGAAAAAATAAAATAAAAATAAAAGTACTACCTACTGCTCATGATACTTTCAATATGTATGTACAAATGCACTCTGATGAAAGTTACATTAAAATCAATTTACATTTTAAGTACGAATTACTCGTCGACTGAAAGAAAGAGCTGTGTACTCCAATCAGAGGTCAGTATCCCATGCAAAGTCGTTCAACGAATGAAACCGGTTAATTGAAGAAATATTTCCAACATTCTTTCAAGATTCAACTGACATAAAACGGAACACTGCACTAATTCTCTACAACAGGCAAATTTATGAGGCAGTTAATAAGGCAACAGGAACTATTTATGTTTCATATAATTAAACCGCCACATACCTGGGATGTTTTTGCGTGCTCGAATGCAGTCAGATAAAATAAATGTTTCCGTGAGTATGTTGCATTCTTACATTCTTAATTCTTACGACAATTCATCCACAAATTGTCAACTCTGGAGCACAAGATCATTCATGAAGATTTGGGGATGGCAACTGACAGAAACACATCACTTACGTAGTGATATAAAGACACATCGTGTCTCTTTTCGCAACGCATCGCGAATCGCCGTCATGAAATGTGAAAAGGCACTTTACCCATACCAGTGTACTAAAACACCGAGTTGTACGAAAGTAAGTAGTACAAGGTCTAACTTGAGCCACAGGGGTCTTGGGAAGTTCTCAGTTAAGAGTAATTCACTGTTCACCAGCAAGTCGATTTGCACTTGAGGCCATAACTTGATTTATAGGAAAGGTAAGGTTTCCCCTCCCTTTTTGCCAGCGCTATATGCAGTAACATTAACATTAAAAAGTGTACCTATTTTGTTATCTTCAATCTTCAAGGTCCGTTCGCTGGTACTCGTTCAGCTGCAGTCATTGTACCGTTCGGTTTCGTTGAGCAGTTTCGTAAAATCCGACTAATGCCCCGCGTGTGATAAATGGCTAATGAACGAAGGAAAAGCGAGGAACGCGTTCTCGCTCCGCTAAAGGCATCGAATCGCCCCGGACCTCCCCAGATAGCCATCAGTGGCCCGGACGCTGGAGGTCAAAGGCGCGGCTGGCGCGGAGCGCGTGCGACACGGGGCGCAGGCCGCGTGCGGCTAACGATGGGCGAAACCACGCCCGCACTGACGTCGCATGCGACTAATTGACGCGACTCGGGGCGATGAAGGCGGAGCCGCTGGCTGCGAAAGAATGGTTTGGATGGGTCGGCGCTTCAGACAGAAAGCTATGACGAAAACGCACTCCGAGCAACAACTGCACGTACAAAGGAAGTAATGATTTGCGATGGAACATTCAAATTGTCGTACAGCTGAATCCTGAAATCCTGAAAGCAATTCCAGGTTCGATAACTCGAATCTTCGCGGTTTTTACGTCGTTTGAGTTTTAATCAACGCTTTTGATCATGTTCTTTTCTTAAATACATATTGTAATTCGGCTTCACTAATTATTCCGTCGCTTTACATGTCTAGTTATTGAATGCAGATGTAAAGCAACATAAATCACACGTTTTTGCAACGTAACGTTCTTTAGTTTCACGTATTCTGATTAGCCGCAAGAGACGAGAGCCGACATGGAAATCGACTATCAACGACTGAAGTGACCGATCGCTCCGGAGCTGGCGGGGAGGGAAGCAGCAAATTAGAAGAAACTCGTTGCGGGCGGAGGGAGGGAATGATGTAATAATAACCAGCAGGCTGAAGGTACGTTGTACATTTTCAGCAACAACGTCTGCACCAAGATTACTGACAAGATATTTCAATTCACAAATACTTTGAATCCTTCAATACTTGCTTTAGATTAGAAAGCGCCCATTTTTGTTGTTCATTTTTCTTAAAATCAGTTACTTCGTATTAATTTTAAGTACCATCGGGATTGTTTTTTTTTTTTTTTTTTGCTCTATTTACATAATGACACACATAACATTATGTGACGATTCTTAATTTATTTTTGCAGAAATGAACAGAAATATTAAATTTTATTTAATTACAGTCTGGAATGCTACAACCATTCCTAAATATTGCGAAAAAAATAATAAATGTGTTATTATTATAATTTTATACAAAGAATTTGATTAACGTAGTATATAATTGTGAGAAAAAATTCTCTCACCTACAGTAACGATACTTGGAATTGCCTGCATACAAATCCATTTTGCAAGGATTAAATTAACATTAAATTGGATGTTTTGAAGGCGCTGCCACCAACAGCAACTATTCGCTGCATTTGCTCAGAATACAGACGTTGGCAATGCACTTCAGGCGACTAGTGTTTGTGTCCACGGATGAAATGATAACCTGATTTCAATAAATTGCATGAAAACTAAGAATATCGTACAATTCAATTATATTTCACAGAATAATCATTGAGAGGTGTGCCAAAATTCAAAGTCACAGAAAATGAAGCGAGAGGCGTTTGTGTCTGGAGATACGAGAAAGGGTCAAATTAGAAGCAGTCCGGACGCTACACAATAAGTGAAATAGCTTGCGCATCAGGCGAGAAGAAGATTCGGAGTCGAATAATAAGCCACAATTACTTCAACTGATGACTTTAATGGTAGACTCCGTGGACATATTGCAGTACGTCTGTTAATTCAGAGAAAGTAGTGTGATAGGTCCCAGACTTGTTCATTAAAGAATAATTAAATGATTTCTTAAAATACAAAATTGCAAGTTTGTTTGTAGAGAATTCGAAGGATATAATGTTAAAGACCATAATTTATTACCACCCAGTGATCACTCTGAGGAAGCCTGCGACAGCCTGACATGGCAGGTAAAACGTCAGCCTCTCAGCCAACGACGTGGCGTCACTCGGACAGGTAAGAATTCTATGTGCTTCTGATATGCAAATATTCCATACATTCAAGAACCTGTTCTTACATTTCTTTTCAATAAACAAATTATGGTCTTTAATATTAAATCCTTGGCACTCTCTGCCGTCACCCGGACAGCCAGGAAGTCATGAACTCGAGCCGTGGAAGCTCACGTGTGTATCATACGTATTCTCGATTTAAAAAAAATCATTATTCCAGTCTTATTGAAATGTGATATGCTAGTAATAACTCTTATTTTCGTTGACTCAGATTGTGGACTGTTTCTTCTCAAAACAGTATGTAACATTGAACCAGCGTTCCCATACAGACGACATGGTCTTGTGTTGTTGTAACTATTGCATCTAGTCACCATCATCTCCACAAGTGAATACTACTGAATCGGATGTTTTTTCTACATTTCAAAACAATTTCATTTGATATGTTAAGCTTAACTAAATCGAAAAATGTCCAGAATGCAAACCCCTACAATTGTTTCGATTTGTGCAAATTCAATGCGGATTTGAAATAAAATGTGCCATATTCTGTGTACTCTCGTTGAAATCGCCAACAATTTAAACGAGTCTGCACTAGTGGAACATCTGTGTAAAGGAGTGCAGAGCCCTCAGGCGCGGCGTAATGCCTGGTAGCACCACCCATCATAAGCAGCACTCCCGAGCAGCTACCGTGCACTTGAAGGCAGGCGCCGCCCTGATCGTGAATGGTCGCAGAGAAACCGAATAATAGAAGCTCCGGTAATCGGCGGGCAGCGACCGCAGCGCGGCGCGCGGAGAAAGGCGAAAGCGTACGCGCGACGCTCCCCTGTAAGTGGCCGTGGCGCTAGTGATGGCGGGGGGGGGGGGGGGGGGGGGGGGGGGGGGGGGGAGCGCCCCTCGGAGCGGAGGAGGGCGGGTCTCTCCTCGCAACGCGACGCACCGGAGAGCGGAACAAACGCTCCGGGGCCCCGGGTGCTGACGGAGGCGCTCGGAGAGAAATCTCGGTCCGCGGTTTCAACAGTTGTCTCGTTGAAGGTTTTTTGGATTCTCTCCTACCAGTATATTACACCAGGTAAAGACCTTCCAATTGTCGAATCCCTTCAATTCGAGAAAGATTAAATTCGAGAGTTCATTTCAACCTTGGAGTTTTAAAGCATCTGTACCCTGTGCTCAATCCTTTTTTTTGTTTTTGTATTGCTAAATTAATGAACCCTTTTATATAATCTCATTTCATTTAGGAAAAAATGAAAGTAAGAAAATTTGATGGTTTAATCACAACACCTTCGTCTTCCAATTTTAGGTTTCCTATTTCAGAAACTCTTTTTAAAATATTTGTTATAATGTTATTGGTAAACATTATTCATACTAAACAAGATTGGGAAGTTGAGAAGTTGAATGGATTCACAAAACCTCGACACCAACAAAGAGTAAATTGCTGGGAAACATTTTGAGACGGCATATTAAATATTTCATTTTTTTGGAGGTAAACAAAATGTGACTCTTGTTGCCCAAGATTGTAGCGAAAATATGCAACTGTACGTCATGGAAAGATTACAAATACGTACTTCTTTTAGTTTTATGAAGTTAGCAGAAATGGCGACATTGTATTTTCAGATTCAGAAAACGTGTGTCAGTCAGTCACCATAGCGATGTTTTAATTAAAAGATAATAAAGAATACATAAATTAAATTAAAGGTACCTGAATACTTCAAGACTTTCGAATTTTACATGAATTATTATTTTAATAATATTAAATGTAAAATATGTATCGTAATAGTTTGGAAAAAACCGTGTACCGATTTTGGAGAAAATGTGTACCGAAGAATTCTGTAATTGGTACTTAAGCTCATCTACAATCATCAACTTAGTTTATACCAAGCATCATTATATGCCTAGAAAACTATATACACGATTAAAGGACTTTATTATCTCAGAAGAAAGTCATCATTCTCAAGCAGCATTTTATTTAGCTAAATGGATATGCTTTATATTGTTTTCCTCACGTATCGCATAAGAAAACCTACCTCCTGCTACTTCTCTTTCAAATATCGTTTTGCAACGAAGCTCGACAATACATTCTGCCAACCGTTCGACCGACGTCATTACTTCTGCATCGAGACCCCGATCCGCCATCGTCTGCCCCCCCCCCCTGGTTCCGCTTCCGCTTCGCGCCCGCGCTGCCACCCCCGCGCTCGGCTCACTCTCTCCGCCTCGCCGCCTCTCCGAGACAAAGAGGAATGCGGTTCTCCGTGTTCAATTGTTTTAGCGTGGCTTACTACGGCACTTATGTTGATCTGAACGCCAAGCCGTTAGCTCTGCAAAGCGAACTATCGCTCGAGAACATCGGGGATCGTGCTACGAATAACTGCGCGCTCTCCGTGCTGAAGGCTGGGGTGGGATGAGAATCAGGAAGGAAGAACATCGCTGGGAAGGAAGATAACAAACCTGCTGGAGGTTGGTTCACAGATATTTACGGTAAACGAGGAACGTTTGATCTGACCTCTACGAGAAATTATGTGAAAATACGACCATAACCGCATGTAACAGGCTAGATATTTATTTAACAATTTCGAAGATATGAACATTTTATTTCGATATTTGTTTACGTATAAAAAAGTTTTAGAATATAGATCTTATTTAATTCTTATTATAAAAGTATTTTTGTAAGGAATCTAGAATTCTGTGCATAAATAGCTTAGAATAAATCATAACTATCTTACTATTCACATAATGGACTTCAACATTTCCAGCATATCGTGGAACATAATTACGTTTGAGAATGCTTCTAACAGTATTGCTAGTCACAACGGAAATTACGTTCAACGTCAAACTAACTAGATTAAGTTTCACTCTGCTTGTTACAAGTCCAAACATTTAGTAATCTTGAATATAATCTCTGTGAGAAGTAAGAAGATGGCGTAAATTTGCATTTGAGAAACAGCATGTGATCAATTGACCTGTTTAAAGTTGAAATGTAATTTTCATTGGGCACTACAAGTAGCTGTTGCTAAATGGGAGATTCTCATCTGGAATAGATGGACCGTTTAATGATGTAAGGAACCACTTCCAAGTTCCATAATTAAACTTTTAATTGCTAAGATACATTCATCTTCTTAACTTTCTGTAATTAAATTGCGCCCGTAAGGAACATTTTACGTATTCCAGCATGGATAACAATATACGATGAGTAAATTTCCCACGAGGAATCTCGAAAGCTCTGGTAAATTGCGTGACAAACAGCTATAATCGCAATTATTTATGAAAAGTCGTTGCATATATGGAGAAACTATACTCCTACAACGAATTAGAATTTACAACGCAATTTTACCAATTTCTTTCTCCATCTGACTCTCTTACGTAAAGATCCGTGAAACTTGAGTGGGGGAACAGGTAGCAGGAGTAGGACAGTAATTAAACATGCACGACCTTAATTAAACAACTGGTTTTGGATACCGTATGAATCAAATGAGCAAAAGTGATGAAATTCACCAGTACATTAAGAGCACAGTAAGAAAAATTTTTATAATTTACTTGAAATGAGTGATCACTTTTGGGTTGATGGTAAAGACAACTTGCTGACAGAGAGTAGATAGTAAATGACTTTATAAATCTATCAACATTTATCTTCGAAAACAAACAAGAAATGTTTAATGTATTTGTGAAGCAAAAGAATCGTCTTGCAATTATTAATACAATAATCATGGGTGAGAGGTTCGCCCATTCAATAATGCAGCAGTTTAAAAATAAAACAATACAAAATACCACTTGAAGCAATTTGGAAATAGGTATAGAAAAATAATTCCGAATGTAGATCGCAAATTTGGGAAAAATTCTTCAGAATGTTCTATAGTAGTTACTAAACCGCCAGGAGTTTGCATATTTTAGCGCATCAAATTTAATGGCCTTTATCGCCCTCCGACTCTGGCGACAAAAATAATATCTGCGTTGCCGTTACAGCAGCTTGTGTTTGCGGAGGCATCACTTCAGTCGTGTTGTGAATCAGAATGACAATTTAGGTGCAGAGAAAACATCGCATTTTTAAAGAGAAAGGGCAATTTAAAGAGCAGAGAAAACGTAGCAACGTTTGCAACAAAACGTAAAAGATAAGACACATCTTGGGAAAAAATGACTTTATTTTTTACATTTCCTATTGACGTTTGGAAGATAAAATTGCTCGTTTCTGGCTACACCATTTGTTCAAAGTAAACGTCATAGAGCTTAAAATATTGAAATTAATGCGATGTTACTCCATTGAGTAATATCTTCATCTGTTGGAAAAGTAAAGTTGAACCTGCTTAAAAAATTGCGATTAATCAGAGGCTGAAAATAATTAATAGTCATTGAATATACAAAACTTCATAGAGGAGATGTATGTTTAACAGCATGTTTAATAATTTTTTTGTAATACAAAACAAAACAGAAAATTGCCATTATAAATAACATCAAGTTCGAAGAAATCCAGCATCCCCGGAGCTAAGAAAAGTTCTGAACTCAAGAAAGAAAAGATTACAACTCATTGGTGATGAAGAAGTACTCCAGCAATATTCGGTCTACGTATTAAAATTCTTATTATAACGATTGAGAATTGTCTTTCCCTTTTGAATAAAACGAGGCATTTTTATGCTTATTCTTATATAGTACTATTTTATTATTACCTTCCTTTTTATATTTACTAATTGGACACGCAAAAAACTTCTATACTTTATAAATTATTGTTTTATAAGTAAAAATAACTTTTGCAACATCAAATCGCTAGACGCTGAGCAAAGCTGTACATGCGTTATAGGCCTGTTACTGAGTAGGGGCCGCTAAAATTCTCCTTCAATAAGCGGCTAAATTACACCTAGCTATATTGCTATAGTGTCGAAAATCGATCACAGTTGGGACTCGAACCATACATACAATCTTGCGGTCAGAGACCCTACAGAGATGGCGGGAATTCTGTACCTGAGCTAAATTCAGCCAGTTTATGTATTTGAGATTTGAGCATTATTTCCAACTAAAATACAAACAAACGATATGCTCCGTTTTGGAGCATCGCCATCATATCTATCGAACAAAGATGACCGGCGCATAAAAAGCATGACATCCCCATAACAATGTGCAGAAAACAGTGCAAGCTTTTCGGTCACATACCCACTAGATGGTCAATCAACTCGAAAGCGAATTCGTGGCGCCGAAGTTTCCTGGTGTGTCGCAGGGGCGGATGGCATCGCGCTGGGTGGGCAGAGGGAGGAGGCGGAGGACTGCAACGAGGAGCGACACGAGTTCGTGTGCACCGGGTTGCGTCACTAGGCGTGACCAGGCGACCTCCGTAGAAAGCGACGCGACGGGGCGGAAGACACGATCGCGCGATTTCGGGGGAAGGCTCAGTGGGCGGAGCCGCCCGTTCGCTTCGACAAAATGGAGCTTGAGTATGGTTTGTTTGATTGAAGGAAGCGGGAATACAACCCTTAATTTCTTGTACGAATGTCTGAAAATAATAATAATAATAATAATAATAATAATAATAATAATAATAATAATAATAATAATAACTGAACTTTGAAAAAGCTTGTATCCGCCTGTTCACCAATCATTGAAACGAAGAGAAAGATAACCTTATGGAAAAGCAAGCCACTGCATGGAAGGTACCTACGACGCTGAGTAAACCAGAAGTTCGACATCTCTGGGTCGCAACCAATGGTCCAGCACGGGAGGATCTCTTTCCGGAGACAGAAGCCTATTATGATATGCTATCCAGGACCAAGTGTACCAACATTGAACTACAGGAAAACACATTCTGAGCAGATTCTACCATTCATTCCGACCTCGTTGAGATGGTGAGGCTTGCACGCGAAAACTATCCAACACGTGACAAGGGATGTAGCAGCAGCACAGTGGAATACACAAGAGGCATGATGAAGTGGCGAAGCGTCACCAATTATTGGCTTGAGAACGGCTTACTCGCCACTTCCGTGCGTATTATAAAATATGTGCGCTCAGAATGTGCTTGGAAGTAGTGAGCACCACACTCTACTGGGATGTTTCCATTATCACTGGACCAGACAGTCGGCGGCAATAGACCAGATATAACGTACATTGATAGAAACCAACAGCAGGTTTTCCTTAATCGATATATCATACCCAATACCACAACATATCGGGCAAAATATCAAGAGAAGGATCCAGAAGTATACCATCTCGGCCTATGAAGTCGAACTCAGTGGGAACTTCAGTAAAGTGACGACTGTGCTATAATAATATAGCTACGGGAGTGATCCGAAATAGACACTTCGGGCACCGGAGTGTCTTTCATCTTGATACCAGGAATGTATATAATATGCAAAAGAACAGTAATTTTGAATACATGCCGTATTGTCAGAGCCATCGTGAACCTTCAGTAAAGAAACCACCACAACCTGGTCATCATACCTGTGTGTGGTTGACATACGCGACCAGTGATACTGTGAATATGCTAAGACAATAATAAAATAACTACATAATCAATAAAATAATAATTTACTTTTTTAGTTTCCGAATAGTAGAACAATACTTTACTTTTTGCTAGGCGGTAAGAAGACGCTGAAAGTATTTCAAATGAGGAGCAATTTTCAAAAATTTAGAGTTAACGAGAAAATTGGTTCTATTACATCTCTGTTAAGTATTTTCATCTATTCTTACAAGAAATTTAAGAAACATATGAGGCATTTTTGAGAAAATGTTAAATATTTCAGGGGATTCAGTTAAGTACCCACAGAAAAAAATTCATATTTTGTTTTTTTTTTTTTTTTCAAATTCGCGGAGTCTTTGAGTAAGGCCAGATCATTACGCGTTCCGATTCAGTTTAGAAATATCCTCTAAGCGCAGTGTTTAGGCGCTAGTGTTACTCACAGACGGAGACAAATGGACGGTCATTTTCGGTTATCAGTTGACATTTTTTGGTATCAAGGAAACTCGAAACGTGTATTTCCGTTTGAAAAATCGAAATCTATTTCCCGCATTATTACGCCAACTGTCTCTACAGTACGATATACTCCGTATTTACGTACGTATACGAGGAAAGTTAAAAATGAAGGGAGAGAATAAGGAGAACCAAAAACTAAAAGAATAAGAAGAAACGGGAAGGGAGAAGAAGATGAAGAAAGAGAAAAGAAAGAGGAAGAAAAGGGAAAGGAAATAAAGAAAGGAGGAGGAGGACAAAAGAATAAAAGGGCAACGGTACCGCGAGGGTGTTCCGGCTACCCCGCGTGAGCGCGACGGCCGGTCATTACTCCCACTGCGCAGCAGCGCGCGCAGCGCACGTCGTGACAAACGAGCGGGAAAGCACTTCGGCCGTCCCCGCCCCGCCCCCCGCCCCCCCCCCGCCTGGCCCCGCCGACACCTACGCGGGCAAGCGGGGACCGATTCGTTCCTTTGCAAAGGTCAACGGTTCCGCCGGTGCAAATAGGCGGAATCTTATCGACGTAGCGGAAGTGAAGATCGCCGAAACGCGGAAACGATTTCTAATAGTGTGCCTTTTGGAGGGTACAAATTAATGCGATAGTTACTTGCAATAATATTGATACAACATGTGAAGTTCGTTCGAAGTAGATAGAAATACAAATTCTCCTGCAATAGACAGTTGTAACTGTTTTGGAGGAAGTAAGATACTGAATTTGAACATAATGACATAGGTGTTAGAAATAATCGTTGTTAGGAGAGTGGCACAATATTTCGAACTAGGAAATGAACTAGCAATGTCCGGGCTTTATTCATATCCAGTCCTTGTGAAAAAGGAAAAATTCAATTTTACATAAATCATGGTGTTTAAGATAATTATTTTTAATGCAATTGGTTGAAATTTTAATAAAATACTATAATTTTGTTTGCGGTTGTTGTCTTGTAATGTTTGAATAAGAAGTAGAATTAGTATAGTTACTAGTGTACCCGTGCGAGAACTCTCCCATGTTCTTACTTGCCTCAAGATAAGCAATCCTGAGCAAGAGCATAATAAAACTAATATATTCATCTGTGAGTAATAAATATCATTTGTTACCATACATTTTTTTAAATCGTTAAATTTCATTTCTAATTCATATTTTCAGAAAAATAATTTCCCTTCTTAAACTGTATTGTCCATAAACGTGTATTGACTTAAATTAGCAGAGTTTGAAATTTGACGAGTGAGCGATAAAAGCAGAGATGTAGATTTGAATAAGAATAATATGCACGTTTAGTATTTAGTAGATATGTATGGCGTGGTATTATCCGCTCACGTCTTCTTGAGCTCCCTTTTTTCTAAGAGAAGTAGGTTATTTTAAGAAAAATAATTTTAATATAAATTTTGGAGTTCGTTTTTCGATGAAAAATAGTTTCATTACACGAGAGCGAATGGTTATCAGATTTTGTTTACAACGCTCTTTTCTATATTTTTTTCTTCATTTATTCAACCAATGTTGGCAAAGGAGTGGGGGTAGATACATTTGGGCTCAAGAAAACTTGCGCGTTTTCTTGAGTATTCCAAGTAAACTTCATACCAAGTCCATGTGTAATGTAAGATGCGTCACAAATTTGCCACAGAAACAAGAAAGTCAATTCTTACATTCTTTGGTTGGAAGGGAATCCTGCCTATGAAGGCAGAGATACTACTTTTTCTAAGGGTGTCGTGAAACTGAAACTTACGAACATGTGGATCTTTTCCATCGTAGTTCCCTCCACAATTAGGAACAAAGAAGTTGTAGACCACGGAAAAACGTTAAATGAATGGTTGCACTACTCGCATAAGAAACAATCTTTATCTGTATCAAGGAATAGTACTTCTAGTTGTTGCTGCAAGAGCGAATCTTGAATTAATAGTTATGCAAATAAACCTCGCCAGTCTGCACAAACCACGGTGTACACAGAAATCTTAAATAGTAAAAGAGAAATCTAAGCCTTTTAAGCATGACGTCACAAAGATGGCCAGTGCACCAAGGGTTGAATATAGGTGGCATTCGCTTAGTACTGAACCAGCAAAAATTCAATAGGATGTCCAAAAATATCTCATCCTGTAGATTACAATGTGAGAAATGTTTTCTCGAGGCCTTCGGCTTCAAAGTTTAGTTTTTAAGGTCCCAAAACGCTTTTTTATCTTGATTAAGACTTATTTAACGATTTAGCAGACTGAGTGCTGCTGATTGCATTTGTCATGAATAATTAGATGCGTTTTTTAAACATATTCTTTATATTTTTAAAGTCAAAGTGCAATTCGTCACGTCTCCGTAAAATTCTCTTTCTTGAAAGACCTCATTTTTAAAGACTGGATGCGTGTGAGAGCCGCAAGTGTATACTATTGAAATAAAAAAATATTTCTGACAAATATGTAATGAAGGGGAAAACGTTTATGGCATAATATAATATTGTGAAATATTATTTAAATAATATTTTGAAATATTGTGAAATTTTGATGGTTTGAGAATCTTTCTCTGATTCTTGCAGTTCTGATAATATTAAATACTGTTGTTATGGATATTTGGAAATTAGAAATTTTCTTTGCTGGTTGCTAGTCTTTTATCCCTTAAAATATTATAAAAATCACCCATTATTTTCCGTTAGTGGAGAACCCAATGTGGAAGCAGAATCCAAAGTTTAACCCAAAATTGCAGGTTGAGATCCAAAACAGAATGAGTTGCATTGGAAAATGATGAATTTGTTGCATGGCACTCGAGAAGTCTTGCTGAGAACTAGGGTGAGGATCTGTAGAATCTAGAGGCATTTGCAAAGCCATCACCCGCAACAATGTACACAACTTTTATTTGTGGATACAGACACAGTTGGATTCACGACTAAAGATGAAGATTGCCAATTGATCGCTTGCAGATATGGCGCCCAGAGCGTGATGAGGTTGAAAAAACATAGTCCATTTTGTTGAAGTATATCCGAGACACTCAAAATTTATGTTATGCAATTTTCATAAAATATAGTATTCAGTATTAATGTACAATATCAATTGAAAAACTTTCTGCATAGTTTAAATTTGGCAAATCTTCACTCACACTTCACAATTACGTCTTGTTCCCAGCCAGGCCCCATTGAAATTCATAATTTAAAAAATGTAGAATCTTATCACGTGATATTACGTACCGCTACTAGCCCCTTGCGGGATATATTAGGAACCAATCTTCTCATCACGACAGGCAAAAAATAATGATCGTGGTGCATTTACCATCATATTATTTATATTATTTATTTTCCTCATTTGTGTTCTGTTAATATTCACGAACACTTGCGTGGAAACTGCGACAATGCTGAAAGAGAGCCTGTAAAAATTCCGTATCTATCTATGTACTACTTTTAGTGTTTGTTATCCATGTTTTAGTATCCATGTCAGTTAGGTTTCATTGAATTCACTTTTATTAGTACAAATGTGTGAAAACAATATTTTTCTAGCACATTTTAAAGATTAAATAATAATGTAAATAACAGAATATTTCTTACGGACCATTCAGTTTTGTAAGTGTTACTCTAGATACAATTTAATATACTTTTCTCTCAAAAATTCAGTTGGCGTAATAAATTCTCACTCATGAGGAAGTTCGCATTCACTGCAACGCCTCAGACGTCTCGCTTCTGCTTCACGCCAGCGCACCCCTCAAACCACCGTGTGTGATTGATGGCCGCTTTACCTTTAAAACAATTAGGACTGAGTCAAAGGTCGAGCCATAATCCCCACGTCGAAAGTCAAACCCCGTTTCCATTGACGGCTGTGGCGGCGGCCGCAGAGCCTCACAAATCATACTTTTCAGAGAGCTCATTGCGTGGAGTAACATATGGTTTGCGGCGCGCGAGGTGGAGGCTCGTCCTCGAATTGCCGCTTGGAACCTTCGGCGCGGAGGTCGCGCGGCCTGCACCGGTCGTTCGGCCACCCACCCACGTGCGCGGCCCGCGCGCGCCGCAGCTCCTTCCAGTGGCGCCTCGCTCGCCCCCTACCGCCCCGCCCCGCCGAGGTCATTGGGGCGATTTGTCTTCGCGGCTTCGCCTTCGGTGACCACTCACGCCGCCACCACGTCACACCGACGACCGCCCCCTGTGTAGATGGTTACCAATGAGCGACACCGAAAGACTCTCTGCTGCTCGCACTCGCTCATTGTTTCATTCTAGATAGTTATCTGAGGAATTCACTCATAGGTAAATATGGTAGTCGGGATCCACCATTCTTTGATGATTTTATGTTGATATACTATTTTTCGATAGCCATTTATGTATTACAGTAGTCTTATTTTATTTATATAAAGAAGAATTGGTTGATTTCTCGTCACGGCACGACAGGAAAGGTTTTTTACAACTGGCTTTCCACTTCCTAGTGTATTTCGCTATAAACGTCTTATTCTAGGAAATTGTTCTGGAACATCCACTCTGGTAGGTTCCTGCATTTGAGTATGAGAGTGTACGAGAGATCATATAGTGATTAACGTCTAATTTGTTTAATTTATTTATAGAATGCGTTGGTTGTTTATTCATTTACAGGCCGAATTTTTAGAATCGATTTCTTATTAGATCAACGTCATGACTAGGGGCGACATGACCTAAAATATCAACAAAAAAAAATGACGTAAAATTTGGTCAAGCCAGTTAACATGAACAGCTCATGCTGTTAAGATCTTTCTGATATAATCGAAACTTCTTTTTTGTTCCTGTGAACTAAGCTTGCAAACTTTGCCGACAATGGCGCTGATCATCACAAGAACTGCAGATTACATGTAACGGATGACGTTAAAATTTCTGAACCAAGATATCAAATAGACTACTCAGGAATAGCGTGGGGAAATATGTTGCATCGCGTAAATATTATTAGAAGGAAGTACCATTAAAATGTAATTAGAATCGATCAGTTAAAAATGACGGAGATGGGTCAAAAATGGCTTTTTAGTCTAAATCGATGAAAATTGCAAAAAAATGAACATAAAAATTGGTATTTGCCAGTGTCATGGCCTTGTTCTAAAGTGAAAAAGAAAAAATTACATTCCTTTGAAACCCTCCCCCTGGTTATAAATGTTTGTGAATGATGTTTTCAGAGTCGTTACAGAAGGCTTTGCCTTTACTTTTTAGCTTTGTCATTAGAGTCTCCGGCCCTGGTAATATTTTCAGAAGCCTTGCTATTCTGATATAAAGTGTTTTCAGTGGAATGATAATAACTTCGACACAATATTTGTGCCAGTGATCTTATTATGGCATTACCCTTGTGTTGTACTTGAAATCTGTGTGTGCGATACGTTAGCTCTTTTGCTGTGAAATTCAAGTTGAGTAGAATGTCGTCGATATTTTAATATGATAGGCAAAGTTCTTCTTTCCTGCTTCTTAAATTCTTTGCGTGTACATTTCTTTTTTTAAATTAAATAAACTAAAACCATGCATCCCTGCTATGCATATTTACCTTATTATTACAAATCTTGTTTGGTTCCCTGAAAGTTATTGAGAGTACTGTTGCCGTGATTCACAATATTTTCCTTATGGATCTGAAAGCGTAATTTACGTTTGTCACTGCAATGCAAATGCATATTTTTAAATTATCATATTATGTAAATTAAACTCGTCAAGCTGGAAGAAATTTCAGAGATTTGAATTGTAAGTGGTTGAGAGAATATACAAGTTTTGAGAAGCACAAGGATGTTTTATGCTGGTCGACTGCCTATGTCCTAGAAATTGAAGAATGGGACAGATAACACTAAAAAGACGATGAAACTAAGTCCAAGTCCCGTTCGTACTCAATTTGTTCTCCAAGGATTAGATGCACCTGATGGCAAGATCCGACTCGTGACTTTCCCACCGGGCGCAGGCTACTCTCCCTGTTAACCTTGCCCATCTCCAGTCTCAGTACAGGAAAATAGAAAACATTGCACGAACCGGCTTACTAGCTCTCTTCTAAGGAGAAACTCAGCTTCTATTCCCCTTCCTTCCGCCTCCATAGCAACGTTAGTTGAGAGTGGTGTTGGGTGATTTTATATGCAATCCTTACAAGCCATGAGCGTTAGCGTAAAGTCATACTGTGCTGTGAAATTACCACTTATTTATGTATACATTGGAGGAAGCGTTTAGTTTATGTATAATAACAGTTTTTAAGACCGTTAAGTATTTCGATCCGTGAAAAGTTAAAAAAAAGTTACTTATTAAATTTGTCCTTTTATGACACACCATTTACATTTAGGAGTTGTGTGTTTTGTGCAATACCCGTATACTACCAAGGTTAATTATGAAAACGAAGTAACCCGTAAACTTGAAAACAGTTTACAGCATTTTGAGTTATTCCATAACGTTTCATATGATTGTAATAATTAATGTGCAATATAAATGCAACTAACAGGAAAAAGCAACATCAAATCACTGTCCGCTCCACATGCATCATTTGCGAATGAATTGCAACCTATAAATTACCTTTTATATCGCTGTTTCAGTAGCTTGTCATATGGGTCGTTATCTGGAGACTTCTGGACACTGCACATGTGCAATTTGTGCCTTTATCGCTCGCAAGAGTAAACGGCCGTGGCTTTTCTGTTCCCAGGCGCTCTGCGAGAATGCGAGGCAATGGAGAGGCAATGGCTTCCTACGTGCGACCGCCTCGCTCCTCAGCCCCCTACAACTGTAGGGTTTATTAATCATCACATTTCACACGCGTAATAACGAACGCGAACTATAGATTAACTGCATGCCAATTACTTAAATTACAATAAATATTGACAATCTAATTCCAGAGAGTCGTAAAATATAACGCTTCGCACAGTAGCATATTTTGCTCAAAACGAGAAACGAGTTGGCTGTATCTCCTCTGAAATCGAGCGTGCGTGCATATAGACATTGACATATTATTACGTATTGACATGTTTTTCTTGGCGTGAGAAATTAGGTGGAAGGCGTTAACTCGTATCGAGTCAAAGGACGCCGCCGGCCGCGACGCGATGGCTAGCAAACCTAATTAACCCGGACAGTGCAAGGTCGTGCCTACGCGGGCACCGCTCCCAGAGCGGAAACCAGCCTTTTTGCCTTCCTGGCGGCTTGTTCTGTGCAACCTGCTGCAAATGCACTTCACTACGATATTATAGTTACTGGTTCCGTGTTTCATACGGGCTGAAAAAATATAATTTACTCGGATGCAAACATATTTTACACAATTCTTTATCGTGTACTACATCATACTTATTTATTATCTACTAAAATGTATGGAGCAGTTGTACAATTTGTTAAAATATAGCCATTGTTTAAACAACACTGATTATCGACCCATTTTTACAAATCCTCTCATCCCTTAAATTGGCCCAGCTATCACAATGAATGCCTAACTTGCTTTAGCTTTCTGCAACTTAAGTTTATGTAGTGCGATTTTACAGTTAATTCTCTGAGAATTAACAAAAGTATCTGGATAATGTATCTAAATACAAATGTTCCTCACAAAAAAAAACATATCTTTAAAGATACACATTCTAGTATTTATTGAAATAGGCGTTCTGCCAATTATTTCATTATTCTTGTTGAGAATTATCGGTAAGGGTTCTCATTTTGTATTTTATAAAAAAATCTCAGTGTCGTCAGAAATGATAGTTTTCAGAACGGGTATCTAGTTTGAGAAAAAAGTTTCCTCATTACTCAGTAATGTTAATATACTCTGTTAGCTTATTAATGGTTCCTCTGTGGAATTTTACTCATCATCCAAGCGAAAGATGTTCGGCCATTTAGAACATTATATTTCTATGAATACATGTCGACACGACATGTTTTGTTAATACGCGTAAACTCCTGTTCAGACTCCCAATAGAGAGGCAGGGTTGTTGAGACACATGCGTGCTCATCGCGGATTTGTTCCCTTTCGAATTAGCATTTAACTACCAGCACACGTCTATGGAACGGCCTGCTTAGCTATTCCCCCGAGCGGCGGCCGTTTCCGCCGGAGCCGTCGGTTGCCGCGTCGCGTCGCGTCGGCGGTGGGAAGAGCGCGGTCGGCGCGCTTGTTATGCAGGCACGCACCTGCCAGATGCCGCCGGCCCGCCGCGCCTGCCAGTGCACTTTCAGCTGAGCCCGCGGGAGGACAAGCCTGCCTTCCTGCAGTTGCCTCTTGGGATAGAGACAACAAAGGAACGTAATTGCGGAAAGGCTGAGAGCAATATTGAATTAAACACATCAGGTTCCTCTGAGTGGAACATGATTTAATAACAATTTTTTTGAGTTGTTTTCTTGCTTTAAGATTTGTCCGCAGTGTATTACGAATTATACAGCTACGCTCAATGTATATAATATTCATGTTTAAGTCAGTTAGCTTCCTAAAAATCATTTCCAGCCAAAAAATATACTATTGTTTCCTTGTTCCTACGCATGTGAACTTCCCTCGGATGAGGGACCTACTTACGTTAGCGTGGAAGTTCTCATCGAACATTTAGGAAACTTCACAGGCCGATTCCCGCACCCGAAACCAATCACGTCCTCCTGGAAGCCCGATGCGAACCCTGCGCACCGCCCCCATTCGCACGTTGCCTTCGGAAGCGCGTGCAGCCCCGCGTTGCGCGCGCGGCGGCCGGGGCGGATGCGGCGGTGTTCCTGGGGCGCCGCGCCCGCTTCCTTCCCCCACAAGCAGACCGCGCTTTCCTTCCGCCGAGGCGGCGAGCGCCGGCCTTCCGGAGCCCCCGCTACTACGGGACCTGCTCTCCCGCCCGCTCACTTCCGATCAGTAGTTGTCGCTGTGGTTGTAACATAAGGCGGCTGCCGAAAATGTTGGAAGAGGCCTCGCTTAAAAATTATTAGGTGCATTTTTTAAAACCTTGAAATTACTTTCAGTAATAATTATTTTATTTATATTATATTTGTACTAATATAAGATTAATTACACAAATAATATAATTCGCGGCGAATCTCACCATCCATCAGGTAGGAAAACACCATCCCCTCCCATGATAATCATGCACAACTTTTACGTAACTAATGATAATAGCAGAAGGTACGCCCGAAAATACGAAATAATCAATGAATCAATTCACATGTTCAAGGGAAGGCATGGAATTTCCTTCTTAGCAACTGACATTAATTCTTACTAGAAGCGGATATGAATTTTCTTTCCGTCTCTCTTTACGATCTGAGTTGTTCGGGACACGCGGTATTATAACGAATGACTTTTGTTGATGGTTTAATCAAAATTGACGGGGCATGGATAATTCATATTCGGTGTGTGCCATTTAAATCGTCCGGGTCACCCGCCATGGTCTAAATAATGATCCAATTCAATGAAATAATGAACAATATGGGATAACTGTAAAGTTTTTGGAAATTCCAAATTCTAACCTGTCATAACGTTTTGGCATTTTTTTCATTTCATTCCAAAAGTTAAATAGTGCTTCTATATTATCATACAGTTTAAATTTTCCTCTCCAAAAATTCCTGGAACACTTTAAATGTATGTTTTGGAACACTAACCAACAAAATTATAATTCGAACTAAGAATATATACCATACTTTGTAGAATAATTATTCATCAGACATTCCAAATTAATGAGGACAGGATTACGTGTACATTTTTTGAATTAATTTTTTTCACGTGTCCAAGCAAACAATTTTTTCCTACCCGTTATCACATCAAAAACATTTCATCGAATGTCGGTTTCTTCCCAATTCACAAAGTGCATTTTCCAAAAGCAGCGCCCTTTACGGTATTCTTTCACTGTGGAAAAAAGAAGCAATCGATAGAAATCAGTAGCACGAATCTCCCGTTGGTCGAAGGAAGAATGAAATATCGAGTCCACTTTCGTCCGGAGGCGGATGGGGGGGGGGGTTGATGCCCCGCTTCCGAACCGGTCCCCTTGGACTCATCGCTCCAGAGAAACCCCGCGCCGCCCCGCACTGGGCCCAAACACAAGTACAGACGAGCGAAAATAAACTCTTGAACAAATAATACCATGACTCATTAGAAATGTTTGGCCCTTTTTGCAATCAACAACAGTATGTTGAATCTGTTAAGGTTGTTGAAGATTAGAACTTCTACGTTTTAACCTTTGTACGCACTTCCAGGGCCACATGTTAAAGTAAACGGGTAATAGGTGTTATTGAAATAAATGTAATAATGAAATAAATAAATGCCTGAAACCTACTCTTGCCCTTCTTTGTTCATTCATAATCAGAAAGGATAATTTTGACAGCAGAATTGTTCACCTGCAGGTTTTAGGGTTCTAGCTGCTTTGCATGGTCAGATTGAGCCACTGCCTGGGAAATAATTCTAACGACCGACTTTGGTCGTAGTTTTTCGTGGTTTCTCCAATCCATTCCAGGCGAATACCAGAGCAGTTACAAACAGCTCATAGATCGTGCGCGACGCCCTGATTCTTTCGGAAACACTAAATACGCACTCACCCATTCACTCAAACACTTGCACCTATCGATGTTTCATACTGGAAGGGAATAAAATACAACTTTGAGAACCGAAAAGCGGAATTTAGACCCACTGTGCCCCAGAGAGAGGCGCCTGTCAAGCAGCATTCCCACTGCGCCGGCGTCACCCATAAACAAGACATTACACATCCGCGCGCTTTCTTTCCAGCGCCTGGCCGCCCGTTTCGCCCGACATTAGGAATTCCCTCTTCGACTGCTCTTCAAAGTTACCCGGTTTTGAGCGAATGCCAAAATAGTACCGGAGCACCAGGTCGAAACTCGCACAACTTTCTCGTGCGTGCCTTTTCTCATCTAAATGATCTGAAAACACATCACTTAACCAAAACATGAAAATATAGTATCTGGCTGAATACTGGCGCATAACTGTAATAATCACGCTCATGGAAAATAAATGCATTTTTATACGTACTAAATGACTATTCACTTGAATATTATCGAACAATACTCATTTTTGCTCTCTGTTTGAAAGGCTACTAACACACACTGATCAGCACAATGTTAAGAATGAAGGCTGAGTCTCTTCCAGAGTCAACCACAATAGGTTTTAGAGTACCTACTCGTCTACCTCAAAATGTACGTTTTCGTGAAAAAAAAGGAATTATTTTTTATTATTTCTTGCGCATTGAGATGTGTACTTTTCATTGCTTACAACAATTTGTTTTAAACTTTGTTAGTTTTTGATTTATTGGTACTTTTTCGAATGCGTGCTCATATCCCACGTCCCATGAGCATTGTGATTCAGTAGGCCATGATCGCCAAAAATGGATTATTTCTTGAGCAACTTTCAAAATGCAATTTTAGCAATGTAAAGTCCTTATGCTGTCACATTAAAAGCAGAATATCCATTTTGTACATGCTTTCTTACAATGAGGGATTTAGTGTTCACATACGACCATTTTACAGCTCTGGAATCTTAATGTGTTTTTTCCTTGAAGTTAGTCCTTTGGTTGAAGTTGATGCATCATCACTCTTTTAAGTTTGAAGGTATCTTTTTTTTTCTAAATGAATAACAGAAAGTCAATTCTTATGGCTACACCTGAAATGGTTATAGAACATGCATATTGTCAATACTTAAATAGTCTGTTAATTGATATTGGTACCAGTGATTTTTGAAAGTTCTAATTTAAACCTTTGTAAAGTACATACTAGTCAGCTATCAATCTTCAAATGTAGGGTCAGGCTCTAAAGTATAATTCAAATTAAAACCTTAAAAATTAATCATCAAACATTTTTTAACGGTTCATGAGTGATGATGTCAAAAATCATACCCTGTTTGTTGGAAGAAAAAAGTGAATGAAGGATTAAATAATTGGTATAATTTAAAAAAGAATTTTTGACTCTTTAATACATACTCTTAGGCATAAACATGTTTAAATTCAGATTACGCCACAAATAAAAATTTTAAAACTCTTGTAGACATTCATAAAGTAGCCATTTAATGGGAAAAAACACATGGAAAATAAGTTACTGTTAAACTGCAGCCACGCAATGCTATTTAATTTATAAGAATCATGAATTAATGCATAATAAGCATCATTGTATGAGTGTCTAACGAAAATATTGTTTAATGAAAACTTGGTAACGGTAGTGATGAACATATATGGAACTGGGTCCTCATTTCTCACCGCGCCATGTCGAGTGTCTGCAGCAGCAGCAGCTTCCTCGCAACAGCATCTGCGCAGCCGCGGCGCCCCCCATAAAACAAGTGATTCATCTCTCCTCGCTTAGCGAGAACCAGCAAAACGAGCCGACGTCGCGGTGCGGCGGATCGCCCATCTTCCCCGGCTAGTGGCTCCGCCTCCTGGCGCTTCTGCAAGGCGCGGATTGTTGATCCTAGCGATGCTCCGCAAACATCTCAGGAAAGTTGGAAAGGCTTTCTTCCGGCGCCTGGCTGCCAGCCAGTCACTACGTCCGCGACACCGGGAGCAGGGCAACGAGGAAGGGGTGGGGCAGCGAGGAAGCGGTGGTGGGAACTGGGGGTGACGACACGGGGGAGGGGGAAGGGGAGAGGACGAGGGTTCCTCTCAGAACTAGTAAGGGTTGGGAGCAAATTCGCAAAGTATACCATCGCATTTGAAAATTAAAACTGAAAACATTTCTGGACGCATCCGCGTCTGCTAGAAGCTTTCTTAATGTCGTTGCTACCTCAACATAGAAACTACTGCGCAGTAACATGAATATGATGGATTGAGTACTCCTAATGACACTGGCCCATCTTCACGGTTCTTGCACGTCTTGAAGTGTTTAACACCGTACGCATTACGCAAAATCCCAGGAGAATGTGTTGTATCACACACACAAACATTTCCAGACACATTTATCTTCTCGTAGCTGAGCGCAGTTGTGGTGCGGCGAGCCCGCTTCACTCGTTGCGCCAAGCAGGCGGATCATGCTCGACTGCAGGTGCGCGGGGCGCAGCGCGACACGGAGACTTTTCGCCACAAGGGGCCGCGGAACACGGGCGACGTGAAAGCCCATTGAGCGGAGGAGGCGCTTCGCCGGCGACGCGGTGATGGCGGCGGGTTGCGCCATCGCGCCGTGTCTGTGCCCTCCTCGCGTGCTCCTGCAGCGCGCGCCAGCCGGGAGGGGGCGCCCTGTCCGTACCTTCCGCTTTGTCAAATTAAATGGAGTTCTCAATACCCAAATAACCGTTTATTTTCCAGACTTCTGTCTTACTGGTTACATATCTTCATAGCCACTTCGAAGTTATTATTGCTATTCTACTCTCATAACATGCATACAGTTGCATAAATTCACTTTCCCACGGATCTGAGAATCTTTCGAAATCATTCTGCTTGAGATGTTAGGATCTTCTGTCATAATATCCTCTTGCTCTGAGAAGAGGCCCGGGGTAAAAGACAAAGGTAACCCGCTACGTTACAATTGTGCTACACTTCAGTAACATTCTTGGTCTGAGAATGAGGAATTGGAATTATTCTTCAGGGGGTGCACCAGTTTGTGCTCCCCCCACTCCTTCCCCCACTCCCCAACTCCTTCCCCAAAGGGAAGGAGTTAAATAGATGAATTAATGTGTGGCATTGATGATGACCATTTTGCTTTCGTAGCAGTTTGAATAAGTACTAAACATGCAGGCGTTAAAATGTCCTTTTTTTTAATTTTCTTCATTTTAATAAAAAGTGTGGAAATCACAAAAGACGCACTTTGAATGGAATAATTTTGTTTCTTCCAAAAACAAATTAATACTTTTTCAGTAGGTATCAAAGTATCTTTGTCTTCGATGTTCTCGTTGATGTTCAATTTTGTCAATTTTATTAGCATACGAAATTCTGAATCGTTCTGTCGTGTCACAGACGGAAGTTAAATTAGAATGCGTTATTGGAATGTAGTAAAACGATTGTTAAAATCAATATATGTACACGTAGGCTTCCGCGGCTCGAGTTCATTACTTCTAGGCTGTCCGGGTGACGCCGCGTCGTTGGCATATAGGCCTATCTGCCAACGACGCGGCGTCACCCGAACAGCCTAGAAGTAAAATCAATATAGATTTTTCTGAGGGCTTTGGAATCCTTCTGGCAGTTAATATGACTTATCTACCATAATTAGTCTCACAGACGAAAATAGGATACTTTCCTTGCAATGCTGTTTTCCTCCGTGGTACTGTCTAGCTCAGAAGTACCTCATAGCGCTTCTGTCCTACGTAACTAGCATTATTGTCATACGATTTTTCTTTTTCTCTTGCATTCCCAATATTTTTAAATAAATCGCCATGTTTCTTCGTTTCTGCTGTTCACTCGCTTTCTTCCTCCTCTTAATCTTCACCACCACCGTCTTCAACATAGATCGCTGCCAATTTCCTCCAAAGCACGTGAAACTGAGCGTCACACTCCGTGCACACCCACTTGGCTATGCAAATCGGCGCGGGCACGCATGTTACGCTGTGCACATCGGGATGGAAGCGCTGAGGCAGACGTCTTTCTTCTACCGTCGCACTTTCGCTAGCTCGCATTCGTGACGAGTTGTGCATCAGAGGGAAAGAAGACAAAGTTCCCTTGTGAGAAGATCGTAAAACTTGTTTCAAATTGAACGTCATGCGTTGTGCTTCAGGCAGTTTGATAGGAGTTGAAGGAGAGTTTTGAAATGCTGTTAGCATGTAGCTTTTCAAACTCTTATAATTGAGCATGATTTTTATATGGGTTTCGAGGATGTTTGCTTTGTTGTAAAATCACTGATTTAAATTCTGACCAACTGCGAATCGCGTTTCACAATGGTTCCAAAAAGTTGAGTCCAGACTTCGTATTCTCAATATGTTAAGACAAGTACTTGTAATTAGTCGAGACGGAGAAATGGCGTATTCCATGATAACTTTTACATTATGTAATAGTAAAAGCGAATAATGAAATTTGATAGAATGATTATGAAAGACGGAATACAGAGATTCATGATCAGGGTGAAACTCGTATCTTCCATCCTTTGAAATTATTTAAGGAAACCCTCCTAATATCTAAGCGGCTACCGATATTGACAACTTTCTTTTTATCAACAAATTAAGACTCTTTGCATAAAGTTTAATGAAATTTGATGTATTTGTAATATTTCACACTGTAGATAATATGAATTTAAAGATCTTTTGAAGAAATGTATCTTTTTTTCAAAGACTGTGAGGCAACGCGTTTAAAAATTTGTAAAACATTGAGGGTCGTGCCCAAAAACGGATCGTCCAAGGTCGCAAAAATAACCCTCTAGTCGCCGGCGGGCGACCAATCGCTGCATCCGCCGCGGAACCCACTGCCCTTGTACCTGCAGAGTCGGCCAACGCCAGGCGGGCGGGCTTGTTTGCACGGCGGCCGTGCGATATTAGAAGGCAGCGCTCCACGGCCGCCTCGCAGATAGCAGCGGGTTTCCAGGGGCTCATAAATCAGAGCCTTCGTTATCACGTCGTCGCGCGCAGCACTGGTCCAAATAACAGGCTGGTCGCGTGGCGATTCGGCGCACCGTCCTTCGCGACGACGGCGAGGGTGGGCGGTGGCACGGCAGGGCATGCCTGGCAAGGGATTTTTTTGTGCGGTTCTCTCAAAGTGAATGAATGTCTTGGTTTTTTGTTTATTAATTGTCATATTCTTCTCTTTCATTTGATTTATTTTATTTTTCTCTTTTGTTTGTGGCATTTGGGGCATTACCTGCAGTTTCTCCGAGTTTTCACAGTTGTCAATATTGTTATTGGCATTATTATCGTTGTAGTTGTTAAATTTGCATTTACCTCAGAATGAAATATCTACAATCCCTAGGTGGGTTGTGATGGCCATCTGCAAGATATTATCATTGCCGAATGATGAATCAGATATTTATTTTACACACGTCGTATTATCTTTAAAGGCAAAATTTTGGCTCACGAATCCCTTTATTATTCCATCAACTCGATGAAAAAATTAATATTTTGCATTTACTATTTATATATTGTATATCTTTATTTAATAATTATTTTGAATTACGGAACAAAACTAACATTTTTTCTACAAATTACAAATCCATAGTTGCAATATTGTAGTCTTGCATAACTTCAATTACAAAGAAAAACCCAAAATAGCAGCTCTGAACCTCGAGTTCTAAAGTTTTAGGCTGTACTTGGAGCAACAAAATATTCACGAATGGCTATTTATAATTTAAAATGCGGTCTTGTCTGGGAAGAGAACATAACTGCGCCTGCCACTTTGAAAGGTGATTTATGACGACAAAGTTCATGAAGAGAATCATGCTTCTCTGCGTCGATGTAACTCAAGTTGATGCCGCAGGATATTTGGAGAGTTCGTATTTCGTCGCATCATTCTCTTGTCAAATTTTTCTATCACTGAGATGTCATGATAACATTGATCTTGCAGAACATAAAGAGTAATGTTCGTGAACGTTGCTTCGACGTGCAGAGATGTTTACGACGGTCAAACAAAGTACAATGTTAAGCGCTCATGTATCACATTTCCTGACGAAGTCCTTAGGATGACATTTGCAGGCTACAATCTCTCTAGAACATGTAAATAATAACATTGAGTGCCGGTGTTTTCAATGTTTGTTTGCCAACGAGCAACAAATCATGAATTCATGGTGAGCTGCAGATATAACAACACAAGGAACCTTGGCCAAGGAACACATAATTCATACAAAACAACACTCGCCTGCATCACACCATTTACTTTGTCTATTCTATTCTTTTATTACATGCTCCAAGAATACGTTTGTGGCGGTTATCAGTTTCTATCTCAGAGATTCAGTTTTGTATGTCTTTTGTTCTCCATTTCTAATACTCTCATCATGAATCATTCACTAAAATGAAGTAATCAGATTTGTCTTGTAATGTAATTTTCTCCTTCTTTGTAATGACGTATAACCGTAAGCTGTATTAACATTTTGTAATGTTTCACTTTTATCAGAATATATTATTCTATGAATATAACCATGCGCTGACTCCATTTACACACTATATTACTAAGACAAAAATGTTAATAATATGGATTCTAAACCCATTTTTAGGCTCCATTGTTTTCAGTAGGTAAATAGAATGTTTGGAATTATCATTTGTATGGATCCTCTTGCAGTTCTTGCGTTCATTACACCAGATCTGAAAATTATTTTCACAGCCTTGTTGAAACCCAATTTCCCGAATCTACCGACTGCTATGGCGGGCTACGTGGTTGGGGCACGCGTGGATTTACATGTAATCGCAGGCGCAGCATCTGTCCTTGCGCCTGCCCGCGCGGGGGCCGTCGCGTAGACGGGGCTCGTAAATCTCCAACGATAGCGAGGTGGTGGTGGAGGTGGTGGTGGAGACGGAGGAGGTGAGGACGGTGGATGCGCTCTCCGCGGTGCTAGCGGCGCCGCAGAGGCGGTTGGCAACGACGCATGTGACGGCGGTGGCAGCAGTGCCGCGGATGTGGCGGGAGGCAGGTATATCTCCTCTAGTCCGCAGGGGACGCCTCGGCCGAGGCGGTGGAGTTGGATTCGCCCGCCACCGCCGCGGAACGAACTATTGACGTGACATAGAAACGACCGGCTGACGGGTCCAAGGATGGGGTTAAAAGGCCGTTGAAACAGTTCATTTGTATATGTCAACCTCGCTGGTTAGCTAGGCTGCCAATGCAATAGTATCAGATGGCTTACAAGTATAAATTTCGAACGCGAATGAAGAACGAAAACTGTAAAATAACAGGGACTGATCTTTAAAAATACATAGACACACATGGTTTATTAGAGACAATGTACATTCTCCAGTAAATTTAAAAAAATAGTGTTTCAACTATCTGAAACAGTAAAATTGCGATTATTAAATTTTCCCATTGTTACATATCAGTTTACTTCCATCTATTACTTTAGAAATAATGATGCAAGGGTGCTAATAACACATACAACTTTGGTACATCGATACTAACCACAGTCAAACATCGATCACAGCACAAATTGATATATTTAAACAAATCAATAAATATTTTTATATATTTTAAAACCTTCTGAGAAAAAAAGTTAGAAGTCAGCTATGACTCTAAATATTCTTTAACGTTATTAACAATACAAAGGTAACTGCAATAAAATACTTTTTTCACAGTTACATTTTTGATTTTGAATTGGAATTTATACTGAACATGTATATTGTTGTTATAATTTCTTTTGTTAAAAAAATTTAAAAAATACATACATGACGTTATCAACTAACGTGAGGTTGAATTAAACGGACAGTTTCCATTAACCGGTCGAAAAGCAAGCACGAACGTGAACAACTTCCATTCCTAGCTCACAAGTCCGGTTAGTTTGCAACGGTACCAAGCTCAAACCCAAACCAGTCCCAGTCCCCATCAGAGAGATTTATATCTGGTAGATAGCAAGAATAAAGAAATAAATGAAAATGAATGTCCTGTACTAAAACTGCATTGCATTGAGTTAACTCACTAAAACAGCTAGAATGTGCAAAACCCGAAGACGCATTTTCTGCACTTACCTTGCTCGTAGATATGCTCGGAGATTTTCTGCTATAACAGAAAAACTGAAACGTCCTATAGTGTCAAGAGTCACTTCCTATTCACTCATAAACCTCTTGACACTATAGTGCAAGCAAATGTATTTGTAAACAAAATTAATGCTATATAATTTCTTTATATTCAACTTTTCTAATCATCATTGTGAATAATGCATTTCCAACCAAGGAAGGTGCACTGAAGAAGAGTGTCACTGAATGGTACATTGGTGGTGGTGACTCCTTGGGGTACGCAAGGTAGAGTAGGCACTGCCTACCTTGCACTGTAAATTTGTACTAGTTTAATTCATTTCATAGTAATAAAAAGCAGCGCTCCAGCCGGAGCAAGCTCTAAGCTCCCGATTGGTCTCCCTATGTGTGTCTTAATGTACTTCTTGTAAATGTAAGTGTGTGTAAGTAAAGGATGTGGATAGGATAGAGAACAGTGAGAAAAGATCGCGCGCGGGCCGTCGCCATTTTGTTAAGATACTGCTTCAGCATTCGCTTAGTCTTGATCAGAGAAACCACTAAAAATAGTAGCCATCCACTGCAGTTCTCCTCCAGATAACAGCTGAATTTGACGTAGCTAACTATCTTCTGTCGAAAGTCCTGCCACCGTCAGTACTAGAACCCTAGGACCTCCGGTTAGAGGCAAAGAACCGACAGCAGTTGATCCTCTCCAGGTGTTTTTTGACTTCAAATTTAATAGCCGTTCCTGATACTGAATCGCATTGCTAAAATATTTTATAATATCATGCTATTTATATTTGTTTCAAATGCGTATAGCGTTTCTTTTGACAAACGCTAATTATTGTACATGCTGTAAATACGTCGTTTTCATAATATATCAACAAATTTTATTATAAACTTTATGAAGATACTCGTTTTTTTATTCTTTGCCTTACAAGAATAGTTTTCAATTTACGAAACAGTAACGCGTGTGTTATGAACAAAGCACTTTTGCTCCTCACGTTTCCTGATTGAGGTGATAAATGTTCTACTGGCACATCGGGAAATACTGTTCTCAGTATTTCCAGTATCAACAATTGACAAACTCCAACTTTCCAAAGAAAGCATCTGAAGGTCGACATGTGTCACAATTCGTCTTGAGCAGAAATGAAAGTTATCTTTCCTTAGCACTCGAACAACATCCTACCCTAAGAGCATTTCCAGTCTAAGAGCAATCGCCTTCTACTATATTACCGCGGTGTCTTTTGAATTTCACTCTTCGTAGATTCCATACTTCAATTTAAATTTAATACTTCTGCTCTTGTAAATTCAATTCTTGCTCCCTGGGATTTCGGACAGTATGTAGAAAAGAATGAGATGATCCATAAAGAAAAATGATTTATTATACTTCCACTCTGTGGTTTATAAAATTGTGGTTCACGGTTTCGATTATTGCAATGAATGTGTGTTGTTTGTCAGTAACTCCAATAGATGTGTAAATAACTAACTGTGCTGTACGGAATGGGAACACACAACTTTTACACAGAGCAATTACCTTTTGCACTAGGAAGATGACAAATAACTGATTTCTTTTTGTACCTCTTCAAAAATATAATTACTAAAAAGAGATATATACGAAAAGGTAAGGAGACAAAACCAAAACCACCTCCAAGAGGAACATTCGGAATCTTCCACCGTTGACGGAAGTTCCGAGAGAAAAACATCTTGCTTCGCCCGCTTCTCGAATATAAGAGGATCCGTGAGACGACTATTTTCCCTTTAGAGCCCTTTGTCGCTGTCCCTTGCCGCCTCAACCGCCCCTGTGCCCTGAATACACACCTGCTCATCTCTCGTCTCTTTTACACCGTTGACACGTTCGTGAGTGGCACGTGAGTATTTTCCTTTTTTCCCTCTCGTGGTTTCTGTGGCACTCGTTATTCGTACGACTTCAGCAGAGTATTAAGTGAAAAACATTCATACGTGGAATTACATTTCTAAATGGAATAACACATATTGCATCACGTAAAATGAAATGGGTAAGAGAAGTTGATAGAAGTATTGAGGGGCTATTTAATATTTTTACTTTAAACGCAATTGCGCAAATCAAATTTAGCAATAGTGTACGTAGGGACAATCTCGCCCCACGTTCCATTATTATTATTATTATTATTATTATTATTATTATTAGTAGTAGTAGTAGTAGTAGTAGTAGTAGTAGTAGTAGTAGTAGTTGTAGTAGTAGTTGTAGTAGTAGTTGTAGTAGTAGTTGTAGTAGTAGTTGTAGTTGTAGTTGTAGCAGCAGCAGCTATTCTTCAGGTTTATATTTTATCAGATTTAATATATATAAAAGTCGCTGGGCTACTAGATGGCGCTGCAGAACAAAATTGAGCTTCATTTCAATTCAATTTCCATTCAAACTGCTCTTCATCTGGACCACATTGTTGCTGACCGTTGCTGCGTGACGGAGGACGAGGCCCAGGAGAACCTGATGCATGCGCGCGAAAGACGGACTGGAGGAAGAGAGACTGAGGCAGTGAGGCAGAGAGACAGACTGATAGAGACAGACTGAGAGAGTCAGGGACAGAGAGGGACAAACAGAGAGAGAGGGAGAGTGAGACAGAGAGGCACATGGGCAGACAGAGACAGACTAAGGCAAACGAGGCAGAGACAGAAAGAGGTAGGGAGAGAGTCTGAGAAGGAGAGAGACGCGCACACACAGACAGAGAGAAATAGGTAGAGAAAAAGGTGCAGAAACAGGTAAAGGAAGAATGATACAGAGAGAGAAAAGGAGACGTTTTATTTTTAAACAAGGATTGAATATCAAAAAATTCGGTAAACGCCAAATATTTTGCTAGTACTCATAGAAAGAACGGGCTAGAGGAGAGCGATTATGGTTGAATTACATTACATTTGCATTTTTTTATATTACAAGATCTTGTTCTTTGGTTTTGGTAACGGAAATGGTTCTCTTTGCATTAAAAATCTTGAAATGACAGTGATTGTATGAATGTAGAAAATAAACATTTAAAAGTTCTTTCATTAAGAAGCAAAAAGCGTTCGCCTCTTCAGACTGCTGAGGGCAATGACTAGGAAAATATGGTCAGAAAAATGTCACGTTCCATAACTGGACTTCTATTATGAAAGAGCTTTTTTCTTGGTCCCGATAAGGTTGTGCGGCGCACATATACGCTGGGTGGAGGTATCCATTTGCCCTCGGCGATGTGAGGCTCTCAACGCTTTGTGCTTCCCGTTCCAAACGTCTAAAGGCACAGGGAGGGAGTGCAAAGGGGTCTCGGCTTCCCTGATAATTTTGAAAGGGGTCCAATAATATTGTGTAATGCAACAATTAATATTAAATATCTGATTATAAAAAACCCTCAAAAATTAGTGTAAAGTAGCTAAGAAATGTACGAAACTATCACGAAAAAAATACGGCCAAGACGATTTCGACTGCTCTTGTAATATATAACAGCCCAAAAATGAATTCCAAGATTTTATTTCCAGAAAAAATGTTATGTGTGCATAGAATAGTTTAATAGATACGGTGCACAGAAATATAACTGACCCCCTATTGCTTTAGTCTGTTCTTGCCTAGGTGACGTCCCATATTATTTGTTACCTTCGACATTACTTTTCTAAGGGCAAATCAATCACAGTGTGTCTTTTGTATCTGATTCTAAAACCCTTGAGTTGTTGTCTTACGTCCATGAACATGCAATTCCATCAGACTTTTTGTAACAGTAAAGAGGGACCCTACGGGGATATATCTGTCTGGTCCGGTCGTGAGAAAGAGATTGCATGCGGTTCGATGTTCCTTCTCGATGGTACTGCTCCCGCATTCACTTCAAAATCGAAGGGATCCAAGAAACCGATCGAGATGGTCTCTCAAACTCATATCCAGACAGTGACATCGTCCAACCTAGCGGATGTAGAAAATCTGTCAAAGCCTTCGGATCTCTAACCGAGCATCTCGCGAAGCATCTATTGGTGACTCATACCTGTGCACACAGATTCTTTCACGCCCGCCCTCAACTAATCGTGCCGTCACCGCTGCACGCGGCCGAACGCGGTGAAGTCGCCCAGCGAAGCGACCGAGAACACGAGTACCGAATTAAATTAGGCGTCGGGCCGCGCGCCGAAGCCCGACACGGCGCTCAGTCACGTTTCTTTCTTCGGTGGAGGGGGCTAGGCCGGTGGCCTCACGTCGCAGCTCCCTCTGCTTGTCCACGCGCGCGGATTGAGATGTCATTGTACTCGTACGTTCACTCTACAGGCGGCCCGTCGAGTAGCGGTCGGACCACTTGCCATCTCTGGGGCTGGGGTTCACATTCCGATCAATCTACGTGGAATTTGGGGGAACAAAGTTGGTTTTTCTCGGAGTTCTCCAGGTTCCTCTGCATCTCATTCTACTGTTGCTCTAGCGTCGTTCTTGTCACAATCACCTCCCCATAAAATTATTTATCCAGCCATGTCAACAAGGATTAGGACCTAGTATTATTAAAAAAGGACATTTGCTCTGCTCTTCTTTAATTTTTTCTTATAATACAAATTGAAAATTTGAGAGGATTGGACAAATTAACCATTGTTTTGTATTTTTTCTTCAGAATTATTACAACAAATAAATAATTTATTGGCCCCATATTGTGAAGCTTTGCAGGAAATTCTTCATCAAAAAGAAATCAATTTGGCGAATGGAAACTAAATTCGAAAAAAAAATTGAGGTAGTTTAAGTTTTAACGTAATACATTAACATATTTTACAAATGTATGCATTTTCTCAGAGTTTCATTTGAGTGCACTAGAATTAATTCTTTACTTACTTCTTAATTATTTCTTCTTTCATTGATCAACATGTGGTTCAAAGAAACAAGCTTTCTTTTATATATTCATTCAAACATTTTCCCTTTCTTCCGTTTTATTTTCATTGCTACTCATTTTATCTTTCTAAACGCGCCTATTATATCAGTAAATTTTTGTCGTGACTGTCTCTTGCAGTCACTTTTTGCATTGCTTTTGTTGAATCAGATTGAATGCAGCCCGTTTGTGCTTCATTTCGACATCACACCGACTGTGACAACGGCTCACTGATAACACTATTAACTTTGCAGCATCGTTGCCTTGGAAGTCTTAAGTTTGTGTTCTGACAGGGGATTTTCAATAGCCTGGTCGAATTTACCCAACATCAGGAGGAGAATTCGAGCATCTGCCTGACTTGTGCAATAATTTTTGTGTTTCCGATGCGATAGTTCATGGATCTCCGTTCAATTATAATGGACTTCGGCAGACGTACCTAACAATACGGGCCACTGGACACATGCGATCTTTAGTTATTTTGGTTCCCTTCTGTCTCCTAACACAAACACACACATACTCATTCATACACTTCGCTACCATAGTCATTGACACTGGGAGACAAGTTATGAGCGTATACGTTGTACCAGCGGAGTCGGTGCCTCGCTGCAGGAGACTCCTGGAGACGAAAACCCGTGAGGCGAAGTGTAGCTCGGCGCCGGATCTCACATTAAAGTTGGAGGGAAACCCCGCCATCTCCCGAGGTAAAACTTACGTACATTCAAAAGACGAATGGCCTCAGCAGCAGACGCGCCCGAAAATAATGTATACTCGCTCATTGACGTTAGCCGCCACGATTGCATCTCTGTCCCTCCACATGTGCATTGTCTCGTCCTCGCTGGCCGGGGCGGACCGCGCCTGCCCGCGCCTGCGCAGAAGCGAGCGGGAGCGGAGGGGCAGCGGATCCTATCCGCCAGCCATCGCCTTCGTTTCCCTCGCTCGCTTGCAGCAGCCGTCGCGTGGCGCGGCCGCCGCTGACAGAAATTGTCATTATATATACTAGCTGGGGACACCTAGTACTTGATAGTAGAATATTGACTAACATTTCTGGTATCAACAAGTCTCAAGAGAGAAATACATATGATATGAAGATGTGAGAAAATAAACAAAAACGGAAAGCTAGAAAAAAGTTGAAGATTATAAGTTTTCAGTGACTCTTGTTTATACTTCGGAATGACGTTGAGGTAGATATTGGCAGAAGGGAATCTGCGATATCTGAATAGATTTAATAATTTTTATAAGCGTCAGCAGTGACACAGCACAACAGTTCGTGAATGCAGATTTTTTTAACATATTTATTTGTTCTAGATGGAGTACATCGTTTAGTATAATTGCTTTACAGATGTGTTTTTAGACTTGTGCTAATTAAAATATCTGAGACTACTTAATCTACACATTGGTGAGGATACTCTAGGGAAGAACCTCGGGGTTAAACATCGTGGTTGGCTAAGATTTTTAGAAAAGCTTCAAGAGGGAATCTATTTTTTATTCGAGTGTGGGTGGTATTTGTCGGTAGTTTGAAATGGGATGTCTGTTAGGTTTTGGTACAAATTATGTGAAATATGGGCTACTTGGTTTATTATTGTATTGATGTTGAATTCAGAGTGGAGTTCTTTGTTATGAACCAGGAGACATTTGTGATTAACCTGATAAATTTGTTTTGAATAACTTGGATTTTATTGACATTTATAGGTGCTGCGTTTGTACATATTGAAAATGCCTTATTATAGCTTTATAAATTGTTGTAGAGTTTGTGTATAACAGGAATTTGTTTGTCGATTAGTGGCCGGAGTTGGAATAATATATTTCTTGCTTGTTTAATTTGATATCTATATGGGTTTTCCAAGTTAGTTTTATGTCCAGGTGAAGCCCTAAGTATTTTAGAGGTTGTAATGGTTGGGTCCAGGTAATGGGGGAAAGTAAATGCAGTAGTCGCCACATTGTCAGCAGTAATTGTCTTAATGAACAAATAAATATTCGACGGCTTAGAGATCATCAGTTTGAGTGAACTGGCAAGTCGGAGAGATAATTCCTCTTAAGGTCTCCCTGACATTTCCATTGCCATTATCTCCTTGCTTAAGTTTTCATGCTCTCAAAATCCGATAAGGACTAACGCTAAACCGTCAGAAGGCTACACTTCTGGAAGCTTATTATAATTTAGTGTTGATGAGAAGGCCTCAAACACTATCCATGGTTTTAAATAACCGATACTTATTAGAACCTCGCGTCATATCCTCTGTTTAAGAGGTGAAAACTTTGTAAAATATTTCATAAATAATTATAAACAGTTTTAAAACGTTTTTTATAAAATATCAACTAGAATATTTTTATGTACTGGACTTGAATTAGTCAATGTTTTTTTGACGTTTGTTTCAACATTTAGTTTTGATGGAGAATTTCGAGGACGAGAGATAAAACAAAATCTGCATATCAATATAAATAGTGATAAAAATACCATACGGCCAGCAAACGATGAGTAACGACGATATTGTGAGTAAATGAATAAAAAATATGGTTCACCATTGTATTCCATTCCTTCCTTAGGTACGGAAACTAAATGTGAACATATGATCTTCGGTTCCTTCCAGTTGTTACCAATTGATTGCTTATTTCGTGTTTCCTGGCGCGTCAATTGCTACAGACATTCGTCCTGTAAGCATAGTGCATGGTTTATCACTACACGCTCTACACGTCGGCTAGCGGGGCTTTTCTCAACCTGGTATCTTGCACCGCCCCAGCGGAGACCAGGTGCTAACTACACAGTGCACATAAATGTAAGAGGTGTGGAAGGACAAGGAAGAAAATGGAAAGTGGCAAAAAGCAGAGATCCGTCTGTAAGAGTACTGCACCGGCATTCGTCTGGAATTGATCAGAGAAACCACGAAAAACTAGCGATCAGAGCGGCCGGTCTCTAGAATTGCGTCCAAGCAGAGGATAAATTCGACAGGCTATCTAGCTAGTGCCGAAAACGCTGCCCTCGGACCTCCGGGGCAGAGGCGCTGCAGTGGCATCAGATGAGCCATCGCAGCCCTTGGGCGTTGCCGAGTTACGCGCCTGTTCGCGCGCCATCAGACCGAGAAGGGCCATCGCCGCTGGGGCCTGCCGCCCCCTCCACATCCGCCTTCGCCCGTCGTCCCTCCGTCCCCGCTCGTATTTTATGGTCACACTCCGTCGACAACGCGGGAGCTTTATCACCACTTCTTCGCGTCTACGAGGAGACATGATTTATATTTCCTCTTCTCCTCCTTCGTCGACTGCCATCGATATCTTTGCATCTCGCTTGACAGTCGTATATCTCATCTTGCTTATATTATTGAAGAGTAACTCCTATACGAATAACTGATTCTTGAAAGCAGCATTGATTACGTAGAGAGCAAGTAAATTTTTATACGAATAATGGTTTTGATATACTCATAAATATGAAAAGTACTTACTAGAGTAAGAAAATATTTAATTGCATAATGATTTTAAGTTTGATTTCATCACCACACTTCCTTCCGACGGTGTTCAATCTCGTAAAATATTGCAAGGAAATAATAAACTCTGTATAATCTTACCAAAATCTTCACTCCGATTTCTACGAGAGATTCAGTGTGCTACAAATCACACAATCTTCCCTCATTTTATGAATTTATCACGCTCTTATACATTTTAAATTATCATTGGCTTGTGGAGAAAATTAGTTTTAATTACCCCTACTTTTACAAACTGCTGTTCATTTCAATCTCAATCTTCCCTCTCATTTTAATAGATTTACATAAAGGGAAATAACGGTAAGTAGTATGTCCGTTACACGATCTCCACCCATCACCTCTGTATGTATTTAGACGCAGGTTGCAAGACCAGTCGAGAGGAAATATTTATCATACGCTTCGATGGCTTGCAGATTTAATTACAATTCAGCAAAGCACTCTCTCCGGAACACGACTAAATCCGACGCCTTCTGTTTCGTTCTAGATACCCGAGTAGACAGCCTGTAACAAGAGAGTGTTTTTTGTGATGGCCATTGAAAGAGGAGTTGGTAGTTGCAAAACACATATACAATTACTGCTAGTGTACTTCGCCATTGTACTCCTTTTTCATACAGAGTTTAAAAGGCGAATGCGTATATTACTTTTTACAGGGTAAACACACGATTATACTCGTAATTATTGCTTCTTGTTCTCCACTACTGAGTGTTATGCATGAATGTTTTTCGCGTATCGTATAATTAGGCAACGAAATGTATTGTAATAAAAAAAGAAAAATATGTACACATATGTATTTATTTTGTCCAAAAATATGTTTTTTCAAAACATGTAAAAATTTTTTGTTAGTTTTCGATTGACTTACCAATGTGTTGTTTGAAACATGAGTAATCACATGGTTGAAGTTACTTCTGCTTCACAAAAATCTCTCGCCCTTGAGTCCGGGTATGTACTTTCCGTGAACCAGGAGAGGCTAAGAACAAATCATGGCGAAGATATGGAAGTCAAATAAGCGTAGTGGCATTACATTTGTTTGTAAGAAAGATAATTATATATATATATATATATAAAATAACGTATATTGTACAATCTGAAAGGTTTCGTATTGACATATAATTATATCACAATGTAACGACATATGTATTGTAAGAGGTAAAAATTGTAAAAAAAAAAGGTTCTAGTTTATTCGGAATATCTTGTAAACTCTAAACAAATCGTATTCAATGTAGGAATTCTCGTTTAAGTAAAAACGTGTACTTGCTTGAAAATCCGTCCCTAGTTATAATTATTGCGAAATTGAAACTGGGGCATTCTATGTACAGAAATGAACTAAGATTTTTAAAGTGGTCGAAGTCACCAAGCTTCTTTCTAAAAATAGTTAAGTGATCACGAAGTCGCGTGATTGTATGGAACAACATATAATAATTAATTTTCGTAATTCTTATAAAATAATTATTTTATTGTTTTTTTTTGTATGTATATTTATTGTACACTCTTGGAAACATAAAATTTCGCGTCGAAAATGCATTGGCCCAAGAGGTTGATGGCGCTGGA
>BOPP01000009.1:17844726-17931483 GCA_017312745.1 Gryllus bimaculatus | reverse complement strand
AGTACCTCTTTTCATCTCATCAAAATATTCAAAATATGAAGGATCATATCCTCAATTAAATGTAAAGATTGCAACTACTTTTGTACAAAAAAAGTTTTTTTATCTCTGTAAAAAGTGACCTTAATTATATGTACAATATTTAATACATAGAAAAAAACTGAAATAAATGTATTAAATTGCTTACTGATCACCCAAAACCCGTCTCGCATCTGAAATTAATGATCATGATAATAATTTGGCCCAGATACTTAAATCATACTTTCGAATTCTCCAACATTCCTCACAATGCTGTGATTAATATCCAGCTTTCCAGGAGTTTCATGCCCTGCAAAAGATTCTGGCCGGGTTTTAATATTTTATTAGGGCGGTGTCCTTCCTGCCAACCCGCACTGCGTGTGGCGAGCTGCCCTGGGCCACCAACTGGTTCGGCAACGGGCTGCTGGGCGCGATTTCTCTCGTTTCCCCGAGAAATGATGGAGCGGTGCGGCGGGCGGCCGTTGGCGGACGGGCGCACACAGGCCGGCAAGGGCGGGCGCGGGTGGACAGGGTCCAGAATGGGCAGAAAAGAGTGCGCCCCTTTCACCTGCGTGGGCATCACCGCTGAGCCCGGGGCTCTAATCCAAGCTCACCCACATGGGAAGTTGTGGTGCACAAAATGGTTGGCGGGATTTCCTCTGCCTTTCAAGACATAATTGCTATATCTTCATTCCTATTAAGGATTATGATGACGTCTGTATCTAGTTATTAATGATAAAAATAATCTGACCTAGCCAAAACACTAAATATTTTCAAGCAAATATCAACACAAATTTGACAGTTATAACTCCTTTTCATACAGCTAAATCATGTCACAACAATGAGACGTAATTCACAGAACATCGCGGGCGCGACGAAAATGCCATTGTTGCATTCCAATGTGATATTCCATGAAGGCTTTTTCATTCCATGATAGCAATTTTTATTTCATGGATATGAAATAGGCTTTAAAGAATTAAAAAAAGATTATTTTCTGAACGTATAACAAAATTCTCAATGTAAGAAACGTACAAAGCAATAAGAAATAATATACACATTCTAACTAGCGTAGAATTCAATTGCCTCAAAATACCTCTCACGAAGGGCAGTAAATTCGGAGCAAGTTACTTTCTCTGTAGCCAAATTACACAAAAACCTCATAATTTCACAAACTTCAACATTACCGTATTCGAAGATCTGTTTTTCAACACATTTCATCAAGAAAAATGTATCTTCACAATTGCAGTTGTAGGAAGACGCCAAAAAAATTTTAATTTTTTACAATTTTCGTAAAATCAGGAATTTAACGAACATGAGACCCGCACTATTCTTTATACGCTATGAAAGGTCTAAATTTAATCCAAAACGTCTTTGCAGTTTTTAAGAAAAGATGATTTAAAGAAAATAGAAATTGTCTATGTTGGACTCAAAATTTCGCAAAAATTCTCGTTTTTGAAAAAATGAACATGCCATTATTTTTAGATCTGTTTTTGATGAGCATATTTTATTAAGAACATTTTTTATTTTCATTGTGTGGTTGTAGAAAGACCACGAGAAAAGTTTTTGAATTTTCGAAACAGGGATTTCAACGAACGTGAGACCTGTGCCATTTTCTTGAACGCCATTTACACTATCCAATAATGAAGTTTAATCCAAACCTTTGAGCCATTTTTTTTAAATTTGGGAAATACCCCAGGGGTTGTATATAATTTACCCCTTAAAAATAAAATATCAGTTGCAAATTCCAGGGTCCATGACATCAGCCAAATGGATTTAGGAATATCAATTTTGGAGATAATCAGATGAACGGTTAAGTGACTTGCATTGTTCACAGACGGAGAGGTGTTTTCTTGTCAATCGATTTTTCGGTATCAAAGATCCACAAAGCATGGATTTTGGCAACACCAAGAGTTTGAGAATTTGTTCTAACTCTAGCAACAGGATTTATCCACTTTCTCGTTATTAGGGAGTTTTTTTTGGCCGAAAGTTGACAGCTTTTTCCCGCGGCATTAAGTAACTTTCTCTTCTTAATAAAATCCTTCTTAAGGGCGATAAAGTGAAAGAGTATTTTTAACATCGAACTGATATGATCATCGCCTATGACTCATTAAGCTCAGGTATGAACGAAAGGCTTTTGCAGATCATAATACTAATAGAAATACACCAATGGCCATAACGGTTAATATTAATTTGTGATGCCATCTTAATTTTGAAAAGAATAGCTGTTAAATCTTCATCCACAGTTTTGTTTTTAGTACGGAGAGATTTTTTAGAACTTTAGAGATTTTTCCAGCCAATTCACTTTGCATACCCCAGTGAAGTAGTATATATTAGGGCAAGGGCACAGGACTGTACTTGAATCCGCAACGTTGATATAGAGACATGCTTAGGTATGTGCTCTAACCTCCTTAACTGCCGGAAACGGCAGAGATCAGATATTAAAAATTTAATGTCATAAGTACTAGAAATATTTCAACATCTTTTTACGTGTTGCAGACCAATGCGCGACGGGCAGGCAAAAAATCAGTCTCAGCGCTACCTGCACATCGCTCGCGGACCCTCTCCGGCGCGTTCGCGGGCTCTGGCAGCTCATCGCTCCGCGCCGCGAGCTGTAAATCAGAGCGGCGGCGACTCGTTTGCGAGCGAGGAGGCGGGCCGGCCGGCCGGACGGACGGGAAAAGGCGGCTACGTTGAAGGGGCAACGGACGACCTACTTCAAAGGCACAGGCGAAAGACGAGGCCTGCCTTATCGAGATTTTTTAACATTTGATTTAGGCACATTGTTAAAGTAAAAGGTGGGCCGTAAATATCCAGCATCCCGTTTCGAAAGGAATTATTCCTGTAGTGACTTCGTAGCAAATAAATAATCAAAAAAGTATTGACAGCGGGAATTTCCATGCAGAAAGTATGTCCTTTTTTCTGATTTCATAAAAGTGGAGAGAAACTGTCACAGAAAAGCATTCTATAAAGTATCAGAGGAGACTGGTAGAATTTGCAATGATATGCTAAAAACGGAGGGGATAATAAAAAAAAATGAAGCATTGATGTTCGTAAGTGAAGATCTTAGCTCGCGAGTAATATCAAGTTCAGTTAAGTGATAAATATTTAATTTAATCAAGTATTTAATTCTAGCACTCAACAATAGAAATAATAATGCAAATTTGTGAATGATTAGGTTGATTTCTCGTTCCTCTCTTTTTTTTACTCATTGAAAACGTTATCATGAAATGATATATGAACCGTATGTACTAGCTCATGAAAGGAGACTTACCCTGCGTTGGTGTAACACTCAATTCTTGGGGTACCTGGTGATTTGGACAACAAACGCTGTAGGCATACAACTATTTTTATGAAGTCACTGGATATGAAGAGACAAAAACAATAAGTGACTCGGCCTGCAGTAAACGTGACCCCTATTCTTGAAGGGTGTGATCATGATGATGCGAAATATGTGGTAAGAAAAAGTAATTTTAGTGATACTTTTCACAAGCTAGAGAGTGATACAAGTCATTATAAGTGTTATTATCAATGGTATTGATGACACATACATATTGCATGACAGGTGTGAAAACAACTAAATCAAAGCACTTGGCTCACCCCGACGAACCCCGTACTGAAGAGCAGGAGAAACGCCCAAATACGGGACTATTTCTCTTGCTGTCGGCAGGTTCAAAGGGCAGGTGAATTGGCCGCGGCGCCGGCGAGCGGGGTAGGGCCCGTGGCGAGCGCGCGCCTGGAGCCGGGGGAAGGCGGAGGAAGCCGGAGCTTTCTCGGAGGAGCGGCCATCGGCCGCTGCCCTCTGCGTTGATTGACACTTTCACCACGTCGCGCCGCAGCGGCGGTCGCCGACCCATGGCCGCGCCCACGGTCAAGGCGTCCGACGGCCACGGGGAGGCACGAAGACGGTAGCACGCGGACCAGTGGGTAGATAGATGGGCCTCGTAAGAAACACGGAAGAATGAGGGAGGAGCTAGTGCTTGGTCATTGTCTCTGCCACTCATGCTAATCATATGCTCTCCAGGATGTTTCCCAGTCCCGACGTATAGTTTCGGTACTTCTCCAATCGATAGTCTGTCGACCACAGACTGATATACGATTTCTTCAACATTATGGAGTAAAAAGCAGGTCATTAAATGAACATCAACAAATTTCTGGAAAGTATAGTTGTATTAGTGGTCGTGGTAGTGGAAGTAGTACTATGGTAATAACAATATTAAATACTATGGTGAATCAATACTATGGTATCAACATGGTGTAGATGTGTGAAGGACTGTGTTAAACAACAACACTTTTTAAAAAAATATCGCATTTGATGATGAACTCGCGATCCTTCGGTCCGAGATCGATACGGCACTACTGCCTTAGCGATCTTGGCCATCCGGACCGGCCGAAGTTGATTGTTCTTAACTTGGATTTTTTTATTTTCACTTATTTGATGTGTTGATATCTAGCTGTAGGCTACGTATAAAGGTTTACTCTGCCACATGACGAACAAAGAGGAGAAGGAAGAACGGAGGAAATGTTGTAGAAGCAGAACGATTGATTGATGTTTCCGTCATACCAACGTTTATGTTACGTCACACCAACAAATGTTTATTAGTCCCTTCAGTGTAGTGAATGTTTTACTCCGAATTGTGGAAGTGTTCCTCCCCACCCCGCTGTGTGGAGAAATCCGGCGCCGACCTACACGCCAATTTACTGTTTCTCTTCAAAAAAAAGCTATGAGTAGCAGAGTAAACTAGCAGATTATCGCATCAGCTGGCACAAGCTCTAAGCACCCGACCGGCCTTCTGCCGTGAGTGGTAGTGCATATAATTATAAGGGGAGCGGATATGACAAGGACGAGAAATGGCAGATCGCGCGCGGTGCATGGCTTGTTTGTTATGACATTGATCTAGCATTCGTCTAAAATTGTTCGAAAAGAACCGGAGAAGTAGCCATGAGAGCAGACCGCCGCTAGAATTCTCCTCCAATCAGCTACTAAATTCGGCCTAGTTGTGTAGCAAGAAGGAAGATGAAAAGAAAGGGGTGAAAAGGAAAGGAGAAAACGGAGAACGGTTCGCGGTGCACTGGTGGAGACGAGTACAGAAGAGTGGGGTGAGGAAGCGCGGCGGAGAGGGCTCCGGCTGCCCCTCCGCTTGGCAGGGCGCCCACCGTGCGGCGGCCGCTCCACGCATGACGCGCCTCGGAAGGGACGAAAATGCCGTATGCCTCACGAACTAGTGCTCAGGCACCCGTTCCAGTTAACGAAAGCCATTGTGGATTAATGAATAGTCAGTTTGGTTGACCTTTGTATTCAGTGCCGTTCCTTCCTCCGAAGATCTGGCAACTAACTCTCCTGCACTTGTGCCCTTCGGATACCCCGCTAGGCAGTTCATTTCGGATTTTACCGATCCATTGAATAATTAATTGTTTTTTCGTGTTTTCGGGCAGGCCAACTGCTATGGTCATTTCTTCCTTTAGTGTAGTGAAAGTGTTATCCCTAAAGGCGGCGGTGTTCCTCCTCCGCTAAATGGTGAGGTCCGGCGCAGAACTGCACGTCGGCTTCAGGGAATTCGCTCTCCAGATATATCCCCCAACGGCTGTGCACCGCCGTTTAAAATGTTTTATAATAATACAATCACAGTACGAAGATTTTAAAAATATTAGTATCATCACCACCATTGCATATGAAACTAAATTAACTTAGTAATAATGAAATTCTGCCTTATTGGGTCCAACCAGTGCTAGAAAAAGTGTAATCCAAGACAATGTATGGAACGTGCCTTGGTATAGAAAATTTTAAATATTTCGAAAGTTTTCGCTTAAATAAAAACATTTAAACATTAATAACCATTTTCACATTATCATATAAAGTACTATTCAAGAAAACTCTTATCTTGCTACAAAATCCATTCCAAATGTCCAATGGTTTATGAAGTCCATTATAGTTTCATTTTGTTTGTATATCTTTTCCAAAATTTATAAAATACTTATCGGTAGGCCAGTAATAGACCGAATTACGACATCATTGGAATAGATTATTTGCCCTCAAAATTAACGAGATACTCTGTGAATTATTGAGAGGTAGTAACGTCCGTTCAATGACGTTATATTTCTCGTCGGACCTTGAGGCTACTAAATGTTCTACGCCCACAGTCCGGTCTTCGGTCCATTTCGCTTAGAGGCCGAATATCTTATTCATTCACAACGTAAGTATTCATTCCGTCAGTCCGAATTTCACGCCGCAGAGTTCCAAAAGGGAGCGCCCCATTCGCGCCCCGTCTCTCGGACCCTCACGCAGCCTTCTGGTCTTTTCCTTCACTCGTTCGACACACAATAAACTCGCTACTTGCATGTTCCGCAGGCAATCTCCTCCGTAAACCGAGCTACGTAAGCAGACAGGAGTCCGGTCTCTGGCGTCTCACATGCTCATAAAACGGTAGTCCCACCCTTCGCAGGCTCTCAACCGATACTTGCGACCATAAATGCAAATTACAATAAATACCTACAACCTAATGCACTTACACGACGCAACGTGAAGTAATGTATCGTCATATGTTTCTTAAGAATGAAAAATCGACAGCGGGGAAACGTAACTCCTCGGAAACCTCGGCCGTGGCAACCGAATATGCGATTCAACTTTAATGAATCCGAACAGCTTCGCCGCACGGCCAACGCGCTTATGGCGGGCGGATGAGCGGGCGTCTGCCGCAACGCGTAGTCGCGTCGCGGCCGCGTGCGCGCGAGCAATAAATAAGCGCCCGTAAATACATTAGGAAAAGGACGCGGGGAGCGACGTGCTAAGACACAGGCACGTCGCCGCCGTCACTGAGTGCTTGTAATATGAAAATGCCTATGGAAATGGGATGGAAATGTGGGCGTGGCGGCGTTGGCGGCGGCGGGGGCGGGGGCGGAAGAAGGGAAGGAGAAGCGGGAAAGGAGCTGCAGCTGACTCGATGTGCGTCGCTGCGGTTGGAAGCTTCCGCGATGCGGACGTCACTTGTTGGGGGATGCGAACGAGACGTCGCAGAAGAAACATAAATGTATAGGAATAGGAGTATTTGAGTATGAGCCTGAAGTTAATAGTAAACACGGGATATATTCTCTATTTTCTCAAATCGGAATACGGATAGTAATATAGAGATTTTTTAAGTATAGAATTCAAATGTCTTTTATCATTCGTTACGGCTAGAAAATATTAAATAAAAAAATCAATATTAAGGATTTTTGATTCTCAAACATTTGGCTTCTCAAAAATCTGAAATCTGTTTTCTGAAGTTTTTAATATGTTTTTGAGTATGTAGTTTTGAGTATTGAGTTTTTGAGTAAATTTCAATATGTTTCTTTACTACATGCAAACATAATATTATTAACCTTGTTATTAACTCACTACTTTGTAAAATATTGTGCTGATGCTACTACATTTTGTTGGGGAAAGAATTTAAAAAAATGAAATTGTTCTGCTAAGAAATTTGAACAATTTTTTATCGTACTTGTAGTAGTACTAGCATAGTTTGGCAAAGATATAAAATGTTCCGCAATGTAGATTTCAACGTTATGTTTCTGTGATGGTATATTTTTAAAAACGTTTATTAACTTACCAACTATTAGAGTAACGATTAAGGAAACTTACTTAAAAATACTAACATTATGCTCCGTTTCCTCGTCGAGACCTATATCTCTCGTTGTAAATCAGATCAATGACAGTAATGCGTCATACGAATTTTAGGTAATTTGCACTCACTAATCAATATTAAATTAAATATTTTTAAAAGTAATTAAAATGTATTCTCTTAATCAAACTTTCCTTCGTGCAAGAAAAGCTTGAATAGAATTAGCGCAAGATATTCAGAATAATACGGATATAAATGTTTACTTATGCTGTTTCGTCCATTAACTTTCTTATACTTGATTTTCATACATTATTTCATACATTTCATACATTACAGAGTATAACTAATTATTTTTATAGTCATTTGAGCCCGCTATCAATCAGGGCCTATAATTGAGAAGGATTTTATTTCCTCAAAAGGCTACGAAATTAACTTCTATGATACACTGAATGGAGATGCTGATTGTATGTTCTTATTTTCTCTTAAAATGAAGTATCAGCTCTTTGTAGCTTCTATGTTCTTACCAGGACTGTATGTGACTGACGTTACTTCCTCTTTGCAGAGAAATGGCGCCCAATTCAGAAGAAGACGGGGCGCGATTGTCCATCTCCGCGCGGGAGCCCTCATGGGCTGTGAATGACGATGCACCGAAGGTAAGACCTGCACTTCTTGTGTTTTCTCTTTTCCTGTGTACTCGCATATCAATTTTTTCCTTATATTATTTTTTTTGTAATTTTAATTTTTGTCGAAAAAATTAAAGGGAATATATCAGAACATTATACTCGTGAAGCTTTGTTTACGAATTGATGAAGATAACATGACTGACTGTATGAAAAAATACACGTGGAAATTTCTAGCCACGAAAGGTATTTAGTACAAATTTCTCGTACTAAAAGTGACAGTAGGCATGGCAATGATTGGCAGATGACTAGTGTTGCAGCACGTTCCTCTTATATCAGCTGCCCGCGGGCGTCACGCGGGCGCCCGCGAGCCACCGCGGGCACTGGCGGAGTCCGGCTGTCAACACCCTCTGCCGGCATACATAAATTTGTTCTTAATTAGAACAATATTCTAGTATATATTTTTTTATTTCGTGCGATTTTCTTGTATGGGTACTCTAACTGAACGATAAGTTAGCGCACCCATTCTTTAACGTGTATTTTGAAGTTCTTATTTAGAAGAAAATTCTGGGATACTCTCTTTGAATTTTGTGATAAGTGGGTGCGTTAACTTAACGAACATGCTGCCGGTGCCTGGCGAAGTATAAGCCCCTGGGACGCGAGTTGGCTTTGGCCTTTAGCGACAATTCGTCGCTGATTGCCCAAGCAGGGAGGGGTTAGGTTGGGGAGTGGAAGGCACACTGGAGCTCCTTCTCAGAAACAAACCTTATTCTTTAACGGTAAACGTACTATTTCAAATCATTAACGATATTTTATTGAATTCATTTTATATACCTCTTATTCTTAACAAGTAAAGCAATCTGGTATCAGTCCTTGTGCTGCTGCGATTCGTAGAACGCTCTTCAATGTCTCGTCAAGGTGGTTCTTTCTTTGACTTTTATTATTTCCATTGAAGAGAAAAGCTACTCACTACATTATGTTGACTCAAACATATAATCTTCGTTGCATTTTATAAAGCTTGAGAAAAGTTTCCACAGTCTGACACCACCGCGACAAATTAAGGGTATTAAAATATGTCTTTTAGAAGTATAGAGTTCTGCAAATCTTTTATCCCCAACTGCATCGGAGATAAATGGTATCCGATGATATGCAAAAAGATGTTGTGGCTTCCTCTACTACTTATATTGCTCTCACGGAAAGCAAAGTTAAATGAGAAGAACGCTTCCCCCTCCAAAACCTCCTCCTGAAGTAGCCACGATTGCACGCGGGCGCCTGTGCCTGCTAAAGGCCAAGTTGGAACAGTCTGGTTTAACTCGTAAACTATTTCAGATATCCAAATGTGTTTTCACCAAATATTTCTAAATAAATTAATACACAGAAGAAAAACTACTTTCAAAAATAATTGTTTTAAGGTGTATTTGCCTACTTAAAGGAAAGCCATTTTCTGTGGTTTGTCTAGCAGCATTTTTGTTGCTGCAGAACACTAATAATTATAAATTCAATTAGGAAAATTTCTTTGAATATCTCGAAAAATGTAGATCCCTTCCTTCTGAACACCAGGTAGGCACACTGCTTGCGAAATGTGTGAAAGTCTAGAACATTAAGGAACAGGAAAAATACACTTCCCCAAAGGAGTGAAAGTTCGAAACAATACATTACCATGTAGGATGCACTCATTATCCGGCTGCTCTAGAAAGAAAAAAAATCTTTCGAGCATATTTTCACCAATTATAAACATTGCACAAACTTTTGTGTGTGAAAATTGAAATTACGTTTACCAAATGCGTAGAATCAGGCTATCAGTATCTCCCATCCATAAGCTTTATTTACATCTAGTGAGCGATGGACTTGGGCGCAGAGTTATAACATCAATTGACATAGCAGAGTTGTTTGAACTCTTTTGTCTGCGTAGTGAAGCTACTGTCTTCCTTCCAAATTAGTAATTTTCCTTTGCAAAGCTAATTCGAGATTAAGAAGGCAGGTCCGCATTTAAGTAATCTACGCATTCTAAATTCCTGTAAACTTTACGGCCCTACCAACTGCATGACCGCTATTTCATAAAGTTTTACGACGATTATCACGTCTAATTGTGTTGAAATGTGTTGAAATACTCTCTAGAACGAGAGTGTATTTGACGTGACGTAAATATGATATGGCTAGCATTTTCCATTCAACTTTCCTTCCGTTACGCCACACGACGCAAATCACCCAGAATCTCTTAGACACTTATTAAAAAATTATGAGGAAACATAATATATTGAAACATTTCGTGCATCCAATATTAAGTAGCAGACACTTGAACATGTTACACGATTCATCGCGCACATTCAAACAGGAATACAGTAGAGGCTGTCCTCGACCCCCTCCCGCACGCACGCACGCACGCACGCACGTGAACTTTGGCACGCGCCGATGATGGAGCGCGCATCTAGAGAATCCGCAGCCCCTCTTGACCTGGCGCAATCCGTTTCGCGCCGTTTGCCGTCCGCGTGGCGCGGAGGGTTGGAGTCGCAGACAATCGCGGCCGTATATTCCTCCGTGTCGAACGGCAATGCAGCGCCTTGGGAGACGCTGCCAGGTCAACTAACAGTGCGGCGCCGCGCGCCGCGGCGTCCCGTGCCAAACCGGTCGCTCTCCGACCAGCCGCCCGCCCGCCCGCCCGCCGGCAGGCAAGCGACCGTGTTGCTCGGGAACGCGCTCATAAAACGTTATCTCGCACAACGGTATCATATGGGACTCTCCGGATTCCTTGCAATGAGTGCCCTAACCGGCCGGTTCGTAGCCCTGATCGGGGAAGGCTCGCGTCACGCGTAACAGAAAAAGCGACAAGAGCGCGTTTCTTGCATTGTCTCTCTAAGTAAACGCCACGGCTCATTATTTAAAATCTAAAATCAAAGAGAAATATTTATGATGTATGCAAATGCTATGTAAATGCCATCTTGGTCCACACATTCGGTATTTCGTTTACATTTCGTTGCATTAAGTGACGTCTTTAGAAAGTTCGAAACAGACAAATCAAGAATTGACATATTTTTTCTATTACAGAATTCTACACATACATGAAATATTAATAATCTCAAACTATTTCAGTGGAAATATATTACAATATCACAATTTACACACAAATGTTCATATAATTGGAGATGTATACGACTTCTATGGTTACTTCTATTTACATTTATTGAATGGGTACCGTACGTTTTTAATTATCCGCTCGTAGCTATACTACCGTTTTATTTTACAGTCGAAGTCAGTATCCTGTTCTTTTATAGTAACTACCTCTTTGGAACCATACACTAGAGTTAGAAACAATTAAAGCTTCACTAATCAGTACCACCAAAATATAAGGCATTTGGCGACGCTGCATATACAATACAAGAAGAGAGGAGGAGGAAGAGAGAGAGGGGGGAGAGGCAGGAAGAAGAAGACAGAGAAGGGGGAGATGGGAGTGGAAAGAAGATAATATATACATATTTATTTATTTGGTAGCGTTAACTTAGCGTCGTTATTAGTGATCCTAATTATACGTGCATTACTACACGTTCGTACAAGTTCTCGGTTCATATTGATATCCCTCAAGAAATACTAAAGACAAGGAAGGAACATCCATGCTTCGGATACTTTGAACCAAAATTGAACCAAAGCACCTTAGCCATCTAACTTAGCTGAAAGACGTTAGTATATAAATCATTAATATTTACTTAGTTTTATAAATATTTACTTAAGATATATTTACTTCAAAATCAATTAACTCTGGTACTCTAACAAGATGAAGTATTCGTCTTCTTCTTCTCTTCTCCATTTCAGGGATAAGGCAGAAGTGCCTGTTCCGACTTCGTCTGCACATCAGGACCATCTCTTTCTGGTCGTCCGATATCTCCTTCTTCCCTTCGTTGGTAGTTCATCATAATTGTGAATACGAATCTTTCTCCATTCTTTCGATTGCGCGCCCATTCTTCCTGTTTTCTATCCCGATCCTTTATTATATGCTGTAATATCTAGTCCCTTTACAGGATGTCTCATTTTTATCCTGGTTCCTTTCAGTTAATGCAGCTATTAACTTTCCTTCTATAAGAATATCTCATGCTCTGCCTGCTTTGGAGCTTACTTTGAATCTCTATTTTTTTCATTATCCCACGAGTTTCTACCTTCACCATACAGGAAGAATCTGGACAGCCATTGTCTTATTAAACTTCACTTTTTGTGTCTTTCCCTTCGCTTTGCTATACATTGCATCTACGATTGTATATCGTGATGTTTCTATTTATTAACGACCGAAATTGTGATTCCATCATACTTGATTCGACACTTATATTTTGTTAGCGCTTTTTATTTTTTTCTTATGTGCTTTATCTATGTCATAGCTAGTCAACAACCAAAGGTAATAAGAATATGAAAAGTAACATGGTCATTCACTGTCCGTTGTCAATAACTATCCTTTGAAGCGTGATGGCGCTGCTATTTACCGCACTACTGTCGGCTCATAACTTTTGAGTCTCGTTTTGAAAATCGGAATAGTATAGCTCTTTTCTTTCCCCAGTTGATGCTGCGTGATGTATTAACAGCTTTTTTGCAATCATCTTCACTTTTCTTGCCAGTATTGTAACCGTCAATCCCTGCCATAAAAGTAGAACGCTTTAGGTGTTTATTCTCGGCTTCAACTGTATTCCAGAACTGATATGGCATCTCCATTTTTTAATAAGCGTCATCAATATATATATGAATTAGTGTTGGAGATAACTACATCCTTTGTTTAATCCCCTATTTATTAATATTTCTTCCCCAGTCTCCTTTATGCCCAGTATTTATTATATTTTTGTCTTCGTGATAACATATTTTTTGATGATTTTATTGCAGGGGTTCAGGATAGCCGACTTTGTTCATTACTGTTTCAATAGCTTGTCGTCTGTCGCCACGCTATCAAAAAGCTTTCTCGAAGTCAATAAAGGCTATATTGAGGTTTCCTTATTTACTTCTCGTCGTTTTCTTAATATTCTTTTAGACTAAAAATGTCTGTCTTACACAGAGCGATCCCTTTCCGAAATCCGCTGATTTTCTTCTTGTAATTTAGCCTCCTGCTATAATTTCAATCGAGCGTTGATAAATTTTTGCAAATTCTTTAAATTAACCTGGCATCTCATGAGGCTGATAACCTGTAGTTTCCACAATTCCATTTCTTCTACCCTCCTTTTTAAAAGATAGAAATATGACTTCTGTTATGTTTCCCACTTTGGGGTATCTATAAAGATTTCCAGCATTCGACTTGAACAGAATGAACAGTCTAAATTCGCCTAGGCGGGCCTGCATATTTTATGAGTTCCGTGTTAACTCCCATCAGCGACCACATGCCTTCCTGTTTTTTATACTCGTTCCAAGGCTTGCTTTAATTCATCCAAGGAGATGGGATCCACTGTATTGTCTGCTAGCCGAAAGCTCTTCCTCTTTTAGGCTGTCAACATTCCAAGATACACCAAAGGTTATATAGTGTTCCTTTCCCACTTGTTCTTCATTGATTCATGCGTATCATCTGCATACATTTTCCTCCGTCTATTTAAATGTCTTAACGCTTTGTACGCGAACAATTGTCTTCCATGTAATCATGTTCGATTGGTGCCTTTATGAAATCTATCCCATGCAGTCATTATGTGCAAGATCTTATTATTTGTTAGCGTTATTCCTTTTTTGTTTATATTCTTCTTTTGCTTTTGGGTTTGTTTTGAGGAATTTTTATATGAGTATATCTTTTATCTTTTATGGCTTTCGCTTATACAATCGTTCCATACTCTCCAGTCCCTTTCTTTTCTTATGCTTTTTTTTCTTTCCTAAATCTTGCATAATGCTGCCCCTCTCTATTGCATTCCTTTACTTATTCTGCCATTTCCTTATCCACAACCATCACACAGTGGAAACACGTTGACAGAAATTTATGTAAATCGGATTTTGATATAATCTTTTTATGCCTTCTGTGTCAAGTAAGTAACAGTTTGAAAATTTCCTGACTTTCTCTTTCCTTGGTCTAATTTTTCTTCCCTCATTTGCTACCCCATTGCTATTGTTGCATCACAGGTGTGGTCTGAACCTATATATCACCATCCCTCCCCGTGTACCTTGCTAATTCCCTCTATTTGGTTACTAATTTTATCATTTTTGCCGATTACATAATCTATCAGTGTACCTGAGGCCTCGGCAACTCCAGCGTGAAACCTTCTAGGTGTGTATTTCTTTTTTCCTGAAAAAAGGTATTAGCAATTTCAACTTATTGGAAGCTGTCAAACTGTCCTAAGTTCTTCTCCGATTTTCTATTTAAGTGCTTTCTCCAAATACCCGACAACTCCCGGAATCGGAATGTTACCAACCGCTGGCCATTTAGTTCGCCAGACCCGGAGACCATGATTAATTTTTCGTTTATTTTGCTTATTTGTTTTTTGAAAGATCCGTCCATAAAACGTCCGGTGTCCTCTTTCCTTCCTCTTCTGGCTACACGCCATAAGTATTAAGTGGCCCCTTCTCTATTTGAATTTTGCCACGTCAACATTTTCCCGCTCATTTATCAAAGAATACTCCACTATCTTATTTTTCCACCTCTGTTAACCATAATTGCTACCCACTACTTGCCCTGTCATTTTGAGTTACTCCACAGTAGATCTCATCGTATAATGTTTCATATCTTTAGTACCTTTCAGCGCTTTTTTGTTGGTTCCCGCTTATCACAGCTATATCTATTTCTTTTTTTGTTTAGTTTGTTAATCTAGTTCTATCTTCTTTTACTGACTTAGCCCCCTTGACATTCCAGGTAGCTAGTTTCATCGTCCCGTAATACCGAATCGTTTATCCTATGACATGCTTAAGTCGTCTTCCATGATCCATCCAGTTGTGCATGTTGAAGAGAAGCAGTAGTTATGAATCCCCTGGCCGCCTTACGAGCGACTGCGCAGGTTAAGGTGTTAATGGGCTGCCACCTCACAAGCTTCCAAACAAGCCTGGGTATATTTGGGCCACCGGACCCTAGGCGGATTGCCGTGCTGGGCTAAGAGTTCCGCCTACCCTTTCATCAGGACAGTCTCGCCATGTCGAAGCCGAGATTACGTCCGAAACTTTCCTCTTCTCGTTCAGGTCCTCTCTCCCCTTTGGGGGCTATTCCTTAAACGCCCGGTGTCCTCTTCTGAGTACTCCTTCCGGGTCTGACCCCTCCCCCCTTCGACCTGGCTCCGCCAGGGAGGCAGCCTACCAGTAGCTAGCGCTACCGCCGGCATAGCTCTCAGTTCCGGGGCGCACACAAGCTGCCAACCACCACGTCAAGGTGCTGTACTCCCTTAAGGTGGATGATGAAGTATTGTAATATTCTGAATCCATTTAAATATTACCAATGTGTTCAAACAATCGTTTCCTTGGCCCAAACAAAAGATAATTATAAAGAATCTATGAAATATTGTTGTAGCAGAACAGTCGTTTCTTTTTGTTTATAAACTAAAATATAAACTCGTCACGTCTTCTGTGTGCCTTGTCGGTGCTTAGGCCGACGTACTGCTGCGTAGTGCAGGCGCCACCGCAGAAACAAGCGCCGCGTCGATTGCGGGATATGTTGCGGCATTTGGAAAACCGTTAATTCCTTCACGTCACGCAATGAATAAGTATATGACTTGCTCTTAAGGTGTATTGTACTCGGTGTTAACGTTCCCTTAACCGTCTCTGTGAGATGTGGTTTACTTGTTACAGTGAATACTTATAATAAATCGCGAATGAAATGTAACAGTCTATAGAAAGTATCAGACCAAGTGCGGAGCGTTAGAATTCTTCGTGAAGTGCAAATTACGACATATTGCACGCAAAAAGTGTAAGACATGCTTTGCCCATCATCGTTCCTTTCTAACAAAACATTCCAGGTCAATGTTTTTCGAGGAGGACGAAGTATTAAAGTATCTATCCACTCTTTGCGACGGTAATGGAGCTCTTCAATACTATAATTCTATTAAGTAGACGTGAGCGCGTATGTTCCTCCTGCCTTTGAAGATACGAATGGAAACAACGTTTTGTGAATGTGAATAACATACATTCGAGAGAGAGCTGATCAAGCTCAACTGCAATGAAGTATTTTGCCAACGGCAAACCGAGAACCCAGGTATAAATTCAATCTTAGAAAATCAAAATTCCTCGGGTAAATATCTTGTAGCTTCTCAATGTAAGGACATTTCCCAAGAATTCAGCGAAAGCCCTTCTGTCGCGCCGTCATTAGAATTTGTAAACCAATACCGTATAAATCAGAAATTGGGGTACGCGGAACCGTTTAATATGCAAGTGGTATGTCTTCATCCTGGCACTCGGTCAGTGTCACGTTGGAAACTAAATCTTATAAATCAACCTTGCGACACAGTAGTGTAAACAACCAGGCGGAAGTAGGCCTCTTGTGAAGCAATCCAGGAACCTTACGTGCTCTCCCAATTACGAAATGGAAAGGGAAGCGCAAGTCAATAAACCCTGTCCTCACGGAGATAGCAGTGCACATCGAATTTGATCATATTCAGAAGGAAGTAATTTTGGAACCGACCTTACGACCGACGGATTATCGTCTTGAAGGTGCTTATCACGTACATGAAAATCTCGATATTTTTCGTGTATTGCAGGTTGAATAAACATTTATGTTGAGAGAAATTTTCTGTAAGTATTCTAGTATGATGTTTTATTTATGGGTTTAAGCAGTTATGGCCGACAACGAAGAAACTTGTTAATAATGTCACGTTATTTCTGCAGCAAGTATGAAAAATTAAACGACTTCAGTAAGAAAAAACTGGTGACATTTTGTTGAGAACAAGGTTTGTGACGTTAGAAGCCAACTCGTTTTCGTAACTTCCTATGTCCATGGAAAGGCAAAAGTTCGCTTTTCCTAGAACTTCAGTCTCAGTACGCTCACTTTCACATTTTCTAAACTGTGCCATTTGTGAATACCTACCGAACATTTTATTTCTTTCATAAATCTCGGGGCTGTTTTCCCTACAAGTCGCGAGCATCAGGTGCAGTGAGAGTAGGTCAACTCTAAGGTGTTACTTCGAACCCTGCAACAGTCGCGCTCCACTATATGGGAAGACCGCATCTTCTTCTTTTATTACAATTTAATACAAATATTTGTTGTTTTTCATTCATTACTGTCAACTATATTATTGTATTCTCGTTTCTTTGTTGATATATTGATTGAAAAGTGATTCCGGGCACGTCAGCTGCTAAGATCGTCGGTCCCGTAAGAGTAGTGGATAGAGTTTTCCTCGGAAGTGGCGGTGATCTTCCCGCGCAGGATGGCGAGATCCGGTGCCGACCTACATCGGCTTGCGGTGATTTTCACCAAACAGTCCAACGGGGCACCGCTCCAGCCAGGCCAAGCTTTAAGCTCCTGACAGGACTCCCGACAAACATGCTACTGTAGTGTATATGAGTGTAAGTGTGTGATTAAGGAGAGAGGTAAGGAAGAGGAATAACAAATCACGTGTGTTCCGTGGTCCGTTTGTTAGGACACTGCTCCGGCATTCGCCTGATGCTGATCGAAAAACAAACAAACACGGAAATACGGTTCAGAATAGCCGGCTGCATCTCCCCCAGAAAGCGGCTGAACTCGACCTAGCTGTCTCGCTAGTGGCGAAACTTCTGCCACCATGGGGATTCGAAACCTAGAACCTCCCGGTCAGAGGCACTGCAGTGATGTCAATTGATGCAGTAAGCCACTTTTGAACGTTTTTCTGTCAAGTGAACAATTCTGTCGCATGAAAAAATTCATACAGGAATATGAGGTTAGAGAATTATTATAGAAAAATTCAATGGGTATGAAAATGCTCAATTGAATTCTTATAGTAAAAGTTATATATGAAACTATAGACACAATACTAATACATGATATTATGAAATTATATGTGTATAATATTAACGAAATATTTATGAATATACTGTTAAATTTATCGCGGTATATATTAACTGATTCGTAAAAATCTAATGCATTACAGAGCAAGGTAATAATTATTATTTCTCATTGTAACTTTAGTTACACAATAATTATAAAACAAATGAATTTATACATAAATATCGCTATGAAATTGAATATTTCTTGGGTTGTTTTCCACAAAATATTCCTTTTTTTCGTTGTTCTTCGTTATTAATTGTGATGTTAGTTACTACATTTAGAGCTGACTTACTCGAAATTCAAGGAATATAGGTATTTTATAAATATCTAAGTTTTTACTTTACACATTTAACATAGTGCTGAAAATCCGGCAGGTTCAAATACATTTGACTTTGGAGATTTGGAGATAGTTCTAAAACCTACATTTGCAAATAATTCGTTATATTATTTCTTTATATTATTGTTTAATGTAACCAATTGGTATAGTCTCTAAAGACTCAAGTTTGTATATTTCTTTGTATTCTACTGAGAGGGTTGTGAACTATATTTTCCTTTTGTTTCTGCTTCATTGATGTCATCTGCAGAGTGTGCACAATTAATGTTTTATTTTCTCGTACTTATGTAGTGGATTAGTTGTAGTAGTCTAGTTTATTTGAGATTATTTAATCATTATCATCTTCGTCGTTAATATTATTATTGTTGTTATTATTATTCCTCTACACCACGACTAAAGATGTTATGAGTTAGATGAATATAAAATCAGCTAACTAAGGAGCAGTTCTTTGGGCTGTTGGTGCCTCTACAATACTACGCACAAAATGTGGACTGTTCCAAATAAAGCAATTTCTTGCACTTCCCCGTCTTTTGAAAGTTCTGAGAGTTTAGCTATGTTCTTACACAAATTTTGCGGAACAAATCCCACGGCTCCGATGACTATCTGTACGACCTGTGCTTGTATGCCCCACATTCGGCTGATCTCAATTTCCAAACTTTGATCTCAAGGCACAGCAACATCTACAAGTAGACACGATTTTTTCTCGAAGTCTCGAATCACAATCCAGAATCACGAATCCAGTTTGTTTACTACTATCACGCGATATGTTTGAATCTGTTAGTTGTATAGAGTCCAACAGATGTTACCGGTTTTGGTGAGTGTTCGTACCATTTGAGGCATGTGTGTAGAACTTCGATGGCGTCACAGATCTGCCAGTGGAGGTAACTACACACCCTGTCGTGTTTTCTTCTTCTTCTTCTTCTTCTTCTTCTTCTTCTTATTATTATTATTATTATTATTATTATTGTTATTCTACTGATTTCTCTTAATATTTATCTCCACTTTATAGTAATTGAGGTCAGTCCACATTTTTTTCCTATCGTTTCCTCGCCTTGTAACATTCCGTACCTTATCTCATTCCGTTGTTACTATTTTCATTGAATGAAAGTCAACAAATCTTAAGACGATTAAGTATTCTTGTTATCAACTTGCACCCCATCCTTTTGTTCCATCTAGCATTCTTCTTAGCTATCTGCAACAACACGTCACGACAGCGAAGTGTTATCTACCCCCTAACTTAGCATCCCTTCTCGTCTGCTGCACCCGCTGTGCCGCGCTGCTCCCCAGCCAGCCGGCCCGTTCGCCGCCGCCGCCGCCGCCGCCGCCGCCGTGCCGTCGAGATATATTCTGCGATATATCGCGCGAGGCAGCGAGCGACAGAGTGCGTGGGCGCGGGGCGGTCGCACAAATCTCGGCGGCCGACAGGCGACAAGCCGTGGCGGCGGCGGCGGCGGCGGCGGTTGTGACGTCATCGCCCGCGGCCCCCAAGTCTTCCCGCGCCCCGCCCGCGCTCGCATCCCGCGACCACCGCCCCTGTCGCGCACCCGAAATGTACGAGCGCTGCGAAGCGGCCCGCTCTCTGTTATCTTCGACCGCTTCCATGTTAGCTCGTGTTAACACTGCTAAGATGTGATTGTTGCTATGGTGCTCAAAAACGTCAATTACTGGACATCATTGTAATTCCATTATGCGTGGGATCAAGTCTGTACAGTATGCCTATTTATGTAGTGAAAAAATCTCGTTTGTTTGTGGTAATTATTGTTGTCTGACCAAATCCTTCGTGTGACATTTCACTTAGCTTTTAATGGGATCAGTTTTCTAAATCTGTAAATAGTGTAAATTTGTCTTTCTTCATATATACAGAAAGAGCCATTATGCGATCGGATTGTTAGAAGTAAGTTGTAAATATATTTTGAACGTATTGAATGAATAATATTTTTTTAATATTATATAAGCATTTTAATGAGGAAATGTAATTTTTCCTTTACGAAGCACCACTCGCATTCGGAAATATATTTTGAATGGTAAATCATGTAGATTGTCTTGTACCAAAAAGAGTAATTTTATACGTACGGAAGACACGTTGTGAAACATCAAAGGCTTTTTATTCGTCTTCTTGATCCTTCATTCGTCATGGCATCAATCATCATCCTATCACACGGGTAACAGGACACTTCTTAAATTACGTGTCATGTTTTCTAATGAACATACCTTGTCTTCAATACAAATAGGAGAAAATACACTTTAACAGAACTGATGAAATGGAAAGACATTATCTACCAAGACCTCTTTCTATACATCCCTTGAAACTGGTCAGGAAAAAATGACGAGAGTCAGTTTCAAAATCCGAAAACTGTCATTATTATAATATATATTAAAATAAGTTAGGCTAATCTGAAAGCTAAAGAGAATAGTATTGGTAAGAAAGGAGACATGTTCTTCTAGACTACTGACTATTTAAAGTGGGTCTGACGGCGGACGCTTTTGCCCAATTGATGTACGCACTGGTGACCTGCACGCGCGTGTAAGCAACGAACCCTCCCGCCTGCAGAGGCAGTGACTCGGCGCGCTGGGTTCGCCTCGGCGGCAGCTACTCCTTTGAACGCGCGTTGCGCAGCGGAGCGCGCTGGTCGCGATCCGATCACGCTCGGGCACGTCGGGCGAGAGGGACGAAAGGGGCTTTTGCTTCCGAGTAAATGCACCTTTGGTGAAAGACGACACCACTGGAGCGTGTTTGCTGCTTTGCTCGTGCTATTGATTCTCGGTGAGTCTAAATAAATAGGATCCCGCTTTCGTTTTTAATGCACATTAGAGCGCCAATTATTTTAACGTCAACAATGCGGACCGTCAATAATCCGGATTCGATTCTGATGAAAATATCACATGAAGTAGTTCTATGTTATTTCTCCGCTTCGCAAACCGTGTAACTCCTTGTGTGATTTCGTATTTGAAATACAACCATCTCCCCAGCATTTGAAGGCAAATGCAAAAAACGTTGGTTCTTCCAAGAGAATCTTCCATCGCTTATCAGACGCAAGCTCAGACGTCCATCACGGAGCGTCTCCCGAGGCGAACGCTGTCTCGCTAAGCGCGCCTCCACCAGCTCGCAACCCGCAGCCGAGCCTCGTAGGCAGAGGGCGTTTCCATCAGTGCCCAAGTCGTATGGCCACAACTGGAAATGGATGAAAGATTCCGGTTACTCCGTGATTATGAAGATACCAAGTGAATGGTCACGGAACAACCGTGAGATGAGAGGCGCGAAATGGAAGGACAAAGAAAGCCTGCCGAAAACCAGCTTCTTTCGCCACAAATTGGATATAGATCTACAGGTATTTAAATTTTGGTGCCGCGGTAGAATTCGATTAGTTTGATTGCTACACCTTCCCAATACGAGTACAATTATTTCCTAATATTTTGCTCTGTGAATATAATTAATTCGTTCTCTAATATATGATTTTGATGATACGGGAAACGCCAAGCTATTTCATCTGTTCTTTTATGCTCACGTAACTCAACTTGTCCCGAAAGTGTAGTCCTCACATCCCAACAGAGAGAGGACGGGCGCTTTGCGGAACGGCGTGACGGCGGGGCCGGAGAGGATGTACCGCGACCCACATCCGCGCCGTCCGCCGCCGCCGCCATCTGCTCGTATTGTGGATGCCCAGCCAATCCCCCACCATCACGCGAGCTTCCGAACAGTCACGCCTGTAGCAAAAATTGGAGTATCATGGAGGATTAAGAAAAACAACCTCGAATCGGATCTTTATATACTTGACAAAATAACTGTGGAATTTCTGTATTCGTCCATATAATGTCTTCCAGCAGAACATGTGGGGCAAGTGTAAAATTGATTACATTAGAAGATTTTCGAAAACGAAACATACTTTAAGAAATAAATTTTATTCTATAAATTGACCACATTTCTTACACCATCAGTAAATATTGAATTTTAAAAATTCTGACATATTAAATGGGCCTCTTGCGTAAACTTGTATCGAAAAGTGCAAATGTCGTTACTGAAGGGTTCCCATGTTTTTGTCACAAATTATATAAACCACCAATAACATACATTTCTTGCTATTAACCTTTATTTTCAATTAACATATTAAAAAAGCGTTATGCATTTTGTTGAACTTCATAAACTCCACTTTTACATTTTAACAATAATTTCTGAATTTTTATGACGCTGTTGTTTTAAAATCTTTAGTTTATATTTCTTAACTTTGCTTATTTTATAATTCTAAAATAATTTATATCCCATCGTATACGAATGTTCTTGGTAAATTTGTTTTTGTTGATTAACTTCAGTAATTCTAAGACTTCGAAACTTATCCTCAGGAGGGAAAAACTAGCATTATAAAGATAATCTTCGTAAGTGTCGTAGATATGTAAGCAATTAGAGCCAGATTGTAATCGATTTAAAAATACTAAATAATAAATTAGTACGTCATAAGTGAACAAGAATTCTCCTCGATTCTCCAAGTGTTATTCTTTCTGATATACTAGTATTCTAAATATTAAGCCAGATATGCACTTATCATGTTTCGAAAAGAAACCACCTTTCATCACTTTTTTCTCTATTTTCCACACTTTCATATGATAACCAAGCATGTTATAACCAACGTACTATCAACTTTTATCTCGGCTCCTACTTTACGCCAGAAAAGCGCGAAGCATCTTTGCGATAATCATCTTACTCAATTCTTTACGAAACTCTCGCTTCTCCTCCAACTGAAGATCTGAGCAGATAATTTCCTTTTTTTAATTTATTTCTACCTGCTCGGCATTTCTGCCTTTCAGGGGTGTTCATTGTACAATATTCTACACATTAACTTTTAGGGATGGACATCCGCATGCGTTACCTTCTCTCTCAAGGGTCTGATAAAACGTTGTTCTTTGAGAAGAAACTGTGGATAACAGTTTTTGGAGTTATATGTTATAATTTTGAGGAGAGGGTGTCAGTGGGTGGTATTTTTGGAAAGTGGAAGATGGGTAGGTGATTTAAGGTGGACGAAGGAAGTCTTCAGGGAATCATGATCTTATTCTTTTTGATGAACCATACAATACGTTTTACCTAGCTTGAATATTGTTGTACTGCGCGATTGGGGAAGGGATGAGAAGAATTTATGAGTCATAAGATTTATATATTCGTTAATGGATGATATATTTAGTTCATTTTGGATTTGTATGTTGCTTATGAACCAAGGAGCTTTAATGATCTTCCTGATAAATTTATTTTGTATTATTTCTATTTTATTTAGGTTTGTTTTTGCGGCGTTATTCCAGATCGGGCAGGCATATGTGAGGGTTGGTCTTATTATTGTTTTATAGATGATTAAGCCGCAGTCGGATAATTTCCGAACGGGCATCGTAGCTTTACTCTAGGCCAACTCGAATATTCCGATGTAAATTCAATATATCGGCTAAATATGCAGTTTAAAATTTGGAGAGTGAAATTTACAATTGCTTTTTCAGTTCTTTAATAAGTAAATCAAAACATTTACATTCAAACGCAAATTCTGAAAGTTACAAGTTACTTTTGTGAAACTTATCTGTTTATTATTAAATGTGGAATAAAAACTATCTCCCCTGAATGATATAAAATTCGAAGCAAGGTTACCTTCTAAATGCTTCGGACATTAGAACTCCACTGATACAAAGAATACTAATTGCTGAATAACGAAACTTTTTTCATTCTCAACTCAGTTTGACTGGATGTTTTTGATCCCCATGTCACGAGCGGCACGAAGCGGACAATAAGAAACAATTTTCCATTCATTAGGCTTACCAATTGTGTTGTGTACAAATAAGCAATCAGCATTCCTCATCTAACCGAGGGAAAGAAAACGTTCATGGGATTACGATTAGATCTGGTTATGACACGCGGAACTCTCTCTTCCTCCGTCCCTCCTCCTTTCAACGCTTCTCTCTCTTGTCGACCGTAACCTCTCTCCCAATTTCGTTCTTCTCATGACTCAATTATCGATGAAGGTGCCCTGCACAACTGAAACAATAATTGACGATTTATAATTAAGAAATCGTCAAGTATTACTTTTTTGTGTGTTTACTTATTTGTGTGTTGTGACGATTTCTTTACTTATTGTGACACTTTGAATCAACTGTTCAATCTATATAGCTTCGTATCCTCTTTCAAATATTAATAATTCAAGATTTGTAGACGAATGAGGAGAAGAAGAAGAAGAAAAAAAGAAGAACTAGAAAAAGCACTCTGCGGTTTTTTATTCCGCTTTCACTTTAATCCGAACAGGTCGACAGTCGCATTTAATATCTTCCGTAAAATGAGTTCCAAGCATTGACCCTGCCAGCACTCGACTGGGGGCGAAGTCGTGGAACTTGTCCGCTACAATTCGACATGCCTAATATTATTAGTCATTAAATTAAAGCATTAAATTGAAGTTAAAAACTCGTTTGCGAGGAGAGACGGCGTACAACGCTGTGCAGAGCCCCTCTGGCACCGATCCACCTCTAATATGCGTTCGCTACGAGCTGTCACGGGAGAGAAACGAAAACGACTATTGTGGAAACAAAGCGAAGCGATCCATTTGCGGCGCGTGACACGAAAACCATTTGGCTCGCGGTCAAGGCAAACTCTCGGTGTGAAATGAGGCATTCCATTCTGTGACACGGCCAACAACGACGGTTATCAATCAGATCGCAACAGTGATTCTGGGAGTGATACAGAATATTGCTGATTACCCGGCGATGAAACCTAGATAGTGTATATTTTGCAATTAATACTATTCGTTAGTATTTAAAAAAGTATACTGCGAAAAGTCTCTTGATTTGACTTGAACAAAACAGAAGAATTAAATATACAATGTAAATGTAAAGTACACATTATGTGGTACAATTGCACCAACATTAAATATGAAATAAAATGTAATTGTGTGCATTGTAGTTCAATTTTCAAAAGAAATACGTATCCGACTTTGTTTAATATCTTTTATATCGTGGAGTTCTTGGGGGGGGGGGTACATTTGTTTCATGGGTCCCACAACTGTAACATTAAATCAACATACACATTGTACAATGTACATAAGCTCTCTATGCAAGTGGATCTAACAATATTCGAAACATTCAACACGTACTCCACACAATATTGTTCCTCTATAGAAATTTAATAAAACAATGGTTTATTAACTACAGTTAATAGAAATATTTTAGAGCAACGTTGTATCATTTATTTATGCTTTGTACGTGCGTAGAACATTTGCGCGAAAATTTGACATTTGTATCAAACTTTCAAAACAATGTTTCAAAAACACACGTAAGCTCAATTCCATAAATTCTTGGCTATCCGGGAGAAGCTACTTCGTTGGCTGAGAGAGCGACGTTTTGCCTGACACATCGCAGGCTTCCTCAGCACTCGTGTCACTGCCCTGAGGAAGCCTGCGACATGCCACGCGAAATGTCGGCCTCTCAGCCAACGACGCGGCGTCTCCCGGATAGCCAAGAATTTAATGTTTCATAACATTATGAACGAACTGGAAGAGTTTAAATTTATTTATAAAGGAGAAAGACATTTTAAAATCATTAAGTGAAATATTTCATACATAGGTCTACATAAGTACCTAAGTAGATGTTTTAGTAAACGGATATAAATATGAAAACTGTCAGAAAGGGAACTTCGCATGAAAATCTCCACGTGCTGCCTCTAAGTGACGCGACGTGTCCGCGAAGGTCACTGGAGAACCCCCCACCGGTGCCGCAGCATGCTGGGGCGTCGGCCCGAGCGGCGGGAAGTGCGGCTTGCGCAGTAAAGCGGCGACGGCCTCCCGTAAATTCCGCGTGATCCGTTCCTTTACTCAGCCGCAGCCTCAGCCCCTGCCCGCCGTTGCAGCTGACAGGCGGCGTTGCACCTGACGTCATCACCATCCGACGGCGCACGAAGTACATTGAAGGGCTTAAGATCAGACAGTTCTATACTACGTTGTGACAAACATTTTTAATTTACCATAGTAGTACCATAAAATGCTCACTCATTTACTCACTGATGTGTTGGTAGGATAGAAGTTGCAATACTATAATATTACGGAACGGTTAACCGTAATATGAGAACGTTTGTGCAGCTGAAGCCCCACAAGATTATCCAAACACATTGAAAGAGATCGGCGGACGCAGCGCAGTGCGCAGCAGAAGGAGATCGCGCGCAGAGTCGTCTTTCAGAACCCTTCCCGTGAAGGGGTCCTCAGTCAGGGTCTAAACCTGATTTTTTTAAAGGAATATGTGGTATCGGTATTTTTTATTCTTGTTTGAAACATGGGGTTTTGGCCATTGAAGGATGAAATGGCTGGGATTTGACTTAGGTTCAAATAAAAGTTAGAGGCCAGATACGGTTCTATAGGTTCGATGTTAAATTCATTATAGCGTTAGTTGTTGGTTATGTATCAAGGGGCATGAGCAACTATTCTTAAGAATTTATTTTGCAGAACTTTGTGAATGTTAGTCTTGGCAAGGTTGCTTCCAATTGGACTCACATATAGCATTAGCGGTTTTAAGATTGCTTTGTAAATTGCGATGTCTGATTTGTAGTATATTGAACTGTTTCTCTAAATTAAAGGTCGTAGCTGTGACAGTTTTATTTTGAATTGGGTTGCCTTGGCATTTATATGTTTTAGGCAATTTAACTTGATATCTACGTATAAACCTAAGTATTTAATGGCTTTATTAGGGGGTATCAATCTATTGTGTTGTTATTTGGCGTGAGGGAAAGAGTAAAATATTAGTGTAAATATGTTTGCAGCCGTTATACAATAATGTTCTTACAATAAAGTCATTTTGATAGACATTTTCTTAATAAATTAAATAATTGTTATTCAGTCTTATGAGTAAAATGTACACAGATCACTTATCAATTAGGAAGAAAGAACTGCATGTATGCATATACTTCACATAATAATTACTAAGCATTACTTAGCAATATCACGAACAAATAATATCAAACTTCAACCATCTTGTATTATCGTTTCCGTGCCTAACATGAAAAGAAGAAGAAGAAGAAGAAGAAGAAAGAAGAAGCTAACATGAAAAGGTAATGAATGTTTAAACAAAAGACTTTAAGAACTAATAACTGTACAGTTATTAGCTGAAAATGAAGACAATTTGTATTTTCCTCCGTTCAATGCAAGCAATACAATCACAATTGACTGTATGATTGCATTTAATTCTCAATGGTGGCGGTAATCTTCTCTTGTCTACTTTTTGCGATGAAAATAATATCTCATTCACAAGAATAACACTATCAAAGTCGACGATCTTATGCTGCACTGTCAATATATGGCTTGAAGTGCTCATTGTTTACTGTGCACATAGAAACGATTTTACTTTGTTCAAAATTTGTTAAATGAATACAAGAAATTAACAAATTTTCTTATTTTAGGTAAGCCAATTCGGAGAATAATGGTCTTTCTTTAGAATACCTCGTGAGATAGGTGCCTACTGCGAGAGATACTAAGTACATTTGCAATCCTTTATATATTATTTCTTCTGCAGATAACAATTTGGTAGTGTGTTGGAGGTATGTGATTCAAAGAAAACTGTTTATTCTCCATGACTTACAATTCTAAATTTAATGCTGTCGATTAGTGCTTTCTAGCATTCGTCAAAAGTCTCATTGTCATTCAGCCAACCACTTTTCTGACCCTATCTTCCAGCTGACAATTATTAAGTTCATTCCTGACTCCTAATCTCTAGAAAAATATCGGTCTGTGAACATATCTTTTTAAGTTCATTGCTTATCGTTGACAAAGTTTTATTTTGAGGATTTTGTTATTATGTTTTGTGTCGGTATGTATGTCCATAAAAATTTAAAAACAGAAAAATATCAATTGTATTTCAAAATTGTTATTCGCCCTAATGTTGTCTGTGGAAATATACCGCCTAAACATTAGCGCCTAGATATTTTAAATATTTTATGGACTCAAAATGAACATTCCAATTTAAATAAATATCATAATGTTAAGTTATTTTTATATAATCTTAACTTTATCACATCGTGGTATCATTATTTTATTTTAAGAATTTGTCAACGTTTTTTTCCTGATTTGGATCTTTATCAGAATTATATGACAACAAAAAACAAAATATATTAGACCAGTTGCTTGAATGACGAGTATACTTTACATGTTTTTACCACATCAAACATATAGATTCAAGAATCAATTTAATTAATTTTCGTAGTTTTTTTCCAAATATTTGGACTACAGTGCAAAATTTGTTATATAAAACTCAAGGGTTGATTAGCGTACATTGTTTTAAATATAACCTTTGCCTAAAATTGCCAATTTATTTTCTTCAGTTATTATTAATTTATTTACAATCTCCAATTTTGTTCTAATAGTGCCCACTTTCAAGTCGCAAAATTTTGATAGTGGTCATATACTTGTCTAGATAATATCCAATTGATAATCCACTCCCTGAACTTGTGTGAGATCAAGAAAGTTAAAAATTAAGTAGATCGTAATATGTTATTGCAAGCCAATGTTAATAACTTTCCCATGATTATTCTTTAAATAAAAAGAAAGGAAAAGGAATAAATTACCTTCGTTCTAATCTTTACCACTAGAAGGCATATGCACCACGTTTTGTAAGTTCGCAGTAAGTGGGAAGCCTCCAATTCGTATTTTTAAATTTTTTGTTTGAAGTGGACACTATTAGTTTTCTTACCCTGGTAGATTCCCGTCTTTTATATCAGAAAGTAATTTTGTGATTGTTATTACAATAAAGAACGCTAACTAAAACGTTCTAGATAGTTCAAGTATTTAAAAATATTTCAAAATTCTGATTCGAATTCCAGAAAATTTAAGAGTCCTGCTATCTCACTTCATTGAGTCTTGATTTCTCCACAAAGATCGCCTACCGTCGCGTTTTGCTCTCAAGAGTAAAGATAATTCGTAACGCGAGGTTCATGAGTTTTATGACTCTACCAATTTCAAGCTTGCTAAGTTGTTTGCAGAATCAATTGAAATGGGCGGTAAACAGACATTTACCAGTAGATCGAGAGAGATATCGTTTGATACACCTAGTTCATCGTATAGAACATAAAAGTTCTTAACAGGAACAATGTTGTGAACACTGAAACTAACGGGTCGTTTAAGTATTCGTGTTGAATATTGAACTGCTTCATTTAAGCAACTTAACACAGTGTTTGAGAGAGAACAGCGGCATCTAAAATTTTCATTAGGTGTGCCAAACATGCGCAAAAAATATGATCATGCTATATATTGAGCTTTTTCAACACTTAAAATTAAGGAACGAGTCTCATATCGAGCACAATATCCAAACAAATATCAAACCGATCAGCCAACGGAACACTGCTAATCTCGTTTTTTAATTCACTCCACAAGGGCACGAAGTTTCCAAAATTTATCGCAGAAGAAATTCCAAAGTTAATAACCCGACTTTTGGTTCGATTTCTCGTTGGGAGAGGTCTCGAAAGAACCTTCTAGTCGCTCGTCAATATTCTCCCAGCCGAGCGCGCGTGTGCGTTCCGTGCCAGCCGGATGTCGCGGCGGCAGAGGTCGTTACGTCACGCGCGCGCACAATACGGCTGCGCGTGCGCCTAGGAATTGGTGGTTTAGGCATATGGGACGTCAATCAGGGGCAGTAACGCACCGGGTGGGCGGGGCCGGCGCGCGCCACACAGCCACACAGCGCGAGCCGCACGTGCGCCACGCCCCCTGGGGCCAGGAGCGGTCTGCGAGCGCGCGCCCAGCCTAATATGCCGACGCGCACTTTTCAGCTAATCTCTTGTTCTTCTCTACGTCTTGCCTATTAAGACGTATCTGGGGATACAACCCCCTTGCAATTGCAAGATCATTTTCCAGAGGGATGTAACTCTTTTAATGTTTGGTTTATGGTTTTACGTATCAATTGCTTTAAAGACTTTCCTAAATCATGCTGCCGAATGTTGAGTTGAAACAACGCGTTTTTCCTATGTGATAGGATTTCCGATCACCGTAGAATCGTTCTTCTATAATTATGTTTCAAGAAGAAACACAACTTTGGCTATAATCTATTCAATTATTCCGCCTTAAAAAATATTCCTCTTAGCAGTTTGGTCAATTTTATTAATTGAATTCAATATTTGACATTTTTTGCACTGACAGAATACACAAACACAACACGCTCAATTTAAACTAATGCTTATTTTTATTACATATTATATATTTGGCAAATAGTTTACGCAAAAATTAACTTCTGTACTTATCTAATCTATTGTTAATTGAAAATTGAATTTGATTTTTTAATATTGTTTCATTACATGTTGATTCGAGATCCTGTTAATAAATATCTGTCACGTAAGTCTTCTACATTCACTCGGTGACACTAAAATTGAAGAAATGTTAAGAAGGGTTTTACAGGCAATCTGATATGGTTGTAACACAATACTGAAACCAAAATGCTACCAAGAAAATTATAGTCAAATAGTAGACACATAAAATTAATGGTATTGCCTGTTTAGTCTTTAGCGTAGCAAGAGAAATTGTATGCAGAACCTTGTCGAGGGAGTTGAATTTAATGCACGGAAGTTTAAACAATGGACGACACAAAAAAATAGGAAACTATTTTTTCGTCGACGTGTTCCTGACCACTGGACAGGCTCCACACGAGAGGAAAAGTGACAGAGAAAGAAAAGGAATCCCAAGCAGGTTTTTAGGAATGAGGATAATAAATAAAGTTGAGAATAATGGGCACCCAAAGACTATGAAACATCATATGCGTCACACATGAAGGACACATTCAATGAAAACCAAACTCAACGAAACAGATGGCACTAAATGAAGGCTGACGGGATGCATAGATGAAGATGGCTCTTCAAGATGCATAGGGACAAGGATAAATTGTAACCAGCATTATGTAACTTAATTTTTTGAGAACGTCGGAGTGAACCAATCCCCATTTAAGATATAGAGTAAATGCAAAATTCTTAAAAACCAAACTCGTTTACATTGCTTTGTTGGTTTTGTAATTCTGTATAAATGTTATGCTTCTTCTTGATGAAAAATAATCACTTATTATTATACGTTAACATAAAAAGCATTTTAAAATTTTGCTCTCACCTGTTCTCAAGTTCTTACTCACCAACATTTCTCTATCAGCAATTCTACCAAATAATTAGAAATATAAGAATAAAACGAAGAAAAAATATGAAAAGAAAAAATAAGATGAAGGTGAACGAGGTGGTTAGAAAGAGAAGGAGAGGAGAGGTAGAGAGAGAAACCGAGAAACGGAGGTGGAGAAGAAGAGGAGGTGGAGAGAAAGAGGAGAAGAGAGACAGAGTAAAGTAATCGGATATAAACAGGAAAAGAAAGTAATCAAAGTTCAAACATTTCAATTTCGTGAACACATCACCATATGTATTAAATACCATTTTGTCGTTTTCGCCCGAGGTGGCGTTGCTGTGCGTGCGTGAGCAAACTGAGAGGGGCGAGGCGCAGGCCCCGCGCCGAGCCAAATCTCACTGCGTCCTTCGCGCGCTCGCTCGCCGCGCGAGGTCGCCTCCCACGCCGCTGTCTCCTCCGCGCGCACACAATGCAGGGCGTCGGGTTACGCGAGACTTGTGCTTTCGTTGGGCCAGCGCCACTTCCTCCGCCGGTTTCTCTCCGCCCCTCGGAGACCCAGCGACTCGCGTGCGGGCCCATTGGCTTTGTTCACTGATGTGGAAAGCGTACCCCGATGGCCGCGGTCGAGGGGACACCGGTACAGTAGCGACTTCGGTTCGGCGGGCCGCAGAATTGATTGCTACGGGCGTTAGTGCCGTGTATGGCGTGTTTTATTACGGAAGGTGTCGGTGATACTTCACCCACTGGATCATGAGATCCGGTGCCGACATACATGTCAGTTTGCAGGGTATTTTTCAAATAGTTATCTCCCGCCAGTGGGGAACCGCCCCAGCTGGGACAGGCGCTAAGCCTGGCTGCTGACTTATGTGGTTATCTAGATGATGTAAATATGCTGAATTCGACATAGCTGTCTTACTAGTGGCGAAATGTCTGCCACCGTCGGGACTCCAACGCTAGGACCTCGCGATCACAGGCACTACAGTGACGTCAATTGATGCTTTCAAACATCTCAGCCTGTAACAGTGACTGGCGTGCGAGATGAATTGAGTAGGTCACTGCTACGGAGAAAGCATCCCGGCAGCCGAGGTCACTATTCCAGGAGTGTTTTACTGACCAATGTTCGGTCAAGAAGTCGAGTCCGGCGAATGCACCACCTATCAGTGAACATAAACTCGTACAACGTGTGATATTTTTACTTTCCCGTAACATACATTTATAAAGATGGCATAGATCCGATTTTCACTGTGAATTCTGAATTTTCGAAAATTTCAAAAGTTTGAATTTTTTTCGGAGTCTTATTACAACTATAAAACTAAAGATAGAGAATTTTGTTTCAAATAAAATTTGTTGACTATAATTTGTTCTTTCATTAAGGTGCTGTAGATCTTTTGAAAATTTTAGTAGTTTTAGCGCTATTTACGTGCAATTTGTGGAATTTTAAAAAATTACAAAAAACAAAATTTTCTCAAAACGGCTCCAATTTTTTTATGTAAACTTTTGGTAAGGATTGTGCTAAATGCACTCTATGAAATATCATAAACGCCATATTGTTCTATTCTTTTGTTTCTTCAAAAAATACAAAAATGTAATTTTTTTGACTTGTCTCTCACGTCGTTAATATTTACATTGGCGGTAATTTGTTCACATTATTATATTTATAAGTACATGCGCTTTAAATAATGTATAAAGCTTCTCGAAAACTCAACAATTTTCTGTCAAAATTAGCTCAAAAACAGTGAGTGTCAAAATTATTGTAACACCTCGGAAAATCCAAAAAATGAATAAATTCAAAGCGTAAAATAAACCAAGTAAAAATTTAAGGATCCATTGAAAACAGTGTATATTTTATTATTGACATTCGCAAACAAAAACATATAACTTACTGAAAATTTCAAAAGAATGTTTACAAACAATGGGACGCGAGAAAAACTGCCAAAAGTATTGGAAGAGCCACATAATCGGCGGTTAAAAATTAAATAAAAGTGTAACTGTAAACAAATTAATATTTGGTGAGATGTCCTTTGACATTTACAATGGATTCTAGACGTCTTGGCATGAATTCTAGGAGCTTTTCCGTCATAGGCGACAATATACTGTCCCTTTCCTCCTTTTTCTACGAGATATTTAGTTGTACATCTAATATCTTAATTTTCTGTACTTGATTTTAAGTGTTTTTTACTGTAGCAACTTTACTATATAATGTATTTAATTGCGCTGAAAATTTAAAATTTATGTTACATTATCTATGCAAAATTTATTCATTTAAGCAGATTTTCAAGGTGTTCCAATACTTTTGGCACTCATTGTATCAGAAACACTCAATCCGTTCTCTGAAAAACGGCCCCAAATTTTTTCTTCAAACTTTTCGAAATAAATGGTGCTAATTGCACTCTTTAATATGCCGTAAAGTTGTGTGCTTTTGTTTTTTCAAAAATTATACATATGTAATTTTTTTGAAAGATCTCTCATGTCGTTAATATTCACATTTCCAGTAGTTTGTAAACACTATTGTATTTGTGAGTTAGTGTGCTTCAAATGACTTTTAATTATGTTTTTCAAAAAGGTAACAATTTTCCGTGAAAAAGTACTTCAAATTTCGAATTTACCGTAGCGATTAAACGCCATTTTCTTAAAAACGGCTCCAAATATTTCAAAGAAAATTGCCATTTAGAATGAAGTTTTACTGTTCTCTAATATTCTTAAAATAATAATTGTGTTTTATTATTGGATAACCGAAAAATAAGAAATAAAGACTTTGGGCAGCGTTAGATGGCAGTAGACAAGAGTATGTGCCAAATTCGATTAGCTAGCTGAAACAAAGGAAATAGAAAACTTGCATAATAATTACAATTATTGTTAAAATGCACCGATGTTAAAATGCAAGAATACTTCTTACACTCACTGTAGTTCGTTTAAACTGAGAAATTTTGTTTTAGCGTATCTTACTGTGTACCTTGGAAAACATTTACACCCCACGCGTTTGATCCCCTCTGCTCTCAAAGGGGAACTCAGTTGAACTCGAGGACAGCGTACAACGATATCTGATTCGCTCTTGCAACTTCTCACGCTTCCACACGTTGGAGACGTATTTCAAGGCCAGGCTGTCTTCTCCCCGCCCGCCCGGGCCGAGGCGGCAGCTATGGCTCCTCATGACGGGGAAATTGAGCCTCTAAATTAGCCTTCCCCTCCGCCACTCTTCGTGCATGTGCAGACCACTTTTTTTTTCTAAGTAGTGGATATATAGCTTCAGTATTTGTATACAATCAGTACTGCAACTTGCTACAAGAATCATTAAAGTGTTCAATTTGTAATGGATTGTAATGGATTCGTGTGTATTCAGTAGTGAAAATGAATTATATGGATCAACGTTTCAAGCAAGAGTTTTCACGAACACTAATTAATATTACTTTCAATTACGGATTGAAATTCGCAATTTTAAAACATTGAAGTACCAAAAGAATAAGAAAAAACAGCGATTCACGAATATTTTTAATGCCTTTATTTTTCATTTAAACATTCACTGAAATGAGTACCAAAAATCTCCTTCTCAAAGAGCAGAAAAGTCTCTCTTGACCGTATCCCATCAGCATCTCCCAGTAATCATATTCTCCCCCACGCTGTTTATCTCCATCGCCATCAACGTCGCGGTCACTTGCCGCGGCCGCCTCTTGCACTTTCACGCACGCGCTGCATGCCGCGCCGTGCCGTGCCGTGCCGTGCCGGGCCGGCCCGCGCCGTACGAGGCCGTGGGGGCGTGGGTGGGGTGGGTGGGGGCGGTGACCGTGGCGACGGCCGGCCGCTGTGATGCCGGCAGTCTGCACGCGCCGGGCGTGCTATTCCGGTGACAGGTGCGAAGCGTCCCGCGTCGTGTGTGAGCGCGTGTACGCACGCACGTGTGGCGTGCGTCTCCCGGTGCATCGCTCCCCGCGCGGCGCGCTTTGGCACGCGGTCGGGAGAGCGACGCGGGGGCGGGGCGGGGCGGGCGGGGCGGGCGGGGCGGGCGGTTTGGGGTGGGGCGGGCGGGCGGAGCGCGGGCGGGCGAGGCGGGTTCGGAGGCCTCGAGTTGAATAGCTGCTGGGCTAGAGAGAGGCGTGGAGCGTTGTGGTAGAAGTCGGCTGCCACGAAAAACTGTTTTCTATAAAGCACGTATTTTTCATTTGTGACTTCGAATTTGGCGCATATATGTGAATGTACTTACTCGGATGAAAGTATACGCACGAACACAATGGGGAAGGAGAAGGAAGGTCATTATCTTTTCGTGACAAATAATGTAGTGTATTCCATTTTATTTCCTTAGGCAAGATATCTTACAAGAAACCTGTTGTGAAAGGAAATTAATTCCAAATGTTATGAAGATGATATACGAACATAAATAATTCCATTGTTATATTACACCCCCAGTGGAAAACTGCCTTATGTTCTAAAAAATGAATTTTGAGTTATTTGTGGGATGAAGTGTCTGTTAATGAAGTCCATGTCCTGGTGAAATGCTTCAATGTGAGAGGCTGAAATGCCTCTCGTAAAGATGACCATTCTTGAGCACATAATTCAGTTTTCCTGTCGTGCCATTCTGAACAAGTCAAGTAATAGAAGACTACCACATCTTAAATTTGAATGTTTTCTTGTAATATACATCGTATGAATAGAATCGTAGTAACTGTTAAGAAGACTGAAAATTCATATATAGTCAAGCGCATGACAACATATTATTTTTCTGACTTGAAACATTTAGCTAGTCAATTGGGTAGCAACTTCGAAAATAATGAACATGAAAAAAAATATTTGGACTGGCAAAGGTGCTGTAAGTAAGGCAAGACGCGCATTCATTCTTGAATATAAAACTGTGGCGAAGGGTTACAACAGATCAACATTAATCTACAATGCAGAAGTCTTCCTCAAACGGGTTAGTTGAATTTCTAAAAGGATTGTAAGAAACACCCTGCCATAACTGAGACCAAAAAGAAGGAATTATGTGATGCTAACCAGATTCCTACCCAGTTTTATAACCAATATAGAAATATCATTACAGAAAACTCAAACGATTGTGAAAACATTGTAACATGGAACTGGTCGTATAAGTGATATTCTTAATCTCTAGCCGCGGAAGCCTATAGAAATAAATTTGTACTAATTTTGTTTCTCTTATTAAGCCAGTTTATATATTGAATGTCACATAAATATTTACAAATGCAGCCATAAAGAAAAGGAAAACCGCCATATGTATGCAATATCTCCTTACCATTTCATCAAATACTGACAATGAATAGAAAATTGTCATAACTCAAAACAATTATTTTTAAATTTAAAAAGAACTTTGCATAGTCAATCCAAGGTATTTGTAATTTACAATATTTTATTACAGAATGTTAAAAGTTTATTATAGATAATTTTCACTTTCCTTAATTAATGTTTATTATTTTTTCTTTTGTCTCAAAATCTTTATATGCTTTTCCCGAAAAACTTGCTTTATATGCTTTTCCTGCTCATTTTGACTTGTGGCAGTCTTCGACTGGGGGTGCGATACATTAAATTGATTGCTTTTATCAAAATCAAAATCTTATAATATTTTTAAAATATTAAATGTACTATTAAATATACACATTAAAAAAAGTACTGCCTGGACATCAATGCTAAATAATGTTTTCAATGAGTAATGTGCATCGAAACATCATGGAACTACTTACTCTCGCGTGACTATTATGTCTTATAAATTATACCGTTCTTCTTGAAAATGGCAACATGGACCGCTAATCCGGTCTTTTCTGCAGAGCTCTAGAGGAAGTCACTTGCGGCAAAAAGAAATCTATGGAGCGCCGCTTAGCTGACGCTCGAGAGGACTTCACTAAAAACAGAGGAAGATGCACCTAAATGGAGTTCGTGATTTTCAGGAACGTCCCCTTCCAGAAACCGAGACGACGTGATGTACGAAAGCTGTGCTCTGCTAAGACCCTCAGGAGGACGGTGGGGACTGAAGAAGACACTAATTGAAATCGGAGCAGCGACCTGTCACGTTTACGAGGAAGGAAGGTGGAAAGGTTCACGGTGAAGACTGAGGCGGTTGTGAAAACGATGGAAACAACTTGCCCTCTCGCGAGCAACCGGTTAACTGCGTGATGTACGGAAAGCGAAGGCCACAGTTCTCACTTTAAAGTGTTAGAGACATCGCAGATAGGTAAAGCTTAATCTTTCATCAGACTAGACAAGTTTTCAGTAAAAATCCGCGCTGATGCATTTTTTCTAGTACAATACGGCTTTTGTTTATCTTCTTCTAGAAATTAAAATAAAGTACGTACCAACTCTGTTGACTTTCGTTGCTGACATTTTTAATATCTTTTACCACATTTCTATTTCTAGATTTAATTTCTATTTTTGTTATTTCTATCTATTTTCTTTACATTATATTTCCATCTTCTCAAAGACTTGTCAGGTTGATTTCGTCTCGCAAATTTACCGTATGTACTGCATGTCAGCAGTCTTCAAATTACATTACAATGATACTTCTCCTTCATAAATAGTAAACATCTTTTAGCGTTTAAATGCAAAAGGCAGGATAACAATACGCTATTCAAAAGGATAAAACGTATGCTTCAAAGTATATTGTACATGATGTAGCAGACGCATTATTCGGTTATTCAGAAAGAATCAGTCTGTGTGTGTTGACTTTTAATGCAACCAATTTGTACAATGTGCCGTGTGTGTTTTTATTTTCATTAATGCATCTCATCGACGTGATAATACCAGCACCGCATTCATCAACGGTATTGTACTGAGTCAATGGCAAATTCATGACTGTGAGCACTGTAGTCTTACTACAGTTCATACTACTTCGCTCCCACTGCCAGCCACCTCTACGCCACTTCTTCCAAAGGAGCTGGGGCCCACTTCTTCTTCCTGTTACTCCTTTCGCCTATGCGCCCGTCCATCCTACGTTCGATGTTCCCTGTGTTGTTTACATCTTGCTGCCGGTTCCCCAGCTGCCTCATGGACGTCGCTCGTGATTGTGCGATTTGCTTCCAATTATGGAACCTGCGCCTTCGGCAAGCGTTGCGTGACGGGTCTGCTACCGTGCAAAGCTCACTCTTAGCTCCAATTACAGCCTGTTTACCAAGCGACATCTTTGGCTAAATTTTTGTAGGGTGGCCGCTGGGATTTGCGATTAGTGGTGGAAGCTGAGAGTGGCGGAGAGGAGCCAGGAGGCGCCGCTCGCGCGCGTCTGCCCAAACCAAAAACATTAGCCTAGCGCACCGCACGTGCCAGCCAACACACTTGGAAATTAATTTGCCTTAGTGTCTTCTTTCGTTAGGAAAGAATTCACTTGATGGCTCGGCTCTGCTCTCATCATCTACATCTTTTCTACTGACACTGATACACTTTCCTCACTATTATAACTTGCATCATTGTCACTGTCACAACTATCTTTTACCTGTAAAAATATGGATTTCTTGACATTGTTCATTAAATCATTATGCTGTGCATAATTCTCTCATTGAAACTGTCGAGCACAGATTCCCTGTTCTTCCTGTTTTTATTCGGAGTTGTATATGAAAACAATTCTCCCGATTCAATAGAATTCATTTTTTTTTATTAATTCTGCAAATAGATATTTTCCATACACCAGGTAGCCAAGAACTGCTTTAACGTTTATAAAACTTTCTTTTGCTTCTCTCTTCATAAATTGATATACTTTTGCAAAGTTAGGAAATAAAGATGATGCATAATCTACGTGAGTGTTTTTTTTTTCAAGAACATACTTTTATTGTATTATTAGCCACAAATGAGTTAGCTGTATTGCTAAACATAAAGAGACATGACCCAAAAACAGACTGTAATGGGTTAAGTGATGGTGCAGGTCTAAACATATTAAAACGAAGTTAATGTTTATTTTTTCAACACACACCGCTGCCACCTTCCATTCTCGGTTTTCCCCCAGCAGCATCACTTCTCGTGCATCTTGACGCATCATCACGGAGAAGTGTGTCATATAAGGCCAGCATTTTAGTACCGTAAAGCAAGCGCTAAAGAGTCCCGTACAATATGCATGCTTTTAAAAAGAAAACATAAACTAATGTTTTCAGTAAGGGAATAAAGTAAATCGGATACGTAAAATAAATATAAAAAGGAATAAAACAAAAATAACATTTTGGAATGATTATTAAGATTTATTAGTTTTCTTGACTTTTGTAATATTTATCAGAGCAGAAGTCCGTGAAGCAGGGTTCCATTCATAAATGGATAAATATCCCCAAGTTTCGTCCAACGATGATATTAGATCAATTAATGACTATGTAAATCTGTGAGAAAGATTTTATCACTTAATTTTACTTTATTTCTTATTGCTCTCTTCCTGTCAATTTTTCAATTTTTCTTCTCCTTGCCAGAGATTCACTGAAGATAGGAAAAGTATTCCCGAAAGTTGACTCTGGGAATGTTATAATTAATAAATATTATAACTTTGATTGTTGTGGGCGATTATTTCCTTTCTCACATTATGGATTACCACATGATATCTGCCACTAAGCAATTCTATTGCAATTTTGTAGAATTAAATTAGTAACTCGTGTAGGATGTTGTTTACATTAAGAGAGAAGCTTCTACTGCGTCAATAGAACCCGACACTGACCTAGAATGGAAACGTGCGCCATCACGATCGGCCTTCCCACGGTCTGCGCCGCGAGGACCCTCTCGTCCTGGGGAGGCGGCGTGCGCGCGCGGAAGAGGCGCAGCGGACGACCGTCCACGGGGGGGGGGGACCGCACCCGCATCGTCACCCTCGCGAAAAGCCCGCTGCGCCAGTGGGTCACTTGCCCGTGCAGGGCACTCGCGAGTGACTCGCGAGCGATGACTGGCCGACTTCGTGACGTGTCGGTGGAGATTTACATGATGGCAATTTCAGAGAAAAGAAGGTCATTAGAAAATATCCTTTTGAACACTCAACATTTATCGCTTTAAAAAGATGCATTTTGAACACTAAATCATTCAGTCAATGTTTTTAAGTGAAAAAATAATTCATTTAATGTTTGATAAACAAAATCATGCATTGGGCAGTGGCAAAATCAAACACACCTTTACGTTATAAAATATACAAATACATACCACAACACAATGCAAGATATGTAATGAGTTTCTTAATATTTCGTAACCATTTCCCAGTAATTTTATGTGACGGATATACACCTTTTCAGACATGTTACAAGTTAAATGTTTGTGACCTTGGAGAATGAATTGTTAAAGGAATTTTTAATAATGCAGTGCATTCAACAGAGGTGAAGATATGTCATATGAAGATGAAAAACAATGTTGCCACACAGTGAAGTCAAATTAAAATATTTGATTGAAGACATGTTATTGCAATCAAATCTATAATGTTCGAAATCTGGGAACATTAAATTGAATGTTAAGGAGAAAAAGTGCATGAAAAAATTTAATTTAAACATCAAACAAAATGTTGGGGAAGACACCAACATGGAATATCTATGCCGACTATAATTTTCGCAAACCGATGAAATCGTAATCGCGTATCCTCCGTGCCTGGTACCAAGCGAAGGTGCGAATGTACGCAACGAACGCGTGGGGAGTCGCGATGGTGCGATATGGCGCGTCGTTCGGCGTCAGCCTCCCCGCATGCAATACAATGCGCACTCAGCGCTCCACATTGAGGGTGGGGGCGGCGAGCGCTCGGCGCCACCCGCTGCCACGCGCCGACAGCCCCGCGCGTGTCGCTTCTTCGCAGTTTTCTCCCACGCACGGTGGCTTTCATCGCAGGGAGCGTACCGCCACTCTCACCACCGTCGCTGCCTCGGCCCCCGCCCCCGCCGCTGCCGTCGGCGCCGTCACCTCCGGGCCCGCCCCCGCGTTCACGTGCGCATCTTCCAGGGCGGGGGAAGAGGCGCCGAGAGAGTGGGCGAGCGCTCCCAGGGAGGACGGCGGTACGTCCACCGCCGCCCCACGGCCCACCACCCGGGGCCGCCGGCAGACAGTGTGTGCACGCCGCCTGTTAAGCATGCTTCGCGTCGTGTTCACGGACTCGCACTGACTGCACCCACGTGTGCCTGCGTTGCGAAACGAACGCCGTAATGGGCTCGTTTGTACGTTTAAACGGTGTTGCGGCTTCTTCTGTGAGGACGTCTCCGCGAAAAGGGGTTGTTTGTGCTGGTAGAATAGTGAGCTCATCGTTGCGATGCATCTTCGCGTGTCTGTGAATACTCTTTTAGGATTTTTGCTTTTAAATCTTTCTGCTGAAATTCCCCTGAGTTGTTGTTTACCTCAGCGTTCTTGAGTATTTACTACAGAGTTTTTACATGAATGAAGAAATCGTCGAGTGCCCCGCGTTCAAGTCATCTGTTCGACCCGCATCCAAATAGTGCTGACCAGCGCGTCGAAGTCACGAAGTAGCATCGTCGATTGTGTTCTTTAAGAACTTCGAAAATCCGTGTGTCACCCTGTAGTCTTTCTGTAATTGAAACCCCCACGAGTTGTGCCTCAAGAGATAGTTCTCCGCCCGCAGTGTTCCCGCCCCGCCCGCTCCGTGCACACGTGCAGTCTCCACCCTGTAGTTCTCAGTTGATCAAAGATTCGTGTCTACATTGTGCGTGAAAGTCTCCACCCAATGCGCGAGAGATATAGTGCACCTTCACCGGTCTTTTTCCTCCTCATTAGTTTTGGAAGCCCCCGCACGACTGAGTCCCGCAACCTTTGGGCGAACAAAGTGAATTTGTCAACGATAGGCGACGATCGTGCGTTTCGACTTTCACCATAAGTGCACCCACGGGCATGAACCACACATATGCACGTTCGCCCAAACAATTTACACGCGTAGATTGACGTATATTCCAAGTTCAAAAACTGAATACAGAGTGGCGAATTGTAGAGATTCCGTCCTAGCATTTCCACATTAAACCACTGTGACACAAATATCCCCACATGTACATCGAGGATGATTCGAAGTTTCAAAGTAAATTAAAATTGATCAGGCAACGAAAGTGGAGCCGTGAACAACCCCGACAGGAAGTAAACGTGCATCGTCTGAATGCCAGCGACGCTCCACCCTACGAAGCGCTTCTCCCAGAGGAAAATCCGTTTAAATGCGCGTGGACGACGACGAGCACCACATCCGCATCTTTCTCGCCGACCACAACATCCACCTGCCGGCGAAGCTCCGCCATGACGCGCCGCGCCGCCCGCCCTCGCCGCCCGCCTCGCCCCGCCGCGCCCGCTCGGTGAGTCCGCGGCCGACGCCGCCTCCTCGGCCAGCTGTCTCCTTTGCTCAAATTGACATGGTCGATTTCAAACTTGAGTTGGGATTTTCATCAGGTGGTCTGTATTTTATAATAGGTTCTTTTTATTTCTGTTTATCATTATATACAGATAACTTGATAATACAAACGAAGGGTTGAATAGTGGTGGGAAAATCAGAAATATTGCACGTTAAAGTGATCGAGTTTCAATATAGTAAATTCAATTTTAATTAACAAATACTTAATAGTTACAAATGATTACACTGATTAACTGACAAATAGTTACATAATACATACATTACATAATACAAATAAATACACATAAATATTACCATAACAAAATTAAATCATGTTTAAAGCTGTTCAAAAACATTTCTGAACGCAATACAATAATTAGATAAGTAGCTACGAACACGAAACGGTAGAAGGCAAATGTGAACTTAGGAAATGTATTCATACATAATGTTGAAGTTAAAAACGGAAACAAAATGATGAACATTCGTGAATTACAAACTGACAGACACGAAACCTACTCCAACTCGAAAATATCAACGAATCCCTCGTTCAAATGAAGCTTTTCAAATCTTATACACAATTATTGTATTACATTGGAAAACATTGGGGAAGACAGCAATAAAATTTAACAAGACAATTGTAAAGGAGAGGTGGAAAATTTCAAAAATTGCAAATTCAACAATACATATTTTAAATAACTACCACGATGTTTCGTTACGTAATACTCATAGTTACTACAGTGATCAAAGACCAAAGCACCATAAATGCATTGGAACAGGAATAGAATGTGAACTGAAGTATGTCATCAAATCAGTTTAAAGATTTAATTTAGTGGCGCCGAAAGATTGGAGATCTTTAACCTTCAATATATATTTAAATTTTAATTGCGTGAATTAAAATGTAACATCTCCCTTAAATTGTATTCGTAAGGAAACTCTAAGTAAATTATTCAACTGACATCATCCAATACATCTGAGAGTCGATTGGAAAATTATTGATTAAGTTGTGAAAGTATCGATTAAAATAGTTTGAAGACTTCTTCAGTTTCCAAAACACACGTAAGTTTAATTTCATTTTCCCCATCTTGAAAAATAAAATGCCCCTACATTTCCTAATATTGGGCAAATGTAAATAATTGTTCCTCTAGAATATGACCAATGATCACATTTCATTCACGAAGATGGGTACTCTTTTCAACCAATAAAAGTCTATGCAGATCTGTTGGCTTAAATGAAATTAATAATTAATCTTTTGAAACCAAACGAATTAGCTGTGGTGACAAATAAGGATATTTTCTTTTCTGTAAAAAATGAGTCATTGATGGCAAACAACTGACAGAAACTTTGGAAGTCCTCTAAAAGTACAGAATACTGTTTCACACGATTCTCTTCCTTTGTCTTCAGGTTTGTTTCACAGATTTACACTTCTTTTGTTGCTAGATAAACTTTCTCCATAAAGGTGGGAGTCTTCAGGAAAACTTTATATGAAGTATCCATTAGTTGCACAAATACGACTCTCCTTAGTAAAGTCACGGAGTACAGTCACCGTTGTTTACCAATTTTCCTTGAAAATGATACAATCATTTGTGCTGGGATGTCACAATCCTTTTAGAATGTATACGCATTGTTCAGAAAATACTTTAAGAAAATACGCAAGGGAAAATGTATACAGTTTGTTCATAAAATGAAATGAAATCATGTTACTAAACTATTATATTCTCAGGTGGTCTTTTAAAGCAAGTACATTTCACGATGATTACCCACAATAAACGTTTGTTGAATATGTTAGAAATGTGTCTAAAGGGGAGGAATGTGATAAAGTTTGTCGGTGTGCAGCATGTAAAGTTATTGAAGAAGAGATCTGAACTCCTCCCTCCTTTTCTTTCGAGACTGAACATAAAATAGCATATCAGTCACTTACTGACTACAAGTAGAAGAAGAGAAAGCTTTTACCATAAAACAGAGAAACATAAATATGTACAATGTAGTTTCTACTTTGTCACGGAGTGAATGTATTTTAATGGCTTTTATGAGTTTGAAGAACACAAAAGAAGCATGGTTGATTTTATATAATAAGTCGTTAATTCTAAGCATTTATTAGTGATTATTGTTTTTACAAAACACTAAACTATAGTCTTACTGAGAAGCTACTTCATTTAATTATCTAGTTTACATTTAATGTCTCCAGGCAGTTGTTAATCATATATTTTTTATTACCATAATATTTGCGGTAGTAGAGACGTTTATACACAACGAAATTATTCTGATAAGTCGGCCTTAAACTCGCTGTTCATAAAGTCTTTCTTGACTATAGACGTACGTCCGTAGTTCGACACTATTGCTTATTTGCACAATATTTTATTCTGAAAAAGTCAATTCCAGCTATTCCGGTATCTTATTACTAGTCAGGGGCACTAACAACTAAGAAACAAAGTCAGTTCTTGCTCAAGAATATGAATCATAAAATGTTAATAATATTACCATTGTAATTCAAATATGAACTAATGTCATGAACTTGTTTTCTACCACACTCTTATCATGTAACGATATTTCAATATCTGAGTTACAAAAATTACGTATTTGCATTTTACAATTCTATTATTCATTAAACACGTTTCTCAATACGAGTTCAACATGCACTATTTGAGCACTCTTCGAAAAGATGGAATATCTGTAAGATTTTTATCCGCCCGCTTCAGTCGCGCTATCTTCAGAAACTAAATCAGAATATTCTAATATGCACGAGGCGAAATTGTAATTTCTGTGTAAACTTGTAACTGGGTGTACCCAGTTAATTTGCTTTCTAAGCATATTTCTTTGGCAAGATTTCTCCTGCAAAACAACTAAAGGTAATAAAAAGCATTCTCAAAATGAATCCGTAACACACACTACATTTTTTAAACCTGAGACGATTTTATCCTTTTCGTCAAGATAAGTGTTTCCAGTCTTACTTTCTCTTAACTGATAAATTGTTGATTATTTCAACAAATTTCTCCAATCCGATTTAATCAAGGAAAAAGACATACAAATTATCATAAGTATGCGTTCTCATGAACTCAGATATGATTTACCAAGAGAAATTTACCTTCTGTACTACAATGCAAAGATATTCTCAATATTTGATCACATGCGTATCTTTTTCTGGTCCTTGTAGCGCCATTCATTTCTAAGAGCAGCTGCTAAACAGTTTAATTATCTTCGTCACTTCTCTTCAGGTGAGAGCGATGTTGATGGACGCTCGTCAGAACACGGGCGAGGCGCAGAGAGAGAGAGAGAGAGAGAGAAAGGGAGAGAGTCGTCATTATTATTATTGTTTATTATTATTATTATTGTTTATTATTATTATTGTTATTGTTTATTATTATTATTATCATCATCAACGCCGATTTAGGCAAGCGCTTTGGTTAAGGCAACGCCTTACAGCTCGCCAGCAATAAGGAGGACAGATCGATCAGGTTCGATCTCACCACCGCCCCTGCCGCCCCCGCTCCCGCCGCGCGCGCCGCCGCACCGCGAACACAAGAGCTCTCTGAGGCGTCAGGAGCCGCGATCGGAGCGTGGGTGGACGTGCCTTCGCCGGGAGACGTGCGAGGGTGTCGGAGGAGCTTTTATGGCTGCTAGAGGTAGAACTAGTTCGGGCAAGTAGAATCGTGGCTGCGGAGGAGGAGGAGGAGAGCCTACCCAGGTGGCCTCGGTTGACGAGGAGATCCTTGGAGGCTCGGCGGATCCTGCACTGAGTCCCGAGGTGTGGTCTGCATTCTTGGGGGCGGGGCTTTTATTTGTTACAGAAACATTTTTAACAAAGTTGGTATTTTAAACCGTACGTGTTAGAATATATATTCAAAGAAATATCTATTCAACATTCTTTTGAACAATGCTTAGCAATAATTCGGAAATCTATACTTCATTATTAATGCATGTTTTATATTGAAAATTAAAACAGCAATTCATAAACATTAAAAGAATAAGGTTTTATTTTATCTTCTTATCTATTGTCAAGAACATTAAGAAGGAAAACATAAGTGAGTAAAATCAAATACACTGGAGTAAGAAATAATATGCCATGAAAATATATTAAATACATTTTTTACTTTATCTTCTCTTCAGGTCAGGTCAGAGTGTTGTGTTTTCACAACGCTATACCAGATTCGTGTTCGAAGTTCGTGTATAGGATGTGTATCCCTTCGCACTCACCTCGTTTGCCTCTTATATGAGAACCATCCGTCGTCGACTCCTGCAACGTACATTTTTTTCCAATTCTTTTTTCTCTCCACCCCTGTAAATCTAGACTCGTGTAGTTAAAAGGTTCCCAGGTGGTCTAGCGAAGCCACGCCGAGTAGTGGAATCCTTAATGGCACTTGGCAAACGAACCGCGACTCTATCAATTCCTGTATGAACGCCATAGAACACGAAAGTTAACGCTCTAGTTAAACGTAAACGTCGCGGGATATACAAGCTCTTTTCATGTCTAATGGTGACTCTGAGATTATGTATGTCGGCAGCGAGTGCAACACTCAGGGCGGTTGGGATCATAAATGAAATTCTAATTGTCTTGCCTCTTAAAGTCTATAGTCTATAAATCTTGCCTGTAATATCGGGAAATACTCTTCAACAGACTTAATTTTTGTAATTCACGTCGTATGAACATTATAATTTGGGTAAAGCCATACGATTTTCGCTTTAGTTTAATATTTAACTTTTCACATAAACTCTTTACTTGCTAACTGCATTTATAAACTCATTGTAAATTTCTGACTTGTAAATTCTGCGAGAGGTAGTGCGGTACTTACGTGTATTGAATTAAGCAGAACTCTGTGTTAGAATAATGAATCAATAATGACAATGATGTTAACAAATTTTACACAACCAGCTAATAAACTAAATGGCATAAATTACTTCATCTACTCGTTTGTTTAAGATCGTTAGGGCACTCAAACATGTCTTGTTTGGGTAATGGATGTTGCTAAATATCTAAAATGTCACTAGAATACAGTTCTAACTCATCCAAACGCCCAACAACCTGTAGGCCACAAGTACCAGTGACCTCTTTTCAGTATGTGAACGAGACACATTCAGGAATGTCGTGGGCGTGACGTCTGACTTGTGTCGGTAGCATTTGTCAAACTTCACTGTAGGATCTGGTATCTCTGTAGACTATTTAACTTGTCTGACTAGATGCAAAGAGAAACCGCTCATACTTTCTTTAATTTTAATTTGTTCTGTAACGTTACACATATTTCAGCTGAATCAGTGCGAAAGTGCTCTTCAAATAAGTATTTATCAGATGACCAAACAACACTTGAGTGCTTGGTTCATTCTATAGTCACACAATGGATAAGCGGTATTTCGCTCGGGGGAGCCCATAGTTTTAGGGTAGTAGGGAACTAGATAAATTCTACATCCTATTGACATACTAGTCTCCAGACAATTAGTTCAGTGATCATTTATCATCATAAGGAAACTTTCAAGCTTATGAATATAATCTATCTCGTTGGCCACAATCTGCAAACACATGCAGGAGAGCTAGAAAGAAATGACAATCTATCATGTGTGTACAAATGTGGTGTATCTTGCAAGCGGGAAACATGGAAGTAATTGAAGCGATGTGCATTGCAAACACATTCTGTGTAGATATACTAAATCACACATCCCTTCTTCTTCTACTTTACTATTAACTTCGCTTTGTCCTCCCACATAAGAGAGCTGATATCGTTTCTGGATGTAGAGATTCTTCGTGTTGATCAATAACCGACCTATTTTTCAGTTTCTATTAAGGATATCGTTTCGAAATATCTAACAAGAACTATATATTTATGACGTGGATGAAATGTCATCCTGGCCCACCCAGTTACAGGTACCAGTTGAACAAAACATAGAGTCAATCAATCAACGAACATGTCACCCATGTTGTGTTGAAATATAACTGTAATTGAGTCTAAATTTCTTCCTGAAGACAAAGATACATTGAGACTTCTTTCTTTTATTTAAAATTCATGAAATTATATTTTCTTCGAGAAGTAAATATTTGTATTATCACACACTACACTTTATACAGTTTAAATATGATTCATGGGTGATGAGCCACGTAGACAAGTAATTCGTGGTTAGTGAAGGTGAACTAAACCGATAAAAACTATAGTAATGGAAACGAAATCGCCTGATTGCATCCCGTGACCAACTTACTCTGACACCCGCATTCCGAATTATCCCCTGTCACTTTTGTCCATGGATTGTGGCTGTGGAGGCCTGACCCAATTGCACCTTGGGCGGTGTTTAAGAGGAGGAAGGAGGAAACAATGTTGTTACGTTTTCAGTGTAAGTAACGTAAATAGATGTTCTCGAGCCCATTAAGAGAAAATTATGAACACAGGTGATTGTGAAAGGATTATCAAAATTATGCCTGATATGTGACAAAAATAAAATTATTTTAGATCTGCACAATTTAAGGGAAGACCTTGATCCTTCTCCGTGCAACTGACACGATATACGTAAAAATCATTTCCAATATATTTTTACTATATAATACTGTTTAATTAAAAAAGAAAGGTTTCCTTGGTATTTCTATTGAGCTGCACAATACAAGATAAAGAAAAAATGAGGCTATGGGTCTCTTCACACATAGACACAGCAGAGTGTTTTTTAGTGTTTTTCTCATCTCTTAAAAATCGTTTTCCAGTAAGCGAGAGCTTATGCGCGGGCATCACCGCAACATGTGCTCGTTAGTCGTCAGTATAGCATGCCAAAAACGTCCTCTCTAATGTCGGGTAGAAACAACTTCTGATCAAGGGCATGGCCTTTTCATTTCCAAATATTAGGATGCGAACAAATTGGAGAGATCCAATCATAGTTAATTAAGTGAAATTAAAAAAATATATTTTTTCTTCTATTTATTCTCATATTTATGTTTCAAAGACGCAGTACCGTCGTAAGACAATTCAAGCTTTTCTACAAATATATTGCCTTCTATGAAAAATTCCATTTAGAACGAGGTTTTATTCTTCTTAATGTTTTAAAAGTAACATTTTGAATCTGCCATTAGGAAACCGAAAAATTGAGAAAAATGCAAAAAATGTATTTTGGGTGGCGGTAGACGGCAGCTAGCGAAGAGGATGAGACAAGACCGTAAAGTTAGCTCTCTCCAAGTTAATTAGAAAACGTTGCTACAAAAAGTCTGTGCCATTCGGTTACTCCTCTAGTTGTTCTGTTAGAAAACCCTTCGAAAATTGTATCCGAAGGTCCGCGAGTTATCCGCAGTTAACCCACATTGGTTCGACCACAACATCCGACAATTACAGTTTTCAGTGAAAGAAATCAACGCAAGCTGATGCGAGGAAAATCGTCTCGGGATGAAAGGACTGCGATTACCTTTCACCCCATCAACTCGGAGCCCAAAGAAACCAACCCCTCCCCTGAAAACTGGAACAAAGTCACTGCCGACACCGACACCGCCTTTCCTCTGTCTCCGGCAGTGCCTTCAACGCCTCAAACTTCGCCTCCGACACCGCTTCCCACACCGCCTACATCATTGTGGCCTCTGTTACCGCCGCCACCACAAGTGCTACCGTCTGCCCTACCACCACCACCGCCACTGCTGTCGCCGCCGCCCCCGGGCACTCCTGCCGGCTGGCTGCCTGACTACCCGGCCGAACAGTGGAACTGAATTTCCATAGAGAAGTGCATCCCTTTACTTACAGCATGAGGCGTGAGATTAGGAGATCGCGTAGTTTGTGTTCAGGGTCCGAAGAGAAAGGTTTTTCGTGACCTTTTTGAGCCAAATTCGTACAACATTGTTCATGCCATGAAAGATGTCTCTAATGACAGATAAATAGCTGAAGTAAATTATTGGACCGATGTAATCAATAATTTCATTGCTTTTACCGTGATTTTTTTTGCATTGCGAAGTTTATTTTAAAAGTTCACAAATAATTTGAAACTTTATAGTTAAACAATATTTCAATTAAAACAAATTATAACGGATTACGTCATCTTTAGAGGAACGAATATTTTCAAAAATCAGACCAAGTCAATGTTTATAAAACTTAAACGGTGAAAATTCATGGAAATCTCATGCGCATTATGAAAGAATAATATGGACTGTGAATAAACCGGGATAAAAGTAAATAATGTTCATTGTATATATTATTTCAGTGATGTACATAATACCTCTTGCAGCTCTCACACTCAACCGATCTTTACAGATGAGGTCTCTGAAGAAAGAGAATGTAATGGAGACGGGACAAATTGTACTTTGACTTTAAAAATATGACGTATTTGTTTTAAAAAAAAACTCATCCAAATATTCATGTCAAATCCAACCAGCAGCATTGAGCAGCTATAGTGTTAAATAACTACTAAAAAAAGCATTCTAGGGCCTTAAAAACTAATGTTTTGTACTGGATGAAATATTCTTGGAAATTTAATTAAATGTTTGCTGATTTTACATTTATCGATACTACCAATGCCACGTATATTTCAACCCTTGGTGATGGTGGCCATCGTTGTAACGCTTAGAAGGCTTAGAATTCTCTATCTTATATTATTTACGCAATCTGTGTACACGGTAGTTTGCACAGACTGGCGAGGTTTATTTGCATAATTATTAATTCATGATTCACTCTCGCAGCTACAAATATAAGTAATATTAATAGTTGCTTGATTGTAATTAAAAATGTTTCTTATGCGTGTAGTGAAAACATTCATTACACATTTTGATGATGTTTACAAGTGGTGTATACCTAATTGTGGAGGGATGTGGGTGTACAGTGAAGAGTGAAGACGTGTCTTGTTAAGTTTGGTTTGAGATTTACATGTACTAGTATTTTCGTTATCAGGAATTGCTTTTCTTGAGGTACGTAAGAATGCTGAAAATAATCCAATACTTTTTAGTATACGAAAAGTTTTTCAATTTTCGCATCCCAGCATGCTGGCGCCATGCCCCTCCAAATCTTTATCTGTTCCTCCAGGAAAGTTAAAACTGTCCGCTCTAAGCCGTTGCTTTAGACCACATCGCGCTCTTCAGCCCCAGGCTCAGTTATATGCTACCTGCGGTACGCTATGGTACGTCAGTTACAGTGAATTTAATTAAGTGCAGTGACTTATTAAAGAGAAAAAGTTTTTATTTTAATTTTAATTCCTACCCGTTCGACGCTTTAGGGGTTATTACATACAATATATACATTAGATGAAGAACATAAGTTTGTTCAGGTACATCAGGGCACAAGTACACTTGCTTGAGCTTATGTTTCAATCTATATACAATTCCTATTTACATTTAATGCAAAAATATAACATTTATACCACACTTGGGAATAAAACATATAAACAGTTATTAAAATCACATGTAATGTTTATAACCTTACCACCTGCAATTCATAGAGGCTTTAAGCGAACTATTGGAAAGCGTGACAATACCCTGAATGGTGCATAAGCTATACGGCCAAGGTTGAAAGTTCTTTTGCTAGGTCAAGCTTCAATCCTTAAATAAAATTTTAGTTATTTTAGAAAAATAGTTTATTTATGTGCACTTTAATGCAACTAATGTTTAATTCTCTTTGAATTTGTTCATTAGAAATAAACCAGGGATTATTGGTAACCAGTCTTAGAAATTTGTTTTGGATAATTTCCAATTTATTAATAAACATGTTTGCAGCGCCTTTCAATAGATCTATGCGTTTGCACGCATAGATAAGCGACGGGCAAAGTATAGATTTATAAATTGTTTTCTATTCTTTTTTATTTATTAATGAGTGAATTTTGACCATTTTTGCATAGGTTTTGTTAGCAAGATCAACTATGTGATTCTTCCATCTAATTTAACTCCTAGGTATTTGACGGGTTTGTTATTGGTTAGCCATACAACAGGATTGTTACTTATTGTTAAAACTAGAGGGGTTATAAATATTTTAAGCGAGAAAATTTTAGCTTGTGTTTTGTTTGGGTTTATCTGAATTCTCCATTTATCAGTCCATTTAATTAAGGTATATACGTCATTTTGTAGGTATTCCAGGGCAATAATCAGTTCATGTTGTGAGAGAATGACAGTGTCAGCTGCGAACAAGGCTATTTCAGTATCCATTAATTCCGGAAAATCGGCACGGTAAATTTTGAATAAAGTCGGTGACAATGGGGATCCTTGTGGAACTCCAGCTGAGATTCTGTATTTATCCGACGTGGTGTCATATATTATAATATTAAATGATCTGTTTAGCAAGAAAATTTCAATCTTGAAGATATTTGGGAATGCCTAGATGGCGGAATTTGTATTTCAGTACTGTTTGCCAGGCACGGTCGAACGCTTTAGTATCACCTAAAAAGAGACCTGCCATGTTCTTTTTCTCATGAAAACTCTTTGCAATAAAATCCGTATCTTAAAATTTGGTATTTAGTTGAGTGATTGTCTCTTAAGCCGAACAATGCATCAGGTATGGCGTTCGAAGCGTATAAAAATTTATTTAATCGAGCTGAAATCAGTCATTTTAGTTCATAAAGATACTAGGCTAATTGGCCTGTAATTGTCTAGTAGTATTGAACATTTATTAGGTTTGTTTATTGGAATAATTGGCGTTTTTCCAATTGCTTGGGTAATAACCTGGTCTTAAAGCAGCATTTAATATTGCTGTTATTGCTGCAATTGTAGATTTTGGTCATTCTTTTAATATTTGACTAGTTATTAGGTCATGCTCAGCCGCTTTTCTATTTTTGAGTTTGTTTATTGTGTGTTTAAGTTCTCCGGGGGTGGTTTACTATTTAATTGAGCTTACAGGTATTTGAAAAGTACACAGCAAAATATTCCGCATTTTTTTCATCTGTATAGAGGGTGCTGGTGCCCAAATTTAATGGTGGTATTCTAGATTGCTCTCTGACAACCTTTTTGATAGTAGTCTATAAAGAAGATGAGTCGGGGTTAATTTGCGCTACAAATTGCTTATATGAACTACATTTGTGTTCATCCATTAGAAATTTTATTATTTTGCCCAAACAGTTTCATTTCCTATATAAGTGTAACCTCCTATACAACTGCCAGAGTCTTCTAATTCTGTGTTTGTGTTTCACGATGTGTTTCGGTAGCCAGTAAGATGAATGTCAAAAGCAAGAACCTTTTCTAATATTTTTGTGAATATTAGAATATATCATGGAAAGAGAAAAGCTGTCAGGGATTATTGAATAAATTACATCAAATATTGTTTTCAAGGGAGTGTGAATTGTTCGAAGAAAATATTTACTGTATAATGCTGAATAAACCTTATTTGAAAATTCGTTTCCAACGTCAATTGCATTGCTTTTATTTTTTGGTATTCTGTAAGTACTACAAAGTTACATTTATACATTATTTTAACAAATAAACACGTTTCATTAACAACTTTTCTTCTTAATGGAAAGGACAGACAAATAAATAGGGAAAGGGCGTGGATCAACATACGTGAGTTCTCGCATGTGTTCTCCAGTTTCCTTATATTTGAAACGCACGATCCAGTGTAACATGACAATGATTGAGAATGAGTAAGTGACAGGACGCAGCGGTGGCGTCCATCGCTGTGCAAAGCGGACTCCGGAGTGCATGAGACGGTGTCGAGGGGGCGACTGGCCTCTGCTTCCCTCATCTTCATTCATCATCATTTTAATTAAATTGTTTAAACTGAACGACGTTTTTCTAGATGATGTGTCTGTGTTTTAAATGTTTTTAAAAAGATTTAAAAGTGTTTGAACCAAAAATCTATAAATAAAAATGTCGGGGTTTAAAATAAAATGTGAAGGATAGAAAACAGAAAGAGATTCTGAATTGCTCATGTCTGCAGCGGAGGCTCTACTGGATTAGAATTAGTTAATCACAGACAGAATTGTTTTGATACCTGAAACTTAAAACAGTTTATAATATAAAATAAATGTTAATAAAATCAACTTTTTCTATTCTAAAACTAGTACTTAATATTGCAACAAACTTGTTGTTAAGCGAATACACAAACTGGAACTTTAAAACACCTTTTAAGTTGCATCAATATCTAGGTTATTAGCTAAATAAATACATTTTACCATATTAATATTAAGTTTTTACAATATTAAAGTTCAATGACTACGGATACAAAACTGCAACTTATCTAAACAAGAATGAAACTTTACTTTTTTCTTAATTATTGCTTATTCTAACAGACATTTTTTTCATTTATAAAGGAAAATTATGAAGATGAAAAATTTAAGCCACCGTGTATTTACCAGACAAAATCGTTGAATATCAATTTTCGGAGTTTGCTAGCAGGAATTCTACAAATGTGTACGCACTAATATCTCACTCAAAGTTGTTGAGCAAATTCACGCACTATTTTCATCATATTTTCAAATTCACTCACAACAATTTACAAAGTTGTTAATAGAAGCATTAAATATGAAATGGAGTGTATTATTGACAATATGATTTTTGATATTTGCACAGCAACGAAACCCACTCTTGCATGGATTCCACCGTAACTAGAATCTCAATTCATGTGCAACGGAAGTAGATGGGTAACTGCAGTTATTAATCTAAAGAATACGAAGATCCATAACCCTTACTACACTATAACTGATAATCTGACGTATGTTTGTATTCTTATGAAAATAAAATGGAATAGCGCATGGAAAAAATACAAAGCAAACATCATCCATAAAACACTTGAAAACTTTAGGACATTGGAAACCAACTCAAAACTTACAAGAAGAGAACAAGTAGTTTTAACAAGAATTCGGCCCGTACCTGTGATTTATGTAACTATTCTTAATCTAGATTATATCACTAATTCAAGTCTCAAATTTCTTTACAGCAAATAGGCGCATTTTCAAGATTTAGATGTTAATAAAGTGTTGCTTTCTTCTGCGCATCAAGATTTAATAATTCGATTTTGTAAAATTATTAATATTGTGTCTGAATTATTGGTTCCAAGCCCTAAAATTAAATAATTGATGTAAAAAACATAATATTTTTGCCTATTGTCTCTCTTGTAAATTACTGAAGTCGTTAATAACTTTATCGTCGTGACTCCAAATAAATTTTTTTTGTTTAACTTTTTCATCACAAATCTGAATTTTGTGCCTTCTTTAAACTTTTGCTGCTACCGCATTGTTACCTTTCCCGATATATTTGCTAAAGACATGCAACCGGTAATGGGTTGTATTCTGTAGATGTAAATGATGGCAGACATTGGTGAAAAAGCAGTTGATCGAGATAATTTATCTCAACCTAATACTTTTCCATGCTAGTTTGTTTTATCTTTATGACAGGATAGAGTGGAAGCTTAAAATTGTAAAATTAAGTAAAAAATAATACAAACATTAATTCAGAAAGAAAACGTGTCATTAACGTGTGTTTTTTTTTTCATTCCAAGTTCAGAGCAGCGTTGAAAGCACATTAATTTTCTCTACAAATTCCCAGTCTCTTTTCAGTCATGTGGATCCGGAATAAAGAGAAAACTGCATACTTTCGTGAAAATGAGTATCACTTTCTTAAGCGTGTCACGCGTGCCAAGATACGCACAAAAGAGCCACATTTCTTTCTTTCAATCTCATAAAAGCTCATCAAACTGTAATTCTTAGTTGTGTTCACTTTTTCAACGGATAAAGGAGGCATGGTTTTGTGTATTGTTCCATATCCCGAGAATAGTAACTTTGAACAGAGGTTTTATAGCTCCTTTTTAATGACAACATTGTGTTTCCATTTAATAAAATATACACATGTCATAAATTATATACAAATGATACGTCGTAACAGCAGATTCTGCAGAGAGAACTTCACAAACGTTGTTAACAAGACGTCGTAACAAGAGCTCAATGCAATTGAAGTTAATTTAAATACACGTATAGAAACATATCTATCAAGATGATTTGAGAATAAAATTTTTAAAAAATTCAAGAAATATTTAAGTTGAAGGAAGTTTAGTTTTCAATAATTCTGTAGATAGGTTACTTGCCACACTCAGGAATAGACAGATACAGAGAGACACAGAATGTGCAGAAACATATTACAATGTCAATCGATAAAATAACATTATATAGTGTCACATCTAAGGTGAGGGGGAGGTATGGGACTTCAGACTCCCCAAGCTAATAATAGGTACATTAAAATATAGCTTTTACTAACTCTTTATGCTTCATATTTACGTTATTCAATGTATTAGGTGTTAAATATACAAATGGTTTTTGTCTATACTAATAAGAGTGAATTCAACGACATGTGACCGACATGGAAACCGTAGAAAGTAGGGTATGATTAGATACGAACTGTTTAGATGCTCTTCTTCAGGATTGTTACAGTGTTCCTGCAACGTGTGGTAAAGATTAAGACAAAAATAATGCGGAAAATAAATAATTTAAATAACATGTTGGTGAGTGCACCACGATCATAATTTTTCACCTAACGCATAGACCGGATTAGTTCCTAATATATTCCGCCTCTAAGAAACATTCTGGGTGCACCTCTGTTTATAGATAAATAATCAAGTATTATAATAGTGGATAGAGGTAGGTCCGTAACTATCGCGAAAACCGTCCTGGTGGAGTGCACGCGCGTAGCCCAGTGGCCGTGCGCGCGGCGGGCGGCGCCGGGTGGGCCGGGCGGCGTGGCCGAGTGGCCCGCGAGGCGCGTGCCAGCGGGCGCCGGCAGTCGCAGCGGCGGCCGCGGCCTCCGACTAGCGGACTGGAACATTCCTGAGACGGACGCGCTCCTCTCCGCCCGGCTTTGCCCCACCCCGTCCCGCCTGCTAGGCGCGGTCGGATGGCTCAATCCCGTTTGGTTTACGATCGCACTGACTGCCCGCTGGCTCACCCGCTCGCCCGCCTGCTCGCTCGCTCGCTTGCCACTCGGCTTGCGAACTCGCTGGTCAACTCGTAATTTCACTCGCTCGCCTGCCTGGTTGTTCGCTTGTTCATCCGCCTGCTCTCACATACGCCAGACTACCCGTTCCCAAGGCGCCTCTCCCACCCCGTGGTAGGGGGAACCCGCATTGCGGGCGGTGATAGATCTCCAAAATAGCGCAAAATATTAAGATAACCTACACCACCGCGTTAGAACGCCGTACTTACGCTCCCATTTGACCTCGCGCCTAGTTGCTGGATTCAGTGAAAATACTGTGGTATTCAGTTGGTGCCAATCTCACCCATTAATCGTACTATAGAATAGATTCCTAATAAAATTATCTAGCATGATGTTTATACATTGTAAAAAATACACAAAAATATGTTTAAAAAGATTCCACAGTATTAAACGTATATTATTTTATTAAATGGAAATAGCCCATATTTGTTCGTGCTTTTAAATTTTGTTAACTTGTGCAGATACCAATAATTTGAGAAATGACGCCACACTCCAACTTAATTTGATTACATTTCATTGCTATTCCCCACATTTTCCCCACTCTAGGCCACAGTGCGCTGGTGCAGGGGGCGCCGAGAAGCTCCCGGACAAATCGCTCTCCCTCGCCGCTCGCGCCCCCACTTTTGAGGGCGACAAATTGCGTTACTCCCCGCCTCGGCTCAATGTACAGAAAGTAAAGCTTAACGATACTGTGAGTCACGCACTTATGACAAGACGTCGTACGATCGTTGCACTCTTACAGTGTGAGGGTAGAAATTTCTCGAAAATAGTTTTAACAACTGCATTTTCCAATAGAATGATTAGAGGATCAAAAAAATAAAAAATGTATTTGCATTCACTCTCCAAAATACTAGGTCAGTTAGTTTGTTCTCGAGACATCCGTATACTGAGAAAGAAGTTTCATATTTGTCATCATATACTAAATTTATTTTGAGAAATGTATGCTGGTGGTAATGCTATTCTTATGCTCACTTTAGAGTATGGCTTCATTGTCTGTTGAGGACTTATGCGTGCGTTTACGTGAAGGTTATAGGAAATGAATTTCGTCTTGAGTAGACGTCAGACGCAGCGCCGACGCGAGAGCCGACACTAAAACTGGCAATTAAATCTACTCGTATTTGGGAAGTAATTAGAAGCTCTAAGGATACAGTCCTTAAATGGGTTATGATATGACATCATGAGAAAGGATCGCAAGCAGTATCTTCTTAATTGTCATTATTAATTTTAATTTTATCACCTCCCAATATAGAAGTCTTCAAGGATGAGGGAGAACACAATAACAATACGGATATGCTGATAAACATCCATATTGGATGTACAATTGTTGCATTTCTGTTTAATTTGTTAACTAATGATTTGATAGTATGGATTTGAATTGGATTTCTTTATCGAAATACTAACATCTGTAATATTAATAGTAGATTAGGACGTTTAATAAAATTTTTTTGTAAATGATCGTCCACAATGGATTTAGATAAATTATGAAGAAACGTAGAAAATATTTTTAAATCTATGGAGGCATACAAACATTGTGGAGGCTAATTGATTACTGACGAAAAATTGTGCACTATTATTTTCCGAACTCTCAAACTTTGATCTGTAATATCAGATCAGAAATGTCTATTGGTAAATATTTTATGGTGTGATTTATGACACATTAATCGCTCTAGATGGAACGGAGATGATATTTACTTTACCAACAAACTCAGCAGCTGAAGTGACTAAGCGTAAATGAACCTAACCTTTAAAACAGTCAAGCAAATAAAATAAACAGTCAGCGTGTTGATTTGTTCTCAACAATGTATGTTCTCAACATGAATAATGATATCTGTATCATAATTGGTTTATGTCCACAATAATGATTCAGGAGAATTTTTTATTAACAAAGCGAAAGTAAATATAGCTTTTAGTGCAAAGATCACAGTAAACTCACATTTTATATTTACTGTATAATACAAATGAAGTCATATTTTATTACTCATAAGGAAAATATAGATCTTTTTCTTTTCGTAGATGGTTAATTTATAGTTGATAAGTAATGTGTGATTAAATTCGCAATTATTTAGTGTTCACTTTCGGTTTCTAAAGACTCGAAGATAAGTAATTATAGTTTATTCGTTCTCATCTAATGTGATATTTTAGTAATCACTGCAATAGAGTGAAAACAAAACTGCCATTTAAAATCCAGACGCAAATGGTGCTAAGCTCTGCGCCTGCGCCCGACAACCCGCGCTGCTCGCTGGCCGCGCGCGAAGAAACGGGGACGCTTTCCTGCGCAGCCGCATCTGCGCGCCCCAGCAGCACCTGCTCCCGCCGCGCCCGCCACGGCTGCTCGCGTAAAAGTGTGACGCGTCCGCCATCCCCCCTCGTGACACGCTGCGCCATCCCGTCGACATTCACGCGCAGAGAAAAACGCTCCGACGAATATTTATGGGGACGGGGAAGTAATTCCAGTACACACCTTCTTCTTCCTCAAATTCGATCAAGACAAATGACTCAATGTTAGAACTTTTTTTTGGGGGGGGGGTTGAAAATTAATATACCATTGTTACTTCTTGGAAATACTGATTTGAAATGCGGTCAATATGTAGACCTAACTGCTTAGAGCGATGAAATGTGTTTTTAGATATGCTGCCAATTCTAGATAGTTACTTGTTGCTGTCACTTTGGTTGGTTTCTGAAAGAGTGTATAAATCCGAGTTTATTAGCATCAGTTAAACATCCGGTAGCGAGAAGTGTCGTACGTCAGCTAGCGACACATCCGGATTTAAAGCTGTCTCCCGACCTGTACTCGTGGTACCAGACCCATCGGTTATCTGTAAAGCATTATGTGTGGGTCGTTAGGTTTGACCTTGGTGAAATGATGTTGCTGTTAGAAACACAAACATACAGTAGGAACATAATACTCCTGATTTCTAAATTACGAAACTAAAAGTTGTTGAACAAATATTTACTTGACACAAGTTCTGCACTTTCAGAAAATTGGTAAGTACACATGACACTATGAAATACACTGTTGTACCTATGATTTGAAATATGGCAATAAACGGGGAAAAAATCATATTTTGTTGTGTATATATTACAATGAATATCAACTTGGCTATGCGGAAGATGCTACATCGCATTTGCCCTGAGGTTTGAAAGTTTATTCCGTTTGTCCGTCATATTTTGGGAAGGGGGGATTGTCCTAGTGCCGACGTATAATTCGACGCTGCATTGCACACCCTGCATGTTTTATCGCGGAAGGTGGCTGAGCGCCGACGGTAGACGCTATTACTTCATTTTTATATTAGTGTTTTAATGTTCAATTAATGTTTTTTATTGAAGGTCGTCATTAGCGACCACTGTTGCATTTAACGGTATGGTAACTGTGAAGATAACGCGATATGGTGGTGATAGGAGATGAAAGGGCGATCACATATTCAAGCATGCCCGAGGCGGAACTCGCCCCATGATTCTACGTTCCGAGTTCGCCACGACACTACTGCGTTAACGATCTCGGCCATCCGGACCGGCATAATTAATGTTTGATGTAGTACATTGTATTTCTTAGAAATATGCCACCTAATGTTTAACTCCAAATAGATTAAATATATCTACCTATCTATATTCTAGAATAATATTATAGTATAGAAATACGACTGCTAAGTTGAAAATGACGGGTCTCTTCTACAGAAGAAAACAATTTTCTGTTATCAAACCTTAGTTTTCACTTCTTGGTATGCCAGCGAGCACTACGCCTTAGTTATCGGTGATGTCTTCCCAAACACATTCCTCTCAAACATCATTATGTGGATGCGTCAATTGTGAAGGAATGCAAGAGAAAGCAGAAGCGTCACAAACATTCGCATGTGGCAAGTGAAAGCTCTAAATTCCAGAAAATATTCGTTTCAGAAAAAAAACGCAATTACTAATTAAGAGAGTTTCATTCTCCAAGACGACAAAAAATCTCTCTCACTTTGCTATTCATATATTCTTTTCTGAAATTTCAAATTAAATGTATCTTAATTTATATGCTTAAATTATGTCCACTTATCATTTAAAAGAATTAGAACAAAACTTACGTGTTGTAAGGCAATAAACATTTTTCATCGTTATATTTTTCTTTCTGTCTGGTTCCGGTTTTAAGAAACATATTGTTTACCAATAAACCTCCTGTAATACCCACCGACGTAAATTCCCAGCTAATGGAAGACCTCTTACCAGAACTGTAGAACAAGTTACATTTCCCGTCCTTGTGTTTTTATCCACTGAAGAAGTTTAGCGACTGACACGTCATCGCTCGCGGAGGCGGATGAAGGTCTAAAAACCGCAGGCCCTCCGCAAAGAGCCTCCTCCTTCACTCACGGAGAAAAAGGAAAACGATCGTCATTATTCCCAGCGTCTTTAATTTAATTTTACAGCCTGCAGCAGGGGAAAAAGTAGCTTCTCGCCGGGGCGCACCCGGTGCAGCTCCCAGCGCAAGCCAAGAGGATCGGAATCCTCGGCTGTTGGCGCGCGGAGGAGCTGCGTTGGGCGGGAGGGAGCAGGAATTGCCGCTTGCCGAGGTGTCAACGCGCGGTGACTCACTGACGCGCCGCCCTTGAGACGTGCGTACGCGAGGAGGAGATCCCTCCTCACAGCATCTCTACGGCTGCGCGGAAAACATCCTTGTTCACACCATACAAATTGAAAAGGTGGCAGACGTTGAATTTTCTCGATGTCGTGACTTTAAAGATTCTCAAAAGAGTTTATAAAAAGATTTTTTAAAGTTTTCAATTTGATCGGATTCATTATAGGATTTGAAGCATTAAGATGAGAAAATATATTGAATATATTTGTTTGCTAATCCAAAATTGTTTGTCTAGTATTCAAGGTATTCGATAATTAAAATTGGGCTAAAGTAATTAATATTGTCGTATTTCTGATACAAATTAATGCTCTTTTTACATCATTTTTGGATTTTCATTTCACTTAATTGTCTTCAAATTTGAAATTAATTCTTAAATTTTATTCTTTTCTTTTCTGGGACAATATCATTTATTTTTCCAATTCCCTTGCAAGGTTATAATACTGAACTAATAACGTAGGACTAAAAAGATACTAAGCAGTCTACACACCTTGTGAACAGAAATGAATTAGGACTCACAATTAAAGTTCAGAAGATGAGTAGGATAACAAAATGGTTTCTGGCATAAAAGAGAAAAAAACTGTTTTTTAATTCTTGCACTTTAGGATAATTTAAATGCTGTTTCCTTCTCGTCACATTACTTTATAAGTAATCAATATATACATTTTCTTTCAATTTGATTTACTATATCAATTTCTTAATTTTTACTCTTCGCAACAATTTAGGTAAGAATCGTGGTTTCACCTCTCACCAATAATCTTCACAAAATTACGTCATTTGAAGAACGTCGAGCAATTTTCAGTGTAGTAAGCTTTTATCTGGAGTGTTTTACGTAACAGTGCAAAATTGTTCGCACTATCGTACAACGTAACAGCAGAAGACCTTGGAGAATGGGATTTGACAAAAGAGACGGTAACTGGAGGTCACGACAGGCGACAGCCAATCAAAGACGTGACAAGGCGTCATACTACTGTGTAAACAGACTCATAGCACAATTCAATATCCTAGTGATTCGTGAGAATGAAAATTGGTTTCTAAAATAACTCTGAAGTAAGACTCGCCTTGACTTCTTCCCCTCCAACGCAAAGCTCTCAAGTGTAACTTCGTGGGGTCAGGATCTGGAGATCAAGGTCAGGAGAAATGTTAGTCGCTACCAGCAAATTAATATGACAGCCCGTTGCTGCATACGCTAATCTCTGGCATCCTGTCACTCAAAATTGTTCCGTCCGAGAAAATTCAAATTTTCAGTGCTGATGTCATAAAATGGTAAACGTACACATTTATTAATAGATTTGCAACGAGCATAGTGGTATAAAAGAATGAATACATTCACACTTAACTGCATACATTTAATTGAATGATTTACGCAAATTATTTGAAAGTTTTCGATTTTTCATTAGAAAAGATATTACTGCACATTTGTATTTCCATTTTTCATTGAAGATACCACTCAAGTGTGCAAAAGTTTGTTTGAATTTTTTTAAAACATCAGTCCAGCTCCACGCTCCACTAGTCCGTATGCTGCGAATTCATGTTTCTTTTCAAATTGATATTCCGTCAGCCCCTGAGACAAATTTGAATCCTTGAATAAAATATGTTACTGCAAATGAAGTTATGAACGTGGGGTGTGGGGCGTTTGTACGTGAGGGCGTGAAGGCGAGGGGCGAGAGCATTGTGGTGAGGGGGGGGTGAAGACTCAGGAGCGCGGGGGGAGGGGAGGCGAGGATCAAGGCGCCTTGAGGTTTCGGGTGTTGAGGCATAGGGACGTGGGGGCGTTAAGCGAGAGTCGTAGGGTCTGGGCAATGGTGGGGCGTGTAGGTATGGGGGCCGTGTTCAGAGAGGAGGGCGTCAGGCGCAAGGCAGCGGTGGCCCGCCCTCTCGCACGCCTTCCAAGCGCTTCCCGTCTCTGGCCTACAGGCACTGCGCACAGGCCTGCCAACGGAAGAAGTGTATGAAGGACGTAATCTGGAACACTAGTCTTTATTTTTTCCTCTGTATTTTTGTGCTCTTGGGGTTGCGAATATCTTTCATTTGTTTTATTGCGTTACTTGACGCTTTGTTTTAAGTTACCTTTAACTTTTTTAAATTACGTGTTAAATAAGGTATTTATCTTTCTTGCTATTTTCGTGATATTTTACATTTTATGTAGTGTTTCAAAAAAACTAATATAATACATTACGTAAAGGATGAACTTTCATTTAATATATAATTAAGTAAATTTTTTCATTAAGATATTAAAAAATTCTCAAAACCCAAAATCTTTCGATTTCGTGACTTCTCTTAAGTAGAATACTCGGAATTCTGCTCAATATAATTCGCAACATGACTGTAGGATTTCATTTCCTATTTCCAGTCTTCTATTTTGGCGTTGTTTACTATTCTCAAATGTTCCTGATTCATGCCTGATCTACAAATATTCAATGTTGCATAGATCCTATTGGATGATATCCATTATGATAATATCGCAAATAAATGTGGGAAGCTTACTTCGTGGTATACATAGAAGGTAGAATGTAAACACAGAGTAAACAATTAAACGGCGGGGGACTTGAAAGAATAGGTGTTAGCCCAGTTTTAGAATTGAAATTGATTACTTAAAAGCACGAAATTATGAAAATAGTAATGGCCAATGTTGTCGTAGTTATATCAGTATAGTTTTAGCTTGTGAGTTAAAGTAGATTTTAATGTTGAGGGTGATAATTTTAAATGCCTTTAAGTCAAAATAGAGTCAAACGAAACGTTACGAAACGATCAATATTTCATTAATTTAATGGAAATGGCGTTTAGTAAAAATCGCAATTCATGTTATAACGTAAAAGAAATCATTACTCAATCAATCTCATTTTCAGTATGCTTGGGATAAAATTTGAAAGTTAATTTATAAATTCCAACACGTAAAACATATCTTCATCTGGAAAGAAATCGTTCTGTCAAACCAAACTGGAAATGGTTCCTAAAATGATAAGCATTCTATGTCTGAGAGCGGAACTCTAAAGAAGTGAAAGAACTACACGAAATACATTTCGTTTCAAGAAAGTTGGCAAACCTACCGGCACTCAACCCACACACTTTCTCGACAAGTCGAACGTTCATCCTAATACATTTTCGCTTGGTCATCTGCCGCGACGGCACACGGCATTCAGGGTTCCTTGTTTACCAACGAATGCCTCTGATACTCAGGCCCACGACCTAAACCTCCTTTGCTGCAAAATAACAGAGCATCGTAGGCGGAAGTTCGACCTTCTTACGCATAGAGAGACAGAAAGTGGTGTAGGTCGCTCTGGAAGGGACATAAACGCATTTTATTACAAGCTCCTCCAACATGGGTTTTCTCACAGACACACGGCGCCGCCTTCTCTCTCTCTCTCTCTCTCTCTCCATTGCTGGCATTGTACTGGGAGCGCTCTTCTGAAGTTTCCGCCATCTTTCAAAGCAAAGAACCTGCAGACAAACGGCGGCAAAACGCAGTTACAATGCGGCTGAGGTCGAGAAAATGAGGCGCGTATGCTATTCTCTTAACTGCAAAGAACGCAAAAGAATGAACGGGTTGCAAAGTGATTCATAAGCTCTTTATAAAACTGTATTCGCTTTAGGTCCTGAATATTAACTACCAGAGTCCGTCCATAATCATGTGAGTTAATAACTTTCCGTCAAATTAAAAAGAAAAAAAACACAACAACTGATTAGTTGACAATAATTGTAATGAAAAATATTCAAATAAGTTCCAAGTACCAATATTCATTCAATTCAATTTAATATGTACACTAAGTGTGTTAATCATAATTTGGATGCAAAATGTCATAAAGTTACAAAACTACGTAGACAGAAATGTGTATAATAAAAACATTGATTGAGAGGAGGTATGTTTCGTTCCAGATATGATGTGACAAAATTTATATCAAGTGATGAGTCGGTGTTTTATTTCTATGATATATTCTATTATTGTATGAAGTTATTTTTTCATAAAATTAATTTTGTGGCTTTTACAAGTGATGTATTTACATAATAATTTTATCAGTAGTCAACGAATTTTAAAACATTTTTACTGAGATTTGTAAATTCTTGCTCTTATTTCGTAAGAAGGTAATTGTATTTCGTATGGTAATCACGCACCGGAAAACCCTAAGTTTTTAGCAGAAACGCTCTTTATTATCAGGCACAGTTATCGAAAAAGGGGGTAAATCTTGTTCATGTGAATAAAGTAAATTACTTTCTCTAACACGTGTGGTTAAAATTCATGTATCGAGAGTTCATGACATCGAAAGATCGATTGACGGCAAAACATGTCTGTCCGCCTGACTGTAGTTAACGCTAAGTTTCCTAAACCATTACAGTCGACTTTCTTCAAAACTGACATTCCCTGTTAGATTTAAATGAACCCCACGACCTCTGAAAAACGGATATTTTTATTTTTGCGGGTCCTTTACATTAGGCTTGAACATCTTTCAAATTTTCTAAACAACGATTCAAAGTTTTTGATTAATCTTCGTTCTAGGATAGCTCAAATAACGCTTAGCAGAATTGCTTAGGTCTTATTTTCTTTTAAATCTTGGTTTTGCAAATATTGTCAAAGTTCAAATTTTTTGGCGTCTTTGTAAACTTCCAAAACTTAAGACAAAGATTTCTTCCTTAGTACAATCGGTTGATGGTCTTGAAGTACGATTTTGTTTAATTTTTCGAAAGTACGAGTAATTTTCACATAATTTCGTGAAATGTAGGCAACTTTTCCTTTTTATCATTTAGTTTTCAAAATCGGCTCCAAATTTCTTCTTTAAATTTTCTTCTCTTCTCTGTCAAAAACGGTAAAAAATGTGTGCTTGTCTCATTTCCGACGTACTTCTGTAGGAGGACAGAAGTAGGAGGAAGGAAACGCCACCAATTTATCTATTCTACGTCGGAAGAAGACAAGATTCTGTTTCTCCAGAAGTCTCGTGCTTGAATTCATTCTTGTTGTTGCATCTTCTAGCTTCTTGAAAACGAGCCACGTGGGGGCAGGTGTAACCTCAGTTGGTATTGCTAGCAAACTCAACAATCGCAAACTGATGCGAGGTGAAATCTGCAAAAAGAGAAAACAGCACGGCGTTTGTACGGACGAATAACTGTTCCGAGAAGCAATTCGCGCCGCCAGCACGAATTCCAACAGAGGGCACCTGTAGGAGACTTCCGTCAGCTGCAACAAAAGGCGCCGAGCGACAACAGGCGGAGATCCCCGGAGGGGCGGGGAGGGGCGTCACGTGCAGTGAATAGCGCATTCTTGCGGGCGCGATCGAAGCGCTCACGCGCACCACGTTTCTTCCTCTTCGATCATTTACCCCAACTTACATTGTTCATGCCTTACCCCTTGTAGTAACATCTCAAAAGGGATACATCTGGAATGAACTCAGAGAATTGATTCATTACTGAATAAGAAACGTAAATAGATATTATTCGTCTTACCTTGTCGTCATTATATGTTGTTCGCAGTAGATTAAATTACCAGTTAATATACAATTTGATCAAGCTTTCTCTAGTAGCTAAATCGCTCCTTATTATATCCGGTATAATAAATAGTACTACCGCTATCAATATAATACCATTGATTTTTAAGTGGTGCAGTTAGAAAATAGTATAGTAAAATAATGAGGCTGTATAAGATGTTACTCCTGATTAAAATACATTATGTTATTTAGTAACAACACACTCTCGTGAATTAACCACTAATTTGCTTATATTGTCCTCTCTTTGTATCTATTATATTTTTCTATAACTAATTTATCTTTTGCTGTAGGAGTAGCAGCAAAATTGTTGAGAAGTTGAGCAGATGACAGCCAAATGAAGGACGGGAATCCTGGATAACTGATTATAATGTTGTGTGACAGGTGGATTTCAGTCGGCATATACGAGCTAGTGTCAAATCAATGGGCCTTCATTCCAAGATCATATTCTAATACTCCTTAATTTTCAATGTTGAAAGAACATTTTGGTCGATAAATAAAAAATTAAATAAAAAATTCCCTCAACATTTCAGTAAAATTTTCCACCCGTTCCAATATATGTGTCACCACTCAAGATCAGCAGTGTTTTGTAGCGAATTACAGCCGACTGTGATGGCTCAGGACATCAATTCTAGTCCCTCTGACCTGAAGGTCGTGCGTTCGAGTCCCGATGGTGGCAAGGTTTTCGAGCGGACGCTTGTCAGCTAGGTCGAATTCAGTAGCTGTCTGGAGGACAAATGTAGCGGCCGGCTGCTCTGATCGGTGGTTTTCCGTGGTTTCTTCGATCAACATCAGGCGAATGCCGGAGCAGTACCCTAAACAAACGGGCGACGGACGTCTCGCGATCTGTCCTTCTTCTTTCTTGTCCTATCCTCACCCCTTACAAACACTGGGAAACTGGTCGGGAGCTTAGAGCTTGTCCCGGTGGTGCCCCACTGGTTAGAGATACTTTGTTGGGGAAAACCCCGACAGCTGAGGTTGGCGCTGAATTTCGCCATACAATGAGCGAAGACCACCGTCCCTCCCGATCAAAAACATACAGTACACTTACGGGACTAATGACCTTTGTAGTCAAGGCGCATGGAATCACTAACAATCATTTTTACATAGCACTTACTGTTACTAGCACTACACTACTACACCTCGGGAGACTAGTTTAGAGCTTAGAACTCGTCTCGGATGAGGTTTTGCTCGGGTTGATTGGAGATACCTGGATGGGGAAATCCCGAAAGCCGGCGTGTAGATTGGACCCGAATCGGACCATCCAGTGGGAAAGAGCATTGCCAACTCCCGTGATAAAACACACACACTACAGTTGCGGGATGAATGACACGCCCGAAAAGCAGAAAAAAATCAATGTAGCCGTCGCCATGGTGCCGGCATTATGTGTTTGGAAGACACATTCCGCCTCTCATCGTGCAAGCGATGTTCCACGCGCCGCAAGTGGCAACGTTTCTCCGCGCTTCGGCGCACCGTACGGTACTCGCAGCGGTGGGTGAAGAGGCACTTAAGCCCACAAGAGCGGAGGAGACTCAACACGCCTATTTCGTATACCTTTATTTTCAAATGGTCCCGTTTCCGCGTAAAATGCAGACGAGTGTCCGAGCAATTTACGACCTCTAGTAAATTGTAATAAATTTCATTCGCGTAATATTTAGTAGAATATAATGTTCTACGAGGGTGTACAAAGAAATATTTTTCGTTTGGGATTGTGTAGTGACGGTCCAAACCAAACACTATCAACAAAATTATGATAAACGTTCTGTTTATTTCAAATTCCAAAATATGCCTAATTTATGAGAACGGCATAGTGTAAAATAACATATACACTTCCGAAAAGTATATAGAAAAAGTTGTGATGTGTCTTTTATTTATTTAATCAATGCGATTGCGATTTGCGATTGCGACATTGCGATTCACATCATTTCTCAAGGAATTCCTTTTCGATAAGTCCGCTAGAACGTTTTGTTCTTTACGATGAAAGTCTAGTAGGTACTCAACTACGCGAGTTTAGAGAGTTTTAGATTGCAATTTTATTTTCATTACCATATTTCTAATTTCGGAATATATTCAATTCGATTGAATTCTGTGTTGTTAGGTTGGACTTGGAAATTGCATCAGATGAGCAAGTTGATCCCTTGACAACTCAAGGTATACGTTACATTCTCAAACCCGAACATATCTTCTTGTTTCACTTCTTGAATACTTTCTGGTGTAATTACATTTGTCAGATCCACAGACAAATATCAATAATAAAACATTACTCTCATCGCACAACCACATGAAGTCTCAAAATTGAGATTCTTCGTTTGTGCATGCCAGTTCAATGGACATTAACCTAAACTAATTGGAACATGATCGAACCCCGTGTGAATACCTCACAGCGCTTACCTCCTGTCCCTTTCCGCAACATGAGTAGAAACCGCGTACGCACTCGCATGCGTCTCCCAACGGGCGGTGCTTAAACCGGCCGCGCGAGGCGACTTTCTCGGGCACGCGACCGGACGCGCTTCGCAGAAGAGATAACGAGCGCGCGCCTCCGCTAATTGATGTAGGAGCGATCTCCACTGCCCCCTCCACCATCACTACAACCGTCAATGTCAACGTCATTACCACCGTCATTTCAGCCACCGTCGCCTCCGCCCTTAACCACGCCGTCATTCGAGAAGCATCGTTAACGTTCTCGCAATGCGCCTTCTCTTCGGGATTGTTGGAAAAAAGTATCGTATTACTTGAAGATTACCGCAAATTCAATGCATAGTATTCCTCCTCCTAGTGCCACATTATTCACTGAATGTTGACAGCCAGTACAAAGAATTGGCACTGTCCAACCTGAGCAATTAAATGAAGAAGCATTTACATTGTGGGTAGCGTGGTAGTTTTCTTTAGCCTTTTCCGTCAGAACTACCAGTTGAAATTATTCGCGCTTTGCGTAGGTTTAGAACTCACAACGCTCATACAGTGCGGCTACTGCCGCTTCCAAAGTAATGTATATAACTAGATTAGTGTGGTTATTTTTATTATAGAAATATTTATTTAAACTAAACATGTTTATAATAAAAAGAAATGTTCAACATAATTCAGATGTCAGTCTTGGCCATTCTCGAGCATAGAATTTCATTTGTTACTTGATCAGTATCGATTGCTGTACTTCTCAGTTTTACTTTCCTATACACGTACCGTATAATTACGTAGCATATAAAAAGTTATGTAATTCTGCGGAAAATCGATTTCGAAATTTCATCGGAAATACACATTTTGGGGTCCCCTGATACCCAAAAATTGTTGCTTTTTTCAAAACTTTCGTCCGTTTGCCCGTCCGTCCGTCTAGTGCCTGTGAACACCACTACCGCCTAAACCATGCGTAGGATTTTTTTCCAAATTGAAGAGGACCGTGTCGATTTGGCTCGAGTCGAATCTTTGAAATTTTGAAAAAAGATCTTTAAAATTTGGGGGTACTTTATATGACGTTTTCAAAATTATCTTCAAAACTGCCCCAATTTTTTTTAACATCTCTTGTAAGAATATAGTAAAATATACTTATAAAGATGCCATAAGACTGATTTTCAACTTTAACACTGAATTTTCGAAACTTTCGAATTATTTTCGGGGGTGATCCAACAAACACAAAATTGAAAATAGAGATTTTTCCTTCAATTAAAATTTGTTGCTCATAGTGCGTTCTCTTATTAGAGTCATATTCAATTTTTTGAAAATTTAGAAGTTTACGTGCCTATTGCGTGCAATATGTGCAATTTTAAAAATAATACAAAATCAAGATTTTTTTCAAAAATGGCTCCAAATGTTTTCATTTACCTTTTAAGACGGATAGTGCTAAATGTACTCTGTAAGATGAGATAAACGACATATATCTCTCTTCTTTTGTTTTTTCAAAAATTACAAAAATTACTTTTTTGACTTGCCTTTCATGTATTTAATATTTATATTAGCGGCAATTTGTTCACATTATTGTATTTATGAGTTCTTTCGCTTTAAATAATGTCATATAAAGTTTCTTGAAAACTCAACTTTTTTTTGTGAAAAAGAGCTGAAAACTCGGAATTTTCAGAAACGCTCAAATGCCATTTTCTAAAAAACGACTTCAATTTTTTTCTTCAAATATTTCGAGTGAATAGTGGTAATTGTTCTCTTTAACGTGACGTAAGTTAATTTCGGTGTTTTCTCCCTAACTACACAAATGTAAATTTTTTGAGAGATCTCTCACGCCGTTGATATGCACATTTCCAGCACTTTGTAAGTACTTCCTTAGTTGTGAGTTAAAGTATTTAAATTACTTTAAATGTCTTCTTTCGAAAACTCAAGAACTTTCTGTGAAAAAGAACATCAAATTTAGAATTTACAGTAGGGCATTGAAAAATAATTTACAACTCGTGAGCTTTCTAGCGTATGAGAGGCATTAACACAAGTTTCCCGTAAGTTAACTTTGTTAATGTAACCGGTATGCTGATATGTATATACAGCTCTATATAAGATAACATTGTTCTTCTTTCTTTGTCATTAGCTTTATAAATAAAGCATAAACCAGGATTCTTAGCCGAATTGCTTAATTAGGCTCCTGAAGGAAACGGAAGTGAAGCAATCCCAGTCACCACGGATTCCCGTATGGGTGTCCGTCTGGGAACCTCGGTTACAAATAGCGCTGAGCCCATGACCGAAGGGGTTAAATTCATCGAGCGACTGCGACGTTATCAGACAAACGATAAATAACTTCAGAGGATTACTCCAGTATATATGCACGCTTATTGGCCCCAAAGGGCTAAAGAGACGTGCTGCGTAAAATACAAAACGAATTAAGAAAAAAGAACCAAAACTAAAGTAAGAAAAAAAGAGCAAAGCGGGTGGTCGTGAAAGAGTGAAGTCGTCGGTTTTACCAAGGAGGTCTGAGTTCGATACCCGGGCAAACTCATGTGAAATTTGTTTCAACAAAACGAGTTTGTTTGTTTCACAGGGGCTAGTCCAACCCCTGTGAAGCGTCTCAAACCCTACTCCTACGTTCTCCTTCCGAATTCTGGCTGCTGGGTAGTGACGCAGGAGAGCGTGGTGAAAGGGGCGCGCTCGCGGAGTTGCTATCTGGTGGTCCTCTAGACGAACTGACTGTGACGAGACAGTAATGACAAATAAATTTAGTAAATGTTAACGGAGGATTACTCGTGCTAAGTACAATCGCTCAGTCCTGTAAGGGTTTGGATATGAGTTATGAAAACAAATTCAAAATAAACATTTTTACATAATTAAAAAAGTTTTCAAAAATTTCAATTTTTTTTATATTTTATAAAAAAGGTGTCAGCTAAATATGAGAAATTCTATGAATATTCTTGAAGATATCACTGAGGCACTAGGACTTCATACTGACCAGTGACGATTTTTCAATATGTAAGAATTCAATTCAAAGAATTTGAACAAATAAATGGGAAAGAGCTTGTGGAAACCATAAAAGACTATTTTTAAAACGAGGTGCCAAACGTGATCGTTCACTGTGATGGAAAACTGTTGCCTACTTTAGATACTCGGAAATCAAAAGAAGGTTCTCTGATCGTTATTTCACATGGAAATACATAACATCTTATTGACTCCTCCGGAAGCATATATGCGCAAGCTGTTTAGAACGCTACTGTAGACTGGAATTTGGAAATAAAGTAAATCTTCTTTGTCATGATACTATATCTTCAAATACAGGCCATATTAATAGTACCTGCGTGCTTTTAGTACAAAAAATCAATAGACAGAGGTTAAGTTTTGCTTCGCAGTCATGAGTATAAATTGGTGTTAAAAGGTGCGTTCGTAGTGAAATTTAGCCAAGTGACTACAGGTTCACTCTTCAAAAACTTCCGAGGTAAATGGAAAAGAGTACACTACATACAGTGTTATAGTGCAAAGCTGACACATCATACCTGACTGTTTTCAAAATTGATGATATTTTTTTTATCAAACTGAACTGACCAAAGAAATAGAGATAAATATCGAAAGTTTATAGCTTTATGTTACATTTTAGGTGAAGGTATAGAGGGACAATTTAAAATTCTATCTTTGGGTGGCATGAACCGTACTCAATGGATGGCGAGACCAATTGAAAATATCATTGTATACTGTCCAATTGAAAATTACGAGCACTGTAAGGCAGTACTGTTTGGTGGCTGCCTGTTCGTCATGATGTCCTATGTCAAGCCATGGATTCAATGCTTTTTGAAAGTAAAAGCGACTTACCAAGATATGTCCTTTTTGAAGTGAATGAAGGCTTACGAAATGGTTGATAAAATGGTTGACTGTTTATTCAACAATTTGATCTGGTAGGAACAGTAGTTTGAATGTAGATAATCGTATTATTTCTTTTGAATTAATAATCCAATTTTGTGTGTGTGACTCTTCGATTTTTTTCAAGCATTAGTTCTCACACTTTAGTTCTTTTGTTATTTTGTACAACTTGGCGTATTTGGAGAATGGAAATTCTTTGATCCTCATCATCGTACAATCTCTTTTCTTAAACAAAGTGGAATTAGTAATTTATAATTTAGTAGTTTGTTATATTATCGAGGAATTAAAAAGCCGTTTGTTGCATATGATCCTTTCAGCTAGTTCACAGCAATTTTTGAAACATTTTATAAATAATACTTTGCATTTTAATTTTTTATAAGCCCAATAATGTTAAAACATTTCTTTACCTTTAGCATTGAAATTGTTTTAATTATGGTTGAAATGTTATCTTTTAAACATAAGAATCAATGTATTGAATGTAAAATTGCATGTGGTTTATTATATTTTTGTTATGTTGTAGGTAAGAAATTTCCCAGAAATGCAGGGTCTGACGTATCAACACATACGTGAGTACAGAAGGATGTTAACCAATAATTTTATGCTCTAATTATTTTAAAGGAAACAACTAGAAATTTTATATTCATTGTTTATTTCTCGAATAAGTTTTTAAATTTTATAACAGCACCAGCAGAACCCGCCAGTCGTTGTCCTGCTCTCTCTCTCTTCCCTCACTTGGTGCAATCATGAATTATACAAAGAACTAAACAAGTTTCAATTTACTGAATTAGTAATTCATTGAATTACACCTTAACAGGATTTAATAAGATGAAAATGACTAATCATTGTTTAGAATATTCCATTAGACTCAATCTGAACATCATTCAAAATATTTAATAAGTACTTTATATTTACCAGACATGAACTAATGTCAATTAACAGATGTCAATTTAGCAAGGGCGTGCATGGCCTTAAGGAAGAGGGAGAGAAAACTATTCTTTGGTACCCCATTTCCTCTCAACTTTTTTATTTACTTATGGCATTAGTGAATTAATAAAGTATTCTAATATTAGAGTGAAATTATAACTTGAATAATAATAATAATTTGATGTAAAGCAATTTACACGGTTGTCAGATGAGTTGGAGAGCTCTTTTACAAAGCTCTTGATGCGATTTTTAAGTTGTTGCGTTAAAAAGGAAAAAAATGAGATTTTGAACATTTTTAAGGGAATAAAATGTGTTAACACGACAGATTACCGGACTCTTTTGAAAATGTTTTGGAGGACCTAAATCCCCTGACCTCTCTGCGCACGCCCATGCAAGCAAGTGAATAAAATTTCATTTGGAATCGAATATGGCCAATCGCATGACACGGCAACGGTGACGCAGCCACTCTTCTGTGAGGCAGCAGCAAAACCGAGGTGCAATCACGTCTAAATCCGGTCAGTGACCGCCTGATCCCAGTGGGTATTTAGACCGAATCGCGTCGTAATCCCCACGAGGCGAGGTCGCACTCCCACCGCCAGTGCGCGGGAAGATGACGGGGGCCGCGGTCTAAACGGCCATGCGGGGGCACAGAGGGCACTGGAACAAAAGCCGGGCGGCGGCGCCGGTGGGCTGGAGGAGGGGCTACGGGCAGCGGGACGACAATGAAGCGACTCGTGAGGGGAGGCGATGCGGAGGAGCGGCCGCGGCTGCGTGAGGATCGAAGCTGATGGAGATGGCGGATTTGGATAGTTGGGGCCATGACACTAATAGTAGAGGCAAAGGACGCGGTGGGAAAGGGGAAATAGTGTTCATTCAACATGTGCATTTTATAGAGAATTGCTCTCGATTTTTAATAAGGGTTTTACCAGGCAATCTTGGTATTACGAACGGCGATTCAAATAATCATGTGTAATAATCCTGGGAGATCATGTGAACTACGTGGAACCTTCCTGACCGCACAATCGCATGATGAAAACATAGATGCATTGCACACTATCCGAAACCACATGCGAAGTAGTTACAGTCGCAGATACGTGAGCCATTATTGAATTTGGTATTTCATAGAGAATAAATACGTCACAAATCAACCGTGTACATCATATTTAGCAACAGCTTATGGGGTTGGGATGGTGGTATAGTGAAACACAACGAGGGCCCGAGCAAGCGACAGAGCCATGCGTCAGAGAAACGAAGGCAGGAGAGCCGGCGGGAACAGCATCGCAATGGTGGCACAGGGCGGCTGGCGGCGGGCCAGGCGGCCCCTGATGGACGGACAGACAATGGGCTCAGCCGCGCCATTAGCATAATACTGTACTCGGTCTGAGCGGCAGGGTGGCCGCCGCTGGCGTGCCTTACGCAACGCGAGACGACCCCATAACGGGCTTCGCGCTCGCCCTGTACGGGGTCCCTGTCCCGGCCCAATCGGCGGCAGCGGTGGTCGGGCTGGTGCGGGCGGCGACCGGTTTTAAAATCTCCCAAACTCTGGACCCGGAAATCCGGGCGAGGAATGTCTGCCTACGGGAGACGGCTCTCAGGACGCGTGACTCGACGAAACGCACTCGGTGAGAAAGCTCAACTTCCAAAGAGTCGCCTAGCGATTTTACAATGAACTTAAAAAGATATCTTTTGCAAGATACTTAATTTTCTGCTACGTCAATTTTTATTATGAAAGTATTCATGTGTAATATTTTTTTAAAATATAGTCGTATCAACAACAAATGTATTGTTTATTACTCTCTTCAGCGTTTGTTTGCTGTTTTGCATGTAAATTCGCAATTTAACAATCACATTAGTAAGTAACCCTTCTTTCATATAATGGTAGTTGTGAAAGCCAATGCGGACAGTGAAAGAGAACAATTATTTTAATAATTACAAGTGCATGCCCCACAATTCTTCACCTGTCAAGGAACATTAATGATTGTCCTCCATGTCAACGTCTTGCCACATCGATAGAAAGTCAGGCTTTGGCTCCGTGTGCAGGTAAATTGTGCGCGCAAAAACAATAGACGGGGCGCGAACCCGGAACCTACGCCCTATCGTGCGATCGGCATCGAGCGCACAGAGATGCACGCGTGCCTATGTGCCGAGGGCATTGGTGTGTCGCAGATGCTGCCAGATTTTAGGAGAAATGCAGATTTTGAAGTGTCAAAAGAAGTGCAAACTTTGATTTAAAGTTATATTATTTAAAAGAATTATTATTTATTTGAAAGGTAATGTATTGGGAATTAAAATGAATGCGTAATGAGGTAATCTATACCACATGATATTATTTCAAGTTACTGGAATTTGTAAATATGGACACTTGAATAATTGAACTCCGTCGTAATACTACATTTTCAGGGAGTTAAAGTATGAAACATTATTTATTAAGTGGCACCCAAGATTTATTTAAAGCATAAAATTAAATCAAAATCTAAAACAATGTTTACTTGCAAGAACTGTGATTACCCAATCACAAATGTTTGATTCCCGATTTGTGGTATTTCTTGCAATAATATTTTAGTTACATCGGAACAAACCATATCACTCGTGAAACATATATCTAACATATAATGGCTTCTTTGAACTGACACTTTAAAACATTTGCTGACGCTTTACTACGTTTGAACTTCCGCACGCTCAAAATGGTGCGGTCTACTTCTCCCTTCTTGCTGGAACTAAAATGCATTGCGGGAAACATTTTTGAGATGGTGCAAAAGGCAGGCGGTGGATGTCAGGAGACATGTACGCATGCCCGATGAAAAAGACAGCTTTATATAGCTACAGTATTTTTCATGGGCAAATGTTATCGTCGTAAATACTTAATTCCTATGTATTTCATACTTTCCACCAATAGGTTAATTTGTTATCTGGAAGACGCGGCGAATATTCTGCAAAGCCGTTGCGAGCGACACTAATGGCCCTAACCTTGCGCTCCGTAGTTTAGTGCGCAGTGTCACCGGAGAGCTGAGCTCAACGCTGCTTTTCCTCCTAGCACTCTCGCCGCCGCGGCGCCGCGAGGGGGCAGCCGCTGGGCGGAGGAGAGGGCGGCTTCGCGCGATTGTTCTCCTCCACTGCGAAACGCGAGGCGCCTCTCCTTCTATGGCGCTGCAACTTCGCTGCCGTCCACAGCAACAACAGCAGCAGCGGCATTAGCCCGTGTAAAGGTCAAGACTCACGAAGGATTAAGTGTCTCAGGGCATCAGCTGATATCACTGCAGTGCCTATGACCGGGAGATTCTAGGGTCCGGGTCTCGACTGTGCTAGGATTTCGACACTTGTTATTCGTCACATTCGACACCAGGTCGCAATCAGCCGCTGTCTGGACGAGAATTCTAGCGGCTGTGTACTCTGATCGGTAGTTTTCCGTGGCTTCTCTGATAATCACCGTCAAATGCGTGAGTAGGACCCTAACAAACGAGCACGGACCACGGCACCCCTTCCTCTTCCTGGTCCTATCTTCACCCCTTGTTTACACATACATATAAATAAGGTTTGGTTGTGAGCTTAGAGCTTGTTCCGGCTGGGGCTGTGCACCGCTGATGGTGGGGGAAACTCCGCAGGTAGACGGGTAGGCCGGCATCGTATCTTACCTTTCAGCCGTGGAGAGTCAACCCCACATTCCGCGACAAAAATATGCACTGCATGAACGAGAGTAATGACCTTAGCTGTTGACGCGCCCTCAACCACTAATCGAACAATCTTTGAAGGAGTAACCTTTTTATGCCCTGCGCTATCGGCAAACGTTCTCTAAGCATCTTTTACTACTGCTTCCATCCACCCATCCGTCGTGTTATTTTAATACGTTGTAAATATCCCCCAGAAGTTTACACACAGTATTCTAAGATCTTACAGAGTAAGGAAATAGTTTATGATTTTAAAATGTTTGACGAAATAGTACGAAGCTAAAACAATTCTTCTTTGGCAAGAATATATACATTTTCCTGGAGGTTAGATTTAATAATCAATGTTTAGATCGATTGCCTTTGGAAAATAACAACTTAAAGTCATCGTACGCGATTAAAATGTGTGCAGCTTTTTCTAAGTTGTGGTGTCTCCTGGACAGACAAACTTTCATAGATCCTATTCGCGAGACCTTCAATTTACATACTCAGGATTATTATTATTTTAGGTTCCAAGCATGGTAATGAGTAGGAAGAGAAAAAAATGACTCCAACAAAATAGGGGTGCCATTATAAATGACAATGCTATACTAGGAACCGTATCCCACCAGTTCGCAAATGATTTTTATTATAGTTTTCCGAATAGCCTGATATTCCAAACACATAAATCTGGCCAAATTTTGCAGCGAACTTGTTTTGTTTTCTCGGATGAGAACGTGATAAAATGTTATTTTGGTAATTCATAATCATATTTTTCTAAGGTCTTCAGTGACACTGAACTCGTGTATTTCTCTAGATGTTTTTAATTCATTAGTTTTTAAATTGATAATTTAAAACTGCATTTCTTCCCCGTTTGTTTATAGACATTTTTATTATTCATTGATACAGTAACTATGTAATTAATTAATTCACTATAGACGGAGGCTTTTGAGAGACGGTATTTAAGCACGTGTTTATGTAAACACATTAATTCACTAAACGTAATAATGATTCAAACATAAATGTGAAATTAATGCCAAATAGCAATATTAATATTCCCAGAAAGCAAAATAACTAAAACATCAAATTTTGAATCCCTTTCATTTCTGATAAACGAGTATATCCTATCGAGTCTTAGAATGAAAATATTGATAACTAGCACTATATTGTAATTAATTAATAATAATTATGAGTAACACCTGTCAGTATTTACGAAGCTGATGATGAGAAGCGCCCGATAATTTCATTAATGATCCGGCTGGTAAAGAGTGCTGAGCCTTTCGGTAAGTCTTGGTCGTGTTTTTGTGAAACCAGAAGTTTGCTCGTTAGAGAAGAATTTGCACCTATGAGGGCTTTATGAAATAGTATACTATGGGATCTCGTGTGTCCATATATCATTTTGATTCACTGCTGAGTTTTATTTTTTTCATGAAAGTAACAGGTTATCTCAACAAACACGCAGTATGACCTTTCATCGCATCAACATATATCCATTAATCTGTGCACGAGGAACATTGCTGTAACTTTTAATATGTCTTGCAGAGACCGATACAACCTGAGTGGTCTTGAGAATATGAACCTCTCACGTCTTGAGAATATGAACTTATTTCTCTTTATGTCTCGAGTTAATACAGATGTTGGGTTGTGTAACGAACGAGGCCAGACGTCTTGATGCGAAATGCGAAGAATTACATTATATACATGGACTGGACTCTTGTTCATCTAGATCAACGAATAGATGGCGCATGCGAGATGATAGAAAAATTATAAAACACACGAGTGTCATAGAAAAGTCAAATTAATTCGGATTATAGAATCGATTATTTCGGTTATTCGGATTATAGAATCGAATTCTTTTATTAATTATTTTTCTGTAAATGTTAACAATGAGTCGGCAGTCATGTTTTTTTCTGCAAAACCAAATGGTGACTGGACATTCTGGCTTACTTTCCATTCTATTCTGTCTGTAATAGTTTCTAACATTCTAAACCCTGAAAAATATCCACCCCCCTCCGAGCTTTCATAAATCGCTTCCAAACTGTTGTTTATGTAAAGAGCAAGCAAAATTCCGCATATCTGCTCTCCCTCGTGGAGCGTGCAAGCGCGAGGAAATGCCGCCTGGAAAGCGCAAGAGCATGTGCGAGTGCGAGGCGTGCGACACGAGAGCCCCTCCAGCCCCGCACCAAGTGAATCAGCGCAGGCCCTCGCGCGGGGGGGGGGGGGGCAGCCGCCCAAAAGCGGGGAGGGCGTCGGGCCTGGAACAGGGGCCCCCCGCCGCGCGCGCCGCTGCGGCCACTGCCGTAAATCCCCACCCCACCACGCGCAGTGGAAGGCCCTCTTCGTTGCATGCACATTCAGAGGTGAAAACATTTACTCTAAAACGTCGACTATACATTTCGAAAACATTAATAAATAAATAAAAATAAAATATATTAGATTTGTTTTAACACTGTTGCAGTTTCACTATCAGATATTATATTAATTATACATTAAACTGTACCAGGATACAATAAACATAGTTATAAGAAACAACAAACACATTTAATTATAATAGTTAATGTGTAACTAAATTATGAAATGTGAAGAATAAACATTTCTTCTTCCCATTCGCGTACTCGGGTATTAAAAATTCTATCATCCATGTGCAAAACTATCGGAGCGAGAGATTCCGCGTCACTTGCTTCTAAATACTTTCCTTTTATCATGTTTTAAATTTTGAATAAATATAGCTGTATTTAGTTCTCCGGTAAACCAGCATTATTAATAGAATTGTGCTGAACAAAATTGCTGAATAAAACCACGGAGTTTATTAAAATCTGTGAAGATGTCACCTGAACGCACGATATTCCATTTTACAGGGATTTTACCTGCTTATGCTTACTGTAGGTAATATAACAATTATTATGTTATTCAGTATCAAAGCGACTTCCTTTGTTCTGTAGGCCAGACACATTCGCTCAAGACACACAATGCAGAAACTCGTGAATACTTTTTTTTTATCGAAAGAGGGAGAATTGTTTCTACATTACGTACATTATTACAGTTGCGGTCATAGAGAGTACATGTGAATTTTGGCTTATGAAACGATATGTTTATGAAAAATAAACTGACGAGTACAAACATCTTTACTAAAACTGAAAGTAGAATCCAAGTAATGGAGTTTCGTCGTTTTCATCTTAACGACCTGAGGTATTCAGGACTTATCGCAAGTAGGGTCAACAGCAAAAGTTGCGACACCAATCCTCTCACATTGCCGAGCAGCTTAAGTATAGATCCAGAGCGACATACCTGACACTCCAAATTGAGGCACTTGGCCTGTACATACTCATTACTTTCTCGAATGATAGAATCAGTGAAATTGCGTTTTCAAAACAAAACTTTTAAATCTTAATGAAAAAATAATACTCTTTCGGGTTCATATCATCCCAGGCGTAAACAGAAAAGGGGGTACACATACATGTTACATTTTTTAATTTGAATGTGCATACAACATTACTCTAATAATAGACAGTTCGAGAATGTATCTATGAATAATTTTGCAGCCGACGTAACTCTTGTGCACCACGGCCACTGTCACAGTCACACTGTCACCACTACGAGTATTCGTATTAATTCTACCATCTCACTCACATCATGGTGCCATTTTCACAACTATTATGGTGCCATTGTCACGTACGTCATCATCAGGTCAGAAGTCCCACCGATATAGTTCGTACGAAAACGTGTATTTTCTATTTTCTATTATCCACATCTTATGTTAGTTTCCTTGTCATTTCTCGTACCGATATGATTTTTTATTGTTCTTGGTTCATTTCTGTTATTGTTTCCTTTTATATAGTGTATTTAACTTTCTTACCCACTGCATTTTACTTTGTGCCATTCAAACTATTCTATCGAAAAGACAGAACATTTATCACATACTAAGCGAAATTATCTTTACACGAGTTATCTTTTCAATGCACTAGAAACATCACCAGCGCTATCTCGGGTTATCCCATCCTCCAATGCAGTAATTACTGCCTTTTCCATACTTAATCAACACCTCCTCTAAAGCTCCCCTCCTAAGGATAACCCACGTCATTGCCTGGAGAAGCCTGAAACACAGTGGGGAGCCCGTGGAAGGCAAGCAACTGGTCGAGAAAAGGCAGAAAGATGAAAGATGAGAGATCCAATAATGGAGTAATTGCTTTGTGAAATTAAGAAGTGATGTCATGGAAGCTGATTAAAACACAATTAGAAAGAAACAGGATTCTAGAAAAATAAAAGCGACTAATTGGTAATCTGCTGAGAATGTTCTAGATGACTCAAAGACTTACGGAACTGGATCGATATATGAAAATGTGTTTAAGATATTAAATAGTTACTAGTCGACTGTAGCACTACCATGATACTGAATAAAACAACAACAAAATATTTTAGAAAAAGTTGCACGCACATTACCCACAATTGTTTGAAATATCGTTCACTCCGGTAATATGCACTTTTCCAGCAATTTGTAATAACTATTGTATTTATGAGTTAAAATGCTTCAAATGACTTCTAAGTTTTTCTAAAACTCAAAACTTCTCTGTAAAAATGTGCTTCACTGTACCAGAAGTAGAACCTAAACTGTTGCAAACGTGTAAGCACAAATAAATATACAATGTTTGTTTAAGAATATGAACATCAAAGGGATAAAACGGTGTGTTTCAAAAAATAGTCAAATGACTATTGTCTAATCAATGCTTCAAAATACATAAAACTCTCGCTGTATTTTTGACGTATGGTCAATACGTCAGCATCTATCTAAAAGATAGCACATTAGAAGCGGCGCTTACTGGTCGCTCGTCTAGAGCTATGACTGCATCTCCTTTCTCTGTGTGATTCTAAATGGCATGTAATTTAATTCGGTGTATATTCGAGAGACCTCCCAGGAAATACCGGCGTGTTCACCCACGTCATCTCCTTTTCCAAACGCCCAAGGAAAACTGGCGTGAGTCCCACCGCAGTAGCACCGCGATCCTCATGTTTCACGAATGTCACGATAGGATCGCTCGCAGTGCACCGGCGAATGCAGAAACTTTCATTGCACTAAAGGCGGTGTCAAGGGTTAATACCGTGGAACGGGGTTGCTAATCTACCACTTAATGTGGATTCTATTTTGATATCCAAGAAAATTGAAATGTGTGAACTTTCTTTCTGAACCAGTATTGTAGATTAAGATTTCTCTTGGAGATTCTCGTAAAATAGTACAATAGTAAGATTGCAATGTGCACATTAGTGTCATCGGCAGCACACATACACAACCAGTCCGATGGGCAATTCAGGATAATGTTTTGGACTCGTCATACGTTTCAACAAGTAATCTATCAAAAATGTATCAGAGGTCTTCAATCATCTAAACCATGTTGTATATGTTGACAATTTTAATATATATTTCATTTCATAAAACGTATGTAAGTCCTTGAATTATGTCATTGTACGTATTCAGGAAATCGATTCCATTGCTCACCGAGTTGATATTTCTATGATATAATAATGAAATTCGTGCATCACAGCTTCAAATAATATGGGTAACATTGACACTCATAGTCGCATACGGTTTTCCTTTATTTCCCTAACAACAAACATTATACATTCTTGTATACATCGTAAATAAAATATTTTAATGCTGTAAAAAGCAACTTTTGTGGATATTTTGACATAAATACACGTCGTAAGATGGCTGAAATGTTATTAGGATAGAAATTTCAATTGTTTCTCTATAATAGTAAACGGGTAAACTGCGTGCGACCATCACTCACTTCTGGTCCGTCGTTCGGGGGTAGCAAGGCATTTGGCGCGAGTCGAGAAATTGGTGGAGAATTAGCGATTTTTATATCCATGCTGATCCATTTCTTTATTATCTAATTAAAAATCTGAAATTATTTCAATTGAGGAATTTTGAAAATTTATATTATTAAAATAATAAACATATTTAGAGCGACGAAGATGCCATACTAATGAAGTATTACGTAAACATTACCAATGAGCTGTTGTAACAGCGCTAGTGGTTTCTTGCAATGCTTTTTATGAGAAGTCAACCTTCTCCTCCTACCAAAGCGAATGGCCGCCTCCGGCAGTCCCGGCGTTCGTCTCGCGCAGACCAGGAGCCAGTGGACGGCGGACGGACGGCCCGTGGGCCGGTGCTTGACCCAGGCCGTCAGGACTCTGACCCGACCCGCCTCGCGGCCGTCGGCCGGCCAGGGCGGGCCCCGGACAACGCCCCCGCCCCCGCCCCCGCCCACGCCCGGGCCGGTGGAGGAGCAGGCAAATTGCAACATTTTCGAATGCCTAAAAAAAAATTAGTAAGTCCCCATTTGTTATGTCTACTATCAATCTCTGTGAAGTGTTAAGGTTATTCACATTTAGACACCGCGCATTCGCTGTAGATACCACTGATCTTCCTCGATTGTTGTTAACGGATGGCGGGGTAGTAAATCTTTAACAGACACAGGCCAAGAGTGGATTTTCGTTCATTTGTTTGGATGCGTTAAGTCATTAATAATACTACGGTTTTTCGTAAAAGGTATAACTACAATATTTTTTAGTGTAAAGTAAAATAAAATTTAATTCAACAAATATAGAGTGTGTTTTTCTCGAGAAGAGAATTTGGTCAGTAGAAACTCATTAAGGCGTCCTAGAATTTTAGTGCGTTTTCTTTTCGTAACCAGTCCCCGTAGTACTGGTGCTACAACAGCGTAATGCTTTACGTCTGTCTGAAGAAAACTTTCATTGTCATTTACTGTTTACTTTATGTGCTGCGTGTATTTATCTTCCAATCAGCATCGAAATATTTTGACGTGTTCAAACGTTTTGTTACCACGGTGTTAGGACCACTCCTCGGTATGAGATGCAATGGGGTGTCTAGAGTGTCTAGCCGGAAAATATGAACGTTGATGATTGTCTTTGATGTCTTGGGCTGCTTACACGGTTGTTCGCTCGCTTGGGCTGGTTTCGGAACGAAATGGAATCTTGTCTCCAGGCAAGGTTGTGAACGGTATCTATGGAGTGAATAAATTAATTATTTATCAAAAGACAAGCGTAATTTATGAATGAGAAGAAGAAACCCTATAAGCAATCCTTCTACCTTAAGTAAATGGACGCCTCCCGAGCGGGGTGACCCTTGAGGGTGGTCGATGCGCGAGCGCGCGTTCGCGCTGTTGGGCGCTCAGTCTCATGCGAGGCGAGCGCGTCGCCAGGTTTCTCTGTGCCCCGGTCATGGCGGGGCAGCGAAGTAGGCGTCAGGCGAGGACTTGGCTCCTTCCGCGCACTCCGACGATCAGAGCGTCCAAGCAGCATGGTGTAACGCCAACATCTGTTTGCAATGCCGTGCTGCCTAGCAACGCGACGCATTTGTGAGAAGACCCTAAACAACCAGGTTTCGGAAAGGTCGAGTAAACTTCGTCGAGAAGATTCTCAGATCCTTGAGTGGGGGATTGATAATTGTATGTTAAAGTTTCCACCAGAAAGCTTTGAGAATTGGGATGAACTGTATCGAAAAGATTCTCAGATTCGAAAATAGTGGATTAGTTATTTATGTTAAAGTTACTTTACAATGAAGAGTGGAATATTTCAGAAAGTTAAAGATATTGTATGAAATGAAGGTCGAGGAAGTGGACATAATAAATAATTTGTTGAGGAAATCTTATCAAGAGCGGTTGGAGCACTTGGGAAGTAGTCAACAGAACATGATATAGACAACATTTAGAAGATCGAGATGTTACCCAGGTGATACGCTCATTTGGTGCTCGTTCTCATAGAGGACCCGTCTCTACGTATCTTGCGCATACAGTAGTTCTGTGGGCACTTGCTGCCGAGAGGATTGTAATTTGCAAGGTTCCATCTTTTCCTGTAACAATCATTCGTATTTGAACACTTATGTCACATTCCTAGAATGGGACTGTGCCATTACAACTTGAAATATTGTCAACATACTTTTTCCGCATCCTGTATTAATGAGGTGCGGTGTTTATCGAATGAGACATGCATAGCAGCAACAGTCGCCCCGCCACTTCTCTCCTAAGCGCGTGTCTCATTGTTTGTCGAAGCGCACGCAGGGAAGTATGTACACAACAACGAGAGTGGCATATAAATGTTAATATTGCCCATGATAGTCACGATTAGTATACCTAGGAACTTGCTGTATGATTTGTCCTTTATATTTATATGCTGTATATATATATATATATATATATA